>CANSGD010000953.1:2431428-3647142 GCA_947645195.1 Patellifolia procumbens
GGCTCAATGAGTCAAAAGAGGGAGATATCTCTAGTAAGCATATGGAGGTCCAAACAGCTGAATCAAAGATTAAAGCTAGGAAAAAATGAGTTTGGACAAGGAAAGGTAATACCCCCATCCAATTCAAACATTTGAAGTATGTTGCTCCTGAATGGGACATTCTCATAGAAGAAGGAAAAAAAGCAAAAGCTGAGCTTCCAAGACTGAAGGACAAAGAAACAGTCCTACCAACAACAACTAGGACACAAAACCAACATCAATCACAAGAGGGCAAAGAAGAAAATGAGATGCATCCATGATAGGCTAAAGTCGTATCACCTATTCAAAGATAATTCCTACAGTCCTCTAACAATGGTAGTAAAAGGAAGTAGGGTCGAATCCACAGAGAGACGGAGTTCTAAGTTAATATTCAGCTAAAAAGCTACTTCAGACAAGATCAGATAGAAACAGCTGAACTAATAATTGACTACTAGAAAACAATATAAAGTGGAATTTTACTCTATGAAATAAAGGTCTAGGGAATTAGTTCGGTCCACCATGCTTATACCAATCAAAGGATCAAACAACTATCAGAACCTAGGTCGAGAATCGATAGATGAGAACAATGTCAAGCTATGGTTAAGTCTCAACGTCCATAATTCAACATATGCAGCATGTTCACAAACATAATCAGAATTACTGGAGTGTACTAGGCCTCTAAAAGTAAGACGGATATGTGCAAACAATTATTAACCTCAAGTAATCAAAGAAACTGCACAATAACGTTAATTACTCAATAAGAACAAATCACACCATAACCTATCTCATCAAACCCTAGAAACTAATAGCAATTCAAATAATCATGGTATAAACATGGCTTCCCTATCTAAATCCCTAGAAATTAAACTACTCACTCATAATTGAATTGACAATAATAAAACTAATTTGAAACCCTAATAATTGCATCATGAATGATTAAATAATTAAACTAAGCAATCAAAGTAATAAAAAGAGATTAGGGTAAGAAAGAATACCAATTGACAGAAAGCAGGAACTTTTATTGAAATCGAATAGGTTCAATCACCTTTAATCTAATCTAAAGTGTTTAGACTAAAATAAAGCTAAACTAAGAACTATGGAAAAACTAGAATGAAAAGATGTCCCTAAAAAATAATGAAGGATAGCTATTTATAATAGCCCAAAGTCTCATTAAAAAAAGATAGAATTTCGGAAAAGAGCTGTCCGTGCTTCAGGCCCGATCGGGTCAAATCCCGCCCGATCGGGTGAGTAAACTGCAATTCTGCATCAACTTGCGAAGGCCGTATCTCTCAAACCAGACGTCCAATTGGGGCGTGTGACCTATCATTGGAAAGCTCTTGACGTCTAGAATCCAATACAATTGGAATTTATGGATTATCAATTTTCTATCAAAAGTTATAATAAAAATAGTGAAGGTGTGTCAGTTTTAGCACTTTGTTTCACTAGCTCTTTGCTTCATTCCAACTCAAAATTGTCCCAAACGGATGCATTGTGATCCTTGCGCAAGCTACCTTCATCTTCAATGATTAATAGGCTACATCCTTGGTACTCATGATCACTTTGTATCAAAATAACGTGAAAATCATCGAAATACACAAACGGGGAGTAGTGGAGCACAACTTGTTTACTTCATGCCATTATGCACCTAAGTGCTCAAAAAGGAGTTCTAAATGCAATATAAATGCATCTAGAAACTATATATAAATGTGATACATCAATCCACAACTCTATGTAAGCAATAATTGCACAAACTTAAACCTTGATTATTTTCTTACAAATATACTGGTGTTGTATCAAATAAACTAGACTAACTCTTCAAACTTGTGCTGTACTTGAAAATTTTCATAAATAATGGGATGTTCTAGTAACAATACCTTCATGCTCTTTTAATTATAGATAATTGACTTGTATAAAATGAAGAATAGAATATGTCCAATTTGACTAAACCTAATGCTCTATATTGTCTTTGGAATACAGTTTGTATTGTTGTTCTTTTTTACTTCAGTTAATGCTCTTACAAAAGAAGAAATAACAGTTTTCTTTTTGTTATAGTTAATTGACTCATGCTGTACTAGAAAATTTTCATAAATAATGAGATGTTCTAGTAACAATATCTTCATGCTCTTTTAATTATAGATAATTAACTTGTATAAAATGAAGAATAAAATATGTCCCATTTGAGTAAACCTAATGTTCTATATTGTCTTTGTAATGTTGTTCTTTTTTACTTCAGTTAATGCTCTAACAAAAGAAGAAATCACAGTTTTCTTTTGTTATAGTTAATTGAATTATGCTGTATTAGAATTTTTTCATAAATAATGAGATGTTCTAGTAACAATACCTTCATGCTCTTTTAATTATAGATAATTGACTTGTATAAAATGAAGAATAGAATGTGTCCCATTTGACTAAACCTAATGTTCTATATTGTCTTTGAAATACAGTTTTCATCATAATGAAAAAATTAACAATAAGAAATAATAAGTTCTTTGTAACTTTGCTTAATGCTCTTTCAATAATTGTTTAATGTACAATGAATCTATGTTTCAAAATCACACAGGAGTTCCTCAATGCACTGTCATCAGCTTCCACTAAGCTATCAGATTCCCTCATCTTATTTGAAGATTTAATGCACAAGGCAGAGGAGTTATTTGAAGGACAAGAAGTGGTTAAGTCCACAATTAAGAAACTTGTTCGTTCAATAATCTTCAACAATAAGGGAAACGAGAGTGAGGAAGTTGCACAGAAGAACACAGAAGGAAAGCAAGATACACAGGAAAAGGAACATCAAGAAACAGAAGCAGAAGTTCAGAAAAAAAGAAGGTGAAGCAGGAGCTAGTTCAAGTCAGAAGGCAGATCAGACTGATCGTAATATCCTAAGCCAAGACGATGAGTTCATGTCAAGCGAGGAGTTCTTGAGATTGTATAAAATTGCAAAAGATGTTGCAATAAAATATTTCAAAGAGAAAAAGAGGGAAGAAAAGGAAAAACCGACTCGAAGAAGGAGGACACCGCTTGTAATACCCCAAATTTCTACTACCTTTCTAGTATAATTTATTTACATATCTTATATTATACCCATTTTTATTTTTCGAAATTATTTTACAAAAAGAAAATAAAATAGAAGTTTCATTTTTTTATTTTCGGAATTATATTAGCAATAAGTCTGAAAACTGACTTTTCAGATAATCTTCACAATCTTATCTTATTTTCGGATTTAATTAAATTAATTAACAAAAATCTGATTTTCGGATAGAATAGTAACAGATTTTCAGATTTTAAAGAGAAAGAAAAAATTATTTTCGGATTTTCTGAGTTAAGGTCAAAGATCAGATTTTCTAGCCCAAAAATCAGTTTTATAATTTTCGATTTGAATTTTAAATTTCGAAATAAGTTAGAATATTTCAACCCTAAAATTTTCTATAGAAACCCCTCACAAACCCTACGAAAATCAGTCTACAACTCTCCAAATATTTTCCTTCTTCTTCTTTCTTACTCCATTTCACCATTAAAGAGGTGAGAAGAAAAAAAAAACCCCAAATACCTACCTTTTCCTTTTTTTTTTCTGATTAAATAAAAAAAAAGAAAAGAAAAGAAAAGAGGGGACGAAGCAGCGCCGCGTGGGTACCGGCGTTGACAGCAGCGCCGCGTGAGCTGCCGGCGTTCCCCTTCCTTCTTCTTCTTTGTTCTTCTTTCTTCCTTCCTTTCTCTTTCCTCCTTCTTTCCTCTGTCTGCTATTTCAGTAACCTTGTTTCCCTTCTTTTCTTTTTGTCTTGTTTCAATTGTTTATTTATTTCTTTTCACTTGTTACATCACGTTTTGTTTCCCTTGTTTTGTACTTTCTCCTTTTTCTTTTTCTTTCAAATTTTCTTTACTTGTTAGTTTATTTTTACATAAACTTGCTACATGTTTTACCCCTTTGTTAAATAAGTTTTATTTTGTTTTACCTACTCTTATTTTTATTCTCACTTTAAATCTTCTACTATTATTTTAAAATTTAAAGTTACGATTGTTACTTTTACTTTTATTCATTTTTTATCTGACTTAAGTAATGTTTATAATTGTTTAAGTTGCGAGTTAAGGGGTTATACAATTTAACTGACTAGAGTTATTTTATTTTATTTTATTTTAGACGAAGGCTTCGTAGGGGACTATACAGAGAACCAGTAATTTTTTTAGAGTGCGCTTATCAAGGTAATTCGCAATGTCCATCTACTACAGTATTCCCGTATAGGAATATTACGTGCTATGTGTTGTAAGTGTGATTTTTGTGTACAACCTACTAGACTACTATAAACTAAAATTTGATGTTCACGTTTTGTTGTTAATTTCATTTAACTATTAACAACTATACTCGTGTATACCTATGATTTTGATCTTTTGTCAAACTTATTGTTTTATTAATTTTCATTCAATACTTTTGACACCGCTATTATGATATTAAGTGGGTAACAAGTAATAACTTGAGTTGACAATTGATCTCTTGACGTAACAATTATTAAATAATTGTGCTTGTGATTTGATTATGGACGTTATGGATTCCACGAGACTATAGTAATGACTAATTTTAATGAATATGGAATTAGTTGTTACGTGCTAAGTAATTTTGTAACCTTGTTAAAATCCATTAATCACTTAAAGTGGAATGTTAAGAAGGGAATGTAGCCTATGGAATTGGATCCTCCATAGGTTATGGACCTGTTGCCCTGTTTAGTAGTGAACCTAATGACGATTGATCATTGGGCTGCTAATTCAGGTTTTGATTTCTTTATACTATTAAACTGCTGTTTTGTCTTCCTCCTAATAGTGAACCTTTTGGCGCGCTTTTGCGTTAGATCATTAGGCTGTTAGTGAGGGGTGTGCACACTAGGGACTCTCTGTGAAATATTTTGGCCATGTTATATGACTTTTGGGTGACGATCCAAAGACAAGTAGGTGGTTACTGGGATTAGTCCCGGCCTACTGGCGTTCCATTTCCCTTTCTTAATTAATAATGAGTTATGTGAATTTTTGTGAATTTTTGTGATTATTTATTTATAATTACGTTTTATGTATAGCTGCACTACTCTGATTATTAAATTTATTTTCAAAACAAAACTATTATTATTTTACGGGATGGAGTTGGAATTACTTAGTTTTTACTAATTTTAGTTTATTTGTTTCTATTTTGTTTTCCAATATTTTTGCAGGTTCTTGACAAAGGGATTACGTTGGGCATTTGAGAGCAATATAGCTTAGGATCACTTAGTCCCGACTACATCAGTGTTTTTGACTATTACTCTTTATTTCAGTTTTGGTGACTTTAGTATTATGACTTAGCTTTGGTAGCTTTGAGTTCTTTAATAATGAGTTGTTTAGTTCTTCCAGTTCACTTTAGCCTTGCATGTTTATGCGGCGGTAACACCCTAAAGGTTTAAATGAACGGTTTTACAGTCAAATGATGTTTTCCTAATCAATTATTAGTTTAAATTTTTGGGGTGTTACAAATTGGATTCAGAGCCAGGTTATGATTAACTAGGGAAAGATTAATAAGTTAATAAAATTGGAATTATAGGTCTAAGAAATTGAACTTAGGGTAAATTTAATAAATGGATAACTTTAAAAATAAATTGTGAGAGTGGGATCGAACGGGTTATTTTTGTTTCTTATTTGTGTGTGAAAGTACTTATTTTAAGTACTTATTAATTGTTTTAAATTTCTTTTTTTTTAGATGGTTGGACGTCAGGATGTGAGAAAAAGAGACGCTAGAAAAACTATTTCACCTCTAAGTCGATCACCATACAAAATCCGAATGAAGGACAATGAAAATGTTTCGGATTATATCCACCGAATCAGGATAGGCATTGAGAGTTACCGCCTCAATGATCTTCTAATAGTCAATGACTTCCATACCCCCGAGCGTCAAGCCCATGTTCTTATCTCCACACTCCCCATGACGGGCCCATTTGGAGATGTCAAAAGGAAATATGATAATATATTTATCAACCATAAACCCAATTATAATAGGTACAGATACAAAGGAGCGTGGTTTCTCACCCTGGATTACCTAAAGAATGTTATGATCGATGCCATAAAACATTGGCAGTGTGCCTATTATACTCCCAGTGAGGGTGAGAGTTCCTCATCTCATAATTCTGAGGGAGAGGGCGTTGGGAGCTATGTCCCAGCCATCCAGAATGATGAGAACCCAGAAGACCCTGAGGAAGAGCCCGAGGAAGACCCTGAGGAGGAGGCGTAATGCCATAGGTTTAGGAAGTATTTTTTTTCTCGAATAAGGTCATTTTGACCAAAACGTTGCACTTTAGGAATCTTTGAATTGATTTAGAATTGCTTGTTCTAAAAATTTAGTTGTTTGGATATTTTGTTGCATTTTGGCACATTTTGGAATTAATAAATGAGTTTTCGTTCATAAATTCTATTGTTGTGTGATACTATGTGGTGTTTGAATATAAAGTATAAACTTGGCCACAAATTTGTGTACAAGTATGTGAAATGTGCAAGTATGTGGTGGTGGTAACACCAACGTTATTTTGCAGGAATTGTATGCGAACATATACTAGGTCACGCTCTAGACTAACTGAACAAATGGCTGAAACACCCGAACAAGTCGCTGCTCGACTGAAAGCTCTCGAAGAGCTATCCCAAAACTTAGGGTTACCTACAAAATCAGCTAAACCACAGGGTAGAAGATCCTCAAGCCGCAATGGCTAAGAAACTAGCCTCTCTGAACCCCCCGATCTTTATAGGCAAGGAGGACCCCTTACTAGTGGAAAATTGGTTGAGGGACTTTGACAAGTTATTTATTTCGACTGGGACACCCGAAGTTCAAAAGGTAGACCATGCAACTTTTTACTTGAGAGAGGATGCTGACTGTTGGTGGGAAAATCAAGGTCCTACCATTAGAGCCCAAGACAATTTTAATTGGGATGCCTTTAAGTCTGCTTTCAAGGACCGATTCTTCCCTGAACATATTAGGAGGCAGAAATACAATGAGTTCACTAGACTCAACCAAGGGGGTGGCATGTCAGTGCAAGAATATGCACGAAGGTTCAACGAACTAGCTAGGTTCTGCCCTACCGTTGTGCCTGATGAGAGGGCTAAGGCCCAAAAGTTTGAGGATGCTTTGTCCTTTAAAATCCAAACCCGACTTGGGGGAGCGACATCTATCACATTCGAAGAGGCCTATGCTAAGGCTTCTAACCTTGAAAGGATCCTGAAACGCGAGGAAGAGATTATGGGGAGAAATAAGAGAAAAGACCAGGGTAGTAATACCAATGACCAAGGCCATGATAAAAGGCCTAGGTACGGGGGCAATAACAACAATGGTGGGCGCAGTAACTATCAAGATCAGGGAAAACCTAACCATCAAGGACCCCGCAACCAGAATTTCAACTGTAGGAAGTGCAATAAGAACCACCCAGGCCGTAACTGTCAAGGAACCCCTATCACTTGTTACTCATGTGGGGAACAAGGGCATAAGGCTAACCAGTGTCCCAAGGGCCAGAACACCAACCGATCAGGACAGAACGGGAATAATGGGAACAAGAGTGGTTATGGGTCAAATCAGAACCAAGGTTACAACAACCGTCCCTACAATGGCAACAACCCTCATAGTCAGACTGCGAACGCTCAAGGAGGCAATAGCGCTCAACAGAACAATCCCAACAACAACCGAGCTAGTGGAGGAAACATCAACTACCAGAATCATAGCAACGGAAATGGGAGCAGAGCTCGAGGCAATAATGGTAGAATTTACGTCATGAATCGGAACGAAGCTGACACCAACGCCAATGTTGTGACGGGTACTTTCCTCGTTAACTCTAAACCTGCTTATTTGCTTTTTGATTCGGGAGCGTCTCATTATTTCATAGCTAGTTCCTTTGTCAAAAAGTTAGGTATGAAACCTTCAGCGTCATGTCAAACTTACATAACCATACCTTCAGGTGAAGTGATTCCTTGTAGTTCCTTGTACCTAGACGTACCTATTACCATACTAGGATCCGAGTTGCCTGCTAACCTTATTCAATTTGACCTACTTGACTTCGATATTATCTTGGGGATGGATTGGCTTGCTAAATACAGGGCTAGGATAGAGTGTCATACCCAAAAGGTGTCTCTTAGGGGACCAAAGGGAAACAGGATATCCTACCAAGGTATAGTGTCCAAACCTGGAGTCAGTATTGTCTCAGCTATGTCATTCCAAACCTACATTAGGAAAGGCTACCCCATCTATCTGTGCCATGTGAAGGATGTAAGCGTGGAGGATGTTGAGATGTCTCAGATACCGGTTGTGAGAGAGTTTGAGGATGTTTTTCCAGAAGATATTCCAGGGATGCCACCGATTAGGGACATGGACTTTAAAATTGACTTAGTGCCTGGAACTGGAGCTATTTCTAAGGCACCATATAGAATGGCACCTGCGGAGATGCAGGAGTTGAAGGCTCAGTTGGAAGAATTGTTGGAAAAACGGTACATTAGGCCGAGTGTATCACCTTGGGGAGCACCAGTGTTGTTTGTTCGGAAAAAGGATGGCACGTTGAGGTTGTGCATCGATTACAGAGAGTTGAATAACGTGACAATAAAGAACAAGTACCCATTGCCTAGAATCGAGGACTTGTTCGACCAGCTTAAAGGTGCTGGGATATTTTCTAAGATCGATCTAAGGTCTGGTTATCATCAGCTGAGAATTGCGGAGGAAGATATTCCAAAGACGGCATTTTGTACGAGGTACGGCCATTATGAGTTCACAATGATGCCATTTTGACTTACTAATGCGCCTGCAGCATTCATGGACCTCATGAATAGGACATTTCAGCCGTACTTGGATACATTCGTTGTAGTGTTTATAGACGACATTTTGGTTTACTCAAGGGACAAGGAAGAACATGAGGGGCATTTGAGAAAGGTCCTAGAGATACTTCGTGAGAAGAAATTGTAGGCCAAGTTCTCAAAATGTGAATTTTGGCTTGAGAAGGTCGCATTTCTGGGTCATGTTATATCAAAGGATGGAGTGGCAGTCGACCCAGCAAAAGTGCAAGCAGTGACAGAGTGGCAACGACCTAGTAGTGTGACAGAAGTAAGGAGTTTCTTAGGACTTGCAGGCTACTACAGAAGGTTTGTGCGTGATTTTTCGAAGGTAGCCCAACCCTTGACAAACCTGATGAAGAAAACGACAAGATTTCAGTGGGATGAGAAGTGTGAGAAGGCTTTCCAGGAATTAAAGGATAGACTCACGTCAGCACCAGTTTTGACATTACCCTCTGGATACGAAGGTTTTGAGGTGTATAGTGACGCTTCTAAGAATGGTTTAGGGTGTGTATTGATGCAACATGGAAAGGTTGTAGCGTATGCTTCGAGACAACTCAAGCCACATGATAAGAATTACCCTACTCATGATTTAGAGCTAGCTGCTGTGGTATTTGCACTCAAAATCTGGAGGCATTATCTGTATGGAGTGACGTGTAAGATTTTCACAGATCATAAGAGTCTCAAGTACATATTTACTCAGAAGGAGTTGAACATGAGGCAGAGGAGATGGCTTGAGCTTATCAAGGATTATGACTTGGAGATATCGTACCACGAAGGTAAGGCGAATAAAGTTGCCGATGCGTTGAGTAGGAAGACTAGCCACGCGATGAATATGATGGTGTTGACAAAGGAGTTGTGTGAGGAGTTTAGGAGAATGAATTTAGAAGTTATGGAACACGGGCAAATGGAGGCTCAAATGAATGCGATTTCAGTACAACCCACCTTGTTCGATGAGATTCGCGAGAAGCAAGCCAATGATGAGTGGTTAATGAAGGTGAAAAAGATGAAAGAAGATGGAGCAGCCGCTGAGTTTGAGATTAATGATGAGGGCGTTGTGAAGTATAATG
This sequence comes from Patellifolia procumbens, assembly GCA_947645195.1. Lineage (NCBI taxonomy): Eukaryota > Viridiplantae > Streptophyta > Magnoliopsida > Caryophyllales > Amaranthaceae > Patellifolia > Patellifolia procumbens. The sequence goes on from CANSGD010000953.1 coordinate 2,441,322, forward strand.
GGAGATGGTGTATTCCTAAGGACGAGGAGTTAAAGAGGAAGATCATGGAAGAAGCTCATAATACCCCGTATTCTGTACATCCGGGTGGAGATAAACTTTACAAGGACCTTAAGCAACACTTTTGGTGGCAAAACATGAAGCGAGAAGTTGCTGAGTTCGTTGCAAAGTGTTTGACGTGTCAGAAGGTGAAGATTCAACACATGAGACCTGGAGGGAAATTGCAGTCTTTGGAGGTGCCTAGTTGGAAGTGAGAGTCTATTTCCATGGATTTTGTGATGGGATTACCACTGACGAGGTCGGCGAAGAATGCCATTTGGGTTATAGTGGATCGTCTCACAATGACAGCAAGATTCATAGCCATGAAGGATACGTGGAGTTTGCAGCAATTGGCAAATGCATATGTGCGAGAAGTCGTGAGTTTACATGGTGTACCGAAGGACATTGTTTCAGACAGGGATTCGAGGTTCTTGTCTAATTTCTGGGGAAAACTGCAACAGGCATTTGGTACTCTACTGAAGTTCAGCACCGCATTTCATCCTGCGACAGATGGACAGACGGAACGAACAATCCAAACTCTCGAGGATATGTTAAGGGCGTGTGTGATGGACTTTGGAGGGTCTTGGGATGAACACTTGACAACCATAGAATTTTCATATAACAATAGTTATCATGCGAGCATAGGGATGGCGCCTTATGAGGCACTATATGGTCGGAAGTGTAGAAGTCCCTTATGTTGGAGTGATATAAGTGAGTCAATGACAGTGGGGCCGGAGATGATTGAGGAAACAACAAATCAAGTTAGACTGATTCAAGAACGCATGAAAGCAGCTTAGGATCGACAAAAGACATATGCAGATCAGAGTAGAAGAGAAGTAGAGTTCGAAGTCGGGGAGAAAGCTTTATTGAAAGTCTCACCGACCAAGGGAGTAATGAGATTTGGCAGAAAAGGAAAATTGAGTCCGCGTTACATAGGACCGTATGAAGTTTTCGAACGGATTGGTGAAGTGGCCTATAGATTAGCCTTATCCATTGAGTTAGCCAATGTCCATAATGTCTTTCATGTGTCTCAACTTCGTAAGTACGTCCATGACCCAACTCATGTCATCCAACCTGAAACTATTGAACTAGATGAGACCTTATCTTTTGAGGAACGTCCTATTAGGATCCTTGATACCAAAACGAGAAGTACCCAGAACAAGGCGGTTAAGTTGGTAAAGGTGCTATGGTCGAACCAAAAGTCCGAGGAAGCAACTTGGGAAGCTGAAGATGATATGAAAAGGAGATTTCCAGAGTTGTTTGAGCAGGTATAGTAAGTTTCGGGGACGAAACTAAATTTTTAGGGGGTGTGACGTAATAGTAACGAGTTATTTTCGAACCTTAACTCATAGTTATTTTCGAACCCCAACGTATGTTCTTAAGAGCTGAGTTTAAACTTCGAGGACGAACTTTGTCTTAAGGGAGGGTAGATGTAATACCCCAAATTTCTACTACCTTTCTAGTATAATTTATTTACATATCTTATATTATACCCATTTTTATTTTTCAAAATTATTTTACAAAAAGAAAATAAAATAGAAGTTTCATTTTTTTATTTTCGGAATTATATTAGCAATAAGTCTGAAAACTGACTTTTCAGATAATCTTCACAATCTTATCTTATTTTCGGATTTAATTAAATTAATTAACAAAAATCTGATTTTCGGATAGAATAGTAACAGATTTTCGGATTTTAAAGAGAAAGAAAAAATTATTTTCGGATTTTCTGAGTTAAGGTCAAAGATCAGATTTTGTAGCCCAAAAATCAGTTTTATAATTTTCGATTTGAATTTTAAATTTCGAAATAAGTTAGAATATTTCAACCCTAAAATTTTCTATATAAACCCCTCACAAACCCTACGAAAATCAGTCTACAACTCTCTAAATATTTTCCTTCTTCTTCTTCCTTACTCCATTTTACCATTAAAGAGGTGAGAAAAAAAAAACCCCAAATACCTACCTTTTCCTTTTTTTCTGATTAAATAAAAAAAAAAGAAAAGAAAAGAAAAGAGGGGACGAAGCAGCGCCGCGTGGGTACCGGCGTTGACAGCAGCGCCGCGTGAGCTGCCGGCGTTCCCCTTCCTTCTTCTTCTTTGTTCTTCTTTCTTCCTTCCTTTCTCTTTCCTCCTTCTTTCCTCTGTCTGCTATTTCAGTAACCTTGTTTCCCTTCTTTTCTTTTTGTCTTGTTTCAATTGTTTATTTGTTTCTTTTCACTTGTTACATCACGTTTTTTTCCCCCTTGTTTTATACTTTCTCCTTTTTCTTTTTCTTTCAAATTTTCTTTACTTGTTAGTTTATTTTTACATAAACTTGCTACATGTTTTACCCCTTTGTTAAATAAGTTTTATTTTGTTTTACCTACTCTTATTTTTATTCTCACTTTAAATCTTCTACTATTATTTTAAAATTTAAAGTTACGATTTTTACTTTTACTTTTATTCATTTTTTATCCGACTTAAGTAATGTTTATAATTGTTTAAGTTGCGAGTTAAGGGGTTATACAATTTAACTGACTAGAGTTATTTTATTTTATTTTATTTTAGACGAAGGCTTCGTAGGGGACTATACAGAGAACCAGTAATTTTTTTAGAGTGCGCTTATCAAGGTAATTCGCAATGTCCATCTACTACTGTATTCCCGTATAGGAATATTACGTGCTATGTGTTGTAAGTGTGATTTTTGTGTACAACCTACTATACTACTATAAACTAAAATTTGATGTTCACGTTTTGTTGTTGATTTCATTTAACTATTAACAACTATACTCGTGTATACCTATGATTTTGATCTTTTGTCAAACTTATTGTTTTATTAATTTTCATTCAATACTTTTGACACCGCTATTATGATATTAAGTGGGTAACAAGTAATAACTTGAGTTGACAATTGATCTCTTGACGTAACAATTATTAAATAATTGTGCTTGTGATTTGATTATGGACGTTATGGATTCCACGAGACTATAGTAATGACTAATTTTAATGAATATGGAATTAGTTGTTACGTGCTAAGTAATTTTGTAACCTTGTTAAAATCCATTAATCACTTAAAGTGGAATGTTAAGAAGGGAATGTAGCCTATGGAATTGGATCCTCCATAGGTGATGGACAGGTTGCCCTGTTTAGTAGTGAACCTAATGACGATTGATCATTGGGCTGCTAATTCAGGTTTTGATTTCTTTATACTATTAAACTGCTGTTTTGTCTTCCTCCTAATAGTGAACCTTTTGGCGCGCTTTTGCGTTAGATCATTAGGCTGTTAGTGAGGGGTGTGCACACTAGGGACTCTCTGTGAAATATTTTGGCCATGTTATATGACTTTTGGGTGACGATCCAAAGACAAGTAGGTGGTTACTGGGATTAGTCCCGGCCTACTGGCGTTCCATTTCCCTTTCTTAATTAATAATGAGTTATGTGAATTTTTGTGAATTTTTGTGATTATTTATTTATAATTACGTTTTATGTATAGCTGCACTACTCTGATTATTAAATTTATTTTCAAAACAAAACTATTATTATTTTACGGGATGGAGTTGGAATTACTTAGTTTTTACTAATTTTAGTTTATTTGTTTCTATTTTGTTTTCCAATATTTTTGCAGGTTCTTGACAAAGGAATTACGTTGGGCATTTGAGAGCAATATAGCTTAGGATCACTTAGTCCCGACTACATTAGTGTTTTTGACTATTACTCTTTATTTCAGTTTTGGTGACTTTAGTATTATGACTTAGCTTTGGTAGCTTTGAGTTCTTTAATAATGAGTTGTTTAGTTATTCCAGTTCACTTTAGCCTTGCATGTTTATGCGGCGGTAACACCCTAAAGGTTTAAATGAACGATTTTTACAGTCAAATGATGTTTTCCTAATCAATTATTAGTTCAAAATTTTTGGGGTGTTACACCGCTAATTTTGGGGACCCCTACTTTCAGATTGATCAATAACGAAAGCCCGCCAATTCCAAATGAGACCGAGTCTGTAATACCCCGAATTTTCAAAGCTTATTATATTATTTCTTAAGCTTTAATATTATTTTCCACTTAAATTTATTTACCGATAATTCAAGTTTATTTTATAACAATGTTTGTTATAAATGATTTCATTTAGTTTTTGAATTATTTAACGATTTTATTAAAAATGATTTATTTAGTTTTGAATTATTTAGTGATTCTATTTAAATGATTTGATTTAAATATATTCTTTTTACAAACTAAATATTCATTTTATTATTTCTAATTAGTTAATTATTATTGAAATATTTACTTGGTTGTGGGCATTCTTATTCAAATCATTGTCCATCCACATTGACAAAAACCCATTGAGAGTCCAACCCAAACAAATACCAAAGTCCTATGCCTTAGCCCAAAAAAAAAAAAAAAGAAAAATCAAAACACCAAAATCAGAAAACAAAAGTCTGATTCACTCCTTCTTCAACCTTCCTCCTTCCCTCATGTGACTACAACACATCCAAGAGCAAAAATCCAAACACTCCATCACTCTTGTCAGATTTCATCAACACTTAAGCTAAAACTTAGGAAAATCTGAGCAAAGAAGTCAAAACAATATCAGATTTTCAAATTCAAAGATCTTCACCATTGATGGAGTTTGACTCCAAGCTCAAAAATCTGACCCAATTCCTCTATAAATACTGAGCTACACCCATTCAATTACTCAAACAACCCACTACATTCTAAGGTTGCTTCAATTTCTCCCTCTTCTCTTTCAATTTCTGATTTTAATGTTGAAAATAAAAGAAAATTTTTACAAATTTCACCACCAACTGAACCACCTTCGCACCACCCCTGACTCGCCGGAACAACTGCCTGACCACCACAAACTTCGCCCCTCCCTGAGCCACCTTCGCGGCCCAGCTGCGCCGCACCACCACCACCCAATCCTCCTTCTCCTCCTTGTTCGCTGCCCTGTGCGCGCAGCCACCACGCACCCTCGTCGGTTGCTTGCGGCAGCCGCGAACCGCCCCATCCCACCTTGAAAACCCCAGCGAGCCGCCCTCCTCCTTTCTTCCTCCTCCTCCCCTGCTCCTCCCTTATTCTTCCTCCTCCTCTGTTTTTCCCCTGTTCTCCCTTCTCGCTGAAACTAATTCAGTGAATCAGTTTCCCCCCTCCCCTTCTTTTTAAGTTTTATTTGTTATTAAAATAAAGATAAAGTATTTTATTTACTTATTAAAATTAATTGGTTGCTTAATGATGTTTGACTTAGTCTTTAATGACCTAAACATATTTCTTATGTTTATAAAATAAAGTTAGTTTTCTATATTTAGAATAATTGTTTAAGTTAATAAAAATTAAAAGTTTAAGTAATCTCTAAGTACTTAAAATGATTTTTATAAATAATTTGAAACCATAAACTTTGATTTATGAAACTCTTTTAAAGTAATTAATAAATTTTATTTAAGTTATTTGAATTATTTAAGTTATTTATTTTATAAATAAAATAAAGGGGTTAATTAGGAAACTAATTTTAGATCCCGTTTAATTGTAGATTCCGATCTAGTAGAAGAAGATTATCAAGAGTGCGATCAACTCGTGGCTTAACTTCGGGCACGCTTCAAGAGGTAATTTTCGATGTCCATCTAAACATAGATCCCGTAGTATAAAATAATTTAAATACGTGACTATGTGATTAGAAATATGGATCATAATTATGGAACTACTATGGATTATTATAACTATTGACCTAAATGCGGATTATGAATACGATTAGTAGGATGACTAATTACTATGGATTATGGATATGGATCATGGACATGGACTATGGACTATGGACTATGACAATGATTATTATAGCATCGTTATCTTCGTAATTAAACTCGATAACGACTTAATCTTTTATCCTCGGCTTTTTTTTAATTAAAGATTGATATTGTTATTATTGTTATTATTATTATTTTTATTATTATTGTTATTATTATTTATTATGAATATTATTATCACTAGTATTATTATCGTTATTATTATTATTATCATTATCATTGTTACTATGCTATTATCGTTATTAAAAGTTTGAAAATAAAAATTGATAATGGATTGGTTATAAATTGGAAAATGATGGATTATTAAATTTACTAGTGATGGTTTGTATATGAATGAAAATGGGCTTTTTGGATAAGCCGTGAATAAATTGAGTTATGGATGTGGGAATGAATATACTCGTACTTGGTTAAATAAGATGATGTATATGTGATTTAAGTGATGACTTTCATAAAATATATTAATCACTTAAAGTGGAATATCGAAAGGAAGTGATGAACAGGTTGCCCTGTATGGGAGGTTCAGCGGCCACCTATAGGTTTTCTAGTTACTATACTGATTTTTCTGTTATTGTCTTCCTTCTATCTTGATGTGTTCCAAGTTAGAGGGGGGTGTGCACACTAGGGACTCTGTTTTATGGCCAATGTTACTTTTTGTGGGTGGATTTACGTGGTGTATCACCGGCCCACATGTGAGTGGATTTACGTGGTGTATCACCGGCTCACATTAGCAAGTGGATTTACGTGGTGTATCACCGGCTTGCTAGCGTTCTCCTTCCCTTTCGTAAATGAATTGGAATATTATATTAATGTGACCTTTTAACTGTATATGTTTATGTGCAAAGCTTTTCAACTCGACTTATATATTATTTTCAATTATTTTAACTTAAGTACTTTACGGGATGGAGTTGGAATTACTCAGTTTATCTGATTTTTGGGAGCTTGTCTCTCTTGTCTTTTTCAATGTTCATTTGCAGGTGGGTGATCGAGGGGAAATATGAGAGATCAACTAGAAATTGTCATCCACCTAGTTTAATATTTATTTTGCTTCCGCTAGAACCTTGAAACTCGTAGTATTTAGTACTTAACGAACAATTTCAATTTGGTTGTAAGGATTAATTAAGTTTGGAATAAATAGGTTTTAATTACTTAGCCTTGCACTTAATTCCAAGGAGTTGAGTGCGGCGGTAATGCTCCATTCGAATCGAACCCTCGTTGATTTCCCCTCAAACGAGTTTTATTTATACAAAACGGGTTCGGTTTGGGCGGGGTGTTACAGAGTCCCCTGCACAACAATGCACCCCTAGCTTGGATGAGATTAGTTTCATCCCATTGCTACAGAAAAAAGATAAAGGAAAAGGAAAAATGTATGAAGAGGATGAAACAAGAACAACTATTGAGAATGTGCTGAAGCAATTGAGCGTTCTAAGATAGAGATTAGGCAGCCTTCGACTGCAGCTTCGTCTTCTCGAGCTGTCCCACCTCCGATTATGTCACCAGAAACAGAACCCTTGGGATTAAACGACATCTTTGAAGTGGACCAACCATCATACACAATGGACGACATTTTCAAGGATGATCCAATTATGGATCAGGATCCTAAAATTGGTAAAATTCCAGTAGCATTTAGCGCTTCACTACATCAAGCAAGCTTATATCGAAATGAATGCTAACAATAATGTTTTTGAAGGTGAAAAAGGTCAATCTTCAACAGATGAAATGAATGAAAGGTAAAATCTTTCAAATATAAAAATTTGATGCATATTGTTTGATATATATAAATATGTCTTTTATAATATGTCCTTCCACTGATCATGAAATGTTCTTAGTAAAATTGAATAATGATTTGTGAAGGGTTGGGAGTCCAGAGCAGCAAGAAGCAAATGAAGGCCAACAAGAGTTGGATAGCGATCAACAAAAGAATAAAGATGATAAAGGGTATAATCTATTCTGTGATTTATAATTAGTGTTGTATATGGAGAACATAAATGTTTTCTTCAATAAATTAAAAGTTCATCATGACTTGTAGTATTTTATAAAAAGTAATATATTGAATATCAAATTTATTTAAATTATAGTGAGGAACATCATGAGGAGGATCAAAAAAGGGATGAACAAAATGAAGCAACAGAAGAAAAAGCTCCTACAGAGGAGAAAGATAATCAAGAGTAAGATGTTCTTTTAAAATTCATAAAATGATCTTCAATATGCTTTAATAGTGATCTTTTAAATTTACAGTAAAATGAATGATTAAATGCATATTTTCTTCTTAATTATAGAGGATTTGATACAAGGGACCCCCTTTCCAATTCTGGATTGGAAACTAAGAATGATGAAGATCACATTCTATCTGAAGAGAAAAAGAATGATTTGGAGTAAGCTATTATCTATTTATTTGCATAGGTTCAATGTGTTCTTGTAATGCTTACTAAATGCTCTGTTAATTCTCTGTTAATGTTTTTTTTTTATTGATTTTCATTATAGAGTTATGGATACAACTACAGATCAGTCCAATCCTGATATTGGATCAAAACCTGATGAACAACAAATTATAGTTGAAACAACAAATATGGAATCCAGGTATGTTCTTTTTTATTAATTATAGCAGCTTAAATATTGAAAATATCATGTTCTTGTTGAAAATGATCTTTTAAAAAAACTTCATAAAATTCTTACAAGATCTAATATCTAAAGTTTTTCAATATAGTGTTCCGGATACAACTTCACTTCTGTCCAATACTGAAGTTGGTTCTACAACAATAGAGATTCCATCTCTGATGGATATAGAGTAAGTGCTTTCTTTCTCTGTTGTTATAAATTAGAAATTACCTAAGTAATGTTATTTTATGTTCTAATTATGGTATAATTTATAGAACTGTTGGCACAACTGAAGTAGATACCATTTCCTCACAAAAGCAGCAACATCAATGAATGTTGAGTAAGTTCCTTTATTGTAATGATTAAAAACAAGAAAAAGGTTGAAATATTAAAGAAGTTAATAGTAAAGAAGTTAATTTTATGTTCTTCTTTTCAGAAATGTTGAAATGATAGATGTTGAAGAAAAAAAATCAGAGAAAAAACTACAGGAGAGGTGATTGGTTCTTTCTTTGCATATAATATGTTCTCTTAAATTGAGCTCTATGTTCTGTAAGTTTATCTAATATGTCCTCTTTAAATTCCTATGTGTAAAAATGAAATGTAGCAGTGATGAAACAAGTGAAGGTACAAAAACTGAAGAAAAGCAAAAGGACAGATATAAGACAGCTGCTTGCATCACAGAGAAAAAAGATGATGATGACGAGAAGAAAGATGATGATTCCAACCATGAGAAAGAGGGTGCAACTCTGAAGAACGACAACAAAGAGGCCAGCGCTGATCACTCAAACTGTGAAGATGGACAGAAGGACAGTGGGAAGAACCTTGGGTAAAAACTATCATGTGGTACTGAGAAAAACAAAAAAATGTTATTTTAGTAGAATCTAAAATGTTGTACTTTTTGTATTATGTCCTAAATTATTTTGTCATAAACAAACATATGTTAAATCTATAATACAACCTTCTTTTGTCTAGTAACTCAATCTGCTATTTTTTGAAAATTATATATTTAATATATGTACAAACAGTGGAACTACACAAACGGAAGCGGATGCTACGATAGATCTTGGCTTCAAGATTCAGCAAGCAGACTTCCCACCAAAACAGGACAATACAAATGAGGAAAAGTAAGATAAAACTACAAGTTTGTGAAAATCATAATATGTTCTTTTAAAAGATACAACATGATCGTTTTCCAATCATTAAATGCTCTATAAAACTATAGTAATTGTTCTTTCAAAATATGATTGTTTTCAACTGGCAGAATGCTCTATATTATTTTCACAGAAGAAAATGATCTTTTTAAAAAAATTACATGTTACTCCAGTTTCATCATTTTGTTCCATGTAATATGATATTGCAAAAAAAAACAAACATATCTTATAAATATTTTATAGGGTTCTTGATACAAGGAATCTTCAAATGCTTCGTGACACTGTTATTCACGATGTTTATAAAGAGGAGAGCTTAAAAGACCACAAGGATGGAAGAGAAGAAAATGACAATGAAACGTAAGAAATTAAACTTGAGTGTTTTCTTATTAAGTTATTCCTTTTGAATTGGACTTTTGTGTACTATTTGTGTGAAGATTTTACAGATACATCATACAAACTGCAGAAGAGTACAAAAGGAGAAAAAGGCCTGTCCGAATACCCAAAACCTTGTCAAATGCATTCAAGTCACCATTCATGTCAAAATACAATGACTTGTTCAAAAACTTAACAGAGATACGAAGGCACTGGATTATGCATTAAACAATAAAATGAATGATGAGTAAGTTCAAATTCAATTATTCATATTGATGCTGTTTTAAAAATGCACAAGTATTAATCCTCAAACTCTATTTCAATGAATACAGTGAGATACTTTATGATGGAGAAGATCAAATACTAACTAGACAGGAAATGTTGGGATTCGAAGACAATGCAACCACAGAGAACAATGTTATCGATGTTTGGTCAAGAATTCTCAATCAGAAACACAAAAGGGACAAGCGGAATTCGACAACATATTTTTTTTCTCCACCATACCTTATGTAAGATATCTAACTAGTAATCACATATGTTTTATTATAGAAATAAACATAGCTAATTTTAAACAATTTGCAGCTACACACTACAGAAGAATATGCATCTGACTCAGACAGTGTTGACGACATAGTGAACAAGGTCACAAAAATCATGGACAAAGAAATGAAAAAATAGAAGAACTACGACATGGTTAGTACACTTACATACATTCTGTTTGTGTTATGCTGTACAACTGATGGTGTTCTTTCAAACGTAATAACATGCTCCTTTCAATAACATAATGTGCTCTTCAAAAACTAATAACATGTTCTTCAAAAATTAATTATTATATGCAGGCAGTTAAATATAAATGTTTCTTTCAACTCATTATGTTTTTGCAGTTTTTAATATATGCTCTTTTATAATTTCCTAAATACTAATAAGAATTTGATCTTTCAACAAATAAAAACAGATATTTGTACCAATGCCACATCCATCTCATTACTACGTACTAATCTTCAACCTCAAGAGACAAGTTATGGAAATCATCCAAAACAAGCCACTCAAACCAACACCGAAGGTCACAATATATCAAGACAAACCTTTTCTCATGGTATGTTCACTTTAAACTAGTAATTATATATTTGTATTTTAAAAATATAAATGTTTCGAAAAACGATACTAAAATCCAATTTCAATTTCAGAGACAAGCATTGAATCATGTCTTGAAATCTAGAAAGAACAAGAAAGCACAAGACATTGAAATGTGCACATTAGAAGTCCCAACCTTAGGATGGCAAACTCATAATGACAAAAAAGATTGTGGCATATACATGATGAAGCATATGGAAGAGTACACGGGACAAGATACAACAAAATGGGAATGTCATCTAGAGATGTAATTTCTATTAATTTTCCTTGTTCAAAGATATTTCTAATTGTTCTTGTAAATCAAAAACTAAAAACTAACTTGTATTATTTGCTATCATGAAGGTGGATGAGATCAAAATGATGCGTGTTCAGTATTGTGTTGACATTTCCTTGCATGAAACAAACAAGAAGGCAGCAGAAATCTTGCAAAATGCACGTCACTATGCAACATTGGAGCACACAAAATGAAACGACAAAAAAGAAGAATGAATGCAATCATATATAAGAGCAAGACACATCATTTTACACATTAGTTATTCTACAAACTTATTTCAGTTACATAATCTACTTAATATTTGTTAGTTGTTGAGAATTATCTTGTTATTGGGACCAAAGTATGTTTTTTCTGACAAAACAACTTATATGTTCTGTTAAACATAGTTTAATGTTCTTTTTATATTAGATATATCATATATTTTTTCAATGTTCTTTTCCACATAATACCATGTTATATTGATAATAGTCATATGATAGTTGAAAATCCTAATATGTTCTTTGTTAAAAATTATATGTTTTTTTTCATAAAAGATGTTGATATCACTTGGTTATATGTTCGTTTGATTAGATTTGTATGTGTTTTTAAAACATTAAATGTTCTTTTTAAAATTGAAGTATGTTCTTTTAAATAATATAAAGTTTTAAAAGCAACACAAATAACGGTACACCAAAAGATAAACAATACGTTTAGAAAACAGAATACAAAATAAAATCGGAACAAAATGAGGCATAATTCAATACCTGAAACATTTAGAAATAGAATTTCATACAAATTAATATTCCAAAATAATGAAGAGATACATTTTAATTAAAAATTCAATGTGTGTACTACATTATAATAAAAATAACTCAATCGTCGCACAAAACCGAAACTCCAAAATAATCATCAGGAACGCAAACATCAAGGGCTGCATCGCTATCCATTGGATGAACAAAACTACCTCCAACCGGTAAATCATCAGGTAGCTGCAAAAAAAAAAAAAACACAATAAAAAACCATTAAACAAAAAAAGCAAAATGTTCTCTTATTTTCTTTCATTCAATAAAAACCCCATACCAAACATCACATTATTGGCATGATTTTTATGCCAACAAATGGTCCACAAATCATACCGTATTTATTGGTACGGTAGGTCGTATCAAACCCCAACGAATCTCCAAAAACCTCAAAGTCCCTACGCATCCTACTATCTCGGAAAAAAAAACTCACCAAATGCCCTCCACTATCAAGCTCCATATCATAGTAAAAATCACTTTGCTCAACTTGTCTTTGTGAAAACATGTTGAGCAAATTCCGTGTGTCACAACCATCAAATGAAGCCGCCTTATCTCGAGCGAGGGCATTGTACACATCAGATTTTATAGATCCTAAATTAGGGGAACCACCAGCTTCCTTACTCAATACCCTTGTACAATCAGACGCGCCAACTCCTCCACTCTTTAAGTCTTTAATACTACTCAATTGCTCCCGACCAACTTTTCGATGGGATCTAATAAGATGTTGTTGATCCAACGCAACCATGTCATGACTATGACACATCTCATGAAAACCAACAGTATGTCTACCTTCACGATCCACGTGGCAGGGAATCATAGCCTTACATCCACACCTATAATCATACTTATTGTATGTATTCTTGCTTGCCAACACAACATTCTTAAAACCTTCAGATGAACAAACATACTCTCTACTACAAATGGAATTATCAACTCTCCTCCTAACCTTACCAACACGAACACCAAAACCATGGCTAAAAGCATACTTATTATAAGCATTATGAGCTTTTAACTGACTCATGTACACCACATTAACCAACACAGATAACTCAGCCTCCTTATACACAGTTACTGCAAACAGAATATGTAAAGAATAAAATCAATAAATTGACAGAACATAATGACGGTATTGAAACAAACATAATGAATAACTTAGCAGAACAATATGAATAACATGGCAGAACAAAATCAAGAACAAATGAAAACATGAGTCAGTGCAAACATATGACAGAACAACAATTAATCATTAAGGATAGCTTTCCAAAAAACACAAATCAAAACAAATAACTTGCAACAACATACAATAATAATGCAAAGAACATCATGTTCCAAAAACATCTTGCATAGCTGAAACTACAATCAATATACAAAGAACATCATTGAGATCTTTATAAAATTTGTAGAATATTATGCGTAACTTCAAAGAACATCTGAACTAAATCAAAATTCGAACATCAGTAATGCAGACATAATAATATAAACGTAAATAATCAACAAATTGCATAATCAACAATCAAACACACATCGAAATTTAGTACAAAATCATAATTTAAGACAAATTTAAGCAAAAATACCTGTCGATTTCGAACCTGCACTTCCAGAATCAGCTTAATTCTGCTCTCCAACTCCAATTGAAGCATCATGCATAGCTGAAACTACAATCAAAATACAAAATAGGATCGAAAGTTAATAATTATTGAACAAAATTAAACAATCACAGCAAAAGATGAACAAATTATATGGAAAAACCCTAAAATATAATTAATTATGAAATAATGAAAAAATACCTAGAAATTGAACACCTACAGAGGTCGAAACATCTGTCTCTACAAGATCCATTAGAGAAGCACGATTTTTTTTGTTGATTTAAAGCTCTCACAAGCGAGCAACAATGGCTGTTGTAGCTGGAAGAAAGTAGAGAGAGAAGAGAAGGAGAGGAGAGAGACGGCGCACAAAATTTGAGACACAAAAATTAAGGCGCAAATTTTTTCCTGATTTTTGACTTTTATACTGCCACGTAGGCAGGTTCATGGAGCATGGTGCTCCTAGGAGTACAGAAAAATTTTCACTAGTAGTAGCCACGTCTTTCTTTTCCTTTTCTTTTACTTTTCCTTTCAATGATAAGTTTAATTTTTAATTATTCTCTTCTTAAAATAAATTCATACTTTGTTGTTAATTAGTCGTAAGCTCTTTATAGATCAACTAATTAGGATTATTATTATGTTTTTTTAGACAAAGGATACTTAGAAGGTGAATTCTAGGTCGACTTTTGCTACTCTACGCACACTCGATGTAATTCGCAATGTCCATTCACTTTAGAATCCGATATAGGAAAATTATGTGTTACGTGTTTACGAACGTGCAATCTATGAACCTTATTATTATTTCGTAAATTATTACTATATGTACTTTATGACTATATTAGTATTAGTATTGTTAACTCATGTAAGTTGATGACTATTGGATTATGGAAAAGTTATGATTAAACGATGTACGCGATTTTGGACTTTATGGGTAATGTGATATTGGACGATTGACTTTCAATAACCAAAAGTAAATAAAGTGTATTATGTGTTATTGTATGTGTATAGTATGGTGTTATGTTTTTGTAAGAGTTATATGTTTATTGGCTGTCCTAAAATTTACTAATTACTTAAAGTGGAAATATGAAAAGGGAATGAAACCTATGGATTTGGATACTCCATAGGTAATGAACAGCTACCCTGGGAAGTAGTGAACCTAGTGGCGTCTGATCATTAGGCTACCAACAGGTTGTGAACTTTTATTATTCTTTTATTGTCTTCCTCCTAATAGTGGACCTAGTGGTACGCGTTTGCGGAGATCCTTAGGCTATTAGTGAGGGGTGTGCACACTAGGGACATTCTGTGAAACGATGTTGGTCATTAATTATTATTTGGGTGACGACCCACTATTGAACTAGGTGGAAACTGGGACTTTGGGTGACGACCCACTATTGAACTAGGTGGAAACTGGGACTAGTCCCGGGCCTACTGGCGTTCCATTCCCCTTTCTTAATTAAAGAGAACATTGCATAAATTATATAACTGGTTATATTAATGTTTTTTTTGGTTGGTACGTGTGCGTGTATATATTATATATTATATACTTTATGAAATTAATTTTAAAATAAAACTATTACTATTTTACGTGATGAAGCTGGAATTACTTAGTTTTTACTAATTTTTGTTTGTTTCTTATCTATTAACTTTTGCAGGTTTGTGAAAAGGGATTACGTTGCAAGAGTGAGCATACAAGTAGTGTTAAGCCCACCTAGTTGAAATAAAAGACTACTCTGTTTAGAGGTTTAAGATTAAGTTGTCATAAGATTGTGATTGTTTAAGAAGAGACTAATAAGTTTTGTTTTATTTGATACTTTAATTAATTGGATTAAAATTCTATTATTCTTTTATTTCCTTAGTTAACCTTACATTTATTTTCGAAAGAAAATAGATGTGGCGTAATACCCCCAAGATTTGAATGGTCGTTTCTCAAAGTAAATTGTTGACTTTATTTAATAAAATACTGTTTAAATTCTGGGGTTGTTACATTGACACTCCAAGATCTCATCAAAAATCGACGATCCTAACGACAAAGCGCTCAATCTTGCTTCTATCTCTCCAGGATTCAAAATCTCAAGGCTAAGTCTTTGCATATCTCGAAACAACTCTTCGGAAACTACCAACGCATAAACACTATGGCTCGTCTTCCTACTCAAAGCATCGATGACGACGTTCGCCTTCCCTTCATGATACTGGATATCTAAGTCATAATCCTTGATCAACTCTAACCATCTCCTTTGTCTCATATTGAGATCTTTCTGAGTGAAAATGTACTTCAAACTCTTATGGTCGGTGAATATCTTCACGGTCGCTCTATAGAGGTAATGTCTCTAAATCTTCAGTGTAAACACAATATCAGCTAATTCTAAGTCATGGGTAGGGTAATTAGACTCATACGGCTTCAACTGACGCGATTCATACGCAATCACCTTCTTATTTTGCTGCAACACACATCTCAGACCATTCTTCGGAGCATCACTACACACCTCGAATCCATCTTTTCCATCGGACAGGGTTAAAACAGTTGCAGAGGTTAAACGATCCTTAAAAATCTGAAAGGCTTCCTTACACTTCTCATTCCATTCAAACTTCGACTCCTTCTTCATCAAAGTAGTCATAGGTCTCGCTATCCTCGAGAAATCTTTCATAAGCCTTCTATAATAACCAGCTTATCCCATAAAACTTCTTATGTCAGACACATTTTTCAGTCTAGGACACTCACTAACGGCTTGCATCTTCGCAGGATCTACAACAACTCCTTCCTTATATACATAATGACCCAAAAATGCTACTTTTTACAAACGGAACTCACACTTAGAGAACTTGACAAAAATTGATTTCTCTTAAGCGTCTCCAAAACCATCTCAAATGCTCATCATGCTCTTCTTCATTCTTCGAGTAGATTAAAAATATCGTCAAAAATATTATGACAAACTTGTTTAAGAACTCATGGAAAATCCTATTCATCAAGTCCATAAATATTGCAGGTGCATTGGTCAACCCAAATGGCATCACAATAAACTCATAGTGACGATATCTTGTCCTAAAAGAAGTCTTAGGTAGGTCCTTATCGGCTACTTTCAATTGATGATACCCTGAACGCAAATTAATCTTAGATAAAACACTAGCTCCATTCAACTGATCGAAAAGATCATCTACCCTCGGCAAAGGATACTTAATCTTAATAGTCACGTTATTCAACTCACGATAATCAATACACAACCTCATGCTACCATTCTTCTTCTCCACAAATAATATTGGTGCTCCCAAGGTGAAGCACTAGGTCTAATATAACCTTTCTCCAACAACTCTTGTAATTGAGTCTTCAATTCACTCATCTCAGGAGGTGCCATCCTGTAAGATGTTTTCGAAATAGGTGTAGTACTGGGAACTAAGTCTATGGTAAACTCAATGGCTCTCTTAGGCAGCATTCCAGAAATCTCACTTGAAAACACATCTAAGAACTCATTCACAATAGGTACATCCTCAATTCTCGACTCAACTTCCTTGCTTACATCTCGCACACTATAGAAGAATAACTCACAACCTTTCCTTATCAACTCCTCATCTTGCATGGAAGAAATGATCCCAAAACTCTTAGGTTTCCCAAAACGTCAGTACGAAATCGACTTCCATGAAGGACTCTTCAGAACTACCTTATGAGCTTCACAATCTATCTTGGCTTTATAAGAACTTAACCAATTCGTTCCTAGAATAACATCTAGGTCTCCCAAATTGCATTCTATGAGATTAGAGGGAAAATCAATGACTTCAAAGTCTACTAGACCTAAACTCTTACCAACAGACGACGAAATAAAAGAATAGGTCGCTCTAGAATCAAATAATTCTTTAACTACAATGGAAATGATAGAAAAAGTACCAGAAACTACATTAGCGGACCTTTCGGCTTCAGTAGGACTCATCATGAACAGCTTCCCTGGAGCTTTACTCTGGTTGTTGTTGTTGCTTCCATTCACAGGCTTAGTGTAGCTTCCCTAACCATTCTGCGACCCCGAAGGTTTCGTTCCTTGGTTGCTGGCTTGGTTATAACCATATGTTGCCTGACCATTGCCTCCACGGGCATTCTGCTCATGTTTCTGATTTGTAAAGCATTCAAACTCTCTATGTCCTTTTTCTGGCAGTAATTGCACGTAACCAGATCTCCCTTACAGTCTCTACCAGGGTGGTTCTTGTTACATCTCTTACAAAAGTAAGTCCTCTCAGGCTTGGCCCCATCACTAGATCCTTGGCCATTCTTGTTCTGAAAATTTCCATTTCCATTCCTGTTCCTCTTGTAACTACCTTGACCTCCACTAGCTGGGAAATCTTTCCTCTTGTCTCCTAAGGCAACATTCTTCTTGTCACGCCTAGTCTGTAACCCATAAATATGAGCATCTCGCCCATACACAATATCTAAGGATGTAAAGGTCTCACCTCCCAACCCCAATTGAATTTCCTCAGTCAAACCTTGCTCAAATGTCTGAGCTTTTAACTCCACGGTGGCAACTACTTCAGGTGCAAATCTAGACAAAGCTATGAACTTGCTGTATCAGAAATAGACATACCCCCATTCTAAGATTAATGAACCCTTGAGCATTTTGCTTCCTCACAAAAGCAGGGTAAAATTTCCCTATAAGGGCAATGGTAAAGGAATCCCAATTGAAATCGGCGTCGACACATATCTCAGTCCCATTCTCCTTCCACTAAAGATCAGCCTCATCCTTCAGATACATCACGGCTTGATCCACCTTCATTGCCGCAGGGCAATAAACAGCTCTAAAAATCTTATCGTATTCTCTTATCCAACTCTCAAGAATGTAGGGGCAGTGTGTCCCTTAAAATAAGGCGGCTTAACTTTAGCCAGCTTCTCGAACATCTCACCTGCAGTGTTAGGACGTTATGTTCTCCCTTGGGTCAGTCTGTCTGCCAAAAGACGAATGATAGAGGCTAGGGCGACATCGTTGGTGGCCATCCTACTGCGTAACGTATGAAAAACACATGCGTCCAATTTCAGGTCACGATTTACAAATATTTGGCATTCTACAAAGGCATCGAAAGGAAAATGATCGTACAAGATCGTCTAAGTTCATGGAGTTTTACTTGGAATAAATCCAAAGTACAGACAATTTATTTGGAACAATTCCAAGCACAACCAATTTATTTGGAACACTTCCAAGCACAATTAATTTATTTGGAACACGTCCAAGCGCAAACAATTTCGACACTTGCTTGCATAATCATTCACGTTTGACAATTAGCAAGAATTAAATAACCTACTATGAGAAGTAAAATAAAATATTTTTCATCCGCGTACTAAATAAATATTGCTCAACTCATATGACCAAAAGAACATTTTATTTCTGCCAAAAATAATAACAATGAATATTTCCTCCATCTATAACAAGAATTCACTACCTAATTCCTCAAATGAAAAAAGTACCAAATAAATAACTACTTTAGCGTAGCTACCTTATTCAACAAAATGCTAAAATAAATAAAGAAAATAGCATCAAAATAAATCTTAAGGACTAACATCATCATTCAGATCCATATTCTCCTTGTACTTCTAAGAAGTGAATACTTCGTCTTCAAAGTCTTCCATATCCTCAATGACACATTTATAATTTGGCTCTTCGGCTCTTGTCATCCTCTTAATTCTTTTAGGTGAAGGTTCATCAAAGTCTTGAGTCTCATATTCACTATCAGTGACATCATCAAATAAGTCGGCTGTTATTTCTTTAGGAACACTACAAGAGGGGGGGTGAATTGTATGTGTAGAAATGAACGTACTTTTTGCGGAATTAAAACTTTAAATAGAAACGCAAGCTAAAGGAACACAAAGATTATTACGAGGAAAAACTTCTCGGGCCCAACAGGAAGAAACGACTTCGACCACTAGGGATTTTAAACTCAACTCTTTCACTAATTAGGCCAAAACACTTGTTACAACCTAACTATACTCAGGGCCACAACTTGAGTTCCTAAACTCAAGTTCCTGAACAGCCGTTCCCTTAACAGCTGTTCCTCTCAACTTCACTCGAAGTTCTCTCTTTTTACTTGCTTCACTCAAAGCTTCTCTTGTACAGGATTTCACTCAAAATCCCCTTACCCAAAACCAAGGTTACAATGATACTTTAAACTTAATGGAAATAGAGTAAGTAGGTAATAGGAACTTTGTTGGCTTAATAAGATAATGAAGGCACTGACACTTTAAAACTCAATATTCACTTAATTGCTTAGTCAGTCACAAAAGCAACGTAGTTGAGTCCTTGTCTTAAATAGATTTTAGTTAATTAAACGTGGTTTAGATCATGGGATAATGGAGTAGTGGAGTTAATCCATGTTCGTTCCTATGCTTAAGGAACAAGGAACCACTAACCCACTAATTCCACTAATCCCACGTTCAGTTGAACGTTTAAATTCATTTTCCACAAAGCAAGCAATTAATCAGGCTAAGTTGTTTGACAAACGGTTATTATTATTCTTCATTTCTGATAAAATATCTTTAAAAAGATTTTGTTAATTAAAAGATTTTATTTTATATTTATCAAATAAATCGAAAAAATCTTTTCTTTCAAATCTTAAATATTTCATTTATCTTTTTAAAATCCTTTAATAACCGATTAAAAACTTAGTCATATATTCAAAAGATATTTCCTAATTTTACTCCAAGAATATCTACCTGTTTAAGTAGTCAGGCGTGTGAAAATATTTCTCACAAAAACATTGTTTTTATTTCAGATATTACTTATTCCTTTACTAAAGTCAGTTTAACTGTTTCTGTTACGTTGTGCTAACAAGTCCGTTCCTTTAACAGGAACAGACAAACATTCTCTTTTTAAACACTTCGTAGTTCCTTACCAATGTTACTCGTTCCTAACATAGAAACTAAAGATACGAGCTTTGCTTGTTCCTTTGCTTCCATGTAACTCCAATATCCGTTTCTTGAGCATATTCACTTAGCCGTTATAATCCCGCTTATTTGCTTGATTTCTTCTCTTTGACTTAGAATTCTCTGTGCTCAAAATAAGATACCTTACAAGACTCAAACATTCACTAATCTGTTAGTTCATACTTTTCTTTGTTCCTTTGTCATTATCAAAACTAGGGATCAACAATTTCCCCCTTTTTGATGATGACAACAAAGATACAAGCTAAGAACATTAATTATAACAAATCATAAGAATGAATGAAAGGAATACATATATATATATATATATATATATATATATATATATATATATATATTTATTATTATTATTTATTAAAGAATTAAGGTCAGATTTTAGGATTTTCTTTTGTATGTTCCTTTCACCTTTCCCCCTTTGTCATCCTCAAAAAAGATCAAACTATTTCGTGATAGTGGGAAGACCATGCGATTCATACCTTAAGAACAAAAGCAAGCACCAAAAAAATGGTTAGGTTAGTAGTGCGCAGGTTAGGCTTGCTCAAACGGCAATCACATAATACTAGCCATTCCAAGTAAGAAATCCTGCAATCATATTAAATTGGAAGGTATTTAGCAAAAGATGTGTTCCTATAATTGGTTCAATGTAGTAAAGAAGAGGATAAAAAGAAAAAGAAGCAACAAAAGGAAAAGTAGAAAAAGAAAGAAAAAAAAAGAAGTTCCTGTCATAAGGAGAGAATAGGAACAAATAACTAAGTAGGAGGAGGGGTAGGGCGTTCCTGTTCCTTGACTACAACCACTTTTGCTTCAACCATAGCTTCAAGCTGTTTCTTAATGTCCGCATGGTGAGCGGCTAACTGTTGTTGGAGTGAGTTCATCCCTTGAAATATGCGTTCCAAATTCTATTGTTGTTCAATAACAGTATCACAAAGGAACTTAAGAAGCCCAAAGGCATTATCAGCTTTGCAATCCAAAGACCAATGGAAATGATTATAGAACTTGATCATGAGTTGGGCAGGAACACATACATCGCTTAACCAATGATGTTCAGTAGAAGAAGACACTTTCTATTTCCCCTTTGAACAAGGAGCAGATGAACCAGACACGGGTGGAGTAGGATAAGACGGGGTGCATGTTCCTGTGGGAGGAATAGGAGAAGAAGGGCCATCTGTTTATGTGACAGGAACACTGGGTGAAGGAAGGTGGTAATCAGCAGAAGAAAGGTAGGGGGTGGAGGAATTGTATCAGTGGTGGTAGAAAAGAGGTTAAGGTCACTTTCTGCCAACTTGATTTTTTCATAGTAAGAAGGAACAGAGAAGGTAGAAGGTGATAACATAGGAACATCAGTGAGTGTGAATGGGAGAGGAACATGTGGAATGGAGGGAGATGGAGAAGGAGGCTTGTGAGGGAAATTGGATGGAGAATTGAGTTGAACCTCAGGAGAAAGGGGACATTGGTTGTCCTCGTCGGAATCAATAATAAGAGGATCATCAGTATTGGCAGGAAGAGCATTAAAATATTTTACAGCAGCAGCCAACCTGGAACTTTTTGGTGTAGAAGCAGAAAGTGGAGCCTTCTGATAGGATTTAGTCGTATCACCTAATCAATGATAAACCTACAGTCCTCTAACTATGGTAGTCAATTGAAGCAGGGTCGAATCCACAGGGAGACAGAGTTTCTAAATTAATATTCAATTAACTAGCTACTTCAGATGAAATCAGGGAAGACTAACTGAACTAACAATTAAGCTAAGGACAACGAATTAAACCGAGGATTTAACTATGGACTAAAAACCTAGGGTATTAGGTCGGTCCACCATGCTTATACCAATCAAATAAGGTCAACTACTATCAAAACCTAATCCATGAGTCAAGTGATTAGAGCATGTGTTGAGCTATGGTTAAGACTCAACGCTCATAGTTCAACATACGCCGCATGTTCACTAACGTAATCAGAACTACTGATGTGTCCTAGGCCTCTAATCGTAAGACGGATCTGTGCAAACAACTATTAACCACAAGCAATCAATGAAATTGGCCACTAACATTAATCACTAATTAAGAACAAACCACACCACAATTACTCTAATCAAGCCCTAGAAATCGATAGAAATCTAAATAACAATCATGGTATAAACATGGCTTCCCTATCTAACACCCTAGAAAGAGAACTACTCACTCATAATTGAATTGACAATAACAAAACTAATTTGAAACCCTAATAATTGCATCATGAATGATTTAAATAATAAACTAAGAAATCAAGAATAATAAAAGAGATTAAAGTAGAGAAGAATACCAATTGACGGAAAGCAGGAACTTTTATTAAAATCGAATCCGAGGTTCAACCACCTTTAATCTAATCTAAAGTGTTTAAACTAAATAAAACTAAGCTAAGAATTATGAGAAATAAAACTAGAGAAAAAGGTGTCTCCAAAATAATGAGGAAAAGGTATTTATATTACCCCTCCAAGTCTATTTAAAACTGGAATTAAAGATAGAAAATACGCGTTGGCGAGCACGGGACCCGATCGGGCACAGGGCCACCCGATTGTGGTCAAAGGCTATCACCAACTTTGTTGTTTCTTGTTCCACGCATCACAACAGCGATTAGGGGCAAAACTGGGCCCACCCGATCACTGACCCGATCGGGCAGTGGATCGGATCCCCAACGTAATTGACCCAGCACCATCTTCTTGGCGTAGCAGCAGCAACAACTGAACTTGGAGCTCCACCTAATCGGGTCGGGCAGTCAACGCCCGATCGGGTCTGGGCACATGGTCTCCCGCCCGATCGGGTCCAAAACCGTCTTGCCCGATCGGGTCCACAACTTTTGTACCCGATCATAATATCTTTGCCCGATCGGGCCATTTTTGCCCGATCAGTGTACGGAAGACTCCTTTTTGACTCTTTGGCTCTTAATTCTTCATGTTTAGAGGTTTTGGGACCTCCTAAACTACCCATAAAGCTCGTGAGCCATCCTACGTGCCTCGTAACATTTCGTAAAGCCGTGGTTGCTTCTAAATGGCTCGGAAATAAGGAGAAAACTCCCTAAAACCTGCAATTCAACACTAAAACACAGAACCACAACTATATACGATAGTTAGCTCAAAATAGCTCCGAAGAACTACAATGACGCACAAATTAGCTTGTAAATAAGGGAGAAAAGTCTATATAAATACGTGATATCACCTTCTTAGGAACATGTTTCTTGGCCTTTTTAGGACCTTTTTTAACTTTCTTTTTCTCTTGTTCCTCGGGCTTTAATGCTTCCACAGGAACAAGGTCCTTTGGTGAAGAGGATGGATGTGCCTCTAAGGTGGACATAGGTAGTTTACGCTTTTTCCGAGAGGAATTGAGAGGATGTTTGCCATGTGAAAGAATACCATCAGAAATAGACATATCAAGGCTAGAAAGAGTTTTGGCATTAAGAATATTTCCTTGAGAAACACCTAAAGTAGGCCAACCAACTGTGTTAATGTGAAAGTGAGCTAGAAGGGATGTGATCAATGCACCATAGCCTACTACACATTTATTTTCAATGCAGTGAGTGGCGTGTTGAATAAACAGAGAAGGAAAATTTATCTGAATGTGTTTATCAAGAAAGAAAATATAGCAGATATCAAGAAGGCCTACTTCATTTCGTTTTTCAGTTCTAGGAATAAGGGCTTTCCAAACAAGATTAAACAACAGTTTATGAAACGGGGAAAGATCACTAAGATACAACCTAGTTTGTCCATCTACCCCACCCAAAGAATGCACAACAACATCTTGAGTATAGTCGGGAAAAGAGAGTGTGCCTTTCCTTTTGAAGTACATGTTTGTTCCTTTGTTAGGAACGTGCCATATCTGACTTAAGAGCTCCTGATCAAATACAATTTTCTTTCCTTTCACAGTAGTAATACACACACCATCCGTGTTCACAAAATTGTCACAGAATTCAGTCATAGCCATAAGAACAAGGGAGTTGCTGTAGGCAAATTCAAATAAATATGTCATTCCTTGTTCCTTTAAGACATTGAGCAATTGATGAAAATTTACTGATTGTGCCCAATCTATATCAATACAAAAACCTAAGACAAACCGAGAATCGTGTGATTTTACCTTCTTTTTCTTGAAAGAGCGTGTTCCTTTGATAGGAACGGACGGATCACCCGATTCCCCCTCAACCAATGCAGGAGATGCTTCCTCCTCATCGTCTTCTCCAATAAGCCGACGACGTTTGGTCCTCTTGGTAGGTTCATCCAAAATTTTGCAACTTTCCCCAATGTTAGTCATTTTTTCGGAACTTAGGGTTTTGATTTGGGGCTTTTGGATTTCGGAAGTTTGTGGTGATTTTGAAGATGGAACTATGGAATTGATGGAGGTTCTAACCATTTTGAGATGATTTTGAAGGTTTAATGGTGAAGAATAAGTGAGGGAAGGAGATTGAAGATAAAGGGTTGTAGAGGAACAATGGAGAGAAGAAGAGAGAGTATGTGTTAAAAAAAAATGAAGAGGCGTGTGAGTATAGGAACACAAGAAAAAATGATAAAAGAAGGAGGGAAAAGAAAGATAGGAATTGAATGATGATATATCAAAAAAAAAATGATAAAAGAAGGAGAAAAAAAAGATAGGAAGTGAATGATGTTATATTTTCGGAATTGAATTGCTGGATTTTTTTTTTTTTTGTACAGTGGAACATGCTATAGGAACAACCTTTACTTTTATCAACCAATCATCAATTTTTGCAATTTTCAATCACTAAGGAACACTAAGGGGAGTATTATGCGACATTAGTGAGTGGATTTGTTCCTTTGCCTACAAGTTTGTGTTATACAGACTCACAGTTTGCAATGGTCTTTAGATATTCACAAATAGTCACTTAATATCACATAGGAACAATCAATTTGATTTATACATGGATTACAGGAACATGAATAATCACTTAAGTTTAATCAAACCTAACTCAAGCCCTAATTTCTCAAACCTATCTCTTTGAAGAGGCTTGGTTAATATATCAGCAATTTGATTTTCAGTTTGACAGAATTCAAGTTTAATTAAACCTTTTTCCACATTATCTTTCAGAAAGTGATGCCTAATATGTATGTGTTTGACTCTTGAATGATGCACGGGATCTTTTGGAATACTAATAGCACTAGTATTATCACATTATATAGGAACAAAATTGAATTTGATTCCATAGTCACAGAGTTGTTGTTTTATCCAAAGCATTTGCGAGCAACATGCAGCGGCTGCTACATATTCTGCTTCAGCGGTGGATAAAGCAACTGAGTTTTATTCCTTGGTACTACAAGAAACTAAACTGTGACTAAGAAATTGAACCATACCTGAGGTGCTTTTCCTATTCACGAGATCACCTGCATAATCAGCATCAGCGTATCCTTTTAACTCAAATGTATCACTTCTTGGATAGAAGAGTCCAAGATCATCTGTTCCTTTGAGATATCGAAGAATTCTCTTTACTGCAGTCAAGTGTGACTCCTTGGGATTTGCTTGAAATCTAGCACACAAACCAACACAAAAAGCTATGTCTGGACGACTAGCAGTTAGATATAAAAGGGAACCAATCATTCCTCTATACTTTGTTTGGTCAATACTTGTTCCTGTGGAATCATCATCTAGTCTAGTAGATGTTCCCATAGGAGTGTGATTAATCTTTGAATTTTCGAGACCATATTTCTTAAGAAGTTCCTTTATGTATTTTTGTTGGTGAATGATGATACCCTATTCAGTCTGTTTGATTTGTAAACCAAGAAAGAAAATTAATTCACCCATCAAACTCATCTCAAATTCATTTCTCATAAGTTTAGAGAATTCTTCACATAAAGACTCATGAGTTGCACCAAAAATAATGTCGTCGACATATATTTGAACAAGAAGCATGTCTGTTCCTTTATATTTCAAAAATAATGTTTTGTCAACTTTTCCTCTTATGAAATTATTTTCTAAAAGGAACTTAGACAATCTCTCATACCATGACCTAGGTGCTTGTTTCAACCCATAAAGAGCCTTATCAAGCTTGTAGACATGGTTTGGGAGATCATGATTTTCAAATCCAGGAGGTTGTTCAACATATACATCTTCATTTAAATAACCATTTAGAAATGCACATTCAACATCCATTTGGTACAACTTAAAACCCATGTATGCAGCAAATGCAATAAGTATTCTAATAGCCTCAAGTCTAGCTAAAGGGGCAAAAGTTTCCACATAGTCGATTCTTTCTTGTTGGTTATAGCCTTTGACCACAAGTCTAGTCTTGTTCCTAACAATTGTTCCATGTTCATCTAGTTTGTTTCTAAACACCCATTTTAAACCAATTACTTTATGTTGTTTAGAGGTGGGGACTAGATGCCATACCTTGTTCCTTTCGAACTCATTTAACTCATCTTGCATAGCAGTGATCCAGTCAGAGTCAGTTAAGGCTTCTTCATTATTTTTTGGTTTTATCATTGATAGGAACGCATGAAATGCACAAAAATTCCTTAACTGAGATCTTGTTTGCGTACCTTTGGATATGTCACTTATTATGAGTTCCATTGGATGTGAATTTTGATGTTTCCATGGCTTTGGTTGAAATTCTCTGATAGGAACAAGTTGTTCTTCATGAGTTCCTTGTGAGGAGGAAGAGCCTTGTTCCAATGTTCCTCTTTCTACTATTGTTGAATCTGTTCTTTCAACGTTTTCATTTATTTCATTTTCATAAGGAACAGAAGCTTCCACATTTTCTTGAGGAACATGGTTTGTTCGATGAGGAACTTCATCTTCTGTGTTCCTTTGCTCTTTATCTTCTTCTTCCTCCTCTAATGAATCTGCTTCTTTTCGGATCAAGCCTATTTCAAAGTCCTCGACCTGTTTGCTTGGATCAAAGTTGTCAGATTCATCAAATATTATATGTATACTTTCTTCAATACACATAGTCCTTTTATTATAGACTCTATAAGCTTTACTATGTGAGGAGTATCCTAGAAAGACAACTTCATCACTCCTAGCATCAAATTTTCCAAGATTATCTTTCCCATTATTATGGACAAAACATTTGCAACCAAATGTTCTGAAATATGTAATATTGGGTTTTTTTTTACCAAAGTATAGTTCATAAGGAGTTTTGTTGATTAAAGGTCTCATCATGGCACGATTTATAATATAGCAAGCAGTATTTACAGCTTCAGCCCAAAAGTTCCTTGGAAGATCACTAGCTATCAACATGGTTCTAGCCATTTCTTCCACAGTCCTGTTTTTCCTTTCCACGACACCATTTGTTGTGGAGTTTAAGGAGCAGAAAAATTATGGTCCAAGCCATGTTTCCTACTAAAATTATCAAACTTTGAATTTTCAAATTCCCTGCCATGATCTGATCTAAGATGCTTCAACTTATGACCACTCAAATTTTGTACTCTCTTTGCAAAGACAAGGAACTCCTCATAAGTGTCATCTTTGCTTGAGAGGAATATAACCCAAGTAAACCTTGAGTAGTCATCAACAATAACTAGCACATACCTCTTACCACTTCTACTTTGAATTCTCATGGGGCCACACAAATCCATATGAATCAATTCTAATGGTTTTATGGTCAATATTTTTAGATTTGAAAGAGGATCTAACATGCTTTCCTTTTGCACATGCCTCACAAACTTGATCAATATGAATTTTTATAAATGGTAATCCCAAAATTAGCTCTTTTGATCGAAGTTTGTCAAGCAATGAGAAGCTAGCATGACCAAGACGCTTATGCCATAAAAGAGGGTCATCTTCAATAACACTAAGGCATGTCAAATTGTTTTTAGGAACAAAGTCAAGATCCACAACATATGTGTTCCCTTTCCTTGTTCCTTCCAAAATAACACTCTTAGAGTTAATGTTAATGATTAGACATTTTTCACTGTTAAATTCAACAAAATTTCTTTTATCACAGAATTGGGAAATACTCAGAAGATTGTGTTTTCAACCTTCAACTAAAAATACATTATCAATGGAGTGTGAAGGTGACTTACCAACTTTGCCCATGGCAATAATATTACCTTTCATGTTGTCACCAAAGGTCACACTTTCACCTTCATAGGTTGAGAGTGAGAGAAATCTAGATTTTTCTCATGTCATGTGTTTGGAACAACCACTATCAAGATACCATGTGTTGTTCCCCCTCACTCTAACTTGCATAAACAATTACTGATTAGTTGTAGGAACCCCTTTTTGTGTGGGTTCCTGTTCTTGACTAGCATTAGATTTAGCTACCCATTTCATATTGCTAGTTTCCACATTCTTGTTTATCATACCTGTTCTTTGTTGACACTGCATCATATAATGACCAGTCTTGCCACAATACATGCATATTCTATCACTAGGTAGATCAACATACTTCTTAGGCTTGTTCCTTTTCTTGTGATTTTCGAATCCCAAGCCTTCTTTTCTTTTTGTATTTGGTTGTTCAATCCACTTAGGAACAGCCAAGACTTTGCCTCTATTCCTTGCTCCATCAAGTTCCTTCTTAAGATTACAGAACTGTTCCTTTAAAACAACTTTTTCTTTATTCAAATTTTCAATTTCAGATCTGTAACCTTTAATGGGAGTAGATCTGATATCAAAGGAACTTAGAACAGGGACAAATTCTTTTAGATTAGATATTTCTAAATTAATCAAATAATTTTCATTTTTAACAATCTCATATTGTTCCTAAATTTTCAAATTTTGATCAAAGAGATCAAAGAACCTACTTTCTACATCAGTTCTCATAATTTTAGCCAATCAATGTGTTCCTTGCAAACTTTAACAGCTTTTTCAGTTTGCTCACGTTTTTCACGTTCATCCTTACATTCAAGAATAGCATCATAGAGAAGATTATAAATGTCAGGCCTTGTTCTTTTATCAAGGTCACTTTCAATTAAATGTTGTTGTACCTCATTTTATTCTTCATCGTCTTCTTCTATGTCTTTGTTTGCCATAAGACAAACATTTCCAGTTTCTTCATTTGGTTGTTCCTCATCTTCCTCGGTCTCTGAATCTCCCACGCCGCTATCATAGCCTTCCGGACGTTTGTATTTGAAAAAGGAGATCTTGCTTCCTTGTTCCTTTCAGCAAAACGCTCCTTGTTCCTTTCCTTATTTTTGTCGGTTTCCCATAGAGGGCATTCCTTGATAAAGTGATCTGTACTACCACATTTGTGACAAGCAGCTTTGTTAGTTAACTTTTTGTTCTTACCTTTAAATTTTCCATTCTTCATGTTCTTGTAGAATTTTCGAAACTTTCGGACCATGAGAGCTGCTTCCTCTTCTTCTGTTTCTGAATCGTCTTCATCGTCAGCTTTAGGGCTATGGATCTCGACTTAGAGCTTTCACCATACTCAATGTCGAGGTGTAGCTCATGAGTCATTAATTAACCAGCTAGCTGTTCCAAGTAGAACTAGGTGAAGTCTTTTGTTTCTTGTAAAGCAGTGACCTTAGCCATCCATCTATCCTTAGGAAGACTCCTAAGAACCTTTCGAACCTGTTCCTCAGAAGAAATAAACTTTCCAAGAGAAGCTAATTCATTAATAATGTTAGTGAAACGTGTAAACGTCTCTTGTATGCTTTCCTTAGTCTTCATTGAGAATAGTTCATATTGATTCATCAGTAAATCAATTTTAGATCGTTTCACTTCACTCGTTCCTTCATGGGTTACTTCTAGTAAATCCCATATTTGCTTTGCAGATTTGCATCCCATGATTCTATTGTGTTCATGGGGTCCAAGTCCACAATGCAAAAGTTTAACAGCCATAACATTAACTTCCATTTTTTCAAAATCAGTTTTATCAAATTCAGAGAGTTGTTTAGGAACAACCTCATTTCGGTCATTTGTAGTTGTGACTTCGAAATCACCAACTTCAATAACTCTCCACACCTGGTAATTTTCAGCCTTGATAAATATCTCCATTCGGTTCTTCCAATAGGTGTAGAATTTCCCATTGAACATAGGAGGCCTTTGAGTGGAATAACCTTCTTCGAGTTTCTCAGCAATGTTCATGATTTCAGGATCTTTTTCTCAATAGCGTTTTCTACTTTTTGTGAGTTCTTGCTCTGATACCAATTGTTATTTCTTTAGGAACACTACTAGAGGGGGGGGGGAGTGAATTGTATGTGTAGAAATGAACGTACTTTTTGCGGAATTAAAACTTTAAATAGAAAAGAAAGCTAAAGGAACAGAGAGATTTTTACGAGGAAAAACTTCTTGGGCCCAACAGGAAGAAACGACTTCGACCACTAGGGATTTTAAACTCAACTCTTTCACTAATTAGGCAAAAACACCTTGTTACAACCTAACTATACTCAGGGCCACAACTCGAGTTCCTAAACTCAAGTTCCTGAACAGCCGTTCCCTTAACAGCTGTTCCTCTCAACTTCACTCGAAGTTCTCTCTTTTTACTTGCTTCACTCAAAGCTTATCTTGTACAGGATTTCACTCAAAATCCCCTTACCCAATAACAAGATTACAATGATACTTTAAACTTAATGGAAATACAGTAAGTAGGTAATAGGAACTTTGTTGGCTTAATAAGAGAATGAAGGCACTGACACTTTAAAACTCAATATTCACTTAATTGCTTAGTCAGTCACAAAAGGAACGTAGTTAAGTCCTTGTCTTAAATAGCTTTTAGTTAATTAAACGTGGTTTAGATCATGGGATAATGGAGTAGTGGAGTTAATCCATGTTCGTTCCTATGCTTAAGGAACAAGGAACCACTAACCCACTAATTCCACTAATCCCACGTTCAGTTGAACGTTTAAATTCATTTTCCACAAAGCAAGCAATTAATCAGGCTAAGTTGTTTGACAAACGGTTATTATTATTCTTCATTTCCGATAAAATATCTTTAAAAAGATTTTGTTAATTAAAAGATTTTATTTTATATTTATCAAATAAATCAAAAAAATATTTTCTTTCAAATCTTAAATATTTCAAAAATCTTTTTAAAATCGTTTAATAACCGATTACAAACTTAGTCATATATTCAAAAGATATTTCCTAATTTTACTCCAAGAATATCTATCTGTTTAAGTAGTCAGACGTGTGAAAATGTTTCTCACAAAAACATTGTTTTTATTTCAGATATTACTTGTTCCTTTACTAAAGTAAGTTTAACTGTTTCTTTTACATTGTGCCAACAGACAAACATTCTCTTTGTAAACACTTCGTAGTTCCTTACTAATGTTACTCATTCCTAACATAGAAACTAAAGATACGAGCTTTGCTTGTTCCTTTGCTTCCATGTAACTCCAGTATCCGTTTCTTGAGCATATTCACGTAGTCGTTATAATCCCGCTTCTTTGCTTGATTTCTTCTCTTTGACTTAGTATTCTCTGTGCTCAAAATAAGATACCTTCCAAGATTCAAACATTCACTAATCTGTTAGTTCATACTACTTAGTTTGTTTCTTTCTTCCTTTGTCATTATAAAAACTAGGGATCAACATCGGCCATAAAAGCATCATAGATATCCTTTCGGGTTTGATCTCTAGCTCGTTCGAACTCTTGTAACACTTCATCATCACTTTCTGTACCTACTCCCAGAATACGTCGTAATCCAACATCTAAACTAGTATAACTCTCAAATACAGACTTAGTGTCGGACTCGTCATCGCTAAGTACGATAGGATTGTAATAATTTCCCACTCGGTCGGCTTCACTATCATTCATGCCTAATGGTCCATCTACTGTTGAGTCAGACATCTACAACGAACAATGTCCACTTTTAGCGTACATTCCCAACAATAGATAAATAGAAGAATAAATTTAAAGCCACAAAATAAATGAAACAACTAATCATGAAAGAAACATGTACTTAATACGAAAGCATGATTCAGAACTTTAGACAATCATACACTGACAGGCTAAAGTCGTATCACCTTATCAAAAGTAATCCTAAAGTCCTCTAACAAATAGTAGTCAGGGAAGTAGGGTCGAATCCACAGAGAAACAATGCTCTTTTCCAAATTGTCGGTCAAATCTAGATCATAGGAACGAGTGTTAGTGAGTAATTATACTAAACTAGACTATAACTATATTAAGGATATCAATAATAAAGAGTTTAGGGCATAGGCTCACCAATGAACAATATTTCGGGATGAAACACAACAAACAATAATTAATAATGTAGTTGAATAGGCTAATTTGCTCTCTCGAATCGAAATCAACCATAGAATGGTATTAACAGGCTCTCTCTATTTATTAATACCAACTCTACCTATTGAAACTAGCCTTAATATCAAGTTTATACCTCTCGGCGCATCTCTATTATATAAGTGAAGAGGTGGGGTGGACACCAAAAAGAAAAAAAAGGAAAAATAAATAAAATAAATCAATGAGTTTATTAAGCAATTAAGTTTTATTTCCAAATTTAGCCATCAGATATTTAAAAAAAGATGTTCAAAACTTCTAACTAAAATATCTAAAAATCTACAGAGTAAAAACTATTAAAAAAATATCAATGATTATATTTTCTTGAGATCTATATATAGACACCCACTTTGCTATATTTTTATATACTTTTGAAATTTTTTATTTTGAAATACATGAGTAATTGATTGTTCATGAGTGAAGGCACATTTGATCAAATTGATCATGATAAAGTATTTTAGCATGAGTGAGAAACATGATAAAGTATTTTCAAGTACTTTTGAATTTTTTCTCATTGGACAATGAGCAAAAAATACCTTACCGAGTACTATATAACAAAAATTGTAGTTGATGGTGGGGAGTAAGAGATGTTTTCAAAGAAATATGAGCCAAAATGAATTTAGCTTGAAAACAAAATATGTTGTGTACCTTCACATTTTATCATGTTACAGTAGCCAAAATACACATTGTATGCAAATAAAATTATGATTTTTTGTTCAAAAACAACCTAAAATTTTCACGTACTTGCTAACTCTCATCTTAATTCTTTTAAATTTCCACCTATCATTCCCAATTTTATAAGAAACTACCACCACTTAATGATTTTTTTTTAAAATTCCTTTAACAAAACCATTAAATGGGCCCCACGTATGCATTTTATTATTAGTTTACGCTGAAATTGAAGTCAATTTCATAAATTTAAGGGCAAATCCTCAACAAATTTAGAGCAAATTTGGAACGAATTACAACTATTTGGAAAGAATTGCAACTATTTCAAGTTTCATTTTGTTAACAAAATGTATATGTAGGACCCACTTAACGATTTTGTTAATGAAATTTGACAAAAATCGTTAAGTGGTGGGAGTTTTTAATAAAATGGTAAATGTTAAGTGGAAAATTTTTTAATAAAAAATTATTAAGGTGTGAGTTTCTAAAAACATGAAAAATTTAGGTGGTAATAAAATGCGACGATCAATAAAATTATCTACTTTAGATTATGAAATTTTATAATAAAATTATTGTCGCACGCATCGCGTGCATAGAATTATAGTAACCTAATATTGAAACACTATAGCAATCAAATCTGGCCAAATTGGATTGAATAGAAATAAAACATTCAATAAGAATCAACAAATATCATCAAAAATCAATACTTTATAGACATCCCTTCATAATTGATCATGGATCCCCTTAAACCCTAGAAATAGACTACTCAATCATAATTAGGGAAGGTATATTCATAATTAATTAAGCAGACATGAATTAATAATCAAGGATTGAATAGAAATAAGAAGAGAATAGAA
The DNA here is from genome assembly GCA_947645195.1 of Patellifolia procumbens. Classification (NCBI taxonomy): domain Eukaryota; kingdom Viridiplantae; phylum Streptophyta; class Magnoliopsida; order Caryophyllales; family Amaranthaceae; genus Patellifolia; species Patellifolia procumbens. Next base: position 2,475,592 of record CANSGD010000953.1, read on the forward strand.
AGAATACCAATTGTAGAACCAATCTTGCAAAATCAAAGATTCTATTGGAAATTCAATGTAAATTGGGGAAAAAGCAAAACTAAGGTTCTTAACTAATTGAGAGAAAAAGAATTCTAATCTAAAATGAATTAATATATGAAAAAATAAGATAGGAAACAATAAAATTCCCTTGAGTCCTTATACCTTTCTATTTCCTAAAACAACTAGAAAAATAGAGCCAAAATTCGTCAAAAGATAAGGCCTTATTCGACTATAAGCTATACGGAATAACCCGCGGGCGCGGGTTTTCATCCTGCAAAACAACGTCAACTTGCATAGACCATATCTCACAAACTAGAAGTTATATTGTGGCGTGTGATACACCGTTTGAAGCCTCTTCAAGTCTAGTTTCCAACCAAACTTGAATCCCTCAATTCAGATCTCTGGATAATGAGTTATGATCAAAAGAGTTAACATGACTCGATTTCCATACTTCTTTTAATATATTTCCGCTATGTTTGAGTTGCAATCTAACTCGAAGATCCCCTTTAGACTTCTCATTTGACGTAGCTCCTTCCTAGATGCTTGTCATGCTTAAGTTGTCCAATAATACTCCAATTGTGTTCTTAGTACCTGAAAACTATCAAAAACACCGAAAACACACAAGAGTGATATTTTCTCAACTTAAGTAATTATATGCAATTATGGACTAAAATGCAACTAAATGATCCTAAAATGCAACCTAAATGCATCATGAAAGACCTATATACAAATTAATAATCAAACTCCCCCAAGATAAACTGTTTCTTGTCCCCAAGCAATCAAATAATAGGCACGGGAAGATATGATAACCTACAATATGGGACTAAACCAGGGCTAAGCACACAGTCTAAAACACGAGAGATATCAATACTACACAAACCAAGCATCGAGTATCTACAAAACAAAGCCGCATAGCACGTCATGTGACCAATCAACTCAACAATCTTACCACAAACCCTTCCCCCAAGCTGGACTTAACAAAACTTGACAGACCTCACTATAGATATGTGCACTCATACCCTCATGTGTTTACAATGACACTCAACCTATATATATCAACTCAGAAGAAGCAATACTCTTTAACTTTTAACTTTTGACTCACTTTCAACACGAAAAAGCAACACAAAGATCAAGAGGACTTTCAAGGGTTGTAATGAGGCTAGGGTTAAGGGTATGGTAATATTTTGGGAAATGTGGTGGAAAAAGCCAAGAAGGGGGAGCATATATCAATGTAAATACGGCCTAACAAGGCATTCCCAACTCCATATAACACCATCATTACCAAATTATCGCCAGAATATCTTTCACGCATAATAACTCATATACAACCTTTTCACTTTTCTTTCAAAAGATGTTCACTTGTTTTGTTTTTTTTTCCTTTTTATCTTCATTGTTTTCCTTTTTCTTTCTGAATTTCTATATTGTCAAAATCTCTTTGAATTACATTCTGTTTGGGCCCCTTCCAGTCATGGCCCACCTAACCGGTGAAATGATTAAAATACCCTTAGGAGGCAAAATTACCATTTTACCCCTAAGGATCTTTCAGGCTAGAAAGTACATGCCTTCCGTCAGGCCCACTAACAAAAAGGCTTTCATGACATCACCATCTTCACCAGATGACGTCACTTCAGTACTACATATAAATAGTACTCTCATCTGATCATTCAGGTATGTTTTTACACATATTCCCAAGCATTTACTTGTACTACTCTCTGACTTCTGAGATCATATCTGACTTAAGCATCGGAGAGCCGATCCCGAGAACATCCCCGGGGTAGTTCACGGTGCTCGGTTTTGCAGGTACCGGAAATTCGAAGACCTTGCACTTGTTACTGGTTACTACCCTAGCTGGATTTGGACTCCCCCGAACTACAAATTTACTGTGTTTCTTGTACCCGAAATAGTTGGCGCCGTCTATGGGGACCTAACATAACAGCTGCATTTTCGAACACCATGACATGAGGACAAGGTAACCGCGGTACTACTGCTCAAAGGACTACTTCTGAGAATTCTCATACTACTCTGCTGAATCAAGGAGATGCTATTGTGGAGGACGAAACTGACGTCCCCATTACTGGAAGCCAGGCTGACACAGCCATCGAAGCACCACCACCAGCAGTGACTTACTCGGACCTTCGACAACTCCAACTCCGAATGGAAAGGTACATGACTACTGTCATGCAACAGCTCATTTCAGTCATGAAGACTCAACAGGCTACTCCCCCTGACCGAGGGACATTCCTAGATCAGCCGCAGGCTTATCGAAGGGCAGCCCAACCAAAACGTGCCCTAACCGAGCACGCTGCTGCTGGCCCTTCGAAGAGGATACCATCTGATTCGAAAGGGAAATCTATCATATCGCCAAGCCAAGATGACGCTCGACATATCATACAGCAGAAACAGATGAGGGGTATTAACTTCGACGCCCGGGAGATCATCGAAAAGATAAGAGAACAGTCCCAGGGAGGGAATTCGAAATACACATTTGCCACACGAACCACAGGACAATCTCACCCCGTGACTAACCGTCACACTCTGAGAATAGGTAACCCACAACACATCGAGGATCCCGAAGAGGTAGCTGAATCAGGTTTTCGAGTTGGTTCAGCGGTGGCACATAAATCACCTTTCAGCCAACACATCATGGAAACCCCTAACCCGGGCAAGGTCAAAATCCCTTCGATAGAGCATTACTCAGGCACTACCGATCCTGCTGACCATTTAGCAGCATATAAAGCTCAAATGAGCGTGCAGACGTTTTGTGAGGCCACGTGGTGTAGGTACTTCCCGACCGCCCTCAAAGGGTTGGCCCTCAATTGGTTCACTAGTCTGCCTACTGGCATCATCACCAGCTTCTCGGCTCTCGAAGCCCTGTTCTCCCAGTACTTCATAGCGGCAAAACGCCACAAAAAGACTAGTGTATACTTGATGTCAGTTTCTCAACAGAAAGGGGAAAGCCTGAACTGTTACATCAAGCGATTTAACGAGGAGTCCCTCAAGGTCTCTGACCTCCAAGATGGAGTCGCTGTTACGGCCTTGATGAATGGCCTCCATTCAGGACGATTCAAATTCGAACTCGCCATGTGGGAAACTCTTACCTTGGCAGATGCCATGAGGCAGGCACAGAAATATATCCAAGCGTCGGACATCTGCAAGAATGTGCATGATAAGGGAGGTAATAGAAGAAGAAGCGAGCCGTCGAATCAGAAAGATATGACAGATAGGCTAAAGAGACATCGACCCTCCGATGGAGGCCATGATCCGCGTTTCAACGTCAATCGAAGGGAAATATACTTAGACATAAAAGAAAAATCTGTGTTACCTCGACCTAATCCCATCAAAACGTCGAGCTATCGCAGGGACAAGAAGCTATGGTGTGAGTACCATAAGGATTATGGTCACACGACCAAGGACTATAGAGAATTGAAGAAAGCACTCGACAAATTAGCTGATGAAGGAAAATTGAACCGTTACCTTAAGGAATCCCAGGGTGATCGAAGGAGAGATAAGGGAAAAGAGAAACAACTAAAAGCGATGAAACCGAAGGCTTGTAGGGGTCATAGCTGGGGGCTTCGCTTCTGGAGGCCTACTGGAAACTCAAGGAAGAATCACCTTTACCACTTGAAATATAGTGATAGAATGAAGAAGCCGGACACCCCCACAATGGTGTTCGGAGAGAGCTCGAAGGAAATACAGACCCCCCATGATGACCATCTGGTCATCGAACTTAAAGTGGCCAATCACAGGGTTGGTCGAGTTTTGATAGATAGCGGGAGTTCAGCGGACATTGTGACCTGGAAATGTCTGCAGAAGCTCAAGTACGAGAGGAAGGACATCAAAGCCATCGACCAACCTTTGGTTGGATTCGGAGGACAATCTGTTCACCCCCTTGGAGTCATCAATTTACCTAGCCGGTTTGGTGACAAGGGAAAAGGACGACGCCTTCCAATCAACTTTCTTGTTGTTGACATCGACCTCCCATACAACATCATCATAAGTAGGCCTACGCTGAACAGAATTAAGGCGGCAATTTCGACCTACCAGCTCTTGCTGCAGTTCGAAGTAGATGATGGGATGGTCGGTAGGCTACATGGGGATCAGAAGTCAGCCCAAGAATGTTATGTCAACAGTTTGAGAAGGAGCAAGCCAGTCGGGCAGAATTTAGGAAAAAGAAAAAGAAAAGGAAAGGAAACAGAAAGAACTTCACCTCCACCATTGGGTTTGTTCTACAACGAGAACCCAGCCAACCACAATCGACCTCAGCCAGTCGAAGAAGATGAAGAAATACAACTCGGACCTGATCCTAACCGGACAGTTCGAATTGGAAAGGACCTTAACCAGGTCGTTCGAAAAGAAATAGTAGAACTCCTTCAAGAATATCAGGAGTTATTCGCATTTTCGGCTGATGAGATGCCAGGGATAGATCCCTCGATCACTAAACATCTGTTGAACATCAAGTTAGAATTCAAGCCCATCAAACAAAAGTTAAGACATCAGGGCGCGGAAAGAAACAAGGCAGCAACCGAAGAGGTGAAGAGGCTGCTGAGCGCTGGGATGATTAGGGAGTGCCAATACATAGAATGGCTTTCGAATATGGTGTTGGTTCGAAAGCCCAATGGATCATGGGCATGTGCGTCGATTTTAAAAAATCTTAATAAGGCATGCCCTAAAGATGACTTCCCCCTCCCCAAAATCGACAAGTTGGTCGATTCCACAGCAGGACATGCACTTTTTGGCTTCATGGATGTAAATGCTTGTTACCATCAAATTCCCCTTGCCGAGGAAGATCAGGTGCATACCGCATTTATTACAAGTTCAGGGATTTATTGCTTCGTAGTCATGCCGTTCGGGCTAAAGAATGCGGGGGCTACATACCAAAGATTGGTGAATAAAAATGTTCGAGAAACATTTGGGCGCAACGTCGAAGTCTACGTTGATGATATGATCGTAAAAAGCAGGTTGGTCGAAGATCACGTCCAAGATCTCCGAGAAACCTTATCCACCCTCCACTTGTATAACATGAAGCTGAATCCCAAGAAATGTGTTTTTGGCGTTCGAGGTGGAAAATGCCTGGGGTTCTTGGTAGACGAGAGGGGTATTGAAGCCAACCCCGATAAAATACAAGCCATCATCAACATGAAATCCCCTCGAACTGTCAAGGAGGTTCAAAGACTTACTGGGTATATGGCTACATTAGGAAGATTTTTATCAAGATCAGCTGACAAGAGCTTACACTTCTTCAATACCTTGAAGAAGCCGTGCTTCGAATGGGATTGTGAAGCAGAAAATGCCTTCCAACAGCTGAAAACACACTTAGCTTCATTGCCAAAGCTTGTTTCGCCCTTGCCGGGAGAAACATTGTTCGTGTACTTCGCAGTGACTGAGACCGCGCTAAGTGCTGTCCTCGTCGCTGAAAGAGATAAACAACAACACCCTGTATATTTTGTCAGCCATGCCTTCTGAGGTGCTGAAAGTAGATACCCCCCATCGGAGAAAATGATATATGTATTGGTAATGGCCAGTCGAAAATTGAAGCCTTATTTCCAAGTTCACCCAATCAAGGTACTCACTAGTCAGCCACTCAGAAAGCTCATCGAAAATAGAAATGCTCTAGTCGAGTTATCGAATGGGCTAATCAATTATCAGACTTCGGTCTGGATTTCGAACCTAGAAGAGCAATAAAAGCACAGGCCTTAGCTGATTTTATTGCTGAATGCCCGACAGAGGTCGAGACTGCCACCCTAACCGGGACATGGCAACTTTTTGTTGATGGCTCTTCGTGAAGGCAGGGTGCGGAGCAGGTCTATTGATAATAGACCCCCTCGAAAATAAAAAGGAATATGCAATAAAATTTGACTTTGCTGGATCAAACAACGAAGCTGAGTACGAAGCCCTTTTGCTAGGATTAAAACTATGCCTCTTGAATGGGGCTAGTGAAATAACCCTCAAGGAGAGTTCGAAGCAAAGGATGACAGTATGAGGATGTACTTAGGCAAGGTATAATAAAAACAACAAAAATTCACCAAGTTTACAATACAACACATCCCACAGTCGGAGAACCAGCAGGCAAATGCCTCATCTCGAATGGCTAGCTCAGCATCTGGACTGGAACCTCGAACCATCTCTTGGGAAGTGTTGTACAGACCAAGTATAAACAACTAACTCCTCATCTGTAATGTAGACCATTCAAACAATTGGATGAAAAGCATCCGTTCATACCTCGAAGAGGAAAAGTTACCAGAAGACGAAAAAGAGGCGGAAAGAGTGCGACGCCGTTCGAGTTGGTTCCTATTGCATGATCATCTGCTATACAAGAAGTCTTTCACACATCCGCTATTGAGATGTGTGACACTCGAAGAAGGCCAACAAATACTTCGAGAGATACATGAGGGCACTTGTGGTAGTCACCAAGGAGCTCGAACCATAGCTGGAAAAGCCCTTCGAGCCGGATATTATTGGCCGACAATGATGAAAGATGCCAGGGACATGGTCAAGAAATGCCACAACTGCCAAGTGTATGCCCATGTGCATCGACAATCAGCCACCCCTCTCGCTACCATGCAGGCTGTGCTACCATTCGATCAATGGGGGATGGACATCCTCGGGCCTTTCCCAACCGCATCCGGAGGAAGAAAATTCTTATTGGTGGCAGTCGACTACTTCACCAAATGGGTTGAGGCAGAACCCTTACCCACCATCACAGCTAACCAAGTGCAAAACTTCATATGGAAAAACTTCATCACCCGTTTTGGAATACCTCGAGCACTTATATCAGACAACGGTCGACAATTCAACAGTGGACCTACTAAAGCCTACTGCGCTCGATTTGACATACAAACAAGATTCTCCGCTGTCAGTCGACCGCAAACCAACGGGCAAGCCGAGGCAGCCAACAAGGTCATCCTCAAAGGGCTGAAGAAAATGTTAGATGGAGCAAAGGGGTCGTGGGTCGAAGACCTTCCAGGCATATTATGGTCAGCTCGAACTACTGTCAAAGAGGCAACTGGTCACACGCCTTTTAACTTGGTCTATGGAAGTGAAGCCGTATTGCCGGTTGAAGTGGATATCCCCTCACCGAGGATAACCTTCTACGACTACGGGCAGAACGAGAAAGAAAAAGCGTCAAACTCGACCTCCTACCAGAGACCATAGGGAATGCATTGCTCAAATCAATAGCTCAAAAAGCGAGAATGACCAGGCTATTCAATCGAGGAGTCAAAGAAAGGAAGTTCGAAGTAGGAGACCTCGTCCTTCGAAAAAATGAAGCCACAGGGAGAAAGCAAGACCTTGGTAAGCTGAGTCCAAATTAGGAAGGACCATATCGAGTAACTGAGGTTATTCGTTCTGGAACATATAGGCTCGAGAACATGGACGGCTATCCTTTATTTCGTCCATGGAATGTTGATAATTTGAGGAAATTTTATGTTTGAAGCACAACACAGCAAGTTAAGGGGCTAATATAGGAGCAACCTGGTGACACGGTCGTTGCACGTGCCAAATTAATAACCTAACTTAGCCTAGTTTAGGGCAAGAAAGGGTCGATTCCACGAGGAAGCAAAGATTAGCAAGGCTTGAAAGTAATTAAGCGAGCTAAGCCTATTTTTAGTGATTTTTGAGATTAATTCATCAACTAAGAAACCAAGAACTAATTAGCTAACAATTAAACTAAATGATTGGGTTTAACAATAACAAGAAGACACTAGGGATAGGGGAATCACTAGTTTACCAATTGTTAACCTATTTGTCAAGCCAAGGGGATTTATTAGGGTAAACTAAGGGACTAAGTCACTCATATGTTTCCTAATTACTCTCTCGAGCTGATTAGGAGGACTTAATCAACCAATTTTACCTATTCTCATGGTAAAATCAATTAATCAAGTATTTCCACAACTCATAGCGATTCGATTGATATCCTAGGAAGTCAATCACCTATTCTCATGGTGAAGTCAACCTATTGACTAACCTAAGGTCCATCAAAAGCTTCATCTCTCAATCCTTCACTTTTGATCCCCTAATCTAATTCAATTGATGATCAAGCAATTAAATAAGCAATTAAATAGGCTAGACAACCTAATTTCACCTAAATCTAACCCCCTAGCTTGACTTTTGAGGTCAACTCATGATCAACCTAGGTCATCCCCTTCCCCTAGCTACGAAATTACTCTAAAGCCATAAAAGAAGTAAAATAAAAAGCTTGAGATATTAATGGAAGATCAACAATGGTGGAAAACATGAAAACAAACCAATAGGCAACTAATCACTACTAATTTAAGGCTAAAACAAAATAAAGCAAACAAAATAAAGCAAATAAAGCAAAGAGATAGAAGAAATACTCTATATAGATGAACATCAATGGAAAAACTCCATGGAAATACCTTCAAAAGCTTCAAATTGGTTTCAAGATCTACTTTCTCTCTCTAAAAACTACTTCTCTCTCTAAAATTCTCTCTCTAATTAAGCTAATAATGATCCATAAATTAAAACATCATTCTAAGTTTATTACAAAATTGGTTTTATACCCCGTAGAAATAAGGGCAAAACCGTAAAAGAAGAAACAAAATTACGGAGCCTGGGCCTGGAGCGCCCGCTCCTTGTAACATGGAGCGCCCGCTCCAGGCTTGGAGCGCCTGCTCCCTGGTCGCTCCTGGGTCGCTCCAAGTTATTGTTTCCTTCTCTTCACTTCTTGACCCATGGAGAGCCCGTTCCCCTGTTATGAGCCTATTTCTTGCTTGTAAACCTTCAAAACACTCAAGGCAAACATTAAATGGGGGAGGGGGGTATGCATATGCAAATGGAATAACCTAAATGCACCCTTACTATATGCAAATGAGCTAAACTAGATGCTAAACATGAGATTATAAGAAATGATGAAAAAGGGAAAGAAAAGGAAATTAAATGACCTAAAATGCATCTAAATGCCCTAAAACTACATGCAAATAAGTGAACCTAAATTCTACTTATCAAATTCCCCCACGCTTGCCAATTGCTTGTCCTCAAGCAATTAACAATCTTAATGAAACCTATGCAATAATTAAAACTAAGAAAGGCATCACGAAATCAAGGTCCTCGTCCAAATAGAGATGTCAAGGCAATGGGAGACTTCGACCAACTTTCAAAGCTTATAGCCGTCTTTCCTTATCCACAAGTTAGGGGTCAAAGGAGTGGTCTAAGCTAGTGTGCAAAGAAAATGATCATCCTAGAGGTCCCTCAACTATCACACAAGCCCTCATTGATCCTAAGTGAAACCTTTCCCTACAAAATGGATAAACTCGCTCGACCTAGTACAAATCATGCCCCACAAGCTCACAAGATCCCCCAAGCTAGCATATTTATTCACTAGTTAACTTCTTTTTTTTTCTTTTCTTTTTTTTTTGATTGCAAGGGCCCTAGACTACCTCCTCACGTGGTCTACCTCTCACTCGATAGTAATGTTTCTGAGGCACGGTATCGAGCACTCCGTATGAGACGCGATAAGAGGGTAAGGTAGCTCATACCAAAGGCATTGGAGCATCATTAGGGGCCAAAGCATGAATTTTTGTATAACTATAGGCTACTAACTTTGTGGGCTCTTATGCACCACTTATTTGATCCAATAGGCCAAAAAGTGCTCTTTTTGTTTTCATTTTTTTTCATTTTTATGTGTTTTTGTTTTGTTTTCTCTCTTTTTTTTTAAAGGCTACTAGCCTTCCACTACATTGTGCTAGAAGGGTTCTCAAGGTCGCTAAAGGGCTTATCCAAGGTCAAGGGAGAGAGTAGAGACTTTTTATAGGGAAATAGAGACACTAATTCACGCTAAAGGCGAGTCTCGGACAATTGAGGGGTCTATTCGTACCAAGACCTAGACATCCAAGCTTAAAGCACCCCTAATACTCCTAACGAGCACATAAGACACTCAAGCTAATTCACCCTTACTCGAAAGTCATGTTCCCAACCTCTAACCTCTAAAGTCAAAACATAGAGTCATTCCTTAATTAGGTGATGCAAAAATCTTTTTGATGTTTTTGAAATTTTTTAAAAAGCTTACATGCAAACTACCAAAGACAAGTCCTATAAGCAATTCATAAGCTACATCCAAAACTATCATGATATGCAACTATACTACATGCAAGTCTAAGACCTAAAGGAGAGAAGAAGAAAATAAAAAGAAAAGCAAAGCAAAAAGATATATACAAAGAAACAAAAAGGATACAAAAAGGAGGAAGTCATATACAAGTAAAAATAGTCAACCATGGTTCTTTTCATTTAAATCCTCAAGGCAATGATCAATAAAGCACACTCTCCTATCATACCCCGTAAACCCAACCTACCAATGCGTCCTCTCTAACACGCGTACCCAAAAAGCCACCGCAAACCCTCAAAAAGAGCCACATCCTGCTAGCATAATCAAATAAAAACACCCCCCAAACAATCAAGGCACCGTCCTCGGTGTAATCATGCAAAATAAGTAAAGGGGGAGCGGGGCAAGAGGATCTAGTCCTCGTCCATGTGAGATGGACCTTCTCCCGAATGGGGAGGTGGTGGCATGTCTCCCGAAGGGGGAGGGCGCGGCATCGAGCCGTAGAAAGCTAAGGGGGCGGGGCCATGAGGCTCCCAACCGCCCGTGTAGCCCGGCGGCCAAGCGCCGTAGCGGTGGGGATAGGCGGGATCACCCATGGGGTGGGAACCCCCGGGTGCCCGCCAATCATAGGGTGGGTCGTAGTGGGGCCAGTAGGAGTACGTGGGTTGGCGTTCATTCCATCCAGGTACCGGCCCATGTTGAGGAGGCCAATTTGGAAAGTTGACATAGGGGTCAACGTTTCCACTCTCCACGTGGTGATGATACATTGAATTAGTTTGTATCTTCATACCACTCAAGTCCTCTCTTATGCCTTGGATCGTATTCATCATACGATCTTGGTTGAGAGCAAGGCTGTAGTAGGCCCCCTCATAGTGAAAGGAGCAGGACGACACTGAGGCACGACGGTCGAAACTCGGCTCCTCGCGATGGAGAGGAGGAGCTAAGTTGCCGCGTGCGGCCTGGGCTTCCGCGACGGGGGCTCATAAGGGACGAGAAAAATATCGGTATCCTCCCCGTCGCGGTCAAATGTGGTCACCTCCGGGTTTGGGAGGTAATAATGATGACGACCCCTTACCTTCCAAACGAACCGCGCGGGATCAGGGATAAAATCAATCCACCCGGCGGCTCTAATATAGTTCAAATCGAGGAAGGGGTTATCACAAACAGGAGTCAACAAATTAAGTTGCTCCACAAACCCTAGAGCGGAAGCAATGATAGTAATCATCCCCCCAGAATGAATATTGAATTTAAATAGTTCTCCACGGCGTATAGCAATACACCGTTGGAGAAATAGAAATCCGAAATTCAACTTGCCTCCTATGTCATTAGGGATATGGGAGGCAATGAAGAACGCACTCACCTCCTCCGAGGCTACCTTACTTGGTTCTTTTTTTGAAAATATGGCGGTAACCAAGAGACGGTGAATGTAGCGAAGGATGGGGGAATGCATATGTGAGGAATATCCCGTTTTGGGATCAAAGGGGGCGTATCCGGCAATATCATGCCAAAATGCGTCCCTTTGATAGTAGACGGGGTATTGCCAAGTCTCGGGATTTCGTATGGCATTTTAGGGATCACATTCGAAGATGTCATTGAGCCTCCCCAAAGAGATACATTGGGGTTGATTGAACAATTGGAAGGAGATTTCATACGCCCCCTCTTGTCCATCAACCTCATTTCTCATGAGAGAGGCTAAGAATTCCAATGTGAGCCGCTCATATGTCAAAGGGCTAAAGGTGTAAAAGCGTTCCATGCCTAAAACAAAAATACAACTCCTTACATCTTGCACTATCCCGATACTATCAAGAGTGTCACCATGGAAGAACTTGGAAGCCTTAATCTTCCGGTGCTTAAGTTCGTCATACCGACGTTTATGGTCGGGGTTGACGAACTTAAGGGCTGGAAGAGTGCCCTTTTGGTTCTTTGGGAAGAGGAACCTTGGTCTTTTTTACTTTTTTTTCGTGAACGAAACATACTTGGAGTTTAAAGAGAATAACTCAACCAAGATGATTATAAGAAATTAAAAGACCAAGGTCTCAACCCAACAAATAAGCACGAAAATAAGAGCACCAACCAAGGCAAAAAAATAAAAGAAACTAGGAAAAATTAGGCTAAAAGGAGTAAATAACTAGAAAGAAAAAAAATGAAAGAAATCACACCAAAAATCAATTAAAAATCAAAATCTATCTAAATCTACCAGCTAAGTCCACAAGCAACACCACAATCATCATATTATCAAAATTCTAGTACAAATCTAGAAGAAAAATAAAAGTTAGGGTTAGGTTTTACCTCCCTCTTTAAGAGGGGTGAAGAAATTCCACAATTGCGAATAATTTAGGTGCCTTCAAGCTTCAACCGTGTTCCTTAACCTTTTTGTTCAAGAGATCTCCCCCAAACTTTAACTTTGAAGTGATGATGAATTTTTGATTTTGGGGCTTTTTGACGAAAGTGGGTTCTTTGTGTAGAGGAGGAGAAAAGATGAAGGTTTTGTGAAGGAAGGGAGTGAAAATGTTGAGAAATGAAGGAGATTTGGAGGTTGACGTTGGAGGTTTAATGGAGTTTAGAGAGAGAAAGGGAGTTTGAAAGGGAAGAATGAGTGAATGAGAGAGAAAGAGTGAGGGTGATGTGAGGATGAGTGATAGGGAAAGGGGCGTATTTGGGGGGGTATAATAAAAAATCACGTGCAAAGGGAAAAAAAAGAAAAAAAAACGAAATGGAGCGTCCGCTCCAAGCATAGAGTGGGGCGCTCCTTGGTCGCTCCTATCACGCTCCAACTCACTGCTTCTCCATGTAAGTTTTGCGGAGGATGGAGCGCCCGCTCCATCTATAGAGGAACGCCCACTCCTCATGTGGAGCGCCCCCCCTTGGCCATTTTTGGTTCGCTCCTCCTATTCTTCTTCAATACTTAGCCAAATTTCTATCTTTTTTCACTCTTACTCTAATTTTCCTCATACTAACCCTCTTATTTCACTCCTCATTTTTTTTTTCTCTTTTTATATGTATATATATTTTTTTTTCATACTTTCTTTTTCTCATTTTTTTTTTCTTTTCTTTCTTAATCTAATTTTTTTTCTCTATTCTTTCTTTTTCGAAAAGCTAAGAACCCAGGTTGCCTCCCGTAAGCGCTTCTTTAAAGTCATTAGCTTGACCTCCCTACAATTAAAGTTCTCATAGGGGAAGGGGGTAGTCATCCAAAGAAATGTGACAAATGTGCTCAATTTGGGTTCCATCGTGGTAGACCTTGAGTCTTTGCCCATTTACTTTGAACGTCCCTTTTTCTTCACTCCACACTTCCACCGCTCCATGCGGGAACACTGTTTTTACTTCAAACGGTCCACTCCACCTAGACTTAAGTTTCCCCGGAAAGAGTCTTAGCCTAGAGTTGAAGAGAAGGACCTTGTCTCCTACTTTGAACTCTTTCTTCATTATCCTGCGATCATGCCATGCCTTAGTTCTCTCCTTGTAAGTCCTAGCATTTTCATAGGCATCCCGCCTAAGCTCTTCGAGCTCATGTACATCCAAAAGTCTTCATTCCCCGAATGACTTGAGATCAAAATTCAAAAGCTTGATGGCCCAATATGCTTTGTGCTCTAACTCAACCGGCAAGTGGCATGATTTGCCATACACAAGCTTGTAGGGGGTTATGCCAATTGGTGTCTTAAAAGCCGTCCTATAAGCCCATAAAGAATCATCGAGCTTTAATGACCAATCCTTGCGAGATCGGTTCACGGTTTTCTCTAAGATGAGCTTCACCTTCCTATTTGACACTTCCGTTTGGCCGCTACATTGTGGATGATAGGATAGCCCCATTTTATGATGCACCCCATATTTGACGAGAAGGACTTGGAAACTCTTTTTGACGAAATGGGTTCCCCTATCAGTAATCACGGCTCTCGGAACCCCAAACCTCGAAAATATCACGAACTTGAAGAGCTTGGTAACTACCTTAGCATCATTTGTAGGATAGGCGATTGCTTCCACCCATTTGGAGACATAGTCAACCGCCACTAAAATGTAGGAGTTACCATACGAAGAAGGGAAACGTCCCATGAAGTCTACCCCCCAAACATCGAAGACTTCCAATTCTAAAATGTTGGTGAGGGGTAATACATGCCTCTTGGAGATGTTGCCGACCCTTTGACACCTATCACAAGCTTTCACAAAGCCCCACACGTCCTTGAACATAGAGGGCCACCACAATCCACAAGATAAGATATTGGCAACGGTCTTGTCTGCGCCCATATGTCCTCCAAAGGGGGATGAATGACATTTCTCTATCACACTTGCGATCTCATCATCGGGAAGGCATCTCCGATACAAACCATCCTCCCCCCGCTTGAATAAAAGTGGGTCCTCCCACGCATAAAACTTAGAATCATGGAGGAACCGCCTTCATTGTTGATATGTAAACTCAAAAGGAATGATCCCACAAGCCAAGTAGTTCGCCATGTCGGCAAACCATGGGGTATCAAGGGCTTTGATGGAGTATAGGAGATCATCCTTTAAGCTATCATCAATGGGCATATCATGAGAGGGGGAGTCTTCAACCAAAGGCAACCGGGAAAGGTGGTCGGCCACCAAGTTTTCCGTTCCCTTCTTGTCTCTAATCTCAATATCAAATTCTTGAAGGAGCAAGATCCAACGAATCAACCGCGAATTCGCATCTTTCTTGGACATAAGATACTAGGATGGCCGAGTGATGCGTGTACACTACCACTTTGGAGCACACAAGATAAGGCCGAAACTTATCAAAGGCAAACACAACCGCCAACAACTCTTTCTCCGTTGTGGCGTAGTTATTTTGAGCCGAATCAAGTGTCTTGCTCGCATAGTGAACAACATGTAGCTTTCCATCTGTATAATCACTAGCATCACACATTAGTTCAAAAGGCAAGCTCCAATCCGGAGCTTGCACAATAGGGGCGGAAATAAGGGCATGCTTTAAAGTCTCAAAAGCATTCATGCAATCATTATCAAAAACAAATTGATTATCTATTTGTAAGAGGCTAGATAGAGGCCTAACAATCTTAGAGAAATCCTTTATGAACCGGCAATAGAAACCGGCATGTCCCAAAAAAGAACGCACTCCCTTCACCGTCATAGGTGGGGGCAACTTCTCTATGACCTCAATCTTGGCCCTATCTACCTCAATTCCATTTTGGGAAATCTTGTGTCCCAACACAATGCCATCCTCAACCATGAAATGACACTTCTCCCAGTTAAGCACTAGATTCATCTTTTGACATCTTTGAAGCACATTTTTCAAGTTCTTGAGACAATCATCAAAAGATGAACCTACTACGGAGAAGTCATCCATGAATACCTCAATTGTATCTTCCAATATGTCCGAAAAGATTGAGGCCATACACCTTTGAAATGTAGAGGGCGCATTGCACAAGCCAAATGGTATCCTTCGATAAGCAAAGGTACCAAATGGACAACTGAATGTAGTCCTTTCTTGGTCATCGGGGTGGATGGGAATTTGAAAGAACCCCGAAAAAACATCAAGGAAACAAAAATGGGAAATGCCCGCCAATCTTTCCAACATTTGATCTATAAACGGGGAAATGATCTTTCCGGGTGGCTTTATTCATTCTCCGGTAATCTATGCACATATGCCACCCGGTTACTGATCTAGTGGAGATTTGTTCTCCCTTTTCATTAGTGATGACGGTCATGCCTCCCTTTTTAGGGACCACATGGACGGGACTAACCCACCGACTATCGGAGATAGCGTAGATTATCCCCGCCTCAAGGAGTTTCAAGACCTCCTTTTTGACCACTTCCTTCATATTGGGATTCAACCTCCTTTGAGGTTCAATAGAAGAATCATGATCGTCATCAAGATGAATTATATGCATGCATAGTGTAGGACTTAGCCCTTTGAGATCTTCAATTCTATACCCAATGGCACTTCTATGTTCCCGAAGGACATCAAGAAGTTGAGTAAGTTGAGTGCCTTCAAGTGTAGCATTGACTATCACCGGGTAAGTCTCACCCTCGCCAAGAAAAGCATATTTTAAAGAAAGGGGAAGGGGTTTCAACTCTACCTTGGGAGGAGGCTTAAAACTCTCCTCCTTAGGTGAAGGCACCTCAAGGGCCTCAATATTCTCCTCCTTAGCACAATAAGTAGGAGAGGCATCCATGTCAAGCTTGAACTTTTTCCCTTCCTCATTATCTTCGAAATCTTCTCCTAAAAGTACATCTTCCAATGGGTCTTTCTTACCCCATAAACTCTTCAAAATCAAGACCTCTTCATCAAAACTATGTATCCTCTTCACTTCTTCCATTATTGGAGACTTCATTGATTACTTGAAAGTAAATTCCATGCTCTCATCTCCTACCCTCAAAGTAAGCACATCTCGCTTCATATCAACAAGAACTCCATCCGTTTTAAGGAAAGGTCTCCCAAGTATAAGAGGGACTTTTGAGTCTTCGTCCATCTCCATAACCACAAAGTCACAAGGGAGGAAGACCCTTCCAACTTGGACCGGGACATTCTCCAACTCTCCAACCGAACCTTTCACCGATCTATCGGCGAGTTGAATGACCCTCCTAGTAGGCTTGAGTTCAAAATTAAGTTGCTTAGCGATGGACAAGGGCATCAAACTCACACTTGCCTCCAAATCCGCCAAGTATTTCCACAACTCGTATTCTCATGGTAAAATCAATTGCTCAAGTATTTCCATAACTCGTAGCGATTCGATTAAGGTCCTAGGTAGCCTAACTGATATCACGTATTTATATAGAGTTTTCTCCCTTATTTACAAGCTAATTTGTGCGTCATTGGAGCTCTTAGGAGCTATTTTGTGCTAACTATCGTATATAGTTGTGGTTTTGTGTTTTAGTGTTGAATTGCAGGTTTTAGGGAGTTTTCTCCTTATTCCCGAGCCATTTGGAAGCAACCACGGCTTTACGAGTTGTTACGGGGCACGTAGGAAGGCTCACGAGTTCTATGGGTAGTTTAGGAGGTCCCAAGACCCCTAAACGTGAAGTTTAGAGAGCCAAAGAGTCAAAAAGGAGGTTTCCGTACACCGATCGGGCAAAAATGGCCCGATCGGGCGAAAGTACATTGATCGGGTATTGAAGTTGCGGACCCGATCGGGCAAGGCGTGCCCGATCAGATCGAGCGAGCATCATTTCACCAGACCCGATAGGGCGTAGTGTGCCCGACACGATCGGGTGGGCTGCTCGTAGGTCTTATTATGGAGCTGCTGAAGAGGCGCTTCCACTGGGCCCTTTTGTCGCCTGGCCCGATCGGGTGGGCCTCAATTTCTCGTCAGGCGCTGCGCTGCTGCTACCAAAGCAAGAAATGAATGTTGGTGATGTTTGCGTGTGGGCCTGATCGGCGACTGTGCTCGGGCCCGATCGGGTCTGGTGCCTAAATCGCACTTTTTCGCTTTCTTATTTCCGTTTTTAGTGAAGTTTAGGGGGTATTATAAATACCTTTTTCCACATTATTTAGGGACATCTTATTATTCATCTTTCATTCTAGTTTAGACTCTAGTTATTTCTCATTGTTCTTAGCTTAGTTTAAACACTTAGATTAACTTAGAGGTGATTGAACCTATTTCGATTTCAATAAAAGTTCCCGCTTTCTGTCAATTGGTATTCTTTCTTACCTTAATCTCTTTTATTATTCTCAATTGTTTAGTTTATTTATTCAATTATTCATGATGCAATTATTAGGGTTTCATATTAGTTTTGTCGTGGTTAATTCGATTATGAGTGAGTAGTTCTCTTTCTAGGGTGTTAGATACGAAAGCCATGTTTATACCATGATTGTGATTTAGATTTCTATCTTTTTCTAGGGCTTGATTAGGGTGATTGTGATGTGGTTTGTTCTTTATTGAGTAATTAATGTCAGTGTACAATTTCATTGATTGCTTGTGGTTAATAGTTGTTTGCACAGATCCGTCTTACGACTAGAGGCCTAGGACACATCAGTAGTTCTGATTACGTTAGTGACCATGCGGTGTATGTTGAACTATGACGTTGATCTAACCATAGCTCAACTCGTGCTCTAATCCCCCGACTCTTGACTTATGTTTTGGTAGTAGTTGACCCTATTCGATTGGTATAAGCATGGTGGACCGACCTAATACCCTAGACTTTTAGTCCATAGTTAAATCCTTGATTTATTCCGTCTTCTGTAGTTTATCCATTAGTTTAATTAATTCTTCCCTGATTTCATCTGGAGTAGCTGAATTGGTTGAATATTAATTTAGAAACTCTGTCTCCCTGTGGATTCGACCCTGCTTCCCTTGACTACCATAGTTAGAGGACTTTAGGTTTATCTTTGATTAGGTGATACAACTAAATCCTATCACTAACACCTATTCTCATGGTGAAGTCAACCTATTAACTAACCTAAGGTCTATCAAAAGCTTCATCTCTCAATCCTTCACTTTTGATCCCCTAATCTAGTTCAATTGATGATCAAACAATTAAACAAGCAATTAAATAGGTTAGTCAACCCAACTTCACCTAAATCTACCCCCTAGCTTGACTTTTGAGGTCAACTCATGATCTACCTAGTTCATCCCTTCCCCTAGCCTAGAAACTACTCTAAAGCCATTAAAGAAGCAAAATGAAAAGCTTGAAGTATTAAATGAAGATCAACAATGGTAGGAATCAACATAATGAGCTAAACATCAACTAATCAACACTAATCAAAAGCTTAAACAAGATAAACAAGTAAATATGCAAAATAAAGCAAAAGATAGAACAAATACTCTAAAATGATGAACAATAAATGGAAAACTCCATAGAAATACCTTCAAAAGCTTCAAAAATGGTTTCAAGATCTACTTTATCTCTCTAAAATTACTTCTCTCTCTAAAGTTTCTCTCTCTAATTAAGCTAATAATAATTCTGGAATTAAAAAGATATTCTAAGATTATTACAAAATTAGATTTATACCCCGTAGAAATAAGGGCAAAAACGGAAAAGACGAAATAAAAACTACAGAGCCTAGGCAAATGGAGTGCCCGCTCCTCACAACATGTAGCGTCCGCTCCATTCTTGGAGCGCCCGCTCCCCAAACGCTCCTGGGTCACTCCAGCTCACTGATCCTCTGTCTTCATTTTTTGACCCCTGGAACACCCGCTCCCTATCCTTAGGAGCGCCCGCACCTCTGTTATATGCCTCTTCTTTGCTTGATAACCTTCAAAACTCTCAAGCCAAATGTTAGGTGGGGAGGGGGGTATGCACATGCATATGAAACAACCTATATATACATCCTAACTATATGCAAATGAGCTAATCTAGATGCTAAACACAAGATAATAAGAAATGAGGAAAAAGGAAAGGAAAAGGAAGTTTAAAGACCTAAAATGCATCTAAATGCCCTAAAACTACATGCAAATAAGTGAACCTAAAGTCCACTTATCAAATTCCCCCAAGCTTGCCAATTGCTTGTCCTCAAGCAATTAACAATCTCAAGGAAACCTATGCAATAAAAACTAAGAAAGGCATCACGAAATCAAGGTCCTCGTCCTAATAGAGGTGTCAAGGCAATGGGAGAACTCGACCAACTTTCAAAGCTCATAGCCCTCTTTCCTTATCCACAAGTTAGGGGTCAAAGGAGTGGTCTAAGCTAGTGCGCAAAGAAAATGATCGTCCTAGAGGTCCCTCAACTATCACACAAGCCCTCATTGATCATAAGTGAAACATTTCCCTACAAAATGGAAAAACTCGCTCAACCTAGTACCAATCATGCCCCACAAGCTCACAAGATCCCCCAAGCTAGCATATTTATTCACTAGTTAACTTCATTTTTTTTTATTACAAGGGCCCTAGACTACCTCCTCACGTGGTCTACCTCTCACTCGATAGTCATGTTTCTGTGGCACGGTACCGAGCACTCGGTATGAGACGCGATAAGAGAGTAAGGTAGCTCATACCTAAGGCATTGGAGCATCTCTAGGGGCCGAAGCATGAATTTTTATAACTATAGGCTACTAGCCTTGTGGGATCTTATGCACCACTTATTCAATCCAATAGGGCAAAAAGGGCTCTTTTTCTCTTCATTTTTTTTTCATTTTCATTTTTATGTGTTTGTGTTTTGTTTTGTTTTCTCTTTTTTTTTTAAAGGCTACTAGCCTTACACTTCATTGGGCTAGAAGGGTTCCCAAGGTCGTTAAAGGGCTTATCCAAGGTCAAGGGAGAGAGTAAAGGCTTTTTATAGGGAAATAGAGACACTAAATCACGCTAAAGGCGAGTCTCAGACAATCGAGGGGTCTATTCGTACCAAGACCTATTCATCCAAGCTTAAAGCACCCCTAATACTCCTAACGAGCACATAAGACACTCAAGCTAATTCACCCCTACTCGAAAGTCAAGTTCCCAACCTCTAACCTCTAAAGTCGAAACATAGAGTCATTCCTTAATTAGGTGATGCAAAAAAAAAAACTTACATGCAAACTACCAAAGACAAGTCCTATATGCAATTTATAAGCTACATGCAAAACTAACATGATATGCAACTATACTACATGTAAGTCTAAGACCTAAAGGAGAAAAGAAGCAAATAAAAAGAAAAGCAAAGCAAAAAGATATATACAAGGAAACAAAAAGGATAGAAAAAGGAGAAAGTCATATACAAGTCATATACAAGAAAAAATGTTCAACCATGGTTCTTTTCATTTGAATCCGCAAGGCAATGGTCAATGAAGCACACTCTCCTATCATGTCCCGTAAACCCGACCTACCAATGCGTCCTCTCTAACAGGCGTACCCAAAAAGACACCCCAAACCCTCAAAATGAGCCACATCCCGCTAGCATAAGCAAATAAAAACACCCCCCAAACAATCAAGGCACCGTCCTCGGTGTAAGCATGCAAAACAAGTAAAGGGGGAGCGGGGTAAGAGGATCTAGTCCTCGTCCATGCGAGATGATGGACCTTCTCCCGAAGAGGGAGGTGGTGGCATGTCTCCATAAGGGGGAGGGCCATGAGGCTCCCAACCGCCCGTGAAGCCCGGCGGTCTAGCGCCGTAGCGGTGGGGATAGGCGGGATCACCCATGGGGTTAGAACCCTCGAGTGCCCGCCAATCATAGGGTGGGTCGCGGTGGGGCCAATAGGGGTACGTGAGTTGGCGTTCATTCCACCCCGGTACCGGCCCATGTTAAGGAGGCCAATTTGGAAAGTTGACATAGGGGTCAACGTTCCCACTCTCCACGTGGTGATGATACATTGCATTAGTTTGTATCATCATACCACTCAAGTCCTCTCTCAAGCTTTGGATCGTATTCATCATACGATCTTGGTTGAGAGCAAGACTGTAGTAGGCCCCCTCATAGTCAAAGGTGTAACATCCCGTCTTTTACCAACTAAGCTTTAACTTAAATAAATGTAACAACGATCAAATCAGTGGTAGCGGAAATACCATCGAGACGAGAATGTCACTCTATGGGGTAAAATTAAAACTAAAATAAACAACGAGTCCCATAATAGTAATCGAAACTCCAAATCATATATATATATATATAAAGAGGAAGAGGTCCCATACCCTCATCTCTAACTAAACAAGCCAAATCCATAACCATAACTATCCATAATCTCGAAACTTAACCAAATTCGAAATATGAAACCAAAATCCAAAAGATCAACTCTAAAACTAACATTCAAACTAACAAAGGTAAAGTACTTGAGACCAACTACAAAACTAGTCCTAATCTCAGACTCATAATGCTCGTCCACTATGACTAGCACAACCTTCTTGCTTACACGGGTAAACGCACAACCCCGATCCATATTGTAACAACTCTAAACAGCATCGTCATCTACAATATATATTAACAAAAATTCCACAATCAGTGGGGAGTAACTAGCAGTTCTCCCTGCCCAATTTAGGAAACAAATAGTAAACTTAAATGAAGTTAGAACAAACGTCAAAGACAAGACAACACGAATAGAAACAAAAGAAGGCAAAGTACACATTGCAACAAACGTCAAACTTTAACATAAAGTACTAAGAAGGATGCTTTAGATGTTTAAAATAAAGAATTTCGAAAGACCAACATCAAAGGGATCACAAAAAACACCAACAATTTGAAAATAAACAATTTAACATAGAGAGAGCGAACGCTAGTGACCCGCAGCCCACCTCCTCAAGAAATGTCAGGTCGCAACCTCCAGAACGGCCTATGGGTTACGTTCCCTACCGTCTGTGTCTAAGAATGGCCAAACTCCCGATGCGGGACAATACACGCAGTATCTCCCGACCTCTCGGACGACAACAAGTCCTAGGTATCTCCAATGCAGGGTAACACCCAACGTGATGTCCCCTGACCCCTCGGAGTGCATGTTCGTTACCTTCGGGACACCGTCCCTTAGGCTACTCAACTCAATTAAAAACCAAACTTCAAATTCAAAGACAAAATAATATACTTCAAATCATCAAATCATCAAATCATCAAATTCATCAAATTCGTAAAATTCGTCAAATTCATCAAATTCGTCAAATTCATCAAATCATCAAATTCGTCAAAACGATTAGATCCATCAAAGTCATTAAAATCATCAAAGGTATCAAAAATCATTAAAACCATCAAAACCGTCAAAATCATTAAAAATCATTTAAATTATTAAAATCATTAAAATCATCACATCCTCAAAATCATCGAAGTTCACAAATCCCAAATTGATACGGTAAACTAATCAAAGTATACTACAAATACAACAAAAGGCATACAAAACATCAAAATGTCATCTGAGTTTGGGTACGAAGTAAATTATGATCAAGTCACAATACTCTCCGTACATAACTCTTGGCGAAGTGATGCTAAGGGCAGTGTTATTCTCCCCCAAACATTACGACGTCGACAACTCAAACTTGGCATAAGAATTAATAAATGGTATCAAGTACTAAAATTATACTTTCAAACATGCCTTAGGATACTCCACAATACTACCAAAGTCACTTACGAAACACGGAATCATGTTGTAAGCTAACTATGCACAGAATGCACACAAAAACAACTTTAAACAGACCTAAAACTCAGCACAGATAATATTTTTAGAAAATTCCAATGGGACATTAAAATTTAGCTCGTTAGCTTTCCAACGACTGGTCACAAGCTCAATTCCGATAACAAACGAGTGAGATATGACCATTTGAAAACAGGCTGGCCAATCTGTTCGCGGACAGCGAACTGGGTCACGGGCCGCGACCACACAGCTTCGCGGGTTTGTTTGACAAAACCTCAAGGCATTGAACATCATACAAATTCATCACAAGTCAAAACAAACCAATCACCATACAAAATGAATTGCTTAGCATCAAAAATCATAAGTTTTTCAAAGTCCCAAATCATTCACATAAATCAAAATTTAAAGTTTCCATTCATTTACAATCAAGTCATTTCAACAACACAATAACCACGGCAGAATAAGGGAACATTAAATATATGAATTCAAGTAAAAACTTAGCCTCACATGATTTTAACAAGAGTAGTACAAATACAATCTTCTAAGTTCATCCTAACATGATACTAATTCTCTAACGATAATTCTAACAACCTAAGGTTACTTCTCATTTCCTAACGTGATAGAAAAACGCTAGTTACCTCGATCTTCGAGAGGAGTGCTGCAAAACATAATATAATAGCCTAGAAAACGTGCGGATCATCAAAACCTTCTTCTTCCTTGAAGACTTCTCCTCCATTGAACAAATTATTCCCCTTTTAAACGATTTTAGGTTCCTCTAAAACAGTTAGTGGTGTTCTGACCACGATTTCCGGTGATATAAAGCTCGTATTAAAAATTCCTCCGGTCAAAGTGAAGGTATAGATGTTAATAACATGCTGTCCAAATTTGAAGACGATCCAACGGTTAGATCTCCGGCGATGTTCATTTTTGTGAGGGTGTGCAAGGAAAAAACGGGGAGACTTTCTCTCTTTCTTTTCCTTTCCTTTGTCCTTGGTGAATGGCGTGTGAATGGGATGGGGAGGGATTGTTTTTTAAGTAAAAGGGTGAGTGTTAATGGGATTTAATGGTCACCATAAGGGGGGTTTATGAGGAAATTTAATGGTCATCATGAAGGGCATTATGAGGGTGATTGAAGCGGTGAGACTCTTGACTTACCTTAACGTTACAAAGGTGAGAAGCTACCCAAGAGTTTTGAATCCCCTTAATGCAAAGGCTAAAATTTAGACCCCCATAATACTAGGTAGGGTGTAGCGTGAACAAGATCCACGATTTATAAACGCTTAAAAATAAAAATATACGCTAAAACTTTTATAAACAAAATTTATTAATATCAACGTAGTATAAATATACACCTACTAAACTTACACTCTTTTTATACTACGCATACACGAGCACTACATTGCCCTTTCAAACAACCCACACGAGCATGAGTATTGAAAATATGCCAAACAATACTACATTCTATTATACGACATAAAAATATGTATAAATATTCCAAAGATAAAAAAATGTAGGAGTAAATATAAGCTTTATGGAAATATAATAGCAAATATAATTTAGCGTCGAATATATATATAATTTAACGCTCAAAATTAAATCACGCAACACTTAAATTTATAACTAACTATATTATAAAATTAATACTCATAATACATTATCCGCCGAAATATTTTCCGGCTTCAAATATGACCATTAATTTAATAGAATATAATTTTATAAATGAAATTATATTTAGAGTTATAAATAACAATGTAAACCATATAAATTAACACGCGAAATTTCTAGTGAAATTACGGGGTGTTACAAAAGGAGCAGGACGACACTGAGGCACGTCGGCCAGAACTCGGCTCCTCGCGATGGAGAGGATGAGCTAAGTTGTTGCGTGCGGCCTGGGCTTCCGCGACGGGGGGCTCATAAGGGATGAGAAAAATCTCCGCATCCTCCCCGTCGCGGTCAAATGTGGTCACCTCTGGGTGTGGGAGGTAACAATGATGACGACCCCTTACCTTCCAAACGAACCGCGCGGGATCAGGGGTAAAATCAATCCTCCCGGCGGCTCTAATATAGTTCAAATCGAGGTAGGGGTTATCATCAACTGGAGTCAACATATTAAGTTGCTCCCTAAACCCTAGAGAGGAAGCTATGATAGTAATCATCCCCCCACAGTGAATATCGGATTTAAATAGTTCTCCACGGCGTATAGCAATACACCGTTGGAGAAATAGAAATTCGATATTCAACATTCCTCCTACATCCCTTGGATGATGGGAGGCAATGTATAGCGCACTCACCTCCTCCGACGCTACCTTACTTGGTTCTTTCTTTGAAAATATAGCGGTAACCAAGAGGCGGTGAATGTAGCGTAGGATGGGGGAATGCATATGAGACGAATATCCGGTTTTGGGATCAAAGGGGGTGTATCCGGTAATATCATGCCAAAATGCGTCCCTTTGATAGTGGACGGGGTATTGCCACGTCTCGGGATTACGGATGGCATTAGAGGAATCACATTGAAAGATCTCATTGAGCCTCCCCAAAGAGATACATTGGGATTGATTGAACAATTGGAAGGATATTTCATACTCCCTCTCTTGTCCATCAACCTCGTTTCTCTCAAGAGAGGCTAAGAATTACAATATGAGCCGCTCGTATGTCAGAGGGCTAAAGGTGTAAAAGCGTTCTAAGCCTAAAACATATAAACAACGCCTTACATCTAGCACTATCCCGAGACTATTTAGAGTTTCACCATGGAAGAACTTAGAGGCCTTGATCTTCCGGTGCTTAAGTTCGTCATACCGACGTTTATGGTCGGGGTTGACGAACTTAAGGGCCGGGAGGGTGCCCTTTGGGTTCTTTTGGGAGGAAGAACCTTGGTCTTTTTTTTTACTTTTTTTCGTTTACCAAACATACTTGGAGTTTGAAGAGAATAACTCAACCAAGATGATTATAAGAAATTTAAAAGACCACGGTCTCAACCCGACAACTAAGCACGTAAATAAGAACACCAACCAAGGCAAAAATTCAAAGCAAAAATGAAGGAAAACAAAAAGAAATAATGAAAAGAAGCTAGAAAAATTAAAAATAAAAGAAACTAGGAAAAATTAGGCTAAAAGAGTAAGTGACTAGAAAGAAATAATGAAAGAAAGCACACAAAAAAATAAAAAAAATCAATTAAAAATCAAAATATATCTAAATCTAGCAGCTAAGTCCACAAACAACACCACAATCATCATATTATCAATTTTCTAGTACAAATCTAGAAGAAAAATAAAAGTTAGGGTTAGGTTTACCTCCCTCTTTAAGAGGGGTGAAGAATATCCACAATTGTGAACAATTTAGGTACCTTCAAGCTTCAACCGTGTTCCTTAACCTTTTTCTTCAAGAGATCTCCCCCAAACTTCAACTTTGAAGTGATGATGAATTTTTGATTTTGGGGCTTTTTGACGAAAATGGGTTCTTTGTGTAGAGGAGGAGAAAAGATGAAGGTTTTGTGAAGGAAGGAAGTGAAAATATTGAGAAATGAAGGAGAAATGAAGGTTTGAAGTTGGAGGTTTAATGGAGTTTCGAGAGAGAAAGGGAGTTTGAAAGGAAAAAATGAGTGAATGAGAGTGAAAGGATGAGGGTGAGTGATAGGAAGTTGGACGTTTGAAGTTCCTGATCCTGTGCTCATATTGTGCGAAGGACGGAGCTCCCGCTCCGTTTTCTTAGGATCGCCCGCTCCTATGGGGGAGCGCCCCTCCTTAGGCCTTTTGGGGGGGGGGGTCGCTCCTCCTCCAATCACTATACTTAGCCATTTTTTCATCTTTTCTTCCATCTTCCTAATATTTCACTCATCTAAAACCTCGTATTCACTCTTTTTTTTTTTCTATTTTTCTCATAACCTTTTTTTCATATTTTTTTCTTTTTTCGTTCTTTTTCTCATATTTTTTTTACTTTCTTTTTCTAAAAGCTAAGAATCCGGGTTGCCTCCCGTAAGCGCTTCTTTAAAGTCATTAGCTTGACTTCCCTACGATGAAAATCCTCATAGGGGAAGGGGGTAGTCATCCAAAGCAATGTGACAAATGTGCTCAATTTTGGTTCCATCGTGGTATATCTTGAGCCTTTGCCCATTTACTTTGAACGTCCCTTTTTCTTCACTCCACACTTCCACCGCTCCATGCGGGAACACTGTTTTTACTTCAAACGGCCCACTCCACCTAGACTTAAGTTTCCCCGGAAAGAGTCTTAGCCTAGAGTTGAAGAGAAGGACCTTGTCACCTACCTTGAACTCTCTCTTCATTATCCTTCGATCATGCCATGCCTTAGTTCTCTCCTTGTAAATCCTAGCATTTTCATAGGCATCCCGCCTAAGCTCTTCGAGCTCATGTACATCCAAAAGCCTTCGCTCCCCGGATGACTTGAGATCAAAATTCAAAAGTTGAATGGCCCAATATGCTTTGTGCTCTAACTCAACCGACAAGTGACATGATTTTCCATACACAAGCTTGTAGGGGGTTGTGCCAATTGGTGTCTTAAAAGCCGTCCTATAAGCCCATAAAGCATCATCAAGTTTTAATGACCAATCCTTGCGAGATCGGTTCACGGTTTTCTCCAAGATGAGCTTCACCTCCCTATTTGACACTTCCGTTTGGCCGCTATATTGTGGATGATAAGAGAGCCCCATTTTATGATGCACCCCATATTTGGAGAGGAGTGCTTGGAAAATCTTTTTGACGAAATGGGATCCCCTATCACTAATCACGGCTCTCGGAACCCCAAACCTTGGAAATATCACGGACTTGAAGAGCTTGGTAACTACCTTAGCATCATTTGTAGGAGAGGCGATTGCTTCCACCCATTTGGAGACATAGTCAACCGCCACTAAAATGTAGGAGTTACCAAACGAAGAAGGGAAGGGTCCCATGAAGTCTACCCCCCAAACATCGAAGACTTCCAATTCTAAAATGTTGGTGAGGGGTAATTCATGCCTCTTGGAGATGTTGTAGACCCTTTGACACCTATCACAAGCTTTCACAAAGCCCCATACGTCCTTGAACATAGAGGGCCACCATAAGCCACAAGATAAGATCTTGGCAACGGTCTTGTCGGCACCCATATCTCCTCCAACGGGGGATGAATGACATTTCTCAGTCACACTTGCAATATCATCATCGGGAAGACATCTTCGATACAAACCATCCTCCCCCCGCTTGAACAAAAGTGGGTCCTCCCACGCATAAAACTTAGAATCATGGAGGAACCGCCTTCGGTGTTGATATGTAAACTCAAAAGAAATGATCCCACAGGCCAAGTAGTTCGCCATGTCGGCAAACCATGGGGTATCAAGGGCTTTGATGGAGTATAGGAGATCATCCTTTAAGCTATCATCAATGGGCACATCATTAGAGGGGGAGTCTTCATCCAAAGGCAACCGGGAAAGGTGGTCGGCCACCAAGTTTTCCGTTCCCTTCTTGTCTCTAATCTCAATGTTAAATTCTTGAAGGAGCAAGATCCAACGAATCAACTGCGGCTTCGCATCTTTCTTGGACATGAGATACTTGATTGCCGAGTGATCCGTGTATACTACCACCTTGGAGCACACAAGATAAGGCCGGAACTTATCAAAGGCAAATACAACCGCCAACAACTCTTTCTCCGTTGTGGCGTAGTTCTTTTGAGCCGAATCAAGTGTCTTGCTCGCATAGTGAACAACATGTAGCTTTCCATATTTTCTTTGCCCTAAAACGGCTCCCACTGCATAATCACTTTCATCACACATTAGTTCAAAAGGCAAGCTCCAATCCGGAGCTTGCACAATGGGGGCGGAAATAAGGGCATGCTTTAAAGTCTCAAAAGCATTCATGCAATCATTATCAAAAACAAATTCATTATCTTTTTGCAAGAGGCTTAATCTTTTTCATTTCTCTCTCATGGGGAAAGCCAAGAAGTGGCTACAATCTCTACCTCCCGATTCCTCCAGCTCGCCAGGCCTTCTTCGTTTTTTTTAAAACTCTCACGTGCCAACTTATCAAACCCACCCCAAATCCGTCCCTTTTCCCTATCACCCACCCTCACCTCACCCTCATCCTTTCACTCTCATTCACTCATTTTTCCCTTTCAAACTCCCTTTCTCTCTCTAAACTCCATTAAACCTCCAACTTCAAACCTCCATTTCTCCTTCATTTCTCAACATTTTCACTTCCTTCCTTCACAAAACCTTCATCTTTTCTCCTCCTCTACACAAAGAACCCATTTTATTCAAAAAGCCCCAAAATCAAAAATTCATCATCACTTCAAAGTTGAAGTATGGGGGAGATCTCTTAAAGAAAAGGTTAAGGAACACGGTTGAAGCTTGAAGGTACCTAAATTGTTCACAATTGTGGATATTCTTCACCCCTCTTAAAGAGGGAGGTAAACCTAACCCTAACTTTTATTTTTCTTCTAGATTTGTACTAGAAAATTGATAATATGATGATTGTGGTGTTGTTTGTGGACTTAGCTGCTTGATTTAGATAGATTTTGATAATTGTTTATTTTAATTTTTTTTTATTTTCTGTGTGCTTTCTTTCATTTTTTCTTTCTAGTCACTTACTCTTTTAGCCTAATTTTCCCTAGTTTTTTTTATTTTTAATTTTTCTAGCTTCTTTTCATTATTTCTTTTTGTTTTCCTTCATTTTTGCTTTGAATTTTTGCCTTGGTTGGTGTTCTTATTTACGTGCTTAGTTGTCGGGTTGAGACTGTGGTCTTTAAATTTCTTATAATCATCTTGGTTGAGTTATTCTCTTCAAACTCCAAGTATGTTTGGTAAACGAAAAAAAGTAAAAAAGACCAAGGTTCTTCCTCCCAAAAGAACCCAAAGGGCACCCTCCCGGCCCTTAAGTTTGTCAACCCCCACCATAAACGTCGGTATGACGAACTTAAGCACCGGAAGATCAAGGCCTCTAAGTTCTTCCATGGTGAAACTCTAAATAGTCTCGGGATAGTGCTAGATGTAAGGCGTTGTTTATATGTTTTAGGCTTAGAACGCTTTTACACCTTTAGCCCTTTGACATACGAGCGGCTCACATTGGAATTCTTAGCCTCTCTTGAGAGAAACGAGGTTGATGGACAAGAGGGGGAGTATGAAATCTCCTTCCAATTGTTCAATCAACCCCAATGTATTCCTTTGGGGAGGCTCAATGAGATCTTTCAATGTGATTCCTCTAATGCCATCCGTAATCCCGAGACGTGGAAATACCCCGTCCACTATCAAAGGGACGCATTTTGGCATGATATTGCCGGATACACCCCCTTTGATCCCAAAACGGGATATTCGTCTCATATGCATTCCCCCATCCTGCGCTACATTCACCGCCTCTTGGTTCCGCTATATTTTCAAAGAAAGAACCAAGTAAGGTAGCCTCGGAGGAGGTGAGTGCGCTATACCTTGCCTCCCATCATCCAAGGGATGTAGGAGGAATGTTGAATATCGGATTTCTATTTCTCCAACGGTGTATTGCCATACGCCGTGGAGAACTATTTAAATCCGATATTCACTGTGGGGGATGATTACAATCATTGCTTTCGCTCTAGGGTTTGGGGAGCAACTTAATTTGTTGACTCCAGTTGATGATAACCCCTACCTCGATTTGAACTATATTAGAGCCGCCGGGTAGATTGATTTTACCCCTGATCCCGCGCGGTTCGTTTGGAAGGTAAGGGGTCGTCATCATTGTTACCTCCCACACCCAGAGGTGACCACATTTGACCGCGACGGGGAGGATGCCGAGATTTTTCTCATCCCTTATGAGCCCCCCGTCGCGGAAGCCCAGGCCGCACGCGGTAACTTAGCTCCTCCTCTCCATCGCGAGGAGCCGAGTTCCGGCCGACGTGCCTCAGTGTCATCCTGCTCCTTTGACTATGAGGGGGCCTACTACAGTCTTGCTCTCAAACAAGATCGTATGATGAATACAATCCAAAGCTTGAGAGAGTACTTGAGTGGTATGATGATACAAACTAATGCAATGTATCATCACCACGTGGAGAGTGGGAACGTTGACCCCTATGTCAACTTTCCAAATTGGCCTCCTCAACATGGGCCGGTACCGGGGTGGAATGAATGCCAACCCACGTACCCCTATTGGCCCCACCGCGACTCACCCTATGATTGGCGGGCACCCGGGGGTTCTAACCCCATGGGTGATCCCACCTATCCCCACCCCTACGGCGCTTGGCCGCTGGGCTTCACGGGCGGTTGGGAGCCTCATGGCCCTCCCCCTTATGGAGACATGCCACCACCTCCCTCTTCGGGAAAAGGTCCATCATCTCGCATGGACGAGGACTAGATCCTCTTACCCCGCTCCCCCATTACTTGTTTTGCATGCTTACACCGAGGACGGTGCCTTGATTGTTTGGGGGTGTTTTTATTTGCTTATGCTAGCGGGTTGTGGCTCATTTTGAGGGTTTGGGGTGTCTTTTCGGGTACAACTGTTAGAGAGGACGCATTGGTAGGTCGGGTTTACGGGGCATGATAGGAGAGTGTGCTTTATTGATCATTCCCTTGCGGATTCAAATGAAAAGAACCATGGTTCAACATTTTTTCTTGTATATGACTTGTATATGACTTTCTCCTTTTTCTATCCTTTTTATTTCCTTGTATATATCTGTTTGCTTTGCTTTTCTTTTTATTTGCTTCTTTTCTCCTTTAGGTCTTAGACTTGCATGTAGTATATTGCATATCATGTTAGTTTTGCATGTAGCTTATAGATTTCATATAGGACTTGTCTTTGGTAGTTTGCATGTAAGTTTTTTTTTTTTTTTTGCATCACCTAATTAAGGAATGACTCTATGTTTCGACTTTAGAGGTTAAATGTTGGGAACTTGACTTTCGAGTAGGGGTGAATTAGCTTGAGTGTCTAATGTGCTCGTTAGGAGTATTAGGGGTGCTTTAAGCTTGGATGCATAGGTCTTGGTACGAATAGACCCCTCCATTGTCCGAGACTCGCCTTTAGCGTGATTTAGTGTCTCTATTTCCCTATAAAAAGCCTTTACTCTCTCCCTTGACCTTGGATAAGCCCTTTAACGACCTTGGGAACCCTTCTAGCCCAATGAAGTGTAAGGCTAGTAGCCTTAAAAAAAAAAGAGAAAACAAAACAAAACACAAACACATAAAAATGAAAAAAAAAATGAAGAGAAAAAGAGCCCTTTTTGGCCTATTGGATTGAATAAGTGGTGCATAAGAGCCCACAAGGCTAGTAGCCTATAGTTATAAAAATTCATGCTTCGGCCCCTAGAGATGCTCCAATGCCTTAGGTATGAGCTACCTTACTCTCTTATCGCGTCTCATACATAGTGCTCGGTACCGTGCCTCAGAAACATGACTATCTAGTGAGAGGTAGACCGCGTGAGGAGGTAGTCTAGGGCCCTTGCAATAAAAAAAAAAGAATTTTACTAGTGAATAAATATGCTAGCTTGGGGGATCTTGTGAGCTTGTGGGGCATGATTGGTACTAGGTTAAGCGAGTTTTTCCATTTTGTAGGGAAAGGTTTCACTTAGGATCAATGAGGGCTTGTGTGATAGTTGAGGGACCTCTAGGACGATCATTTTCTTTGCGCACTAGCTTAGACCACTCCTTTGACCCCTAACTTGTGGATAAGGAAAGACGACTATGAGCTTTGAAAGTTGGTCGAGTTCTCCCATTGCCTTGACACCTCTATTAGGACGAGGACCTTGATTTTGTGATGCCTTTCTTAGTTTTTATTGCATAGGTTTCCTTGAGATTGATAATTGCTTGAGGACAAGCAATTGGCAAGCTTGGGGGAATTTGATAAGTAGACTTTAGGTTCACTTATTTGCATGTAGTTTTAGGGCATTTAGATGCATTTTAGGTCTTTAAACTTCCTTTTCCTTTCCTTTTTCCTCATTTCTTATTATCTTGTGTTTAGCATCTAGATTAGCTCATTTGCATATAGTTAGGATGTATATATAGGTTGTTGCATATGCATGTGCATACCCCCCTCCCCACCTAACATTTGCCTTGAGAGTTTTGAAGGTTATCAAGCAAAGAAGAGGCATATAACAGAGGAGCGGGCGCTCCTAAGGATAGGGAGCGGGCGCTCCAGGGGTCAAAAAATGAAGACAGAGGATCAGCGAGCTGGAGCGACCCAGGAGCGTTTGGGGAGCGGGCGCTCCATTTGCCCAGGCTCCGTAGTTTTTATTTCGTCTTTTCCGTTTTTGCCCTTCATTCTACGGGATATAAATCTAATTTTGTAATAATCTTAGAATATCCTTTTAATTTCTGAATCATTATTAGCTTAATTAGAGAGAGAAACTTTAGAGAGAGGAGTAATTTTTAGAGAGAGAAACTAGATCTTGAAATCAATTTGAAGCTTTTTGAAGGTATTTCTATGGAGTTTTTCATTTTATGTTCATCTATTTAGAGTATTTGTTCTATCTTTTTGCTTTATTTTGCCTTATTACTTGCTTATCTTGTCTTAGCCTTTAATTAGTGTTGGTTAGTTGATGTTTAGCTCATTTATATGTTTTCCACCATTGTTGATCTTCTATTGATATCTAAAGCTTTTCATTTTGCTTCTTTGATGGCTTTAGAATAATTTCTTAGCTAGGGGAAGGGGATGAACTAGGATGATCATGAGTTGACCTCAAAAGTCAAGCTAGGGGGTTAGATTTAGGAGAAATTGGGTTGACTAACCTATTTAATTGCTTGTTTAATTGCTTGATCATCAATTGAATTAGATTAGGGGATCAAAAGTGAAGGATTGAGAGATGAAGCTTTTGATGGACCTTAGGTTAGTCAATAGGTTGACTTCACCATGAGAATAGGTGTTAGGCTTCCTAGGACCTTAATCGAATCGCTACGAGTTGTGGAAATACTTGATCAATTGATTTTACCATGAGAATAGGTAAAATTGGTTGATTAAGTCCTCCTAATTAGCTCGAGAGAGTAATTAGGAAACATATGAGCGACCATAGTCCCTTAGTTGAACCTAATGAATCCCCTTGGCTTGACGAATAGGTTAGCAATTAGTTAACTAGCGATTCCCCTATCCCTAGTGTGTTATTATTATTGCTAAACCCAAATCATTTAGTATAATTGTTAGCTAATTAGTTCCTATTTTCTTAGTTAATCAATTAATCTCAAAAATCACAAAAATAGCCTTAGCTCGCTTAATTGCTTTCAAACCTTGCTAATCCTTGCTTCCTTGTGGAATCGACCCTTTCTTTCCCAAAACTAGGCTAAGTTAGGTATATTAATTTGGCACGTGCAACGACCGTGTCAGGCCCTCTTGGGCTCCAAGTCCCCAATCTTCAAAGGAATAGAAAATGACCCCGGATCTTCAAGCTTCTTGGGGAGCTTGTTTTGAAGTACGGCACTAACCTCGGCGGTCAAAGCAATGGTGGCACTTTCCTCGAGCTTGGTCTTGTTGGAGAGGAGCTCCTTAAGAAACTTGGCATAAGTAGGCATTTGAGACATGGCTTGGAGAAAAGGGATGCGCACTTGAAGCCCTTTCATGACTTCTAACAATTTCATGAATTTATCATTGAGTTGTTTCTTGGCTAGCCTTTGTGGAAAAGGAATCGGAGGCACATAAGCCTTGGGTGCCGCTTGACTAGCCTCTTTGCGTTGCTCATGAACCTCTTTCTCTTGGCTTGGTACAACATCACCTTCATCCTCCACAATTACCTCCTCAAGAAGCTTCTCAACCTCCCCTTCACTCCCCCTTTTCTCAACTTCGGGGCTTTCATTCACCTCACTAGGCATCTTAGGCCCCTCATAGTTTGCTCCGGATCCCAAAGTAATGGCCTTAGCATGCTCGTGAATCACGGGTTGGCTTGGGAATTGAGTAGAAGAAGAAGAATTGCTTACTTGTTGGGCAATTAGGGCAAGTTGGGTCTCAATCATTTTGTTGTGAGATTGCATTTGTTGTAAGGAAGAGTGAATATCCCCAAACTTCTTATCATTATCGGTATTGGTCTTGGTTTGTTGGGCTAGGAAAAGTTGAAGTGTAGACTCAAGTGATGAAGGCTTGGGTGGGTTAGGCTCAAAGGGTGGTCTTTGTTGTGGTTGGTTGAAACCGGGTGGTCGAAAGTTAGAGGAGTAGTTGTTGTGATTTTGTGGTGGAGGATGTTTCCATGTTCCTTGAGAGGGGTTGTTCCACCTCCCTTGGTTGTTCAAGTTTGAAGGCCCTCTTGTCTTGCACCAACCATGCTACATGTTCCTTAGATCCTCCACAATAAGAGCTTGCATGATCGGTGCCTCCACAAATTTCACAAGAGAAAGCTTGGGAAGGTGGTTGGCTTGGGGATGCCAAGTTCACCTTCTCAAGTTTCTTAGCTAGAGTGTCTAGCTTAGCATGGATGTGATCCATGGACTCCACATCATACTTTCCTTTACCACTAACCTTCTTTCTTGTAGACCTTGTGTTCCCCCAAGAGTAGTGCCTCACAACCTCTTCTATGGTGGGCTCAATATCTTCAACCCGTAGCTTGGTGAGTTGACCCCCCGCTCCGGAATCAAGACTATCTCTAGTCATAAGAAGCAACCCATCATAGAAACTTTGCATCAACATCCATTGACTATACCCATGGTGCAGACATGACCTTCGGAGGTCTTTGAACCTATCCCATGCCTCATTCAAACTTTCATCTTAATCTTGTATGAAATTAGAGATCTTCCTCCTAGCCTCAGAAGTCTTCTCTTGGGAGTAGAACTCATCATCAAAAGCCGCCGTTACTTGTTCCCAAGTAGTCAAGGAATCGGGAGGTAGAGATTGTAACCACTTCTTGGCTTTCCCCGTGAGAGAGAAATGAAAAAGATTAAGCCTCACGAACTCTTGAGTAACATTATTTTGCTTGACCGTGGCACAAAGCTCAAGAAAGTTCGCCAAATGGTCAAGTGGACACTCATGAGCACATCCTCTATAAGGTTCTTGCTTGATCATCCTAATCAAGTGTAGAGAGAACTCAAAGTTAGCGGTTGTTGTCGGCCTCCGAATCCCACTTTTGAGCTCAAATGCTTCGGGGTGACCATAGTCCCTCAAAGCTCTTGGAACGGGTTGATCCTCCACCATAATACTTGAAGTTGAAGAACGAGATTGATCTTCCTCAAACACCTCCCCCGGTTGCTCCCCACTAGTAGATAGATCCCTTGGTTCCCGAAAGATCCTCCTCAACTCTCGTAAAGTGCCCTCAAGATTATGGTCAATTGGAAGCAATGGATCTCCTCGTAACCTTCTTGACATGGAAATACAAAAGCTCAAGGTAGAGATTAGTAACACAAGGGCTTACCACCAAGTAGTAAGCAACCAATTGGTAACCAAAAGAAAACTAAAAATAAGAAAAGGGGACGAGCAATAGACATAACTTAGACTCAAAAATCACAATTCAATGCAATGTAATCCGTTGCCTCCCCGGCAACGGCGCCAAAATTTGATACGATCGTTGCACGTGCCAAATTAATAACCTATCTTAGCCTAGATTAGGGCAAGAAAGGGTCGATTCCACGAGGAAGCAAAGATTAGCAAGGTTTGAAAGCGAGCTAAGCCTATTTTTAGTGATTTTTGAGATTAATTGATCAACTAAGAAACCAAGAACTAATTAGCTAACAATTAAACTAAATGATTGGGTTTAACAATAATAAGAAGACACTAGGGATAGGGGAATCACTAGTTAACCAATTGTTAACCTATTTGTCAAGCCAAGGGGATTTATTAGGGTCAACTAAGGGACTAAGTCACTCGTATGTTTCCTAATTACTCTCTCGAGCTAATTAGGAGGACTTAATCAACCAATCTTACCTATTCTCATGGTAAAATCAATTAATCAAGTATTTCCACAACTCATAGTGATTCGATTGATATCCTAGGAAGTCAATCACCTTTTCTCATGGTGAAGTCAACCTATTGACTAATCTAAGGTCCATCAAAAGCTTCATCTCTCAATCCTTCACTTTTGATCCCCTAATCTAATTCAATTGATGATCAAGCAATTAAACAAGCAATTAAATAGGCTAGACAACCTAATTTCACCTAAATCTAACCCCCCTAGCTTGAATTTTGAGGTCAACTCATGATCAACCTAGGTCATCCCCATTCCCTAGCTATGAAATTACTCTAAAGCCATAAAAGAAGTAAAATAAAAAGCTTTAGATATTAATGGAAGATCAACAACGGTGGAAAACATGAAAACAAACCAATAGGCAACTAATCACTACTAATCAAAGGCTAAAACAAAAAAAGCAAACAAAATAAAGCAAATAAAGCAAAGAGATAGAAGAAATACTCTAAATAGATGAACATCAATGGAAAAACTCCATGGAAATACCTTCAAAAGCTTCAAATTGGTTTGAAGATCTACTTTATCTCTCTAATAACTACTTCTCTCTCTAAAATTCTCTCTCTAATTAAGCTAATAATAATCCAGAAATTAAAACCTCATTCTAAGTTTATTACAAAATTGGTTTTATACCCCGTAGAAATAAGGGCAAAACCGTAAAAGAAGAAACAAAATTACGGAGCCTAGGCCCTGGAGCGCCCGCTCCTCGTAACATGGAGCGCCCGCTCCCTGGTCGCTCCTGGGTCGCTCCAAGTTCCTGTTTCCTTCTCTTCACTTCTTGACCCATGGAGCGCCCACTCCCTCTCCTATGGAGCGCCCGCTCCCCTGTTATGAGCCTCTTTCTTGCTTGTAAACCTTCAAAACACTCAAGGCAAACATTAGATGGGGGAGGGTGGGTATGCATATGCAAATGCAATAACCTAAATGCACCCTAACTATATGCAAATGAGCTAAACTAGATGCTAAACATGCTATTATAAGAAATGATGAAAAAGGGAAAGAAAAGGAAATTAAATGACCTAAAATGCATCTAAATGCCGTGAAACTACATGCAAAAAAGTGAACCTAAAGTCCACTTATCACCTGGCTCATACTGCTTTGGCCTAATCGGTCTAGACGAAGATTAAAATGCTGTGATGTACGTCGAATTATTTAGTTACTTCTAGACTTGTAAAAGACCTCGCCGGTCCAAACAGGCTTGTAGAAAGTTATGAATAAAATACGACCTCACCGGTCCTTCGAAACTGTTGTTGTGTGCATTTTTGTTATGTGCATCTTCTTCGAATTTACTTTACACCTAACTGGTTTTAAAGAAGTTACGAATAAAATATGACCTCACCGGTCTTTCGAAATTGTTTTCAACTTTTGAACTCATGTTAAGAATGACGTTCGAATTTCACTAACTCCTCTAAATTTGGATGTTCGAGTATTCTTTAGAACTCCCCTTTAGGGTGTTCGAATCCTATCATTCATACAATAGAGGGGATGCTCGAATTCCGCCATCAAAGAAGCAAAAAGATCTAGCAGGTCGAAAATAAATTCGAAGAGAACATGAAGCTTGAATGTTCAAAACAAACCATTTCATTTCATCATCAAATAATTACAAGTTACATTCAAAAGAAATGAAAAAGATGGTTACAAAAGCCTAAAAAACCTGCCCAAATCTAAACCTCGATCTCAACTTCTTCTTCACCAGAGGAATCTGAGGGAGAGCTCGAACTTGCAGAAGCCGCCACATCTTCACCCTCCCTGGCTACCTCTTCAGCTGCAGGGACCTCAGATGCTGCAGCTACCTCGGTTTCGACTTCCCCCAAAGCCGCGGAAGCCGAAACCTCGGCACTTACAGTGCCCTCCTTTTCCTTGCTCTCTTTCTCCTTGGCAATAAAGTAAGCCAAGGCCCGCTGCTCATGTTCATCATATTTGACCAGAACCTTCTTGAAGTCCAAGTCAGGCGCCAAATCCTTGAGAGCCTTTTCGAAGTAGCCATGGACGTCGTCACGGGCAGACTGATAGCCCTCGATAATCTTTTGGTCCGCAAAAGTGAGGCCGTCCGAGGACTTCTTCCACCGGCTAATGAACTTGCTCCTTCGTTGTTTAAGATCCTTGGCAGCCTTGTTATGTTTGGACTGCAACTCATCTCGCTCGATAAACGCCCGTTCAAGCCCCTCTCTATGAGCCTTCAGCTTGGCTTCGAGCTGGGCCACCTCAGTCCGAGAGGCCTCCAAATTCTTCTCAGCCACTTTCAGCTGGTTGGAGACCTCCTCTTTGTTGGTGAGAAGGCTGGTCCTCTCGCTGTTAAAGGCCTCAAGATTGTCGGCATTTAACCGCTTCGCCTACTCGAGTTCAACCTTGAGGGCTATAATCTTTCGAGAGGCCTCCAGAAGTTGCTGCTTGCATTGGGCAAGCTCGTCGGCCACTTTTGTCGCATCTAGACGCTCCTTCTCAGTAAGGCATGCCATTCGAATGGACATCTGGCAAGAAAGAAAAAGTGGTTTTAAACAAACATAAGACAAATGATATGAAGGAGATTCAGAAGATTTAAACTCACCTGTAACCAGCACTTATTGAGTGCTTCGATCTCCTTTTCCGCCCCCAACTTGGAGACGTCTTCTTTATCCCCTGGCATGAGCAGTGCCTCTCGAACTCGTTGATAGTGAGCTCGAAGAGCCTTCCTGCTTGTGTTCTCGATACTAACAACGCCAGATTGACCCTTAACGTCGTCTAACCAAGAGGCCTTGGTCTTCTTAACCAGAGGTTCCTCAACGTCCTCCTCATAAAAAGTACCGGAACCCGAACCCAAGTGGAAACTTAGATCTGGTATCAGGGGTTTGAGTGAAGGGGAAGCAGGAGCCTTTCTCTTAGACCCAACACTGCCAGGTACATCGACCTCTCAAAGAGGAGGGATGGATAGAGAAGCAGTCGGAGTGGGCAAAGGCTTTGGTGGAGCCGATTTTGCCTTCGGTTTATGTTTTGGATTCTACATAGACGGAAAAAAGGCAAGTTAGAAAAATAAAACCAATAGCGAAATAGTTGGGCAGGGTGATCGAACTTACTGCGGGAGGTTTTGGAACTTTGAGTTCCCCCTTCTATATCGACAGCCTCGCCATGGCAGCCATTCCACTCTTCGCCGTATTTTTCTTCATCTCTTCGTCGAGATTGTTATAGGCAAGCACTACAAAAGCAGACAAATGGATCAGAAACAAATTGATACTTCGAACAAGAAAAACAAATAAAGTAATCGACCCCTACATTGGTCATAGGCTGGGGACACGCCGAAAGCCGATAGGAAGTGCTCATTGGCCAGGTCCTTGTCATTCGGCAGCCAATAATTAGTCTTGTATCTCTGCTTCCCGTCGATATGAAACCTCGTGGCTTGGCAATGAATGGCCACAATAGCCTCCTCGGCGTCCATTTCAGGCACATTAAGGTTCATGCCGAAATTAAGAGGGCTATCGGACAGAGTTACGGGCACATCCCCTGGCTGGTCCCCTCGAAATATGAAGAGGAATTCCCCTCGAAAAAGAGAATAGTTGGTTGGCATCTCGGTCGTAACCTTATATGATTTCTCTTCTCTTCGACCATCCTTAACCATGATGAGGTGTATGGCTTGACAAGAATACCAACCAGGCCCATGGCGAACCTCGGACACTTCATTTATCCTGAACATGTGTTGCGCCCAAGGCGCAACGAAGGTCGCAGTCTAAGCATGCGACAAATACATAAAAAGGATACAATTGTCCCAACAGAATTGGGCATAAGTTGACATAAGGCAATGTTATACGCCTCTAAAATTTCCTTAAAGAGTGGGTGCAAGGGAAAACGCAAACCCATCTCGAAATACGACTTATATACACCAATATACCCAGGTGGTGGTGACACTACCAAGTCGGTGACTTGGGGAGGGTACATTACATATGGCAGTTTAATGGCGTACAAGGTCGACAAGAACGACAGCCCACCTTGTAGATCCTTTCGTCACTTCCCCGTTGACCAGTGGCCACTTATTCCCAATCTCATGTTGGGGGAAGGGCAGGGCTCGCAATGATCGGATGTCAAAGTCCCTTCACCAGTCGCCTCCATTATTTGCACTACACCAAGGGAAAGGAAAGAGTCTAAGTAACTCCTCTTAGAAGGAGGGAAGGCTATCGTTATTTTCGGATGATCTAAAAACTCTTCGGGTCCCTCGAAATTTTCCTCACACTCCTCTTCCCCAATAGGAACGGCGTCGAGTAAAAAACCAGAATTCGGGGCCCAATAAGCTATTGATACAATAGGAGCCTCATCTACCCATGTTTCAACCCAGGGCATATAAGGAAGGGGCAAAGCATAGGAGGTGCTCAATTCGAAAACAGGGTTCATTATTTATATTATAGTAACCCCTATCGAATTTATTAAAAGAAAGGAAAAGAGTCAAGAATGAGAAATCATACCTTGGTCGAATTACACGAAGGAGATTCCTCGCACTCTTGACGCATTCTGAGCAGCAAACAAAGGAAGCAAAAGGCTTCTTTAGCAGAGAGAAAATTAGAGAGAGAAAGTAGAGAGAGAAGCTGCAAAGTGAGTAAATAAAGAAAGAAGTGTAATATTTATATCTCACCTACTCTGAACAGTAACCTCTCTAATATGAACAGTCACCCAACATGGGAGTTCGTGCCAAGAAGTAGAAGGAGGTTTAATGCGATACGTCATGTATACGGTTGGAACGTATAAATACCGGTCAAAATACGGTTGACCACCCCAAAAGTTGACTTTAAAGCGTTGACCCTCACCGGGCCTACTTCAAAGAAATTCAGTTGTATAATTCTCCCCTCACCGGGGCTACCCCGAACTCTTCAAAGGAACAACCCTTTGACTGAGCTACCTCGAGTAAATTCAAGGATGTTCTTTGAATCATACTTTTGAAAAAATTTCTAAGTATGTTAAGCCCTTCATATGAGGCACCCCCTTCGAGCAACAGAATATGGAACTCAACTAGCCCTAACCTGGCCATCTCGAATTATCAGATTGAGCATAGAACTCAATTAGCCCTAACCAGGCTACCTCGAATTATCAGATTGAGTATAGAACTCTATTAGCCCTAACCAGGCACCTCGAAGAATTTAAACCACCCAATGGTGGGTGTCTAAAATTATATATCGAACCCCCTATAAAGGGCGTTCGAGTTTTATATTGAACCTCTCTAAATGAGGGCGTTCGAATTTTATATTGAACCTCTCTAATGAAGGCGTTCGAATTTTGCTTTGCATAGAACCCCTCCTAGGAGGGCGTTCGATTTTTATTTTTAACCACCCAATGGTGGGTGTCTAAAATTTTAGATCGAACCCCTTATAGAGGGCGTTCGAGTTTTATATTGAACCTCTCTAATGAGGGCGTTCGAGTTTTATATTGAACCTCTCTAGAGAGGGCGTTCGAATTTTATATCGAACCCCCTAGGGAGGGCGTTCGAATTTTATATTGAACCTCTCTAATGAGGGAAATCGAATTTTATGAACCCCTCCCATAGGAGGGCGTTCGAGTTTTTAAACCAATCAATGGTGGATGTGTAAGTTTTTTAGAACCTCTCCTAGGAGGGCGTTCAAATTTTATGAACCATTCTCCTAGGAGGGCGTTCGAATTTTAAATCCTCTCCTAGGAGGGCGTTCGAATTTTAGAAACTCTCCTAAAGGGCGTTCGAATTTTATGAACCCCTCTCCTAGGAGGGCATTCGAAGTTTAGAACCTCTCCTAGGAGGGCGTTCGAATTTTATGAACCTCTCTCATAGAAGGGCGTTCGAATTTTAGAACCCCCTCATGAGAGGGCGTTCGAATTTTCAGAACCCCTCCCATGGGAGGGTGTTCGAGTTTTATGAACCCCTCTCATAGGAGGGTGTTCGAATTTTATGAACCCCTCTCATAGGAGGGTGTTCGAATTTTATGAACCCCTCTCATAGGAGGGTGTTCGAATTTTATGAACCTCTCTCATAGGAGGGCGTTCGAATTTTCAGAACCCCTCTCTTAGAGGGCGTTCGAATTTTCAGAACCCCTCTGAGTGAAGGCGTTCGAATATTCAGAACCCCTTCTCTTAGAGGGCGTTCGAAATTTTCAGAACCCCACTGGGTGAGGGCGTTCGAATTTTGACTAGGTCAACCCCACTTGGGGTACGTCGAGTTTTTCAACAAAGGCAGACTATTCCGCTCCACATCGCAGTTTCATCATGATCTGACACTACAACATAGAGCGTGGGGCTAATGTTTGGGCCCCTTCCAATCATGGCCCGCCTAACCGGTGAAATGACTAAAATACCCTTATGGGGAAAATCACCATTTTACCCCTAAGGATCTTTCAGGCTAGAAAGTACAGGCCTTTAGTCAGGCCTACTGACAAAAAGGCTTTCATGACATCACCATCTTCACCAGATGACGTCACTTCAGTACTACTTATAAATAGTACTCTCATCTGATCATTCAGGTACGTTTTTACACACATTCCAAAGCATTTACTTGTACTACTCTCTGACTTCTGAGATCAGATCTGACTTAAGCATCGGAGAGCCGATCCCGGGAACATCCCCGGGGTAGTTCACGGTGCTCGGTTTTGCAGGTACCAGAAATTCGAAGACCTTAGACTTGTTATTGGTTACTACCCCAGCTGGATTTGGACTCCCCCGAACTATAATTTACTGTGTTTCTTGTACCCGAAACACATTCGAATTCGATGATAGAGCTCATTAATAACATTTTCCCTCAACAAAACCACGCATCAACTAATACATGTAATACAATCTGACCTAAACTGACACTAGCTCCCCCAATCTAGGCTTGGGACAATAATCAAATGAGGCCAAGGCTTGTAGTATGGGTGAAAGTATCAAACAAGAGTCAGAAAAGTTCAGCGGGGCTAAAAGAGGGAAAATTTGTAGATCAAGAAACTCTGGAGCTCAAATCATGAAATGAACGCCTCAATCATATCAAATAGTGTACACAATCAAGCATTAAGGAGTACCAGGTCAAAATCAAGATCAATACATCAACTGAGGAACTAATCACTCATGAAAGAACATAACTGACATAGATTCGTCAGTTTATTAGGCTCAGAAGCTCACATGGGTCAATTTATCTGCACAGTAAAGTTAAAGTCAGCCAGAGATATCAAACAGTCTTACCAAGGCCAATTAATCGTATCACATTTATGCTACGAAGAATCATGAAACCATTGTACAACAAAGCTGAAGAGTTGTAGTAAAGATATCAACAAAGTTCTCAAAGGTGTGCAAACAATAGTCCCATAGATGAAAACGAATATGAAATGAGCTAACTAAAATGCAACTATGATGCAACTAAGAAAGCAGTACATTTTTTTGGTTACACGTAAAATCTCATTCCTAATGAACAAGCAAAAGCGTGTAACAACTACAAAGCGATAAAGACTACACTAGAAAGCAATAAAGGATAGAATATCCCTCCCCCAAGCTAAATACAG
Organism: Patellifolia procumbens; assembly: GCA_947645195.1. Taxonomy (NCBI): domain Eukaryota; kingdom Viridiplantae; phylum Streptophyta; class Magnoliopsida; order Caryophyllales; family Amaranthaceae; genus Patellifolia; species Patellifolia procumbens. The sequence continues at coordinate 2,519,871 of CANSGD010000953.1, forward strand.
CACAGTGTCCCACTGTGTAAAAAGGGAAAAGAAATCTCACTCAGCGGAAGCATCAGTAGTATTGTCGACGCTAGAAGCGATGATGCCAGAAGTTTCTAATGGCCGACATAGATCACTGACCTCTGCACGAAGGTCCTCCACATGACTCTCAATAGTCTCTGGGCGAGATAACACCCTCGTCTGAAATATGAAGCTACTTAAGTGGGCTTCTATGGGCTAAGGAAACACAGTGGTGCTAGACGAGGGGGCCTCAGAAACTTAAGGTGGAGGTGCTGGTGATGTGGGAGACAGTAGCCTCTTGGGCTTATAATGCAACATAATGAGAGCACGGGAATGTCCCCTGAACTATGCCGCCTACCTCTATAGTTTCAGAGATAGTACGGGGACTCCATAACCAAATACTAGAATCCTGAGGATGAGCACTAGGGAGAATATCATAGAATATCCCCGGCAACGATGCCAAAATTTGACAGGCTAAAGTGGTATCACCTTATCAAAAGTAATCCTAAAGTCCTCTAACAAATAGTAGTCAGGGATGTAGGATCGAATCCACAGAGAAACAATGTTCTTTTCCTAATTGTCGGTAAAATCTAGATTATAGGAACGAGTGTTTGTGAGTAATTATACTAAACTAGACTGTAACTATATCAAGAATATCAATAATAAAGAGTCTAGGGCATAGGTTCACCAATGAACAATATTTCGGGATGAAACACAACAATCAATAATTAATAGTGTAGTTGAATAGGTTAATTTTCTCTCTCGAATTGAAATCAACCATAGAATGGTATCAACAAGCTCTCGCAATTTATTAATACCAACTCTACCTATTGAAACTAGCCTTAATGTCAAGTTTATACCTCTCGGCGCATAACCTAATATTGCAACACTATAGCAATCAAATATGGCCAAATTGGATTGAATAGAAATAAAACATTCAACAAGAATCAATAAATATCATCAAAAATCTAGACATCCCTTCATAATTGATCATGGATCCTCTGAAACCCTAGAAATAGACTACTCAATCATAATTGGGGAAGACATATTCATAATTAAATAAGCAAACATGAATTAATAATCAAGGATTGAATAGAAATAAGAAGAGAATATAAAGAATACCAATTGTAGAACCAATCTTGCAAAATCAAAGCTTCTATTGAAAATTCAATGTAAATTGGAGAAAAAGCAAAACTAGGGTTCTTGACTAATTGAGAGAAAAGGAATTCTAATCTAAAATGAATTAATGATGGAAAAATAAGATAGGAAATAATAAAATTCTCTTGAGTACTTATACCTTTCTATTTCCTAAAACAACTAGAATAATAGAGCCAAAATTTGTCAAAAGATAAGGCCTTATTCGACTAAAAGCTACACGAAATATCCCGCGGGCGCGGGTTTTCATCCTGCAAAATAGCGTCAACTTGCATAGAGCATATCTCACAAACTAGAAGTCGTATTGGGGCATGTGATACACCGTTGGAACTCTTCAAGTCTAGTTTCCAACCCCACTAGAATCACTCAATTCCGATCTCTGGATAATGAGTTATGATCAAAAGAGTGCACATGACTCGATTTCCATACTTCTTTTAATATGTTTCCGCTATGTTTGGGTTGCAATCTAACCCGAAGATCCCCTTTGGACTTCTCATTCGACGTAGCTCCTTCCTAGATGCTTGTCATGCTTAGGTTGTCCAATAATACTCCAATTGTGTTCTTAGTACATGAAAACTATCAAAAACATCGAAAACACACACAAGAGTAATATTTTCTCAACTTGAGTAATTATATGCAATCATGGACTAAAATGAACCTAAATGATCTTAAAATTCATCCTAAATGCATCATGAAAGACCTATATACAAATGAATCATCATACATAAACCTTACATTCAGACAAAAACGACTGAACGTTTATGCAGACTAAAAAACAGCTGAACAGACTAGAAGTAGCTGAACAAACAAAAATAGTTGAACAGACAGGAATAGCTGAACAGACTAACAACACTGAACTAACTGAACAGACTCGCAGACATAAAGCAGCTGAACAGATTTGCAGGTAGGAAATAAACTGAACACACACAATTAATGCAGACATATGATATTTCTATCCTATATGCCCATCCTAAACTAGCCATCTCACTCAAATAAAATAAATAAGCAAGACCAAATCCTTTGTGAAATCTCTTAAAATGCTCAATAATACCGAAAAATAATTAAATTTTCGGAAATTCTTAAAGAAACCGCAAAAAAATTGAAATCGAATAAAATCAAATAAAATTCAAAAATGAAAATTTCCAATCAAAATAAGATCGAACCTCTTATAAAAACAAACCTCGAATTCTTCAAAATAAATCTAAGATAATAAGTAGGAGCTTATTTTTATAAAATAACTTTGGAAATAGTTAGGCACCTAAAAATAGTTTAGGCACGAGAGGCCAATAAAACCTTAAGCTCTGATACCACTTTGTAACACCCAGACAATTCTCTTTTTATAAAATATAAAATTTCCAAACTAAAATAGAGAATAATCAAGGCGTTATCGCCATTGTGAAAACGTATCGGCTTACTCAGATTTTTGCAGCGGAAAAATATTAAATAAAACTTTATTAAAACTTAAACCATAAAAATTGTCAAAATATAATCCAAATGTTGAAGGTAATTCAAAATCAACTTAAAGAACTTAAAATAAATAATCCATAGAGTAACTTGACAAAAGTAATATAAATGTAAGAAGCGATAAAAGTGAGAAAGAGATCTCTCATCAATGCTTCCCAAATCCCAAATGAGTAAATGTGATGATGCATCATATCTTCCAGACCTGTAGGCAAATACTCAATTGAAGACTGCTCGTTAATAAAGGGTCATCCCAGGATCAATAGGCACTGCCGTGATCGACAAACAGAAAAGCACGTAATCGACAAAGCTGAGTACATACATAATATATAAAAAAATGCAAAACTAACACGATACCACTGAACAATAAAACATGATCAATAATAATACTCTGAAAGTTAACTCGTAAGATAAGACTTGGCTTCACAAAACATACAACATGAATTCATTTAATAAATTGAATAGTCTATGGATCGAGTTGTCCAACCAAAACCAGCCTTCAATACAGAAGACGAATTACAGGCGCGACTCCGTAATCCCTTGACCAACGATATCAAGAAACCTTTAAAAATAAAGAGGGCACGATGATCAATCCGGCCCCAAGAAAAGCCATATGCTACCACCATGTACTCCAACTCATACTAATGCTTCAAGCTTTTAATGTATTACTTTGTGCATGCTTGGCTACTAACTATTGCCTATTTGGTATTTTTGAAATTGTGTGCGATTACATATAACAAGGCATTACGATCGTTGAGGTGTTATTTACTAGATAACTCATTTTCTCTTTGTAAATAGTTTTGCTTTTTCCCCAATTTACATTGAATTTTCAATAGAAGCTTTGATTTTGCAAGATTGGTTCTACAATTGGTAGTATTTCTCTTCTCTTCTTAACTCTATTCAATCCTTGATTATTAATCTATGTCTGCTTATTTCATTATGAATATGTTTTCCCCAATTATGATTGAGTAGTCTATTTCTAGGGTTTAAGGGGGTCAATGATCAATTATGAAGGGATGTTTATAAAGTATTGATTTTGTTCATGTATGTTGATTCCTATTGAATGTTTTTATGTCTATTCAATCCAATTTGGCCAGATTTGATTGTTATAGTATTGCAATATTAGGCTATGCGCCGAGAGGTATAAACTTGATATTAAGGGTAGTTTTAATAGGTAGAATTGGTATTAATAAATTGCGAGATCCTGTTAATACCGTTCTATGGTTGATTTTGATTCGAGAGAGCGAATCGACCTATTTAACTGCATTATTAATTATTGATTGTTGTGTCTCATCCCGAAATATTGTTCATTGGTGAACCTATGCCCTAGACTCTTTATTATTGATATTCTTGATTTAGTTATATTCTAGTTTAGTATAATTACCCACAACACTCGTTCCTATAATCTAGATTTGACCAAGAATTAGGAAAAGAAAATTGTTTCTCTGTGGATTCGACCCTACTTCTCTGACTACTATTTGTTAGAGGACTTTAGGATTACTTTTGATAAGGTGATACGACTTTAGCCTGTCAATATTCTACTGATTGTAGATACAGAGCTTGAACGTCTAATGAGAGAAAGTACATCTTGAAATTGAATTTGATGATTTGAAGCTTTATTGATTGAGATTATTGGTTGACCATCATCTACATTTGAGTATTGTCTTTCTCCTGATTTTCTGAATTACTCAGTTATTTCCTTTGATTTGAGCTTGATTAGTTATTGATTAACATTATTATTATTATTTCCACAATTGATAAACTTCTATTGATGCTTCAAGCTTTTAATGTATTACTTTGTGCATGCTTGGCTACTAACTATTGCCTATTTGGTATTTTTGAAATTGTGTGCGATTACATATAACAAGGCATTACGATCGTTGAGGTGTTATTTACTAGATAACTCAATTTCTCTTTGTAAATAGTTTTCTTCTCCCCCCCCCCCCCCTTTGTATTTTTATTTTTATTTTCATTTCTTTTTCCCCTCCCCCCTTGCCTTTTTGACTTGTTTGAAGCATTGAGGAAAACACTTCATTTAAGCTTGGGGCACAGGGCATTTTAGTTTGTTTATTTCCTTTTTAGGTTGCATTTAGGTTGCATATAGGATAAAAATATCTTTTTTTAAATAGCAAAAAGATTATGCATCACTTATTGAAGGATTGACTCTACATGATGACTTTGGAAGTTAGAGGTCGGGAACTTGGCCTTAGAGTAGGGATGAAGTAGCTTGAGTATCTTATGCCCTCGTTAGAAGTATTAAGGGTGCTTTAAGCTTGGATGCCTTGGTCTTGTTACAAATAGACCCCTCTATTGTCCGAGACTTGCCTTTAGCATGAAAAAGTGTCTCCATTTCCCTATAAAATGTCTTTACTCACTCCTTTGACCTTGGATAAATCCCTTAGTGACCGTTTTAACCCTTCTAGCTCAATAAATTGCAAGGCTAGTAGCATTTAAAAAAATAATTTTTTTTGGAAAAACAGAAAAATGAAAAAAATAAAGAAAACGAATGAGCTCGATTTGGTTGAATAAGTGGTGCAAGAGAGCCCATAAGGCTAGTAGCTTATTGTTATCAAAAGTTCATGCATTTGGTTCCTAGAGATGCTCCAATATCTTTGGTATGATCTACCTTACCCTCCTATCGCGTCTCACATCGAGTGCTCGGTACCGTGCCTCATAAACATGACTATTGAGTGAGTGGTGGATCGCTTGAGGAGGTAGTCTAAGGCCTTTGCAACAAAAAGAAGAAATTTAGTTGACTAATGAATAAATGGGCTAGCTTGGGGGAATCTTGTGAGCTTGTGGGGCATGATAGGTACAAGGCTGAGCGAGTTTTTCCATTTTGCGAGGAAAAGTTTCACTTGGAAACAATGAGGGCTTGTGTGATAGTTGAGGGATACCTCTAGGACGATCATTTCCTTTGCACACTAGCTTAGACCACCCCTTCGACCCCTAACTTGTGGATAAGAAAGGATGATTATAAACCTTGAAAGATGGTCGAGATTTCCCTTTACCTTGACTCCTGTTATGAGATGAGGATTTTGACTTCGGGATGCTCATTCTAGTTTTAGTGCATGAATTGCTTCCTTTGGATTGTTGATTGCTTAAGGACAGGCAATTGGCAAGTTTGGGGGAATTTGATAAGTGAGCTCGATCATGGCTCACTAATTAGGAGTAGTTTTAGGTCATTTAGATGCATAATAGGTCATTTAGCATCCATTTCTTTCCCGTTTGCATCCTTTTTTATGATTGCACGTCTTACATTAGTTTTAGTGCATTTGCGTCTAAGTACATTGCGTCTAGCTCATTTCATATGCATTTGCGACCCCCTCCCCTTATCTAACCTTCTCTTTAGTGTTGCTTTCTTAGGCATGATGAAAAGGGTAAGAACAGCAGAGCGGACGCTCTATTTTGGGTGGAGCGAGCGCTCTATGAAGGAGAATTTGGAGCAAAAGAGGTAGGAATTTAGAGCAGCCTAGGAGCGGTCTTAGAGCGGGCGCTCCAGTGTGCAGGGCAACTCTTTTTAACTCGTCTTTTTACGGCTTTTCCCTTAGTGTTGCGGGGTATCAAAACCCATTTTTGTAATAATAAAAAAAGTTAGTTTTAATTTCAGAATATTATTAGCTTAATTAGAGAGATTCTACAGTGAGAAGTTACATTTCTAGTGAGAGAAAGTAAATCTAATTTTTAAATGTTGATGATTTAAAGCTCTATGAATGGAGGTTTTTGGTTGATTCTCATCTATGTTTGAGTATTGTTTCTTACCTTTCTCTTTATTGCTTTAATACTTAGTTTTATTTTGATTAAGGTTGGTTAGTTGTGATTAGTTGTTGATTACATTTGTCAAAATGATTTCCACCATTGTTGATCTTTGATAAGTGAGCTCTAGGCTCACTAATTAGGAGTAATTCTAAGTCATTTAGTTGCATTTGAGGTCATGTAGTTTCCTTTTATTCCCCTTTTGCATCCTTTTTCACTTTTTGCATGCCTTATATTAGTTTTAGTGCATTTGCATTTAGTTAGGTTGCATGTAGTTCGTTGCATATTTGCATCCCCTTCCTCTAACTAATCTCCTCTTGAGTTCTTCTTGATAGATTTGCAAGGAAGAGGAGTAAAAACCGGGGAGCGCACGCTCTAGGACGCTCCAAAATGGGAAGAACGGGCGTTCCTTAAAGGAAGAATTGAAAGAAAGTGGGCGTGAACTTAGAACAACGAAGGAGCGACCTTGGAGCAGGCGCTCCATTTTCAACGAAGCGGTCCTTCCACTGTGCAGCGTCCTCTTGGCCCGTCTTTTCACACCTTTGCCCTTATGATTACGAGGTATAAATACCACTTTTGTAATAATGAATACACTGAATTTTAATTTCAGAATTTCATTAGGTTAATGAGAGAGATTTTAGAGTGAGAAGTTACATTAGGTTAATGAGAGAGATTTTAGAGTGAGAAGTTACATTTTCTAGTGAGAGAAAGTAGATCTAACTTTGAACATTGAAGATTTTCAAGCTTTATCAATGGAGATTTTGGGTTGAATCTTCATCTTATTTTGAGTATTGCTTCTTACCTTTCTCTTAATGCTTTAATACTTAGTTTTCTTTTGATTAGTATTTAATTAGTTGTGATAAGTTGTTAATTAGTTTGATTAAATCGATTTCCACCATTGTTAATCCTCTACTGTTGATTGAAGCTATTTTCTTCATCCTTTCCCTGGCTAGTGAGTAATTTATTAGCTATGGGAAGGGGATGAACTTGTTGATCATGTGGTGACCGTAAAATTCAAGTTTCGGGGTTATACTTAGGTAAGATTGTGTTGCCTAGCTTATTGAATTGGTATGTTTAATTGATGAATCACCATTTGAACTTGATTTGGGAGTCCAAGGTGAAGGATTGGGAAATGAAGTCTTAGATTGACCTTAGGCTAGTCATTAGGTTGACTTCATCATGTCAAAAGGTGATTAACTTCCTAGGACCTTATTTGAATCACTATGATTTGTGGAAATACTTTATTGATTTATTTTACCATGAGAATAGGTAAAATTGGTTGATGATGTCCTCCTAATTAGCTTGAGAAATTAATTAGGAATCATTTGAGTGACTTAGTCCCCTAACCGACCGCATTTCCGTTGGCTTGAAAAATTGGTTAATACTTGGTTAGCTTGTGATTCCCCTATCTCTAGTGCCTCTTTTATATAGTCTAAATTCAATCACTTAGTTTATTTGCTAGTTAATTTGTTCATAATATTCTTAGTCAATCGTTAATATCCAAAACACACCAAAATAGATTTAGCTAGTTTAATCACATCCCATCTTTGCTTAATCCTTGCTTCCTTGTGTAATAGACCATTCCTTACCCTATATTGGTTAAGTTAGGTTATTAATTTGGCACGTGCAACGACCGTGTCAATCTTCCTTTGTTGATTGAAGCTATTTATTTCATCTTTTCCATGACTAGTGAGTAGTTTATTAGTTAGGGGAAAGGGTTGAACTTGTTTAGCATGTGCTGACCATAAAAGTAAAGCTTGAGAGTATAATTTAGGTGAGATTTTGTTACCTAACTTAATTGATTGCCATATTTAATTGATTTATCACCATTTGAACTTGATTTGGGAATCCAAGGTCAAGGATTGAGAGATGTAGCCTTGGATTGACCTTAGGCTAGTATATAGGTTGACCTCACCATGAGAATAGGTGAGTGACTTTCTAGGACCTTATTTGAATCATTATGGTTGTGGTAATACTTGATTAGTTGATTTCGCCATGTGAATAGGTGAAATTGGTTGATTAGGTCCTCCTAATTACCTTGAGAAAATAATTATGGAACATTTGAGTGACTTAGTCCCTTATTGACCCTAATGAATCCCCTTGGCTTGAAAGATTAGTTAACACTTGGTTAGCTTATGAATCCCCTATCCCTAATGTCTCTTTTATATAATTCAAATCCAATCACTTAGTTTGTTTGCTAGTTAATTAGTTCATAAATTATTTATTAATCATTGATGTCAAAAAATTACCAAATATAGATTTAGCTCGCTTAATCGCATCCAAACTTTTCTTAATCATGGCTTCCTTGTGGATTCGAGCCTTTCTTACCCTGTATTGGTTAAGTTAGGTTACTAATTTAGCACGTGTAACGACCGTGTCAATACCCTTTATGTAAAAAATAGTATATCTTTGATATCTTATATGTACCCTCTGTCATGAAATAATTTAAATATGTATTCTCTGTCATGAAATAATTTAAATATGTATTCTCTGTGACAGCCTCTATTATATGTACCTTCTGTTATGTTACATGTACCCTATGTTACTATATGCACATTAAGCCTGTCACGAAATAACTGAATATATCACAGGGGTTGGCTATATGTACCCTTTGATATCTTTTATGTACCCTTTGTAATGTTAAAAATGTTTGACTGGGAATAATACTTGTAAGAAATTTTTAATTAATATGTTCTTTTTTTGTTTGACTTACATTTGCATCTTTTTTATAATCAGGAATCGTAAGCGAACTGTGATTAAAATACATTTTCGATGTGTTGAAGTTGTTATAGTATGTCATGGTCTTAGTGTCGATCAAGTGAGGAGTGTTGAGGAGATTGGGTTTGGGGGCCTTTCTAGAATGAAACTGACTAAATTCAACCGCAACATGATTCCTTGGCTTGTATATCATTTCAATTTAAATAGTCGGAGGTTCTTGATATCACGCATTTGTATAGTGTTTTCTCCCTTATTTACAAGCTAATTTGTGCGTCATCTGAGCTCTTGGGAGCTATTTTGTGCTAACTATCGTAAATAGTTATGGTTTCGTGTTTTAGTGTTGAATTGCAGGTTTTATGGAGTTTTCTCCTTATTCCCGAGCCATTTGGAAACAACCACGGCTTTACGAGATGTTATGAGGCTCGTAGGATGGCTCACGAGCTTTATGGGTAGTTTAGGAGGTCCTAAGACCCCCTAAACGTGAAGATTAAAGAGCCAAAGAGTAAAAAAGGAGGTCTCCGTACACTGATCGGGCAGAAATGGCCCGATCGGGCGAAAATACATTGATCGGGTATAGAAGTTGCGGACCCGATCGGGCGAGTCATGCCCGATCGCATCGGGCGAGCATCAATGCACCAGACCCGATCGGGCATAGTGTGCCTGACCCGATCGGGCCAGGTGCTGCTAGGTCTTATATTGGTGCTGCTTGCGAGGCGCTTGTGCTGGGCTATAATGCTCCCAGGCCCGATCGGGTGGCTGCCCAAGGCCCGATCGGGCGGACCTTAATCTTCGTCTGCATAGCGCTCTGCTGCTGCCAGGACCACGAGATCACGAGGGGAGCAATTTGCACTCGGCCCGATCGGGTACTGTGCTCGGGCCCGATCGGGTCTGGCGCTTAATGACGCGGATTTCGAGTTTTGTTTCCGATTTTTAATTAGACTTAAGGGGTATTATAAATACCGTTTTCCTCATTATTTAGGGACATCTTTTTATTCATCTTTCATTAGCTTTAGACTAGAGTTATTTCTCATTGTTCTTAGTTTAATTCAAACACTTTAAATTAATTTAGAGGTGATCAAACCTATTTCGATTTCAATAAAAGTTCCTGCTTTCCGTCAATTGGTACTCTTCTCTACTCTTTATCTCTTTAATTACTTTGATTGCTTAGTTTATTTATTTAATTGTTCATGATGCAATTGTTAGGGTTTCATATTAGTTTTGTCGTTATTAATTCGATCATGTCTGAGTAGTCTCTTTCTAGGGTGTTAGATAGGAAAGCCATGTTTATACCATGATTGTGATTTAGACTCTTATCGATTTGTAGGGCTTGATTAGGGTGATTGTGATGTGATTTGTTCTTTATTGAGTAATTAACGTTATTGCGCAGTTTCGTTGGTTGCTTGTGGTTAATAGTTGTTTGCACAGATCCGTCTTACGACTAGAGGCCTAGGACACGTCAGTAGTTCTGATTACGTTAGTGAACATGCGGCGTATGTTGAACTATGAGCGTTGAGTCTTAACGATAGCTCAACATAGGCTCTAATCCCCCGACTCTTGACTTAGGTTGTGATAGTTGTTGACCTTGTTTGATTGGTATAAGCATGGTGGACCGACCTAATACCCTAGGTTTTTATTCCATAGTTTAATCCTCGATTTATTCCGTCTTCTGTAGTCTATTCTTTAGTTTAATTAATTCCTTCCTGATTTCATCTGGAGTAGCTGAATTGGTTGAATATTGATTTAGAAACTCTGTCTCCCTGTGGATTCGACCCTGCTTCCACTGACTACCTTAGTTAGAGGACCGTAGGTTTATTTTTGATTAGGTGATACGACTAAAGCCTATCAGTTCTCAGTTGATGGAGTAAGTTTAATGTCACTTGTGACGACATTTATAACCTAAACTGTCTTATTAGAGGTTGTAGCATGATTGTTAGCATAGAGAAATTTGGAAAACGTGAGAATCTCGATGATTCGTACATGATAGAATTGAAGAAAGGGTTTGATCTCAAAGAAGATTTGACATTGTCTATTGGTGCATTATTGATTGATTTGAAGGAAGGGGTCCTTTTTTTCAAGAAGTATTTTGTTTTGTATGTGGGTTCTACTTTTCTAAATGCAAGTGCAAATGGTACAGTTGACTTTATATTGCAAAGGCCATAGACAATGTAAGTCCGATAATAAGTTTGGATTAATGCTCTTATGTTCTTGATTGTTTGTGCAATGCTATAAAAGCTTACTTTTCTAGCATTGAAAGAACGAGTTTGTTAGGAAAGAAAATATACTCAAAAAGTGAAAGTGTGTGTTCTTATACTTCAACTTCTTTACTTCCATCATTTCATGTTTAGAGGTGTGAAAGAACCTAGTGATATATTATATTACCCCACCAACTTGAACCCTTTTTCATTTAATAAAGCTCGAGATGGGGGGAAATTCACGACGGTTCGACTCGACGGGCGTGCTACCACCGCACTTCTATCCTTGGAAATAAATGCAAGGCTAGATTAAAACATACTAAATTCAAATTAATTTATCCTTACAACCAAAGTAAATTGTTCATTAAATATTACTAAATACTAAAGTGTTCAGTTTTTTTTTTTTTTTTAACAGGTAAGAAAAAAATTTATATTTTAAAACAAGGAATTCACCCTGAGGTTTCCAAGCTCAGAACAAACCATCTAGGATGGACTCTTCTTCATAAGGAAACCACACCAAGCTAATTCATACATAACATCTCCCACCAATCTTTATGAAGACTTGCTAGGACTTAAGGCATACAAGCATTTACTCTAGTAATAACATTATTTTTCAAGGAGCTAAACACATATTCAGGTCTATAAACTTTTTCATCCCACACAACTGCATTTCTCCTCCTCCAAATGGAATAAACAGCAGCATTCAGACCTGCACATATCACCTTCTTTGAAATCTAGAACCATGCTGCCTTCTAATCCACTTATACCAGTTCTCTAAGCTTCTATTATCCATTCTGATCTTACACCAGCAGAGAAAAAAGTGGAGCAATCTTGTACTAAAGCAACATTAGAAGAACAAATGTCTGTGTGGTTCAGCACAACTCTCACACATAGGATAGTTACTGGAAGTGCATATACCATAGCTAACCAGTATCTCTAAAGTATGTAATCGTCCTTGAACCCCCATCCAACCAATGAATCAGTGCTTTGGGATAGCTAACCTACACCAAACAACCTTATCCCAAGCATACTTTTTAGTATCACCCACTAAAAGCTGTACACCTTTTTGAGTTGATAATCATGTATCTGCATCAGGGAATTACTAGTAAGTTGTGTTTTCAGTAAATCTTTTGCAGCAAAAACTGCTTTCCAGTACCAACTTGAGGAGCTAGGAGGCCTATACTCCCACCAATCAGCCTCTTTAATGTAAACAACAAGCACCCATTTAATCCGTAGTGAATCTTGCTTCTTAGCTATATCCCACACATGTTTGCCAATTGCAGATTGATTCCACACATCAATCCTCATAAACCCTAGTCCACCAGTTTTTTTGGAGAAAAAAGTATGCTCCCAATTAATGTTACCAGGTTTTGAGATAAAATATTCTCCACTCCACAAGAAAGATCTACAGATGCTCTCAATATTCTTAATGACACTGCTTGGAATAAGGAATATCTGATCGCAATATATATGTAAACTCACAAAGACTAAGTTAATCAGTTGAGTTCTAGCAGTATATGATAAGTTCCTGGAACTCCACACTTTGATCTTGCTTATCATACGGAATTTGGCATTCACCTTCACTAATACTCTTTGAACATATGCGCATACCAAGATAAGTAAAGGGAATAGACCCTTTAGAAAAACCAGAGACATCTAAGATTCTCTAAACTTCACCCTCCTCCAAACCCGTTGTGTAAACAACAATTGATAAGTAGGAAAATAAGCCCCTTTGCAAAATAGTAGAGCATCATCAGCAAAAATCAAATAGTAGTTTTCTCTTTCAGAGTTTAAGCAAAAGCTAAATCATAAGCTAAGTGGATGACAACTCTAAATATTTTTCTCTTTGTTCCCCCAATCAATCACCGACCTGCACAAATACATTGAAATGAAACAAGAGAGATAAGCTCCCAAAAATCAGAAAAACTGAGTAATTCCAACTCCATCCCTTAAGATACTTAAGTTGAAAATACTTTGTAAAAAATAATAGTTTAATAGGTGATGTATCAAATTTATATAAAGTTTTTAGATGCATTTTAGATTGCATTTAAAACTCCTTTTTGAGCATTTAGGTGCATAATAACATGAATTACATAAGTTGTGCTCTACTACTCCCTGTTTGTATGTTTCGATGATTTTCAGATTATTTTGATATAAATTGATCATGAGTATCAAATATATAGCCTTTTAAACATTGAAGATGAAGGTAGCATGCACAAGGATCACAATGCATCCGTTTCAGACAATTTTTAGTTAGAATGAAGCAAATAATTAGTGAAAGAAGTGCCAAAACTGACACACGTTCACTATTTTCATCATAACATTTTATAGAAATTGATAATCAATAAATTCCAATTGGGTTGGATTCTATACTTCAAGAGATTTCCAATGATATGTCACACGGCCCAAACGAACTTCTGGTTTAAGAGATATGGCTTTCGCAAGTTGATGCAAAATCGCTAGACATTAGCTCAACCCGATCGGGCAAAGAGGATCCGATTCAATCGGGTTGGGCCTTCTTAATGCTGTCACTGCTTTATTTCAAGGAAAGAGGAGATTTGAAGTTGGGTCATTTTGTACCAACCTGATGCCATAGCGCAATGGTTGCCCGATCGGGTGGATTTCGCCCGATCTCATCAGGTGAAGCCCAGAACATGTGCTGCTTTTATTTTGTGAAGGAAATCAATATTGCCAAAATTTTACCAACCCGATGCCATAGGTCAATGGTGGCCCGATCGAGTTGTACCAACCCGATTCCATAGGGCAGTGGTTGCCCAATCTGGTACCAGGCTCGCGGAGCCGAAAATCCATCATTTAATTAGATTTTGGGGCTATTATAAATAGTTAACCTTCATTATTATAGAGACATCTTTTATTCGAGTTTATTTCCATTACTCTTACTTTAGTTTATAGAGAGTTTTATTAGATTAAACACTTAAGATTAGTTGAAGGGGTGATTGAATCTCGGATTTGATTTCAATAAAGGTTATTGCTTTTTGTCATTCGGTATTGTGCTTCTTTCTTAATCTCTTTAATTAATTTTTGATTGCTTAGTTTAATCTTTGTTTTGATTCATGATGTTAGGATTAGGGTTTTATATTAGTTTTATTATAGTTGATTTAATTATGTTTGAGTAGTTTAATTTCTAGGGATTTAGGGAGGAAAGCCATGTTTATACCTTGATTACTTTGAATCGCTATTGATTTCTAGGGCTTGATTAGATTGCTTATGGTGTGATTTGTTCTGTGATGAGTAATTAATGTTATTGCGCAATTTCATTGATTGCTTGAGGTTAATAACTGTTTGCACAGATCCGTCCTACTTTTAGAGGCCTAGTACACATCAGTAACTCTGATTATGTAATTGTGAAAATGCTGCATATGTTGAATTATGGGCGTTGAGACTTAACAATAGCTTGACACGTGCCCTAATCTATCGATTCTTGACCTAGGTTCTGATAGTTTGTTGATCCCTTCATTGGTATAAGCACGGTGGACTGAACTAATTCCCTAGAGATAGAGTTAATTGGGCGCAACAACACAAACTATAGCTTGGGTGCAAGCTACAACACAACCTTGTTCGGGTTCACAGCATACCCTGAACTTAAAGTGTGGGTGCGTACCACAACATAAATGATGATCGGTGACTCTTTCCATCTCTCCATTAGCATCCTTTTCATGAACAATCTTTGCATTACAGACCTCCTTATGTCTTCCAACATAATCCTTATTGTATTTGACCTATCTTCTATAATGCAACCATTAAATATCGCAGTCACCGATCATCATTTATGTTGTAGTATGCACCCACACTTTAAGTTCATGTTGTGTTGTGCACCCGAACAAGGTTGTGTTGTAGCTTGCACCCAAACTATAGTTTGTGTTGTTGCGCCCAATTTTGCCTAGTTTAAATATCATATTTATATTGCTTTCCTTAGTCTATATAGTAGTTCAGCTGTTTCCTATCTGATTTTTTCTGAAGTAGCTGTTTAGCTGGATATCAACTTGGAACTCCGTCTCTGTATGGATTCGACCCTACTTCCCTTGACTATCATTGTTAGAGGAATTAGGATTTATCTTTGATTAGGTGATACGACTTTAGCCTATCAATAGTGATGGAGGTCCATCTAGTTCCATTGATCCTAAGACTAAGAACATGGTTGCTTCCATTTTAAGTGATGTTTTAAATTCCCTTAAGTCCATTGAATCCTTTGAGAATGTCCTTAGCTTAGTTAATTAATTTTAGCTAAGTTATTATCTTTAATTGCTTTACTAGGAGTCTTAGAAAGGTCATATGTACTCTTGGTTAATTTAATATCATATTAGATTAACTAGGATAGTATTAGTTGAGTTGTATTTTCTTTCTTTTAGTTAGAGAGTCCAATTAGGGTTGTATAATGCAAATGGACGTGTGAAGATGATAATCAAGCAAGAGAGGCGCCTACAATCAAGGAATATCGACTACAATGAAGGAAACAATCAAGGAAGATCGACTAAGGAGCAAGGAATGAACCTAGACAAGCTTTAAAGATGAACCTGGACATTTCCTAAAATCTAGGTGTGCAAATAAGGAATGGCATGTGGAAAATCTGATCCTTTCCTATATTATAGCCATCCTTCCCCTTTGGAAATCAAAATAGGTGCCTACTTAAAATCAAATTTGAATTAGTCTTCTACTTTAAAGGGATTATTGAGGGAGTCAAGGAGAAGATAGAATTTCGGCCATGTTACACGTTCAACATAGATTTTCGACTCTAGTTAGGATATATTTTCATTTACTTAACCTAGTCGATTAAGAGTAGTATTTTATTTTTATTATTTAGTGTAATTTTCGTAAATTAGGATCAAGGACGTGTATTTAAAGGACTACAAGCTAAATAAAATGGACACTTGACTTTGAATCCAAAAACCTTGAGTTTTATTTGCTTTGGTTAATATCCTAATTAATCAAAGTGCCTTTGCTAGCTTAATTCCTTAGCTTGAATTAAGTGGTGTTTTGAGGAACCTTAACTTAACTTAGTGGTGAATCTATATCTAAGTTAAATTAAGATAAGTTAATACTATCACACTTATATTTCGACTAATCTATAGCCGGAATATAACATCTTGGTATTAGAGCCAACGCATATCCTAAACAAATTTTTCCAAACACAAACCCTAAACACAATGGCCGGATCAAGCTAATCAAATGACAAATTGCAAGAAATAATCTTAAGAATGGAGGAAGAGAAGCGTGAGAGTGATGCTAGAATGGCCTTGATGCAAGATCGATTAAGGCAAATGACCTTATTATTAAGAAAAAAAAGAGGGAAGAATCCTTTGAGGATTCGGATAGAGAGAGTGACGAAGCATATAGAGTTCCCCCAAATAATAATGTTCAACGAAATTTCAATGACATTAAGGTAGACATTCCTGACTATAATGGTAGATTAGATGCTGATGAATTTGTAGAATGGTTGAGAACTGTAGAAAGGGTCTTTGATTATAAGAAAATTCCCGAGGAGAAGAGAGTTAAGCTTGTAGCTCTCAAGCTTAGAAAGTATGCCTCAACTTGGTGGGCTAGTGTATGCACCAAGAGGGACAGGCAAGGGAAGGAAAAGGTTTGAAATTGGACTAAGATGAAGAAACTTCTTAAACAAAAGTTTCTTCCTACTTACTATGTCCAAGAGAACTTTGCCAAGTTCCATCATCTACAACAAGGATCGAATTCAGTGGAGGACTATGCAAGGGGGTTCGAATCCTATCTCATGAACTGTGAAGTGCAAGAGGATGAACCTCAAACTCTGGTAAGATTTCTTGGTGGTTTAGATGTTAAAATTCCTAACATTGTTGAATTGCATCCTTTTTCTACTTTAGAGGAATTGATCATCTTGGCTCACAAGATTGAAAAGCAAAAAAAGACCAAAGGTAAAGCCGAGGCCTCACGCCCCTTTACCAAATCAACTCCCTATTCTAAGCCAAACACAACTTTTTCTAAGCCTACTCAACCCCCTATTCCAAAAACCCCTAACACCACTACTACTTTTACTCCAAATCGTGCCTCTAGAAGGTGTTTTAGGTGCCAAGGGTTAGGACACATTGCTTCTGAATGTCCTAACAAGAAAGTAGTGAACCTTATGGAGTTTGAAGCCCTAAATGAGGAGGATGATGTAGACATGGAGGCGTGTGAAGAAGAGGAATACGGAGATGAGATTGTTGGTCCTGATGAGGGTGAATGCTTGGTAGTTAGAAGAGCTTTGAGTGGTGTGATAGATCATGAAAAATCACAACAAAGAGAGGCCATCTTCCATACTAGATGTACTATTGAGAACAAGGTTCGCACTTTGATCGTTGATGGAGGAAGTTGCACTAATGTGGCGTCTCAAACCATGGTAGATAAATTAAAGCTCTCTACCTCACCTCATCCTAAGCCATATGTGATTCAATGGCTCAATCAAGGCAATGGTATTCAAGTTACTCATCGTTTACTATTATCTTTTAGTATTGGTAGTAACTATAAAGAGGAGATTTGGAGTGATATAATTCCTATAGATGCTTGTCATGTATTGTTAGGTCGACCATGGTTATTTGATAGGAGAGTCATTCATGATGGTTAAAAAAATACTTATTCATTAACAATAGATGGCAAGAAAGTAACCCTTACTCCTATTATGTCCATTCCTAACTCTAAGCAACATTCCACTAAAGAAAAATATCATTCACTCACTACTCTTTTGAAATCTGATTATCATGAACTTAGTCCTTTTCGTGAAATATTGTTAAATATAGATCAAAAGGAAGAGGTTAATAATAATCTAGATCATCCTTTGCTTGTTCCATTGCTAAAAGCTTACAAAGATGTCTTCCCCACTGAAATACCTCATGACTTACCCCCTAAAAGGGACATTCAACACAAAATTGATCTTATTCCTGGAGCTATGTTGCCTAATAAGCCTGCTTATAGAACAAACCCTAAAGAAACCGAAGAGATAAGGAGGCAAGTGAATGATTTGTTGTCTAAAGGCATTATTAGAGAGTCTTTGAGTCCTTGTGCAGTTCCAACTCTCTTAGTTCCTAAAAAGAATGGTGAATGGTGCATGTGTGTTGATAGTAGCGCTATTAATAAGATTACTATTAAATATTGTTTTCCTATTCCAAGGTTAAATGATTTATTAGACGATCTTAATGGCTGTAAACTGTTATCTAAGATTGATTTGAGGAGTGGGTACCATCAGATTCGAATCTGTTAAGGGGATGAATGGAAGACTGCCTTCAAGACAAAGGAGGGATTGTATGAGTGGCTTGTTATGCCATTTGGATTGTCGAATGCTCCTAGTACTTTTATGCGCTTAATGAATCAAACTATGAAGCCTTTTCTTGGCAGATTTGTAGTTGTTTACTTTGATGACATATTGGTATATAGTGTCAATGAATTAGAACATGTAAAACACTTAGAACAAGTGTTTAATGTATTGAGAAACGAATTCTTGTATGGAAACTTAGAAAAATGTCATTTCTTTTCTAGTCAAGTTGTTTTCCTAGGCTTTATTGTCTCTACTGAAGGAATTAAAGTTGATGAAAAGAAGGTTCAAGCAATCAAGGAGTGGCCTACTCCTACCTCAATGCAACAAGTTCGAAGTTTACATGGCTTGGCTTCCTTTTACAGGAGGTTTGTTCGATATTTCAGTGCTATCATGACACCTATTACTGAAATCACAAAGTTGAAGAAGTTTGAATGGAGTAATCAAGCAATCAAGGAGTGCCCTACTCCTATTACTGAAATCACAAAGTTGAAGAAGTTTCAGTGCCATATCTTAAATCCAATATTCATATCCAAGTGTGAGTATATTCAATCCAATATTCATATCTCAACTCATTCTCGGTTTATCCAGAAAGCCCATTTTCAATCATGTACACAACCATCACTTTGTAAATTTAAATAATCCATCATTTTCTAATTCATTCACTTATCACAATTTATAATTGATCCCTTTGTTCAATTTTCACTCTAACAGTTTTAATTTCAATAATAATATAATAACAATGATGATGGTAATAAAATTAATAATAATAATAATAGCAACAACAACAAACAAGTAATAATCATAACCTATAATAATAACATTAATTGTAACAATAACGTTAATTATAATAACAATGTTAATAACGATAATAACATGAATAATATTAATGACCTGAGAATTATCATGATCGTGATTCAAACGCTAATTTCATCATATTAGTCATCATACGATTCTTTTATTGTCTCATATTGGTTTATTGTCCATAGTCATATTTTAATCATATAATCACGTAATTGTCATTTAATCTTAATGGGGCCTGCTTTTGGATGGACATCGGAGATTAACTCGCGACGCACATCTTAAAGTTAAAATCACGAACGGATCAATACTCTTGAAATTCCTCGTCTACGAAATCGGAGTCTACAATAAACATTAACGAGATCTAAATTAGTCACCTAATTAACCCCTTTTTATTAATAAAATAAACAACTTAAATAATTGAAATAACTTAAAGAAATTATTAATTATTTCAAAAGAATTTATAAATCAAAGTTTATAGTTTCAAATTGTTATGTAAATCATTTTAAGTACTTAAACATTACTCAAACAAATTTTCATAACTTAATAATTTATTTTAAATATCAAAAATCAACTTTATTATACTGGTTATTTTATTTTAGAAATAATAAGAAATTTTTTAAGTCATGAAAAATTAACATAACAATTAATAAAAGTAATTAGTTTAATGAAACTATATTTCATTTTCTCAAAATATAACAAAACAAGATGGGTTTTAGAGTATGTGGGATAACAAAATCAAATTTAGGTATAAAGGAGTTTTGGGCTTTGTGACCCAAAGAAAATAAAAGAGGGCTTTAGGTTTTGATTTATTTGATCTAAAAGTAGGACATCAGATTAAATAGAAGAGGGAAAAAGGGAGAAACAGAGGAAGAGAGAAGAGAAGAAGGAATGGGACGCAAGGGTGGGGCTCGGGTTTGCTGGCAGTTGGAGCTCAGGCAAGGGGTTCTAGATGGGTTTCAGTTCAGACGAGAGGAAGAGCGAGATCGCGAGGGGAGGCGGTGTGGTGTTTTATGTGGTGGTTGAAGTGGCATCAAGGCCGCTGCGGTGCGTTCGTTGCGGAGGTTGATCATGGAGGCAGGGGATGGTGTGCGAGGGTGGAGCGAAAGGAGGTGTGATGGTGTTGGGCGAGGTCGAGGTGGCTAAGGGTGGTTTGAATCATTTATTTTTTTTGCTTTTTTCATTCAATTTAAATTCAGAAATTGTAAAAGAAGAGGGAGATATTGAAGCAGCCTTAGAATGTAGTAGGTTGCTTGAGCAACTGAATGAGTTTGACAGAAAATTTGTCTGAAAATGTAAGTCTTGGTCAATCACCAATTGTGGTCAAGGTAAGGTGTGTTAGTTTTCTTCTGGCTTTTGCGAGATTTGTTCAGATAAGTTATGGTTGAAGTTGAATTTATACTTGATTTCAAAGTTTTCTGACATTGAGTTATTGATGGAGAGATTTTATTGATTTTTATTTTTTTTCTTAAACTTATGGTTCAAATGAAAGGAGGGGAAGAGGAAGAAGAAGAAGACTAATTTCCTCTATTCTTTATTCTTTTTTTGGCCTTTTCTTTTTATTTGGCTAAAAATATCACATGGACTATGTATTTGGACTTCTTATTTGTGTGGGTTAGGCTTTATATGAGTTTGCTAATATGGATGGACAATTGTGTAAGAACGCCCACAAACTAAATAAAGATTTAAATTCCAACAAATTTTCCTTAAATAGAAAATTTGCGAAAAAGTACCTTATGTGTTCCAATTTTTGTGAAAAAATACCATATATAATTTTTTTGTGAGAAAACACCTTATATGTCCCTTTTTATCAAAATGCACACTTTTTGTCGGATTTTAGCTAAAAAGTCACATATTTGGTCATTTAACCTCTTAATTTTTCCGCCATCTTTTTTTGTGCGGGAGACACTCATTCACGAAAAAAAAAATTGGTAAAATCTGACATGCAACGATGAATGAAAAGTTGAAGGGTCAATGTCTAAAACTTTGACTTTTTAGCCAAAATCTGACAAAAAGGTGTGCATTTTGATAAAAAGTAACATATAAGGTGTTTTCTCACAAAAATAATTATACAAGGTGTTTTTTCACAAATATTGTAACAAATAAGGTGTTTTTTCGCAAATCTTCCTTAAATTAAATAGAAATGATAAATATGAACAATTAGTTTATTTAAATAAAAATATATTTTAATTGAATCATTTAAATAAAATCATTAAATAATTCAAAACTAAATGAAATCATTATTTTACTGAACATAATTATTAAATAAAATTGAATTATCAGTGCATAAATTTAAGTGGAAATATCATTAAACCTTAATAAATACCCCCTCCCTCACATATTAGGAAAATTTGTGAAGAACCCCCTACAACTTTCCATTTTTTGCCAATAACCCCCTGTAACTTTTTTCTAGAAAAATAACCCCCAGGAACTTATTAAAGTTATTGGATGCACCCCCAAAAACGTAACGTCGTTAAAATCTTCCGTTAAGTGGGGCCTACTTTATTCTTTCCTTCCCAAAAACTCATTAAAATTACTTTTCTATCCCCCTAATTAAACACAACTGATTTTCCTCTCCTTCCTCCCATTTTCTCACCTTCAATCTCTCTCCTCTTTCCTTTATTTTCTATCATCTTCTTCCTCTCCTCTTCACACCATTTTCATCTCTGTTTTCTGGTGGCTTCAAGGGTGGTTCTTGGCAGAGTTTTGGTGTGATTTCTGGCGGCCATCTTAGTGGCAGCAACCAAGAAAAGGAAGCAGAGGGAAGGGAGTAATGACGGCATTAATTCCGGCAAGTGAGGTCATTTTTCCGGAGAATAAATGCGGATATAAAGGGAAGAAGGGAAGGATTTAAAATAGTGGTTTAGTGGTGGCTTTAATGGAAGGTTGAGGGAGAAGGGTGAACCTTTTGTAATAGCTTTAATGGAGGAAAAATCAGTGAAGGGAAAAGGAGGAAGTAGATGGGTTCTGTGACCTTCTATTTATAGAAATGGAGGGGGCAACAAGACTGATTACCCTCATGGTTGATTGGCGGATGAAGGCAAAGAAAATAAAGGGATGAAAATAGTGTGAAGAGGAGAGGAAGGAGATGACAAAAAAATAAAGGAAAGAGGAGAGAGAATGGAGGTGGGAATGGGAAGGAAAGAGGAGAGAGATTGAAGGTGGGAAAATGGGAAGAGGGAGAGGAAAATCAGTTGGGGTTTAATTAGGGGGGCAGAGAAGTAATTTTAAAGAGTTTTTGGGAGGGAAAGAATAAAGTGGGCCCCATTTAACGGAAGATTTTAACGGCGTCAGGGTTTAGGAGGTGCATCCAATAACTTTAATAAGTTCCTGGGGGTTATTTTTGCAGAAAAAAGTTGTCGGGGGTTATTCACAAAAACTGGAAAGTTGCATGGGGTTCTTCACAAATTTTTCCCCATATTACTTGATACAATTTGACCGTCACAAAGTTTTAAGATTATTATTTGACTTGTTTATTTAATGTGAGCAGTTAGTTGTTGGTATTATTTAGGTCGATAAAGTACAATGTGGGACAAATGTGGGCCATGGGTGTATTGAAAAAGTAAAATAAAAAGCTAAAGTGAGAGAATGCAATAGGACAAATGTGGACCCATCCCATAATAAAAAAATATATTTTTTTAGTGTAGGATCATGCTATTTTTAGAAGTGTATCAAGCAATATGGGACGAACGAATATGGAAAGTGTATCAAGTAATATGGGACGGAGGGAGTAATAAAATACGCTTTTAAAAATTCGGGGTATTACATATACCTCTTATTCAGCATTAGACAGATGATATGTTGTATAGAAGAATAATGGAAGAAAAAAAGCTTGTTTTGGTTACTGTGACATGGATAAGAAGACTTATCCTGTGTGTTCGAAACTGAAGTCAAGTGGTGATGGTATTGAGCCATGGAAGCATCTTTTACAACACCTTGTACAACACCTTTTACAGCACCTTGTACAACACCTTTTACAGCACCTTGTACAACACCTTCTACATCAGGTTCGAAGAGGATTATCCAATACGAGCTTCTGTTGGATTACATACGGATGAAGAGATCAATTCTTCTAAGGACGATATAAGTAAATGTTAGTTTACTTTGTGTTCTTCATATATTTGAAGTCTCTTTCACCTAAATTATGTAGGAAATTCAAAGAAAGTAATATTACCTATTATTGTTAACATTATTGTATACTATTATGTATAATGGTTTACATTTTATACTATTTGATTTAATTTAGGAAACTCAAAGTGTAATACCCCGAATTTTCAAAGCTTATTTTGTTATTTATTAACCTTTAATATTATTTTCCACTTAAATATATTTACCGATAATTCAAGTTTATTTTATAATAATGTTTATAAAAAAAAATTGATTTTATTTAGTTTTTGAATTATTTAACGATTTCATTTAAATGATTTATTTAGTCTTGAATTATGTGATGATTTTATTAAAATGATATTATTAAAATGAATTTACAAAACTAATTATACATTTTCATTAATTCTAATTAAATTTAATTATTATTGGATTTGAAGTACTCATTTAGTTTGTGGGCATACTTATAAGTCCATCAATATTAGTCATCCCATTTGAGCCCAAGCAATACATTACCAAGTCCAAAGTCCAATTACAGTTTAGCCATCTAAACACACACAAAAAAATAAGGGGGAAAAGCCAAATAAACAAAAAAATTAAAAAAAAAAAAATGAAGCAGCATCACTCATCTCCTTCCTGGCTTCCTTCCTCCCCTCTTCACGCTGACTGAAACAGAGCAAGCAAAATATTAAAAAAAAACAGATCAACAACTCTATGTCAGATGAGTTGAAACTCATCCACAACCTCAAATTTCTAGATCAAGATCAACTCTATAGTCAAAGAAATCTCAAATACCATACCTCACCATACTCACCATTAATGGAGCTTGACTCCAAAGCTCAAAATCTGACCAAATTGTTCTATAAATACCAACCCAAACCCATTCAATTGCTCAAGCAAACCACACTTTCAAGGTTTGCTTCAATTTCTCCCTCTTCTCTTTCAATTTCTGATTTTTGTTTTGAAAAATAAAATTAAAAATTAAACTTTAACCACCTCTGCTTCTTTAAGACTCGCCGGAATTCGCCACCTGAACCGCCCCAAAACCCACGACCCAAAACAACAGACACCGCGCACCATTCCCTGCTCGCTGCTTGTTTCACCCGCAACCACCACACAGCACGCCAGCCCCTGCTTCCCGTTCGCTGCGCCTGAAACTGGCCGCCTGAACCCGAGCCACACCGCAACCATCACCCTCCCTTCTTCCTCCTTCGCGTGCCCCCTCTGTTCCCCCTTTTCCTCTGTTTTCCTTCTTTTTGTTTTGAATCAGTATTGTCTCCCTCCCCTTATATTCTTTTTTTTAAAATAAAAAGTGTTCTAAATAAAAATTTATTTTGTCTAAGTTAAATATTTTGATTTAAAATGGTTTAGCTTTGTCTTTATATACACTTGAAATGCTTTATTAAATATATATTTTCTTTGAATGTACTAATTTTGAACTATTAATGATGTTTGAAATAATTAAGAAAACTTTTCAAGGTTATTTGAATTATTGGAGTTAGTTTACTTTATAAATCAAAAAGGGGTTATTTAAGTAACTAACTTAGATCTCGTTAATCTCGTTGTAGAATCCGAGTGCGTAGAAGAGGATTATCAGGAGCTTTGATCTGTTCGTGAATCTAACTTTTGGGCACGCGTCACGAGATAATTTCCGATGTCCATCTAAACATAGATCCCGTAGTATAAAAATAATTTAATTACGTGACTATGTGATTAGAAATGTGAATTATAATAATGAAAATTATTATGAATTATAACTATTGATTAAAATGCGGATTATGATTAGTAACATGACTAATGGATTATGGTTATGAATAATGACTGTGGACCATGGACTACGAACGATATGACAATTATTCCAATGTTAACGACGATCTTGATAAATAATCATATCTTTTATTCTCGGCATTTGTTTAATTAAAGATTAATTGTTAATGTTATTATTATTATTATTATTATTCATATGATAATATTATTATTATTACTTATTATTATTATTATTATCATTATTATTATCATTATCATTGTTATTATGCTATTATCGTTATTAAAAGTTTGAGAATGAAAATTGATAATGGATTGGTTATAAATTGGAAATGGATTATTAAATTTACAAGTGATGGTTTTTGTATATGAATGAAAATGGGCTTTCTGGGTAAGCCACGAACAAATTGAGTTATCGATATTGGAACGAATATGTTCATGCTTGGGTAAATGAGATGATGTATATGTGCATATGATTTAAGTGATGACTTTCATAAAAGATATTAATCACTTAAAGTGGAATATCGGAGGGAAATGATGAACAGGTTGCCCTGTATGGGAGGTTCAGCGGCCACCTACAGGTTTCTTTGTTACTATGCTGATTTTTCTGTTATTTGTCTTCCTTCTATCTTGATGTGTTTCCAAGTTAGAAGGGGTGTGCACACTAGGGACTCTGTTTTTGGCCATTATAATATTTGTTGGTAGTTACTGGGGATTGACCCCGGCCTACACTCTTGAAGTAAGTAGTTACTGGGGATTGACCCCGGCTTACTGGCGTTCTCTTTCCTCTCCTTAAATAAACGGATAATACTGAATTATTGAATTAATTGAAATTATGTGATTATTAATCTTATATACATATGTATGCACTTATGTGATTATCAATTGTATTTGTATATGGATATGTGCTATGGTTTCGACTCTATTAACCTATTATTTTCACAAAATATTTGCAACTTAAGTATTTTACGGGATGGAGTTGGAATTACTCAGTTTTTATGATTTGTGGGAGCTTGTCTCTCTTGTTTCTTTTCAATGTATTTGTGCAGGTGGGTGATCGACTGGGGGAAACAAAGAGAGAACTTTTAGAGTTGTCATCCACTTAGTCTTAATTTAGTTTCCGCTGAGACTCTGAGACGTTATATTAATTAGTGTTTTATTGAACAATTTAGTTGTTGTAAAACTTAATTTAATTTGAATTTAGTGTGATTTTACCTATTAGCCTTGCATTTATTTCCAAGGAGATAAGTGCGGCGGTAGCACGCCATCCGAGTCGAACCCTGGTGGATTTTCCCCCAACGAGTTTTATTCAATGAAAAAGGGTTCGATTTGGGCGGGGTGTTACACAAAGGATCATACTTCTTTTGAGAAGGGATGTTGAGCTCTTTAATGTTATCCATGTTAATCGACTTAATCGAATAAGGGACATGATAAAGTAATATGTTTTCGAGAAGTCTGATCCAGAAAATCTTCACAATCGCCAATTGTTTCTTAAATGGAGAAAATCTTATCAGATGCTGAAACACTTGATAAGATTGTTAAGATTGTTAATAATTTGCTCCTCATAAAACATATGGCAATGGATATCCCTTCTTTTGATTTGTTTGCACACAAAGAAAGTACGTACTTTATTATTTTCACATTTTATCTGTTTAATCCTTTTCTTCAATCCTTAAAGTTTATTAATTGTATTTTCATTTTTCTGACAGATCGTGATAATGAAGATAATGCTGAAGATAATCTTGGGAAAAGGACTGCGACACTATTGTGAATAAATTGATGTAGGATATTTGTATGGCAAAGACAAATTGTAAGAATCAGGGATTTCATTTGATCTTTTGTCATGGCTTTGTCCATTTAATTATGGTGAATCAACTGATGTTGTGGATTTTATTTTTGAGAATATGTCAACGAATAAAAATCTAATGCAAATTTTGACTACCCTTCAACAAGATGTTGTTGATTACTACATGTTTAATCCTTCAGAAGTTGAAAAATCTAACCTTCAACCATATGGCATGTCTTCCATGTAAGTTTGTAATTTATTTTGCAAAGTTTAATTATATGGCATGTTTTCATGTACCCTCTGAATTTATAATGTACCCTCCTCGTTGTATAATGTACCCATTTGATCAATTTTAATCATGTCACCTCTTTTTATCTTGAACTTCTAATATTTTGTTATAAGAAACTACTCAAATTGAATGACACTAAACTTATGAACTTTTGATATCATTTACTACTAATTATGCTTCGTGTGATCCTTTTATTTTATATATATAGGAAGATAAATTTTCAATGAAAGTGAATATATCATATCTAGAGAAAAGTTGTTTGCCTTTGCTTATTAATAAAACATTTCTAGTTGTGTGAATGATTATGAATAATATTGAAAGAAAGAAAAAAAGTGAACCATGTGGTTTTTCTTTGGAGTTGAATAAACCGTAAGTTGGATTAATAATTTAATTTTCTCCTATTTAACTACAAGCTTAAAACGCGCTGTTGATATGACAAATCTGTTTTTTCTATATGCAGTTTTTTCAAGAATCTCATTCAGGCTTACAATGAAGATGCTATTATTTTAAGGGAAGAGGAGCTCAAAAGGCAAGAACTAAACCTTCACGACTCCTTGAAGTGTTGGGTTGTGAAAACTATTAATTTGATGGATCATCTTCTCAAAGCTAACATGGTAAAAATTTAAAAATTATGCTGAAGTAACAATTTTCCTAATCTCTATAATAGTTCTTGGTTCGCTTAATTCTTTTTTGTGATAGATGTTTGTCCCGATGTTGATGGAGGATCACTACTACTCGTGTGTAGTGATCAACTTCAATTCAAAATTATACAATAATTGGATAATCGCAAGTACAAAACTGCCGACCGTGAGAGATTTAGAGAATTGGCAATATTTATGGTATGTACAGAAATTTTTTCTATCCAAAGAATTTTTATAGGGTTTATATTATTTTGCAAAGTTTGATTATTTTAATGTCTTCATGTACTCTCTGAATTTATAATGTACCATCCCTATTGTATAATGTACCTCCTTTTGAATTATTGACATTTTCCTCTTAGAATTGGTGTAGTTGTTAATTGGGCTGGTGTTTTAGTTGAATAACTTGATTGCATTGAAGGCACTCTAAGATGAAAGATCATCCATGATTTCATTGTTCGAGTTTGAAGTGGTACCTTTTGATTGGGTATCTAAGTCTCTGTAATAACCGGGAAAATATACATAAATAATAGTAATGATAAAAATAATTACAGAATCGTGAAATATAAGTCTTATATTCTTATATATGTAATTTTGCTACTTATATGATCACTTTAGGTGATATTGTGTGTTTTCTTAGCTTTGTACATTTATGTGGGACAAAATATATAGATGTGTATTATCTTTTTGGTTACAAATAAAAATACCATAGTGTATTATATTAGGTAAGGATTAATAAAAATATCAATTACTATCTTATGGGTTCATAAAAGTATCTAGTAGAATTTTTAACAAGTTCCACTTTAAATTAAAATACTCATATCTTTAAAATGGTAAATCATAATGTAACACCCCAATAATTTAAACAAATAATTTGATTAGAAAATTATCATTTGACTTTAAAAACCGTTCATTCAAACCTTTAGGGTGCTACCGTCGCATAAACATGCAAGGCAAAAAAAATGAAACAGGAAAAGTTAACCATCCCCTACTAAAGAAATTCAAAGCTACCAATGCTAAGTCATAATACTAAAATTACCAAGACTGAAATAAAGAGTAATATTCAAATATAAAACTAAGGTTGTCGAATACTAGGTGACCCTAAACTATATTGCTCTCAAACGCCCAACGTAATCCTCTCGTCAACAACCTGCAAAAATATCGGAAAAAAATAGAAACAAACAAACTAAAATTAGTAAAAACTAATTAATTCCAACTCCATCCCGTAAAATAATAATAGTTTTGTTTTGAAAATAATTTAATAATCAGAGTAGTGCAACTATACGTAAAACATAAACTTATAGATAAATAATTCACAATAATTCATAATAATTCACATAACTTGTTATTAATTAAGAAAGGAAAATGGAACGCTAGTAGGCCGGGACTAATCCTAATAACCACCTACTTATCTTTGGGTCTTCACTCAAAAATCATATAACATGGCCAAAATATTTCAAAGAGAGTCCCTAATGTGCACACCCCCTCACTAACAGCCTAATTATCTAACGCAAAAGCACGCCAAAAGGTTCACTATTAGGAGGAAGACAAAACATCATTTTAATAGTATAAAGAAATCAAAAACCTGAATTAGCAACCCAATGATCAAATGTCATTACGTTCACTACTAAATAAGGCAACCTGTCCATCACCTATGGAGGATCCAATTCCACAGGCTACATTCCCTTCTTAGCATTCCACTTTAAGTGATTAATGGATTTTAACAAAGTTACAAAAAAAAAAAAACTAGCACGTAACAACTAATTCCATATTCATTAAAATTAGTCATTAATATAACCTCGTGGAATTCATAACGTCCATAATCGAATCACAAACACCAATTACTTAATAATTGATTACGTCAAGAGGTCAATTATCAACTCAAGTTATTACTAGTTACCCACTTATTATCATAATAGCGGCATCAATAGTATTGAATGAAAAATAATAACAAAACAATAAGTTTGATAAATGATAAAAATCATAGGTATATACGAGGATAGTTATTAATAATTAAATGACATTAACAACTCAACGTGAACATCAAATTTTAATTTATAATAGTATATATATAGTAAGTCATACACAAAAATCACACTTATAAACACATAGCACATAATATTCCTAAACGGGAATAATATAGTAGATGGACATTGCGAATTAATTATCTTGATAAGCGCACTCTAAAAATTACTTGTTCTTTGTATAGTCCCCTACAAAGCCTTCATATCTTTAATGGTGAAATGGAGTAAGGTTGAAGAAGAAGGAAAATATAGAGAATGAGAAATACTGATTTTCGAGTGGTTTGAGAGGGGTTTATATAGAGAAGATTTTAGGGTTTGTAACTCTAACTAACTTAATCTTATTTTGAAATTTAAACTCAAATTCGAAAATTTAGTAATCGATTTAAGCTAGATAATCTGATTTTTGACTTCAAGATTTCAAATCTGAATATCAGTTTAGTTTTTATCCGAAAATCAATTTTTTTTTCAATTCTGAAAATAAGATGAGATTTGTGAAGATTTATCTGAAAATTAGTTTTAGATTTTATCTTCCTTTTTGCTAAAATAATTTCGAAAATAAAATGGAAGTTCTAATTTTCTTTTTGTAAAATAATTTCGAAAATAAAATGGGTATAATATAGGGCTTGTGAATAAAATATACTAGAAAAGTAGTAGAAAATTTGGGGTATTACATCTACCCTCCCTTAAGACAAAGTTCGTCCTCGAACTTTAAAGTTAGCTCTTAAGAACATACGTCGGGGTTCGATGATAATTATGCGTTAAGGTTCGAAAATAACTCGTTACTATTACCTCACACCCCCTAAAAATTAGTTTCGGCCCCGAAACATACTATACCTGCTCAAACAACTCTGGATTCTCCTTTTCATATCATCTTCAGCTTCCCAAGTTGCTTCCTCAGAGTTTTGGTTCGACCATAGCACCTTTACCAACTTAACCACCTTGTTCCGGGTACTTCTCGTTTTGGTATCAAGGATCCTAATAGGACGTTCCTCAAAAGATAAGGTCTCATCTAATTCCATAGTTTAAGGTTGGATGACATGAGTTGCGTCATGGACGTAATTACGAAGTTGAGATACATGAAAGACATTATGGACATTGGCTAACTCAATGGGTAAGGCTAATCTATAGGCCACCTCACCAATCCGTTCCAAAACTTCATACGGTCCTATGTAACGCGGACTCAATTTTCCTTTTCTGTCGAATCTCATTACTCCTTTGGTTAGTGAAACTTTCAGTAAAGCTTTCTCCCCGACTTCGAACTCCACTTCTCTTCTACTCTGATCTGCATATGTCTTTCGTCGATCTTGAGCTGCTTTCATGCGTTCTTCAATGAGTCTAACTTGATTTGTTATTTCTTCGATCATCTCCGTCCCCACTGTCATTGAATCACTTATATCACTCCAACATAAGGGACTTCTACACTTCTGACCATATAGTGCCACATAAGGCGCCATCCCTATGCTCGCATGAAAACTGTTGTTTGACAGGCTAAAGTCGTATCACCTAATCAAAAATAAATCCTAAAGTCCTCTAACAACAATAGTTAAGGGAAGTAGGGTCGAATCCACAGGGAGACAGAGTTTCTAAGTCAACATTCATCCAAACAACTACTTCAGACAAGATTAGACAAGAATTAGCTGAACTACTAATTAAGCTAATAAAAGCAATATAAAAGTGGAATTTATACTATGGATTAAAGGTCTAAGTCATTAGTTCGGTCCACCATGCTTATACCTATCAAAAGGGTCGAATAACTAATAAAATTTAGGTCTAGGGTCGAACAATCGGAGCCAATATTAAGCCTATGATCGGGTCATAACGCTCTCAATTCAACATATGAAGTAAGATCACTCACATAATCGGAATCAATAGTGTGTTCTGAGCCTCTAAAAGTAAGCCTACAATCGGGTCATACTCAAGTTGCCAAACATAGTTCATGAAATTGTACACTGACATAAACCATGAAATAAAGAACGAATCACACTACAATTGAACTAATCAAAACCTAGAACTAATAGCCATTCAAATATGAATCATGGTATGAACATGGTTTTCCTCCCTAAAATCCTAGAAATTAAACTACTCAGACATGATTGAATCAAAAATAACAAAACTAATATAAAACCCTAATTTTTGCATCATGAATGAATTAAATAATCAAACTAAGCAAACAAGAAATAAAATAAGGAATTAAGAGTAAGAATAATATCAATTGACGGAGAACAAAATATTTTCTTGAAAATAATCCGAGGTTCGATCACTATGAATCTACTGTAAAGTTTTAATTAAGAGAGATTTAAACTAAAACTAATTGAAAGCTAAAATAAAAGATAGAAAAAAAGATGTCTAACAAATAATGAAGTCAAACTATTTATATTAACCACCTAAAGCTAAAGTAATTCGGAAAACGATCTGTCCGTGCTTCAGGCCTGATCGAGTCCAATCCGGCCCGATCGGGTGGGTAAACTGCAATTCTGCATCAACTTGCGAAGGTTGTATCTCAACTCAGAACTTTGTTTGGGGCGTGTGACCTATCGTTGGAAAGCTCTTGAAGTCTATATTCCAACCCAAATGGAATTTCTTGATTATCAATTTTCTATCAATAGTTATGATCAAAAAAGTGAACATGTGCCAGTTTTAGCACTTCTTTCACTAATTCTTTGCTTCATTTCAACTCAAAATTGTCCCAACCAGATGCATTATGATCCTTGTGCAAGCTACCTTCATCTTAAATAATTAATAGGCTAGATCCTTGATAAGCATGATCAATTTGTATCAAAATAACCTAAAAATCATCGAAACACACAAACGGGTAGTAGTGGAGCACAACATATGCAATTCATGTCATTATGCACCTAAATGCTAAAAAAAGGACTTCTAAATGCAATCTCAATGCATCTAAAAACTATATAAAAATGTGATACATCATTGTTCTACGAAAATTCTATAGTTGGCAAGTGTTCATACCAAGATCCTCCAAAGTCCATAACACACGCCCTTAACATATCCTTGAGAGTTTGAATTGTTCGTTCCGTCTGTCCGTCTGTCGCCAGGATGAAATGTCGTGCTGAACTTCAGAAGAGTACTGAATGCCTGTTGTAGTTTTCCCTAGAAATTAGACAAGACCTCGAATCCCTGTCTGAAACAATATCCTTCGGTACACCATGTAACCTCATAACTTCTCGCACATATGCATTTGCCAATTGTTGTAGACTCCACGTATCCTTCGCTATGAATCTTGTTGTCTTTGTGAGATGGTCCACTATAACCCATGTGGTATTCTTCGCCGACCTCGTGAGTGGTAATCCCATCACGAAATCCATGGAAATAGACTCCCACTTCCAACTAGGCACCTCTAAAGACTACATTTTCCCTCCAGGTCTCATGTGTTGAAGCTTCACCTTTTGACACGTCAAACACTTTGCAACAAACTCAACAACTTCTCTCTTCATGTTTTGCCATCAAAAATGTTGCTTAAGGTCCTTGTAAAGTTTATCTCCACCCGGATGTACAGAATACGGGGTATTATGAGCTTCTTCCATGATCTTTCTCTTTAACTCTTCGTCCTTAGGAATACACCATCTCCCATTATACTTCACAACGCCCTCATCATTAATCTAAAACTCAGTGGCTGCTCCATCTTCTTTCATCTTTTTCACCTTCATTAACCACTAATCATTGGCTTGCTTCTCTCGAATCTCATCGAACAAGGTGGGTTGTACTGAGATCGCTTTCAATTGAGCCTCTAGTTGCTCGTGTTCCATAACTTCTAAATTCATTCTCCCAAACTCCTCGCACAACTCCTTTTTCAACACCATCATATTCATTGTGTGGCTAGTCTTCCTACTCAACGCATCATCAACTTTATTCGACTTACCTTCGTAGTACGACATCTCCAGGTCATAATCCTTGATAAGCTCAAGCCATTCTCAGTCTCATTTTCAACTCCTTTTGAGAAAATATGTACTTGAGACTCTTATGATATGTGAAAATCTTGCACGTCATTCCATACAGATAATGTCTCCAAATTTTGAGTGCGAATACCACGACAACTAGCTCTAAATCATGAGTGGGGGTAATTCTTCTCATGTGGCTTGAGTTGTCTAGAAGCATATGCTACAACCTTGACATGTTGAATCAATACACACCCTAAAACATTCTTAGATGCGTCACTATACACCTCGAAACCTTCGAACCCATATGGTAATGTCAAAACTGGTGCTGATGTGAGTCTATTCTTTAAGTCCTGGAAGGCCTTCTCACACTTCTCATCCCACTGAAATCTCGTCATTTTCTTCATTAGGTTTGTCAAAGGCTGGGCTACCTTCGAAAAATCACGCACAAACCTTCTGTAGCAGCCTACAAGTCCGTAGAAACTCCTTACTTCCGTCACACTACTAGGTCGTTGCCACTTTGTCACTACTTGTACCTTTGATGGATCAACTAACACTCCTTCCTTTGATATAACATGACCCAGAAATGCGACCTTCTCAAGCCAAAATTCACATTTCGAGAACTTGGCGTATAATTTTTTCTCTCGAAGTATCTCTAGGACCTTTCTCAAATGCCCCTCATGTTCCTCCTTGTCCATTGACTACACCAAACTGTCATCTATAAACACCACGAAGAATGTATCTTAGTACGGCTGCAATGTCCTATTCATGAGATCAATGAATTCTGTAGGTGCATTAGTGAGTCCAAATGGTATCACCATGAACTCATAATGGTCGTATCTCGTTCGAAATGCCGTCTTTGGAATACCTTCCTCCACAATTCTCAGCTGATGATAAACAGACCTCAGATCGATGTTAGAAAATAACCCAGCACACTTAAGCTGGTCGGACAAGTCATCGATTCTAGGCAATGGGTACTTATTCTTTACTATCACGTTATTCAACTCTCTGTAATCGATGCCCAACCTCAACGTGCCATCCTTTCTCCGAACAAACAACACTGGTGCTCCCCAAGGTGATACACTCCGCCTAATGTAACCTTTTTCCAACTATTCTTCCAACTGAGCCTTCAACTCCTGCATTTCCGCGGGTGCCATCCTATATGGTGCCTTAGAAATAGCTCCAGTTCCAGGCACTAGGTCAATTTTCAAATCAATATCCCTAATCGGTGGCATCCCTGGAATATCATTTGGAAAAACATCCTCAAAGTCTCTCACAACCGGTATGAGACATCTCAACATCCTCCGCGCTTACATCCTTCACATGGCACAGATAGATGGGGTAGCCTTTCCTAATGTAGGTTTGAAATGACATGACTGAGACAATACTGACTCCAGGTTTGGGCACTATACCTTGGTAGGATATTCTGTTTCCCTTTGGTCCCTAAGAGACACCTTTTGGGTATGACACTTTATCCTAGCCCTGTATTTAGCAAGCTAGTCCATCCCCAAGATAACATTAAAGTCAAGTAGTTCAAATTGGATAAGGGTTAGCAGGCAACTGGGATCCGAGTATGGTAATAGGTACATCTAGGTACAAGGAACTACAAGGAATCACTTCACCTGAAGGTATGGTTATGTAAGTTTGACACGACGTTGAAGGTTTCATACCTAACTTTTTGACAAAGGACCTAGCTATGAAAGAATGAGATTTTCCCGAATCTAAAAGCAAATAAGCAGGTTTAAAGTTAACGAGGGAAGTACCCTTCACCACATTGGAGTTAGTATCAGCTTCATTCCGATTCTTGACGTAGATCCTACCATTATTGCCTCGAGTTCCGCTTCCATTTCCGTTGCTATGATTCTGGTAGTTGTTGTCTCCTCCATTAGCTCGGTTACTGTTGGGATTGTTCTGTTGAGCGCTATTGCCTCCTTGAGCGTTTATAGTCTGACCATGAGGATAATTGCCACTGTAGGGGCGGTTGTTGTAACCTTGGTTCTGATTTGACCCATAACCATTCTTGTTCCCACTATTCTCGTTATGTCCTGATCGGTTGGTGTTCTAGCCTTTGGGGCATTGGTTTGCCTTATGCCTTTGTTCCCCACATGAGTAACAAGTGATAGGGGTTCCTTAGCAGTTACTAGGGGTGTAACTGAGCTGAGCCGGCTCGTAGAGCCCTCGAGATCGGCTCGGTCAAAGCTCAGCTCGAGCTCGGTCAATTTTGAGCTCGAGCCGAGCTCGAGCCGAGCCTTAGCTATCCGAGCTCGAGCTTGAGCCCAATATGGCTCGGCTCGTTTAAGCTAGGCTCGGCTCTTTTACTTAAGATATAAGTCGTTATTCCTAAAATTTGAACTTTAAATAAATGATTAAAATTATCGGTTGTTGAAAATTAAGTGAGATGAAGGACCTTATTTACATTCAATGTATCTTTGTTGAATTATGGCTTAGTTTTTAATATATTTTTTTGCAAGAATGTTAACTAATAACGGGGGAAAGATAATCGAGCCGAGCCCGAACCGAGCTCGAGCTCAAATTTTCGCAACAGCCGAGCTCGAGCCTTGACTTAGCAAGCTCGTCGAGCTTCGAGCCGAGCTCGAGCTCGGTCAAGTTGCCAACGAGCCGAGCCGAGCTTGGTCGAGCTCGAGCTCGGCTCGGCTCGTTTACACCCCTAGCAGTTACGGCCTTGGTGGTTCTTGTTGCACTTCCTACAGTTGAAATTCTAGTTGCAGGGTCCTTAAAGGTTAGGTTTTCTCTGGTCTTGATAGTTACTACGTCCACCATTGTTGTTATTTACCCCGTACCTAGGCCTTTTATCATGGTTGTGGTCATTGGTATTACTACCCTGGTCCTTCCTCTTATTCCTCCTCATGATCTCCTCCTCACGCTTCACGAGTCTCTCAAGGTTAGAAGCCTTAGCTTAGGCCTCTTCAAACGTGATAGATGTTGCTCCCCTAAGTCTGGTTTGGATTTTAGAGGACAAACCATCCAAAAACTTTTGGGCTTTAGCTCTCTCATCGGGCACAACGGTAGGGCAGAACCTAGCTAGCGCGTTAAACCTCCGTGCATATTCTTGTACTGACATACCACCCCCTTGGTTAAGTATAGTAAACTCATTGTATTTTTTCCTCCTAATATGTTCAGAGAAGAATCGATCCTTGAAGGCAGACTTAAAGGCATCCCAATTAAAATTGTCTTGGGCTCTAACAGTAGGACCTTGGTTTTCCCATCAACTATCAGCATCCTCTCTTAAGTAAAAAGTTGCATGGTCTACCTTTTGAACCACGGGTGTCCCAGTCGAAATAAATAACTTGTCAAAGTCCCTCAACCAATTTTCCACTAGTAAAGGGTCCTCCTTGCCTATAGAGATCGGGGGTTCAGAGAGGCTAATTTCTTAGCCATTGCGGCTTAAGGGTCTTCTACCCTGTGGTTCAGTTGATTTTGTAGGACTAACCCTAAGTTTTGGGATAGCTCTTCGAGAGCTTTCAGTCAACCAGAGACTTGTTCGGGTGTATCAGCCATTTGTTCAGTTTGCCTAGTGCGTGACCTAGTATATGTTCACATACAAATTCTGCACAATAACGTTGGTGTTACCACAACCACATACTTGCACTAATTTGTGGCCAAGTTTATAACTTCATATTCAATCACACATAGTATCATATCTAAACACAACAATAGAATTTAAAACTCACTTATTAATTCCAAAATGTACCAAAATGCAACCAAATATCCAAACAACTAAATATTTAGAACAAGCAATTCTAAAACAATTCAATGGTTCCTAAAATGCAACGTTTTGGTCCGAATGACCTTATTTGAGAGAAGAAGAAAAAATTCCTAAACCTATGACATCAGGCCTCCTCCTCAGGGTCTTACTCGGGCTCTTCCTATGGTTCTTTCTCTGGGTTCTCAACGCCCTCTTCCTCAGAACTATGAGATGATGAACCCTCACTCTCACCAGCATTATAATAGGCACACTGCCACTCTTTTATGGCGTCGACCATAACACCCTTTAGGTAATCCAGGGTGAGAAACAACGCCCCTTTATATTGGCACCTACTACGGTTGGGTTTGTTGTTGATCAATATATTATCATATTTTCTTCTGACCTCTTCAAGTGGGCCATTCTTGGGAAGTGTGGAGATAAGCACATGGGCTTGACGCTCGGGGGTATGGAAGTCATTGGCTACTATAAGATCATTGAGGCGGTAACTCTCAATGGCTATCTTGACTCGGTGGACATAATTAGAAACATGTTCCTTTTTCTTCATGCGGATAGTGTATGGTGACCGACTTAGAGGCGAAACAGTTTTTCTAGCGTCCCTTTTTCTCAAGACTTGACGTTCTCCAACCATCTAAAAAGAAAAATATATTAAAATAATTAATAAGTACTTAAAATAAGTACTTCCACATACAAATAGGAAACAAAAATAACCCGTTCGATCCCACTCTCACAATTTATTTTTAAAGTTTATCCATTTATTAAGTTTACTCTATGTTCAATTTCTTAGACTTATGATTCCAATTTTATTAACTTAAAGTCAGTTAAGAATTTTGTCTCATTACACATTGCTAGACCAACCTTATTAAGGATCTTTTTTATTATGTGTCACATACATAATCTATGTTTTGTTGTATCAAACACACTACTAATTGCTACTTTCATGGCAGGATCTTGGTCTGTTATCAGGGAATAGGCTGACCACCTCCCATTGCATTCAAAAAACTTTCAAACAACCAAGTAAAATACTTTATATTCTTTGTACCAAGTAACCCAACCTCAAAAATGACGTTTACCATGATGATAAACTCCCGTAAATGGGGCAAAAACCATACTATATGTGTTAGCATCAAAAGTCGTATTAAAACACACCATGTCACCAAAAATTGAATAGTTTTTCCTACTTATAGAATCGCACCAAAATACTCTTGTAAGGTTTTTTGGTTTCATGAAAACAATATTCAAAGAAGAAGCCACCACCATTATTTTTCACTTTCACTTTCAAATTATTAATGAACTTTGTGGTATCAACATTCCTCAAATAGCACCTCATATCTCGGCTAATTTTTTTAAATCCACCATTGTTGCCTTAACAGTGTCATAACTAACAAGTTCTTTCATTAACCTAAACGGTTTGTTGGGGATGATATTCAATTTGAAGTTATCAAACATGAATTTCTTGAGAGCAAGTGTACGATTTCTCTTATTCTTTTGAAAATTCATGATTTTGGGAGTAGCAAATAAATGATTTTGGGACTCATAAAACATATATAACATGAACATTCCGTCTTTGCGCCTCTTCATGGCAATTCTTGCATCACAACCATTTCTATTAATGCCTCTTCTTTGAAAAATGAAACTTGACAAAGTCTTTGAGTTTTTAAGTTGTTTTGACTATCCCCATTATCTTTGTATCCCTCTTTGTTGCAATACACATATTTCAAATACACTTTTTCATCCTTGTCATTTTTCTCAGTCCCAAGTCTCTGCACAAAACAACAGAAGTGAGCATAAGCTTTGTAGAACTCAATGTCATCCGCTACACTGGTAATGTCATACCAACAGTAGGCTTTAGATCTAGGGACAAACAGGAATCCATTCTTTTGAACCCCTCGGAGAAAATGAGGACGACGAGTGAAAGACATAGTGGAAGCAGT
Organism: Patellifolia procumbens; assembly: GCA_947645195.1. Taxonomy (NCBI): domain Eukaryota; kingdom Viridiplantae; phylum Streptophyta; class Magnoliopsida; order Caryophyllales; family Amaranthaceae; genus Patellifolia; species Patellifolia procumbens. The sequence continues at coordinate 2,559,389 of CANSGD010000953.1, forward strand.
TGGTGATGGAGTTTGAATTAAATTAGTGCTTGTGGAGGGAACTAATTCTTGAATTTCAAGCTCCATTTTCCTGAAAATAACATAGAGTACATGTAAGATGTTGGAAGCTACATGTAAAATTACATAGGCTACATATATGATTACAGAGGTTAAAAAGAAAATATCAGCTTGTGAAGTATACTAACTTAAGAACCTCTACCAATTGAACATTCAACAAAACAGTGGCTACATATAATACAAAAGGGGTACATATAAAATTACAGAAGGTAATCAAAAGAAAATCTATAAATATTCATGAGATCTGCTGAAAACCAAAAGTTTGATAAAATCCGTGAAAAGTTGAAAAAAGGGGTACATATAAGGTTTACAAGGGTACATGTTAAGATAAAGGGGTACGCGTGTTTTCACATGAAAATTGTCAATATTGACAAAAATGTCATTAATGAAAGCACGCGTACCCTTTTATCTTAGCGTGTACCCCTTTTACTTAGTTTTCACGGTGAAAACAATTTTCACCAAATCATCTTCCTATATATATATAGGAAGAGGATCACAAGAAAACCGCCTCCTTATCTAAAAACTGAAAACAATCAATATTAGCCGTTAGATTAGAATGAACGGACGTGGTCATTTATTACATAATTAATGCTACTACTTTGTACGATTAAACTTCTCTACTTTTCTCTCCCCTATTTTCCTCTTTCTCTCTCTACTGTAGATCGAAATCGAAGGTACAAACTTTATGGAATCCTTTTGTTTATGCGATTTCCTTAAACTCAATCTTGATTTATTTTTATTTTTTGTGTTAATTAGTTTCCTAGAAGTGAGCTTGTGCAGATTATCTTTGATGAAAGTTAATTATCGATCTTGTTAGTCTTTCAAAGATCGACGATCGAAATGGATCTTAGTATGTGTTATGATTTTCTTCAAATTTTTGTAGATATGATTCTTGGTTTTCCTACCTAATTTCTAGCTCCTAATTTTTTAGTTTAGCAACTCTTTGCTTATTTTTAAATTGTTCTTTTTAGATATATATACATGTTTAAATTGTTGTGATTGTTGTAATTACTTTGAAGCATGCACCTACAAATTTATTTAAAAGGTACATTAAATTGAGAAAGTGGGATATTAGAGAAGTATATATGAAGGATCACTATGGTTGCTACAATTTATTTCATTTGTTGGTTTGAGTTGCCAAGGAAACAAAATAATGTTATAAACAATTCCATGGCTTGTTTACCCTGTAATAAAAAAAATATTATGAGCTTTTTTGCTTGAATTGAATAATGTTATAACGATGTAAAGGTTGAAGTCACTGAATCATGATTTCACATTTAAAACGACATTTTTGAAGGGAGATACATATAGTTTATGATTGGAAACTTTTGTTGACAAAGAGCTACACATAGTAGGAAAATAGTTACATTTAGAAGAAAATGGGTACCTCTAATTGAAAAAGGAATGCATTTTGTTAAAAGATGGATTCATTTAATTAGAGATTCATAAGTTTACTTAGAATGACTCTCTCTCTTCTTAGAGGCTATTCTACATCTCATATTTTGATGTATTATTCATGTAAATATATTAGCTCAATTGGTAGAGCATTGTGCAATAACACAAAAGATGTAGGTTCGAACCCTGCATAGGTTACATAATAATAAAATTGGTTTAGAACTAAAGTTCTCTTTTTATTACTAAATGTAGCTTTTTCACATTAAATATAGGTTGTATTAATCAAAGTTCCCTTTTATATATTACCAACTAATTAGTTGATATTTTGTAAGCTTAATTTTTTCAAAGCAAAAAGCTTCAAATGGATTGTAAATTCATACTTATAAACTAAAAAAGAATCAAGATATAATGAATACTTTTGTTGGCTTATAGAGTTGTTGTAGGTCTACTTTGTGATGAGTTGGAGCGTGCTTGCCTCCATTTGGAGTTGAACTATGGAGGTTGTTGACAAGTGTTTGAGATATGCTAAGATAAACAAGAGCAGCGTCCACAAATTTTTTTCTTGTTGGTGTATCCACTATGATTCCCAAGGTCCAGTAGTAGTTATAGAATATCTTCTATTGCAAGGAGTATTACAAGAGTATCCCCCGGAATGACGTCGTTGCTTACAGTGATGCTGTTATTTTAAGTGGTGAAGGAAATAAGAAGGTCCATCATCTTACATCACTCGTCTTTCTCTCGATCATTGTCTCTGGCTCAGGAGCAACATCCCCACCGAGAATTGTACTACTGGTCCACTAGCCTAACGCTAACAACGAGCATTATTCAATTGCTAGCCCCATTATTAACGTAAAGTATTAATCGGCACATGTATGGTTTGGTCCGGTTGCAATGTCAACCGCTCCAGAAACAGCAGAGAGCTGAGTTTCCAAGTCTACTAGCTAAAGCAAGAGAATCTACATCCATAAGATGAAAGAACTCCTTAACAAGATGGAGATGCTTTGTTATTGCTGCTATGTGGAGAATTGGTTTTCCACCTTTTGTGATCCTTAAGCGAATCCATGTAGGAGATATCTGAGAAACACATTCTATTACTAACCAATCACCTTTAAGTGCTGCTCGGTATAACCTTACTCCATAGGCTGAGAGTTGCTTGCTTGTTACAACTACAATGTAGCTAAAAAATACTGAAGAACATATATGTTTTGTCATCTACAAAACTATTCTTTGCTTGTTTTGGTATTTCCCCACATAAAGCCTTTTGAGTCAAGAGGTTGATATTAATCTTGCGGGTGCAGCTCAGTATAGCTTAATCACTGCCTGAAACCAAATCTTGTGTTAAGTGAGAAAGTTTCTTCAGATTCGTAGTCTTTAAATACAGGAGAGTCAACGCCCAAATATATGCAAAATAAAGGAACTTGTGGAGTACCGAAACTTATCTTGTTTTACTTTCAAATCAATTTTTCTTTTTTAGTCATTTATACATCAATATCGCTTGCTCTGCAATCTGAGTAGAATGGATCACAATTTTATGATTCTTATCCTCAATATTGGACAATTTGGACAATTTGGACCTTTTTGTTACACCATATAGCTAAGATAAACCTATCATTGCAATTGTGCATTTGTTCTCTTCACCAACTTCGTTTTTGTGAGTTGCTAGAACATGCGTTTGACAATAAATTTTCCTTTTTAATTCATTGAAGCTCGGGCTCAAAACTTATAAACGGGCAATGAAGCCCAATAAAAAGAATTGGTGTCATCTTAAGACAGTCGCATTTGACTGTAACAATATAGCAGTAGAATCAGCTTCAAAATTTGACAGACTATTGAGTTTCCATCCAGTCAGCTAGACACAAATGTTGAAACATCGGCAAGCAAAATATTTACATGTTATCCTGTAACTAAAGTTGTCATAAGAAAACTGCATTAGCTGAATCACTCTGATACACAACAACCAGTAAAATCGTTGTACGCTTGTCGACTTATACAATAAAGGAACTCAATACCTGTCATCATTAGCTCGGCCAAAAAGCTTAAAAGATATTAAAGACAAATATCATATTGTTGGCTAGCGCATGTACATTTTGGAAGGACACTTCAGCATGACAATAAGGAGCATCATCAAAGCCAATTAAACATTGTAAGTGGTCTCTTTATATGTACACTAGGACTTTTAACATCAACAAGAATCATGTTGTAAAACTGTAAGCCAACATTGTAAGCCAACAAGAATCATGTTGCTTGTGTTTCTGGGTTGTAAAATTTATTTTACGTTGCACATCATATCATCATTTATGTATTATTCATGTAAATCTGAACTACATGTCTGATGCGGCAAATTATTTTAAGAGAACATCACGCTACATAAGTACTCCCCCCTATTAGTACAAAAGCTTACTTCTAAGGCTACATCCCGAGACAAAAATAAGTTGTAAAAAATATCTGTTATATAATCCTCCGTTTTATTTTTTCAATATTGAGGCTTGCCCTTAATAACACCCAAAAAAAGGTACATTTTAAAACAAGGGGATACATGTACGATTAGATTGGTTACAAATACTTAAAAGTTATAAAGGGTGAGTTGAAAGGGTTAGATTATAATTCAGCCTATGTAGATTCGAAACTACACCTTTTGTATAATTACACAAAAACTCTACCGATTGAGTTAATAGGTTTGAATTAGTTGTCACATATGTGTTTTTGCTAGAATGAAAACCATTCCCTATTATGACTAGAATGCCCAAGGGTCTAAAGTTTAAAGATTCATTTTAAGAGTGTCTTTTCCCCGTATCGTAAGCAGAAAAAACATTAGACTTGGATGCAACAAGTAAAAAGAATCAATGATTGTTTGAGCATATAAGGTTAACAATTCTTCACATTGAAACTTCTTTCTTTTTACCAAAAGAGCAAGATAAAGCATAAAGGCCCACCTCCCGTAAATTGATATAGTTAAGTATAATAAGGCTATATATGACTAGAAATACTCATCATCACAAACTCACTTATATCTAATATTAAACCTCGGATCTTTAAAATCGAACCAGAAAGGTAACCAATTGAAAAGAAGGACACAAAGCCAGAAGTTCATAGAATTTATTTTATAGATTGAAAGGTAGATTTAAAAGTATAAAAAATTACAAATTCTACATAAATCTCTAACCTAAAAATTGGAGAATGAAAACAATAAAACGGGTATCAATACACAAACTGATATATCCAATTGTAACCTCCATCTTACTAACCCCCCTCCCCACCAAAAGTTAAGATGCATAGAAGAATCAAAATCTGCTAGAGATTAGAGGCATTCTAATAGAATAACAGTTCAAATAACTACATCAGACATATATGCTGCAACTAATTTCTAAAACAAATACAACTTCTATGGAGTATTAGACATTGAATTTTATGTAAATTCGTTTCATTCAACCAAATTAGGGTTTTTCAAAGGCAAAAAAGGATCACATAATTCCTAAAACTTTACCTAATCGCAATTTGTTTCAATTCGATCTATCTGCTCCTTACAAATAATGTTAGGATTCATCTTCATGGAATTACGGTGGCCTTAGAGGTAATGTAAACCTGCAACTGCAACGTGGAAGAGGAAAGGAGTTCTAAAGATGGATCAAAGTGGGGAAGAAATCTAAAATGACGTGTATTGTCTTCTATTTTCTAGTTAATGCGCGTGAGTTATCTAAGGATTCCGATATATCCAATCTAACAGCTGAGAGTTGTTGTTTTCAGTTCTCAGCCAAAGCTTGGTTTTCAGTGGATCAAATTTTCACGGTTTTCACCAAACTCATGGTTTTTAGCAAATGCCAACTATATATATATAAAGAGAGAGTCTAGATCTGCTAAAAACCTATGATTTGCTGAAAACTGAAAACTATTAGTCTTTACTTGAAAAAGGGGTGCATATTACGATTAAAAGGTATGTATGCTTCTAACATCAAAGTTGTGTTGCGTGCTAACATCAAAGTTGTCACTATTTACAAAAATGCCATTAATAAATGCACGCGTACCCCCTTTATGCTCCTATGTACCCCCCTTTACTTGGTTTTCACGGTGAAAATAGTTTTCACTTTATCCTATTCCTATATATATATATATATATATTCCCCATATTTCACAAATCACGGTTCACTTTCAATAAAACACTTTGTGATAAATATCACACATAAATGAAAGATATTCTTAGCATTACCCAATGGCACTTCTATGTCCCCGAAGGACATCAAGAAGTTGAGTAAGTTGAGTACCTTCAAGTGTAGCATTGACTATCACCGGCTAAGTCTCACCCTCACCAAGAAAAACATATTTTAAAGAAGGGGGAAGGGGTTTCAACTCTACCTTGGGAGGAGGCTTAGAACTCTCCTCCTTAGGTGAAGGCACCTCAAGAGCCTCAATCTTCTCCTCCTTAGCACAATAAGTTGGAGAGGCATCCATGGCAAGCTTGAAGTTTTTCCCTTCGTCATTATCTTCCAAATCTTCTCCCAAAAGTACATCTTCCAAGGGGTCTTTCTTACCCCTCAAACTCTTCAAACTCAATACCTCTTCATAAAAACTATCTATCCTCTTCACCTCTTCCATTATTGGAGACTTCATTGATTGCTTGAAAGCAAACTCCATGCTCTCATCTACTACTCTTAAAGTAAGCACATCTCGCTTCATATCAACAAGAACTCCGACCGTTTTAAGGAAAGGCCTCCCAATTATAAGAGGGACTTGGGAGTCTTCCTCCATCTCCATAACCACAAAGTCACAAGGGATGAAGACCCTTCCAACTTGGACCAGTACATCCTCCAACTCTCCAACCGAAACTTTCACCGATCTATCGGCGAGTTGAATGACCCTCCTAGTACGCTTGAGTTCAAAATTAAGTTGCTTAGCCATGGACAAGGGCATCAAACTCACACTTTCCCCCAAATCCTCCAAGGCCCTCTTGGGCTCCAAGTCCCCAATGTTCAAAGGAATAGAAAATGACCCCGGATCTTCAAGCTTCTTGGGGAGCTTGTTTTGAAGTACGGCACTAACCTCGACGGTCAAAGCAATGGTGGCACTTTCCTTGAGCTTGGTCTTGTTGGAGAGGAGCTCCTTAAGAAACTTGGCATAAGTAGGCATTTGAGACATGGCTTGGAGAAAAGGGATGTGCACTTGAAGCCCTTTCATGATTTCTAAGAATTTCATGAATTTATCATTGAGTTGCTTCTTAGCTAGCCGTTGAGGAAAAGGAACCGGAGGTACATAAGAACATTGAATATAGAACATGAACATAGAATAGATTGCCTCACCCATAGATAAAAATCAAATCAAAGCTCAAAACATTTTCAAGACTAAGAATCGTTCAAGCAGGCAAAATTCAAGTTCGACTAATCAAATCCATCCAACCACCAATCATCCAAGCAATTTATCAAATTCAAGCATCCACAAGGCATATAAATCCTGAAAAGGATGTCACTCCTCTCTATTTTGTGGCAGGCAAAGAATATGCCCGAACACTCACCAACCCGACCATAAATGTCCTTCCCACTCACACTCTCATGTGTTTAAGAAGGTTAAATGACGCTCATCCTAGTCAAGTCGACTCAATTAGCAGAAATCCTCTTTAACTTTGACAAACTGACTCGAAATCAATCAAATAAACAATGCAGACACGAGCTCAAGAGGACTTTAGAGGGTTGTAATGGGGCTTAGGTAAGAGGTAGGGGATACTTTTGGGTAATGTGGTGGAAAAACCAAGAAAGGGGGAGCATGAATCATTCAAACAAGGCCTAAGATGGCCTACACAACTCCCAACAACACCAAATAACCATGAAAAATAACCCAACTCTCATAAATCAATGCAAATTCACAACAAACCCAATTTCCAAGCAATGAAGCGAATTTTTCTTTAAGAACTGGCGTGAATGAAAGAACTCTTTGAATTCTTTTGAACTTTTATTTCATCTTTCTTTCATTTTTCTGAACTTCATTCACGCAACTCTTGTTTTGCTTTTTCCTTTCTTTTTTTTACGCTCAAGCCACAACAAATACACTTTTAATTCCTCAACAACCAAACTAAACCAAGAAACCAATCTCAAACTCAACCCATACAAAAGCTCCCCCAAGCTAGGCTTGGAAATAATATGAAGTGAAGGCCATGGGCTCATAATAGGGGTTTAAGTAACATGAAATAAGTCATTAGGCTCAGCGGGGCTAAGGAGGATAAAAATATATCAAAAATTCACTCTAAAGCTCAAGAATAAGACAAAAGAACGCCTCTATCACCGCAAATGCTACAAGTCGTCGAAAATCAGACAAGAACGAAGTCAAAGTCAAGATCAATCCACTAAAGAGGAACTAACGCACAAAAACAGACTGGATAATGAAATGTATCCAATAGGCTACAAAGAGGCCTCACAGTCTAACCAATTCAGGCATTCAGCACAATTTAGTGTAATATAATCAAATTTTGCTCGAAATCATAGCAATCAAACATCAAATCATAGCCTCAAGATCATAAATGCCCAGCTATCCAAAAAACAGAGTCAAATCATTTTCAATAAGAACACAACAAGGGGCACAGGGAGGCAACTAAACCAGTCATGGGAATCATATTTTTTTTTTGATTTTTTCAGAATTTTTCGAAAGCAATAAATCTATCCTAGAAAGCAGTAAAAGAGATAGAGAATACAAACAGAAATCCTCCCCCAAGCTAAACTTGGCAGTGTCCTCATTGCCAAAAGGTAACAAAGGACGATGCTAAGAGGACAAACAACGTTAGTACCCGCACTCTGGCTCACTAAAAAAAAGGAAAAAGGGAAAAAATACGAGTTGCCTCTCGCACAGCGCTGGTTTATAAAGGTCCCGCACGACCATAATACCTCCATCTCTCAAATAGGAGGGGCTAAACAGTGAGAGCCACCCTCATCAAACATCTTTCTCCTCCACATGTTCTTGATAATACCTCCAGACGGTGAGGCAACCTTAGGTGCACTTTTCACATTTTCTACACCTACCTCATCCAAAACCTCATCCCTTCAAAAGATTGCTCAAGCATAGGTACCTTAACAGCATTGGTTAGCTTAAAAATCACTTTATCATCACCAACAGTCAGAGTTAAAGACCCAAACTTGACATCAATGACAACACCAGCAGTACACAAAAACGGCCTACCCAGAATAATAAGAATCTGGGCATCCTCATCCATATCTAGCACCACAAAATCAACAGGAATGTAGAATTTCCCGACCCTAACAGGAACGTCATCTAAAACACCTAGAGGGTATTTTATCGAACGATCAGCCATCTGTAAAGAGATTTGTGTGCATTTAAGTGCTCCCATATTCAGTTTCTTATAAACAGATAATGGCATAACAGAAACAGAAGCACCTAAATCACACAAAGCTTTATCAATAAAAATAGGTCCAAGATGGCAGGGTATAGAAAAACTACCAGGATCTTTTAACTTTGGTGGGGTTTTATTTTGAATAAAAGCACTACACTCTTCAGTAAGAGAGAAACGTTCTACCCCACCAAAGTCTCTTTTCTTTGTTATCATGTCTTTCAGAAATTTGGCATAAACAGGGACTTGGGTAATTAAATCTGTGAATGGAATCGTTACCTCAAGGTTCTTGACCATAGCCAAGAACTTACCAAACTGTTGATCGACCTTTGATTGCTGCATCCTGTGAGGAAAAGGTAGCCTTGGTGTAAAAGGCGTTTCAGAAACCTTCTCCTTCTTCTTCCCTGTATGTTCAGCTTCTGCAGATAAGTCGACTTCAGACGTCGAACTCTTCCTTTTCCCTTCCTCTACCACCCTCTTCTTCCCCGCAGTTGGGGTAACCTCATAAACGAGCAATGGAGGAGCATCATTAGCAATGCCACTACGAAGAGTGATGGCATGCATATGTTATCTCTGAATGGGTTGCCCTGGAAATTCCCCTTTGCTAATTGTGCAATTTGAGTCTCGAGAAGTTTGATGTGCTTCTCTTTGGCTCTTTGTGCTTCCTCATTAGCTCTTTGCATAGCTAGCATTTGGCGCTCTTGAGCTCTTTGCGCCTCCTCATTAGTCTTTTGCATGCTTAACATTAGCTTCAACTTCAGATATGGGAGGCTCTTGTGGGTTACTGTTTTGTGGGGGTGGGGTGGGAAAATTTCGTGGAGTTTGGAAGTTATTGTGGTTATGGAAGATTTGTGATGGGGGTCTCGGGAAATTTTGTTGGCTTTCATAGTATGAGGGTTTAGGATGGTTTTGTGGAGGTGGAGGTTGATGGTTTTGTGGATTTTGGTAGTTTTGTGGAGGTGGGAAATTTGGTTGTCTCTGTTGAAAGGCGTTTGCCTGCTCCATCTGAAGTTGACTAAACTGACAGTCATGCCCAAAATGATCCTAAACACCACATACCTCGCAGTAAGATGAGGTAATGGGTGCTACGGCAGACATAGCATTAATACTCAAAGGAGGTGCTGCTGAGGAAGAAGAACTGAAGGTGTTAATCTGCTGACTCAGCTTCGCTATCTGCGAAGTCAATAATGCAATGGCATCTACCTCCAGTACTTTCCTCGTGAGGCTGCGGGAAGTGGAATGATCATTGGCTGCTAGGTTGGATAGAAACTCATAGCCTACATCCACTTCCTTATCCAGAAAAACTCCTCCTGCAGACGAATCAACAATACTCTTCGTCTGAGGCTGCAGACCATTGTAGAATGTCTGCGTCAAGAACCATTTGTCCATGTTGTGGTGTGGACACTCTCTCTGTAAATCTCTAAACCTAGCCCACGCTTCCCGTAATGTTTCATCAGGCTCTTGGGAAAACGTGGCTAGTTTGTTTCTGATTTCTGCTGTCTTTGTAGGTGGATAGTACTCTCTCAGAAATGCAGCAGAAATCTCACTCCATTCAGTTCTTTTCACGTCATTCAACCATTTCTGGGCTCTATCTCTCAATAAAAACTCGAACAACATGACCTTTAGTTGATCTGGAGTGACGCCGGCATATTTAACGGTTCGACAAAGCTGTTGAAACCGCTGCAGATGATTTGCCGGGTCTTCAGTAGGATGCCCACCAAACTGATTTTGCTGAACCATGCTGATGAGTCCAGGCTTAATTTCGAAATTTGCTGCGATAATGGTGGGCATAGTAGGTCCAGTGGAGAGACCATCTGGGTTGGGCACCCCATACGACTTCAGTGATTTAGACATAACTGAACTCGAGGTGTCTGATCTAGAGGTGTTCAGCTGAACAGACTGCTTTTCTCTCTAATTTTTCTTTCGGATCCGCCTAATTGTCCTAGTAAGATCGGGATCCGCTGGGATGGGGGAACCGTTTCTTTCAGACCTGGGCATACAAAAGAAACAAAAAGAAGCGGTAAAACGTACCTCAATTGGAACAATGAAGTTCCAATGCGGTACAGAGAAGTAGACCAAATAACCAAATAAAAACTTAGAAAACTAGCCGTCTCTCCGACAACGGCGCCAAAATTTGATAGGATTTAGTCGTATCACCTAATCAAAGATAAACCTGCAGTCCTCTAACTATGGTAGTCAAGGGAAGCAGGGTCGAATCCACAGGGAGACAGAGTTTCTAAATTAATATTCAATCAATTAGCTACTTCAGATGAAATCAGGGAAGATTAACTGAACTAATAAATAAACTAAGGAAGACGAACTAAACTGAGGGTTTAACTATGGAATAAAATTCTAGGGTATTAGGTCGGTCCACCATGCTTATACCAATCAAATAAGGTCAACTACTATCAAAACATAAGTCATGAGTCAAGTGATTAGAGCATGTGTTGAGCTATGGTTAAGACTCAACGCTCATAGTTCAACATACGCCGCATGTTCACTAACGTAATCAGAACTACTGATGTGTCCTAGGCCTCTAGTCATAATGTGTCCTAGGCCTCTAGTCATAAGACGGATCTGTGCAAACAACTATTAACCACAAGCAATCAATGAAATTGGCCACTAACATTAATCACTAATTAAGAACAAACCACATCACAACCACTCTAATCAAGCCCTAGAAATCGATAGGAATCTAAATAACAATCATGGTATAAACATGGTTTCCCTATCTAACACCCTAGAAAGAGAACTACTCACTCATAATTGAATTGACAATGACAAAACTAATTTAAAACCCTAATAATTGCATCATGAATGATTTAATAATTAAACTAAGCAACTAAGAATAATAAAAGAGATTAGAGTAGAGAAGAATACAAATTGACATAAAGCAAGAACTTTTATTGAAATTCGGATCCGAGGTTCAATCACCTTTAATCTAATCTAAAGTGTTTAAACTAAATAAAACTAAACTAAGAACTATGAGAAATAAAACTAGAATAAAAAGGTGTCTCTAAAATAATGAGGAAAAGGTATTTATACTACCCCTCAAAGTCTAATTAAACACGGAATTAAAAGATGAAAATCACGTCAAATTGCACGGGACCCGATCGGGCACAAGACCACCCGATCGGCCCATAGTGAAATTTTCATCAACATCTTTGGATCATGGCAGCAGCAACCCAAGAGCTTGGAGCACAAAACTGGGCCCACACGTTGGGCTGCCCGATCGGCCCAGTTCTGTCTTGGCGTGGCAGCATAGCAGCAATATGAACTTGGAGCTCCACCCGATCGGGTCGGGCAGTCAGCGCCCGATCGGGTCTAGGTACATGGTGTCTCGCCCGATCGGATCAGGCATGGCTTGCCCGATCGGGTCCGCAACTTTTGTACCCGATCATAATATCTTCGCCCGATCGGGTCATTTTTGCCCGATCAGAGTACGGAAAACTCCTTTTTGACGCTTTGGCTCTCAATTCTTCACGTTTAGAGGTTTTTGGGACCTCCTAAACTACCCATAAAGCTCATGAGCCATCCTACGTGCCTCGTAACATCTCGTAAAGTCGTGGTTGCTTCTAAATAACTCAAGAATAAGGAGAAAACTCCCTAAAACCTGCAATTCAACACTAAAACAACAAGACCACAACTATATACGATAGTTAGCACAAAATAGCTCCGAAGAGCTCTAATGACGCACAAATTAGCTTGTAAATAGGGGAGAAAACTCTATGTAAATACGTGATATCACCGCTTGACTAGCCTCTTTGCGTGGCTCATGAACCTCTTTCTATTGGCTTGGTACAACATCACCTTCATCCTCCACAATTACCTCCTCAAGAAGCTTCTCAACCTCCCCTTCACTCCCCCTTTTCTCAACTTCCGGGCTTTCATTCACCTCACTAGGCATCTTGGGCCCCTCATAGATTGCTCTAGATCGGCGCCAAAATTTGACACAGTCGTTGCATGTGCCAAATTAATAAACCTAACTTAGCCTAATATAGGGTAAGAAAGGGTCGAATCCAAGAGGAAGCAAGGATTAATCAAGGTTTGAAAGCGATTTAGCGAGCTAAGTTTATTTTTGGGGGTTTTTGAGATTAATGATTAACTAAGAAATAGTAAACAAAATAGTAAACGAATTAGCTAATGATTAAAGTAAATGATTGGGTTTAAACTATAATAGGAAGACACTAGGGATAGGGAAATCACTAGTTAACCAATAGCTAACCTATTTGTCAAGCCAATGGGATTCATTAGGGTCAACTAAGGGGCTAAGTCGCTCAAATATTTCCTAATTACTCTCTCGAGCTAATTAGGAGAACTTAATCAACCAATTTTACCTATTCTCATGGTAAAATCAATCAACCAAGTATTTCCACAACTCATAGCGATTCAATTAAGGTCCTAGGAAGTCAATCACCTATTCTCATGGTGAAGTCAACCTATTGACTAGCCTAAGGTCAATCAAAAGCTTCATCTCTCGATCCTTCACTTTTGATCTCCAAATCAAGTTCAAATGGTGATCAGTCAATTAAACAAGGCAATTAAATAAGCTAGACAACCTAATCTCACCTAAGTCTAACCCCCAAGCTTGACTTTTAAGGTCAACTAATGATCACCTAGGTCATCCCCTTCCCCTAGCTAGTAGAATACTCAGTAGCCATAAGAAAGGTAAAATAAAAAGCTTGAAGCAACAATGGTGAAACAACAATGGTGAAAATCATACTTCCTCCGTTTCGCAATACTTGCAACGTTTCTTGTTTTCACACTATCCAATGCAATACTTTGAATCTTAATATCTCTAATTATTGATAAATAAAAATTATAAAAAGTTGATATTATTAAAGTATGCATTAAGACGAATCAAACAAGACCCCACTTGACTATATTTTTTCTTATACACTTGTGAAAAAATATAACATAACATTTGCACATGAATAGTGGTTACTATTCTAAGGTTGCAAGTATTGAGAAACGGAGGAAGTATTTAATAAGCCAATCATCAACTAATTACTACTAATCAATACTAAAGCAAGGTAAAACAAGTATAAAAGTAAATAAAGAGAAGAGATAGAAGAAATACTCAAAGATGGATGTAAATCAATGGCAAAACTCCATGTAAATAGCTTCAAAAGCTTCAATTCACAATTCAAGATCTACTTTATCTCTCTAAACTCTACTTCTCTCTCTAAAACTCTCTCAAATTAACCTAATTAAAGTTCAGAAATTAAAAGCATTTTTCTAAGATTATTACAAAATTGGTTTTATCCCCCGTAGAAATAAGGGCAAAACCGTAAAAGACGAAAACAAAAACTACGGAGCCTGGGCCCTGGAGCGCCCGCTCCTTGTAATATGGAGCGTTCGCTCCCTGCACGCTCCCGGGTCGCTCCAAGTTTCTGCTTCCTTGCCTTCACTTCTTGACCCATGGAGCGCTCGCTCCCTCTCCTATGGAGCGTCCGCTCCCCTGTTTGGAGCCTCTTTCTTGCTTGTATATCTTCAAAACACTCCAAGCAAACATTAGATGGGTGAGGGGTATGCATATGCAAATGCAATAACATATATGCACCCTAACTATATGCAAATGAACTAAACTAAATGCTAAACATGAGATTACAAGAAATGATGAAAAAGAGAAAGAAAAGGAAACTAAATGGCCTAAAATGCATCTAAATGCCCGAAAACTACATGCAAATAAGTGAACCTAAAGCCCACTTATCACAAAGAGAGAACATTTAGCGTTTTCATCCACTTAGCTTATTAATTAACTTCCGCTGGAACTCTGAACACTTTAGTAATTAGTAATGTTTAATGAACAATTTAATTCGGATGTAAGGAATAATTAATTGAATCTAGTATGTCTTAACCTTAGCCTTGCATTTATTTCCAAGGAGATAAGTGCGGCGGTAACACGCCCGTCGAGTTAAACCCTCTTTGATTTTCCACCACCTCGAGTTTTATTAAATAAAAAGGGTTCGAATTGGCGTGGTGTTACACCTATAATTTGTAAGAAGTTTGTTACATCATCTCATAGTTATATGTTAGTTTTGAGGAACTCCTCTGGTAATGTAGTCCTCAAAATACAAGAGTTTATCTTTTCCTATTAACTTCGAACAACCTAATCCATGTTATTTATCTTGTTTATTGACTCCAACTAAACTCTAATATACTGGGACATGTGTTTATTGATTTATACCATGAATGCGATCTTAATTCCTCATGCAGATACAAGTTCCATTTCCTTATTTTCAGTTTTCAAATTATCACGATTTTAATAGGTTTGACTAATTTTTTATTCTTATATGACCTATATCATAAGGGCTTGAAAAACAAAAAATCAAAAATCAGAAAACTATCGTGATAATGAACCAAAAAAAAAGAGAAAAGTTCATCTCACGCGAGCCATGCGAATTTAACCCTCAAAGACCTAGTTGTTTCTCTTAGATACTTTTAATGAACATGGGTTGGGTTTACGGATGCTAATGGGCCGGATCTAGGGCGATACTTGGTGGTACCAAATCCGGATTCGTTCCTGAGCTTTGAGCCCAGATCTAGACCGGATCCAACGGATCTCGAAATACAAGACTTAAACCCAGATCCATCAGAACCGCGGATCTGAATCTAGTTCTTCAATATTTTTTCAATTTTTTTAAAATCTTTTAAATTCCTAATTTATTATAAAGTTAAAAGTATCAATTATGCACCATTTCATCTATTAAAAGCATTGTTGGTGGAACTGTCTTCTGCTACTAAACTACCAAAATCATTATAGCTACTTTTCAACATCAGGAGTAGCTATTGAACACGAATCACATATAAAAAGTATTTTAGCTATCAACATGGCAATATTCCAATTCCCAACATTCAAAAGCATTAAATGTATTAACATTAATGACCGCTTAATGTATTTCCAACATTCAGAAGTGAGAATTCGATGGCAAGCCGTGGATGAATCAGGTGGTAGCGCCGGTGACGGTTGATAAGTGAGTTATAGTCTCACTAATTAGGAGTAATTCTAAGTCATTTAGATGCATTTTAGGTCATGTATTCCTTTTATTCTCCTTTTGCATCCTTTTTCGCTCTTTACATGTCTTGCATTAGTTTTAGTGCATTTGTATTTAGTTAGGTTGCATGTAGTTCATTGCATGTGCATTTGCATCCCCCATCCCCTATCAAATCTCCTATTGAGTTCTTCTTGATAGATTTGCAAGTAAAAGGAGTGAGAATAGGGGAGTGGGCGCTCCATGAAAGAAGAATTGAAAGAAAGTGGGCAGGAACTTAACGCGAACCAGGAGAGTTCATTTTACATGTAGTAGGTGCTCCACTATGCGGAGCTGCTCTTTTTTAGCCCGTCTTTTTATGCCTTTGCCCTTATGACTACGGGGTATAAAAACCCACTTTTGTAATAATGAATGTACTTAGTTTTATTTTCGGATTATTATTAGACTAATTAGAGAGATCCTAGAGTGAGAAGTTTCATTTTTAGTGAGAAAAAGTGAATCTAGTTTGTGAATGTTGATGATTGAAGCTCTATTAATGGAGGTTTTTGATTAATTCTCGTCTATATTTGAGTATTACTTCTTACCCTTCTCTTCATTGCTTTAATACTTTATTTTATTTTGTTTAAGGATTGATTAGTAGTGATTAGTTGATTAGTTTGGTTAAAATGATTTCTACCATTGTTGATCCACCATTGTTGTTTCAAGCTTTTTATTTCATCATTTTGTTTATGGCCAGTGAGTAGTTTATTAGCTAGGGGAAGGGGATGACCTTATTAATCATGCGTTGACCATGAAAGTCAAGCTTGGGGGTTGGATTTAGGTGAGATAGTGTTGCCTAGCTTATTTCATTGCCATGTTTATTTGATTGATCACCATTTGAACTTGATTTGGGAATTCAAGGTGAAGGATTGAGAATTGAAACCTTTGATTGACCTTAGGCTAGTCATTAGGTTGACTTTACCATGAGAATAGGTGTTTGACTTCCTAGGACCCTAATTGAATCACTACGAGCTGTGGAAATACTTGGTTGATTGATTTTACCATGAAAATAGGTAAAATTGATTGATTAAATCCTCCTAATTAGCTTGAGAAAGTGATTAGGAAACATTTGAGTGACTTAGTCCCCCTAATCGACCCTATTGAATCCCCTTGGCTTGACAAATTGGTTAATCTATGTTTAGCTTGTTAATCCCCTATCCCTAGTGCCTCTTTTATATAGTCTAGATCCAATCATTTAGTTTGATTGCTAGTTAATTAGTTCAAAATTTCTTAGTTAATCATTAATATCGAAAACACCCAATCATAAACTTATCTCGCTTAATCACATTCAAACCTTTATTAACCCTGCTTCCTCGTGGATTCGACCATTTCTTACCCTATATTGGTTAAGTTAGGTTACTAATTTGGCACGCACAACGACAGTGTCAATGGTGGGTCGGATAACAAGTGAGATTGGGGAGTTGATGACTAGTGGAGTGGAGAGAGGCGTTGAGAGCCTAAGAGGCACTACTTATCTATTAGGGTTACCGACTGATTCTCTAACTATTAATGTTAGTAAAATATCTTCTTTTAAAAACGGTACAGATCCTCATGTTAGTTCTGGATCTTAAGCTTGAGATCCAGATCCATTTCTGGGAGAGAGATTTGGATCCGATCCAAAGCCAACGGGTCTATAATTTAAAGACCCAAATCCTAATAAACGGATCTGCAGCGGCCAGCGGGTCTAGGATCCACTGCGATCCCTAGTTTGGTTGGTCAATTTGGGACATAATCTAAACCAACTTAAAAAAATTTGTTGGACGTTCCCCAAACCGCATCCCATAAATCCAATCCTAAACCAACTTACTATATTTTTTTTCCTTTTTTTGGTGTCCACCCCTCTTATCTTATATAATAAAGACAATAAAGCGAGAACTACGATTTGATCAAAAGCATAAACCAACCTACTTTTTAGATCCGATAAACCAACCTAAAATAATTTGGATTTGCGGGTTGGTGCGATTCGACCCAAAAGCCCTAGTCTCAACTCTCTAAGTGACGTTGCCATTTTGCGCACACCTATGGCTATGAACTATCTACAGTTCTCGTTTATTGTGCACCCAAAAAAAAACAGTTTCATTGTATTTCTTGTATTTCATACTACAACATAGAAGTATCTTTCCTCCAAAGTGTGGTGTAGTTAAATTTAATATAGAATTGAAAGGTAGACTGGTAATTTAGGGTTAAATCTCAAGTTAGTTGGTGGGTTGATCTGGTAGTGTGTGGAGCTTGAAAATTGTAGACGACAAAGACATTGTTGTTAGTTGTATCTTGTATGTTGATTCTTAATGGGCAATGTTGAAATACCCGAATGGCTAAAGGTATTGCCTTTAGCACCAGAATTTCGACCAACAGACACAGAATTTGCTGACCCAATTGCGTATATATCAAAAATCGAGAAAGAAGCAAGCGCTTTTGGTATATGTAAAGTGATTCCTCCATTGCCAAGACCATCTAAAAGATATGTTTTCAACAACCTTAATAGAACCCTTTTCAAAACTAATCATGAATTGGGTTCTTCAAGTGCTGTATTTACCACCAGACAACAGGAATTGGGTCAAGATTCAAAGAGAATTGCTGCTGCACAAAAGCAAGTATGGCAGAGTGGTGAGTTTTATACATTAGAGCAGTTTGAATCTAAGTCTAAAGCATTTAGCCGTACTGTTTTGGGTATGATTAAGGATGTTACTCCATTACTTATTGAGTCTTTATTTTGGAAAGCCTCTTTAGATAAGCCTATTTATGTTGAATATGCAAATGATGTTCCTGGTTCCGGTTTCGGTGAACCAGAGGGAAAGGGCTCCTCTTTTTATTATTCCTATGCACATAAAAGGAGGAGGAGGAGTAGATTATCCTTCTGGAGGGAACTCGGTGGTGTCAACGATGATGCAACGACGAATCAAAGCTCGAGTTCAAGACCTTATGTTATTGATCAACCACCAAATGTAACCTCACAATCTACTAACCAGACTGGTCTATGTGCTAATGCTGAACTTGAAGAAGGTACTGCTGGATGGAGGCTATCTAACTGTCCTTGGAACCTACAAGTTATTGCTCGCTCTGCTGGCTCACTAACTCGTTTTATGCTCGATGATATTCCTGGCGTTACGTCCCCAATGGTTTACATTGGTATGCTATTCAGCTGGTTTGCCTGGCATGTTGAGGATCATGAGCTTCATAGCTTGAATTTCCTGCATACCGGTTCACCCAAGACATGGTATGCAGTCCCTGGAGAATATGCATTTGCTTTTGAGGATGTTATTCGCAAACAGGCTTATGGAGGAGATCTTGGCCACTTGGGTATGTCTCATAGCCACATTAATAAACTTCTACTTTACTTTGCTGTTAATGCTGTTCTTCTAGGACACTAGGAGTTGATGATTGTCAGCATGATTTTATTATGAGCATCATACTTCTTATATCGGTTTGCTCAACAACTTGAAGAGTGACCTTTCTCAATCTGTGCGAATAGTTACCTCATTTTATGTGACTGCGTTCAGTGACGTCCAAACCAATTTCAGTTAGGAAATTTTTTTCACGTAATTGGCATGTGGAGACTAAACAAAATAGGCCTATCGCTTCGTTGGCTCTTCCGCTGATCCTGCTACTAAACAAAATGAGTCATCAAGTTTTATCGGGTTATACTTGATGTGCATATAGATTTACTGAGGTTGAGCTACAATGGAGCTATCTGAGTTATGGTGCTTGTGTTTGCATCGGCTGTTGGAGGGTGACAAAGCGCTGATAATGATAAAACAGAGTAGGGTGAAGATTGTACCCTACTGCACTTGCAAATATTCATGGGGAGAGAGGGATTACTGAATCTGGAAGGTATGTCATGTGAGGGAGTTAAATATATATGGGCAAAAGCAAAAGGCTAGATTTTGGGAGTGAAAAAATTAATGAAACTTAAATGTCATGTAGATGGGTTTGAATTATAGAAGAGTGTTGGTCTTTTTGGTAGACACTATTTGACTACATGATATTGATGTGTAGGCAATTATGAATCATCGGGGATACCGTTGTTGTATCGTTTGTCATGGATACTCGTCACTATTTGCCTATACAGGATTGTTGGTGATTGATTGATAAGCTCATAATGGGTTAGAATTGTTGGGTTGCCGACGCACACTCATACACACACTAATACAATATTATCCGCTTTGGGCCCAGCCCACACGTATTTGTTTTTGGGCACTTTCGCTAAAGGCCTTGTACTAATGTATTGAGCACCACTATATGAATAGCTCCTCCACTTGTTATTCTTTCCATGTGGGACTTTGGGTTGAACCCCAACAAGAATCCGTGTTCACTCATCAGTCTCTTTCTCTCTCACTCACTCTTTGGTCAGGTCTCTTTCCTTTTTGACCAAGTCAGATAGATATAATAAGAAGACCCCAAGGGGTGTAACCCATAATAAGGACAAATGACTGAAGGTCCCAAGCTATCATCGAGCAATCTGTCTAAGAATTCAAGAAACTTCATTAATCGCTAAGAGGTTCCCTTGATTCTTTATACTCCTATTTAGATGTTTTTGGCTAGTATTGGACTCCATCTATAAAAAAATCTCCAATAAACTTTGACAAGGAGTAGCTCTATGCTCAGAGGTTCCGATTATTCCTCATACTCCTATTCTATGTAGATGTGGTTTATAACCATTTGCATCTAATTCGTATTTGTGAAGTTTTTTTCCTCTAATGGATAGTGAGTCTGATACGATAGTGGTGGTGACATAGAGGCTATGTGAACTAATAACTAAAGTGGGGAACAAGGTTTTCATATAACTATGCCCGGGAGAGAAGAAGTGCTATCATGTTTGTCAATCAAAGTTTTACTAACGATTCAATTTAGAAGAGGGATGTAGGGGAAGTTCAAGCAAAAGTTTGTCTGCATGAAGGAAATATAAAGGACAAAATAGAGGTAAGGGGAATGCGGAAGAGATGTTGGAGGTGATAAAATGTAGATCTGTCAGATATGAGGTACTTCAGACACTTCAAATTTTATCCGGGTAGATTTTCTGCCCGATAGTTTAAGACTAGTTCGAATTACATTTACATTATCTTGGCTTATCAAGTTATTATGAGTTAAAACTCTTCCTCTTGTCCAGTAATATTAATGGGATCCCATGAATTAGCAAATATCAAAGTGATACATGTTGGGTTAACTTGGTCACAAATTTTGCATACACAGGCAACTGCTACTAATCATAACAACAAAACATTTCAGCATCCTCATCTGCTTCCTAGCCTGAAAAGAAAGGCTGTTTTGAGCTAGGAAGAAAAGAAGAAGGTTGTCCGAGCAACTCTCAAAATAGCAGCAGATAGTGGCTTTTAAGATTTTTGATTGATAAGTTGTAGAAAATATGAACTTGGACTTGAAAGATACATGTCGAGTTTGTTGACTGTTTGAAAGGCCATACTTTTTTCTTTGGCTGTTTGACCATATGAAACACTAAAAGCCAAAAGCAAATCAAATCCAAATGCCACCGTGAACCCTGCGTCCTCTTTATCACATAATTCTCTACAATAATCCACGCCCAAAGCTCTATAAAGAAAAGTTGCCACGAATGCTAGCTTCACAAAATGGTTGTTGAAAGGCTATGAGGGAGAATACTACTGTTAAAGTTAGTGGCTTTTTTGCCCTTCATTGTGAATGTAAGCTAGGCTTGAAAGCAACATATTAAACCCTTATACAAAACTTATTGTGGGTCCGCATGAAGGTTTGAATACTAAGCTACAAGGCAAGGGTGCCATAATTTTAAACGACATAAAATGCGTTCTTGCGTGTCGAAAGCCTTCATGGCCGTGCCATTCGGTCAGAATGGATTAGCTTTGTTGGAAATCAGCTAGGCAACAACAGCTACTATGTCATGACCGGGATACCTTCACACCCTTCCCAACTTAGAAGCACATAAAGACAAGCAAGAGCAAATTGGAGGCCATCTGCAGTTTGCTAACTATAAACTAAGGCGATTCAGGACTTATGAGGTTTCCGAAATATCTCCTTATGACTCTTAATTCCCATGACCATCATGCTAAATACCTACGTGCAATAACCATTCTCACGTGGCACTTGAAGAATGCTTTAGTAAGTCACTTATAAGCCTAATACAATAAGGATTGCTTTTTATGTCCCAATGAACCATCATCACCCAACCTTAAATCTGTAAATTTGTGCTCATCTAAACTAAGCATCAATACTCAAAATGAAAGTCAATTTATTCAAGTTCGCAACTATTAACATTCATCGGCAACATCATTTTTCAGGATAACTTATTAATTTTGAACCAATTTGGAACTCAGATGCTCTGTCATTTTTCACAAAGATAAGAGCAATGCTGTATTCTTAAGCCTTTTGGATTCGTGATGGGATTTTACTTGTAGTAGACTACTTTTCGCCTTTTCTTTGAGAAGATAGGCTTTTTGTTTGACAAATAATCCCCAAAACATTAGTTACTGTTTCTACCTACTGGTTTACCTTTGTCTCTTTGTGTGGGTTTCTCTTTGGTTAAACAATATACTGCTGTAACTCAGGTGGTTGTCTCTTGCAACAGCTGCATTGAAACGTCTTGGTGAGAAGACCACTCTTTTGTCACCTGAGATAGTTGCTGCATCTGGTATTCCATGTTGCAGGTAAGTTTTTTGGGTTACTGATATATCTTAGAATTCTAAGATTCTAACAGTTTTTATTATTATTTATTTTTATGTTTAATTATTTTAACTTTGATATGAAACACATTGCTACCTATTTTCCTTAAATTATATGAAATTGTATGCATCTTTTGTAGGTTGGTACAGAACCCGGGTGAATTTGTGGTGACCTTTCCGAGGGCTTATCATGTAGGATTTAGTCATGGTAATCACTTTATAAAAATTGTTTTAAGATTATTGCAAATCCTATGTTGTTGGAGTCATCACTTTCACCATAGGTAGACCGAATACTTAGCAACATTTTAATTTTAAAGAAGAATAAGTATCCTGTTGTGTGTTGCTAGTGGTGGTGGGACTAGGATCATATTCCTTAATCACCTTAATGCTTTAGTTCTTTTCTTTTTAACATTTATTGTAGTGTTTACAAATACGTTTCACCAATTGCTACTTTGTGCTACTGGCGGTGGCGAATTAGAAACCTTCTTGCACCCTCTGTTGGACACCACTGGTTAAGTTGAATTTCAAATTGTCCCCTGTTACATCAATTGGAATACGGGATGTGTTTGTGATTATGCTGACGTAATGCTGTGGGGGGGGGGGGCAGGGGCGGGCTGTAACAGTACAAGCCAATTCAACCCATGCCATGATGTATTTAAACAAAACTTGAGAAAGTGGGCATAAAGGGAACACAAACCGACTAAGTGATGCAACAATGTCTTGATAAAGTGGAAAAAGTAGACGCAAAGGTTTTTGTGTTTTCTTTCCTCCTTGTTATTTTGTGACTTATTGATATAATCTTCTACTGCTATCATGTTGGTGTTGCCCCTTTAGGTGGAGATTTGTCATTCATGCCTTCATGGTCAATTCCTCTGTTGTTTCCCTGAATCTGTTTCAAAAAAACTGTTTAGGTTTCAACTGTGGAGAAGCTGCTAACTTTGGAACTCCTCTATGGCTTACCATTGCAAAAGAAGCTGCAGTTCGCCGGGCCGCCATGGATCATTTGCCAATGCTTTCCCATCAGCAACTGTTGTACTTACTGACAATGTCTTTTATATCAAGGTCAACCATGATTTCTCCTTTTCCTCCTTATGGTTTTGTTAGAAATCTGCTATCTAGTGGTCTAGATCTGCTTGTTTTGACATTAACAAATTAAGAGGGTTTAATGTTTCTTCCATACCTTTATGCTCTGGAACGCTAAGGGAATGCTGTGTGTAAATAGTTTGTAACTTTTGTCTAATGGTCACCAAATACATTCCATTTGGTCTCAATGTTTTTACTGAGTTTGTTACATCTCATACAGAACA
This sequence comes from Patellifolia procumbens, assembly GCA_947645195.1. Classification (NCBI taxonomy): domain Eukaryota; kingdom Viridiplantae; phylum Streptophyta; class Magnoliopsida; order Caryophyllales; family Amaranthaceae; genus Patellifolia; species Patellifolia procumbens. Next base: position 2,583,153 of record CANSGD010000953.1, read on the forward strand.
ATATATAAGAATTCTTGCCAATACTTGATTGGAAAGCTAAGCTAAAAGTAGGATGTACGATACAGTTATGCTACCCAAACTCAGCCAATGTGCTCACATACTAATGTGTTTCTTATAACACCTTTGGTCAAGCTTCAAAATGAGCCAAAAAGCTATCTTTTTTGCTTTTTCCTTCAGTTACCGTGTTTAGAGTTACGAAAGGGATGTTATTGTTTGTGTATAAATATGTGTACATATATCTTTGTGTTTATGTGTCATTCCCGAGTCTGAGTGTCTTTATCCTTTGCTTGTTTGTCGATTGTAATATTCCTGTACTTGCCTACTTTCGTCACAGGGTACCAAGAGCTCTGCTTCCCGGCGTACGGAGTTCTCGTTTGAGAAATCGTCTGAAGGAGGAAAGAGAGCTGTTGGTGAAGAAAGCTTTTATTGATGACGTGCTTAAGGAAAATTATCTATTAAATACTCTTCTAGGAAAGGATCGTACATTTCGTGCTGTATTTTGGCACCCTGATTCACTGCCGTCGTTTTCTAGAGACTCCATGCCACAAGTTGGAACTACACTAAATGCTACCCATAATAAGGATGCTGAAGTGTCGGTCCTGCCCAAGAGTGCAAATCATGATTTTTACCATCTAGCCTCATATAGGACTAGTTTAGATGACATGTATTTGGACAGTAATGATCTTTGTTGTGACTTTCAAGCTGACTCTGGAACCTTGGTGTGTGTGGCTTGTGGCATTCTGGGATATCCAATCATGTCAGTGATTCAACCATCAAAAATAGCATCAATGGATTGTTTTGCAACTAGGGCTGTTGATAGTCCAGAACAGCCAAATTCATGTCACATTCCATACAGAACTAAGATCTCTTTGTCAGGTATGGCATGGTAGGGTCTCAGTTTTATGTGATTTTGTTGAGTAGTAGCCTTGTTTTCCCTTCATTATGCAATCACTTTCATTTTTATGCAATTGAGTTGCGGACTTCGCTCTACTTTGCTGATTGTCCTATTCCTTGAAAAACAAATCGTGGGGCTACATGTTAGCTTTCAATTATGGAAAGCTTGCCTTATGTATGCCATTTGTTTGATAGTCCAGCAGATATTATGGGGCTAAGTGCAGTGATTCAGTTTTATTGATTGCCATGTTGATCCTCTTATTGAATTCAACACAAAGTGTCTTGCAGAGTCAAATAAAAAGGTTTATAATGGTAAATTGTATACTGGTGAAGTTGACCGTTGATTACTTTTTGTCTCTTCCTTATTTTGCCTAGGTTTTCTTTTTTAAGATTTTGGGTAATTGTTGAGGCTAAGTGAGGAATCAAACTAATGAATCATACGATGAAACTCTGGGAACGAGTGATTGAGTAAAGAATTAGGAAACATGTGAAGATTTCGGGGAACCAATTCGGATTTATGCCAGGAAGATCGACTATAGAGGCCATCCACCTCATGAGACAGACAATGGAATATTACCGTGTGTGGAGGGATACATTAGAAGCCCGTGGTTTTAGATTGAGCAGAAGTAAGACGGAGTATATGAAGTGCAAGTTCAGTGGGGTTACAAGCAACGAGGCAAGGGCGGTCACTCTGGATAGCGAAGTGGTTCAAGGATCGAACGTCTTCCGTTACCTTGGATCCATTCTCCAAAAGGATGGAGAACTGTATGGAGACGTGGCTCATAGAATTAACGCGGCTTGGTTAAAGTGGAAAAGCGCCACCGGGTTCCTTTGTGATTCTGGCATTCCCCAAAAGATTGAAGGGAAAGTTTTAGCGTACGGCAATTAGGCCTGCTTTGTTATATAGCACCGGATGTTGGACGGTGAAACAATGTCACGTTCATCTTCACGTTCATAAGATGAACGTGGCGGAGATGCGTATGTTGCGGTGGATGTGTAGTCACACAAGGAAGGACCGATTAAGAAATGAAGTGATTCGGGAAAAAGTTGGAGTTGCATCCATTGAAGAAAAGATGAGGGAGAATCGGTTAAGATGGGTTGGTCATGTGAAAAGGAGATCAAATGATGCACCGGTGAGAAGAATTGAAGAGTGGAGGAGTAAGCAAATTGTAAGGGGTAGGGGAAGACCTAAGATGACTTGGATGAAGGTAATTGAAAGTGATATGAGGCTACTTGGGATTGAGGAGAGCATGGTGTTGGATAGAAGTGGGTGGAGGGGCAGTATCCATGTGGAGGAAGGGGTGTGTGATTATTGCATTTATTTGTTTTTCTTAATTGTGTTGGTATTAAAACCTTTTGTTGAAAACCTTTTTTAAAACTTTTTGGTGTAAACCTTGTTTTCAAAAACCTTTTTAAAAATTCTTAAAACTTAAACCCTTTTAAAAACTTTCTTTTCACTCTTGTCGATGCCATCTCCTTTGGCAACGGTTTCAGTTGAAGATTCATGTTAGCCGACCCGAAATCACTTTGGGAATAAGGCTTAGTTGTTGTTGTTGTTGTTGTTGCTGCTGCTGCTGCTGTGGCTAAGTGAGCTCTTATCATTAACCAGTACAGTTTTCTTGACTTGTTTCTATGTGCTGTTGTGAATTACTTCTCTAAGGCATCATTAACAATTAGGTCCTGAGTCAACTTGTTTTGGCTTTGTCTAATTTTTACGGTTTGATGTTTGAGATTTATTATTCATTGTAATCAATTGATGTTTTTATGGTCACGTGTAATATTCCTTATAATACTGCTTTCTTTTCTGCTCCAGAAACCAATAATGTTGAAGCATGGGATACTTCTGGATTTATGAGACCAAGAATTTTCTGCCTGGAGCATGCTGTTCAAACCGTAGAGCTATTGAAACCCAAAGGAGGAGCAAATATGCTTGTAATCTGCCACTCAGGTAAGCTGTTCCTGTTATGCTTCTGTATCATCATTGTGCTTGTCTCTAATATGAAGCTAGTTTGCAAATTATTGAGTTTTACAGCCTTATCACCAGTATTATTTGTTAGATGTTAACTTATTAAGCTTCATACATATGGATTCTCAGAAGTTTGGCTACTGTGGGAACCTGACAAGCAAAGAACTGAATAATAACTAAGGTTCTATATTTTATTGATCCTGGCTACTGTGGGAACCTGACAAGAATAAGAGTTGCTTAATAACTAAGGCTTTATATTATGACTGTAAGGCTTCCCAAAGTAGTAGAGAGTGATGATCATCAATTGGATATCCAAAACCATCAATATTTGATATCTGAAACCAAACTGAATTATCGAGATCGAAATCTTACTGTTTTTAACTGTTGCTAATGGGGTTGATTCTTTAAATAAAACTAGATACAAATTTTTGAATGAGCAAAAAGGAAAATTTTATCCAACTTTAATAGTGTGAAACTCCTTTAGGCTTGAGATAAACTTTGTGGTACCCACTAACGACTGAGGTTATTACTCGAACATAATTACGATTGAAGCTCTTTGAACAGCTAGTAGGCTGCAAAGAAGTCAGTTAGAACCATGGTGAAAAGATACCGCCATATCAGATTGGTTCGCCCGAGTTGGAACAGTTTTCCAAACTGAACTCAACCGATCAACAAGGTGGATTTAAAAAGCACGATATTTTGGCCGTATCGGTCGTATCCCCCGTGACAAGGGTTCGTTTTCCTGTCGCAAAACGTCACATTGCAAGTTTTTGCATATTTTTTCAAAGATTCCTTATTTTTTACTTTTATAGTAGCACTCTACCGGTCTATCTATTTAACTCCAATAAGATCTAAGTAAATGACTTAAAGACAAGAGAAAAGAAAGAGAAGAAGAGGCACCACCAAACCAGTGAACCCTATATAACTTCACTAAGATCTAAGAGTAATTGAAGCAACTGACCAAAATAAAACTTTAAATTCCTGTTGCGAAAACCGCGATGTGATTCGTGACCAACGTTCTGTTCCGTTACCCTGCAACCGAGACCATTCTTGTTTCCAGAACTGAAATCGTATTTTTGAACCATGGTTAGACTTCTATTTACCTATGCAAGAAGATGCTAAGGGCTCATTGCGTAATTTTGAAAGATACTCTTGTCGGAGTTGCTATGAGTGAGCACCAATTTAGGAGGAGTATAAATAAGAGAAGAGGAGAAAATAGAAAGTATTTACAAATTCTTTGATTGCAACTCTTGAGAGAGGCTCACTTGCCTCACACTCTTGATTGATGAGGAATTGTCATTGATTGTTGTACTCTAAGATTGTGTGTGTGTGTATATATATAAATGATAGAATTAGTTAACCTTGATCCGATACTTTCCTTGTATTGTGTGTGTGTGATTAATTATGGGATTCTTAGCAAACATGGAATTGTCAAACTTGTCATAGGAAACAATGGTGGGAGCTACCTATACCCAGCAACTACATCACTAAGCCCAAAAGCTCTCATCATTACAATTCACGATTGAGGAATTGCAGTCGATAGGTGCACTATGTAATTTTCACTACAATGGGCTATCCTTAATCCTATAATTTCCTTATGTTGTATGTGTGTAATTATTTATAGAGTATTTGGCAAACTTGTTGGTTAGGAAGTGATGGTGGGAGCTACCTATAATGTGCGCACACATCCTAAGACCAAGAGCTCTCATCGTTGCAATCCACAAGCATCACAGTGAAACAGTTCGAGCCTCTAACAAGCTTTTCCAGAAGTTGAGTGAGGAGTTCAACACTACTTCTCTATGTGGGAGAGGGAAATTTTGTTTGTGGAAGGGAAAATTTCTCGGTCAGAGATTCGCTTCCATACCAAAGTTCTATCCACTCTTCTCGCTCTTTAAGCTTTGGAGAACCAAGGGAAGAACCCACTAAAGCAAACACTATAAGATGGACTTACTGTCCATAAATCGCAAGGTTATTGGTTCAAGGAGGCATAGTTGGTGGTTTGGCAAAAAGGGTGGTGGAAAAGGTGGTGTTCGGGGGAGGAGGAGCCTTAGGCTTTCATCTAAGGATTTGGTGGTATAGAAGCTCGATATGCGATGGAATCCCAAAGGGTGTATCACACATGCAAAACGCTATTACCATTTCTAACCGTTGTCTGGTGAGACGATATTGGAAGCACTGTCTTAGCCTTGGAACTATGGAAACAAAACTCGTCGTTACGTAACGTAATGGATTTCGAACTTGCCGTTACGCAAAATGCCGTTACGTAACCCCACGGTGAAATTCACGTCCAACTCGCCGCGTTGTCCGTTGACGGTGACTTGCCACGTTAGAGCGTTTTTTACCCGTTACATCCGTTATCATATCAAAATTGGTCAAAAAAGAGAAAGGGAAATACGGATAGTAGCACAAAAACAATAGGGACACTCTAACGAAAGGAGAAAAACTTGCCATAGGCTTTCGAGTTGAATAATATATATGATTTAGTATCAATTTATATGTATAATAGGTTATGAATCTCATGTTTAAAGTAATTTCTTATTCACCATATGTGTAACCCACCCATATGATTGCTTTGGTCAAATTAAGTTTTAAGAATACTTATAAAACTTCAAAAATGCCATTTTGAGGTTGAAATTCTAATTGTGATTTTTTTTTTCAAAATTCACGCCACGTCAACCGCGATTTGTCTCTATTTGACCATTACAAGGCGCTCCCGCGTCATCGCGACCGTTACCGCTTCGCATTCGCGATTTTCTCCTTGCTGGAAGGCAATGCCGCAAGTGTCTCACATGGCGGGAGGAATCAAAGGTCCTCCGTTTCCACCACTTTTCCTGTTTGACCCTTCACGAGGTTCTCAGTGTTCGGAGAAGATTTGTGGAGCTAGTTGCACTGTGGCGCCAGTCAAAGGTCAAAAATCAGGTTACTGAGCCAATGCTCCATTGATCCATGTGCCTTATATCTGGCTATTAAGGTAATAATTTATTGTGTTTAGGCCTGGATAAAAGTATAGGGCCAAACTATACCTACAATAAACACTCCACAAATTTTAAATTTACACCAACCCATCCTCTTATTCCAACCTCTCTCTTTCATTAAACACAACTTACCCACCAGCACCACCACAGCTACTGTTACTAACCTTCCCTAACAGCTACTTTGATCAGCCCGAGAAGTCTGGACCCCCTATTAATCCTAAACCTACTGTAGAAACCAATCGCTGCTTTAACTGTGAGGAGAAATGGAGTATGGGGTATAGGTGCAAAAGAATGAGCTCAACTGGCTCAACGAGAGGAGGAGGAGGAACTAGCCATGGAGGGGGAACACCCGTATGGGCTCGAAGGAGAAATTAGTGAAGAACAAAAGCCTGGGATCTCTCCTAACTCCGTCATGGGAATCAGTAGTCCTTAGACATAAAAATCAAGGACACAATCTAGGAGCAGGAAGTATTAGTCATGGTGGACCCAGGGGCCCCACACAATTTTATCTCTACAGAGACAAAAAACTAAGCTAACCTGGGCAACCTTCACACCCTCCAAGTCTTTTGGGGGTGTCCCTGCGCAGAGGGGAAGCAGTACAAGCCTGCAAGGGGAAGTTGTATGCAGCAGTGCCACATGGTCTGCAAGGGATCACTGTAGTGGAGAATTTCTTTCCCCTGCCACTTGAATTCAGATTTGATAATGGTATTCAGTGGTTGGAGAAATCAGGGACTATGTCCAGTAATTGGAGCGGAGCAGGTTACACTTAGGGGGACCCTTCCCTGGGAAGAACCTTGATTTCCTTTAAAGCTATGGTTAAGACCCTGAGAGATGAAGGGCAGATAAATCTGATTGAGTTCAATCACCTAAGAGGCTGTAGCCACCCACAGAAGAGGCTGACTTTATCACTTAAACACCCCCTTCCTTGAACACATCCTCTTACAACATCAACAAGTTTTCCAGTCAGTGGCTACCTCCCATGAGAGGTCTTTAACATTTCATTGTGCGCAAGGAAGCAGTAACCCAGTCGGCGTCAGACCACATGGGGACCCCCACAGTCAAAAAAATTGAGATTGGAAAGCTCCTCCATGACATGTTGAAGGCAGGAATAATTCATCTTTCTCATAGCCCCTTTTCTAGCCTTGTTTAGCTTGTAAAGGATGGTTCTGAAAGGTTTTGCGTAGCTGATGGGGCCTTGAATAAGGTCATGGTTCCTTATATATTTCCTATACCTGTGATTGACGAATTGTGAGATGAATCACATTGAGCCACCATCTTTTCTAAGCTTGATTTAGACTCTGGTTAGCATGAGAATAGGGAGAGGTCAGAAGTTAACGCAAAAATTGGCTTAAGGACCCATGAGGGACACTATGAGTTCCTTGTCTCATGCCCTTTGGCTTGACTAATTCCCCAACTACCTTTGAAACATTAATGAATGAAGTGCTTGAGTCCTACTTAAGGAAATCTGTCTCGATCTTTTTCTTAAGTGAGATCCTTATCTATAGAAAGTCTTTTGAGCAACATAAGGGATTCTGAACTGAGGTCCATAAGGTCTTGCTTTCACACCAGCTTGTGGCAAATGAAAAATAATCCGAGTTTGGGAAGAGGGAAATTGCTTAGCTGCTGCACATCATCACTGAAGCAGGAGTAGGGGTGGGTATGGAAACGGTCCAAGCCACTGGCCTATATCTTCCTTTCTAAAGGAACTAAATTTCTTGGTTTGGCTGGATACAGCAAAAAGTTCATTGAGGGGTATGCTTACTTTGCCCTTCCTCTTACCGAGGAACTGAAGAAGGATGCTTTTGGATGGTGCCTGGCAGCAACTCTATCCTTCAATTTTCTCAAAAGGGCCATGACTCAGACCCCTGTCTTGGCCTTGCATGATTTGAGTCAGTCTTTCATTGTAGAAACTGATGCTTCTAGTTATGGCTTGCGGCCTGTTTCGATGCAAAGGGAGTAGCCTGGCTTTTTTCAGCAAGATTTGGGTCCAAGGGCCAGGCTCAAACCCATATATTAGAAAGAACTTGTGGAGAGAGTTCTGGCTTTTCTCAACTGGCAGCGCTAACTGCTTGGTATTCATCATTTAAACAAACCAATAGTATCTATAACATCTCATGGAGCACAGGGAATTTAGTTCTGATCACCAGAGGTGGGTCAGCAAGATTATGGTGTTTGACTTTTTAGTGGTTTGGGGGATCTAACAGGGTTGTTGATGCCTTGTCCAGGGATTGTTTAATTCAGTGGAGTTGGGTGTTCTTATTCTTACTACTACTTGTGGGGCTGCTTGGCGAGAATGATTTTATCACCACAAATTCAGAATATCAACACTGCAAATGGAAAGCCAGTACCTAAGAGTTATGCCTTGCGACATGGGAGCCTTAAGTACAAGGATAGGTGGTTGTTCCGTAAACTTCTGCCTTGGTCGGACTGCCACTCAAAGAATATCAGGACTCACCTTGGGAGTACATTCTGGGGACTTTAGAACTTACCAAAGGCTGCTCATAATTGGTTCAGGCCTCACATGAGAAGGGGAGTAGCTAATTATGTGCAAATATGTACAACATGTCAGCAGCACAAACATTCTACATTTGGTTTGGCAGGCCTACTTCGACCTCTGGCCATTCCCTCTCAGGTATGAAAAGGGCATCTCGATAGATTTTGTTGAAGGGTTACTCTAGTCTTAAGGGGTGGCCGCTTCATAGGTCTCAAATACCCATTCACTGCTCCCTCAGGGTTAACTTCTTCATTAAAGAAGTTGTTAGGTTTCATGGCTTCCCATCATCTAAAGTATACTCTGTGATAGCGATAAAATCTTAATGAGCGTTTTTTCAGGGAGATGTTCAAGCTGCAGAAGTCTCGGTTTAAGAGGAGTTACCAGCCCGAGCTGATGGCCCCAGAGTATCAAAGTGAAGTTGTTAATAGAAGTGTGGAAACCGTTATTAGATGTTTTATGGATCGGAAACCTAAGGATGGGCTTCGTATTGGGAAGAGTACTGGTACAATACTTTCCTCTTTGCTTCCACCCTTTGCACACCCTTCAAGGCATTGTGTGGAAGGGACCCTCCTTCTTTAGTCAGATTTGAACAAGGAAACACTGACGTGTCTTCACTGGAAGGCACATCTGAGTAGGGCCCAGTTGAGAATGAAAAGATACTATAAGAAGGGAAGTGGAGTCACACGTGGATGATTAGGTTTTACCACAAGCTCCTACCATACAGGTTGAAATCTTCGGCACACCGGCAATTTAATTATTATTTTCAGCCAGGTACGATGGTCGTTATGAAGTCCGAAAAGGATTAGGCAGGTTGCTTACTTAGTATTAAAAGGCCCGAGGTGCGAAGGGTCCTAAGCATATGCACAGGGCGTGAGGTGAAGGCGTGCACACCTCTTGTAGGCGAGGCGCACCATCATATATATATATATATGGTATTAAATTTTAGTGGAAGAGCTAAGGTAAAATAATAAGAAAATCCTACACCTAAAAAAGGAAGGAAAACAACCCTTGATCTAGCCCGTAATAAAATCAGAAGGGGGTGGGGGGGACAAGAATCCGTCGTAGGTAAATTTTAGTGAACTATAGAGGAGAATAGAAGAATCGAGAATTGCATTTAACGAGGTGGCATGGCGATGACCTCTAACCATCGAGAAAGAGAGGGAGAAGGAGATAAGTACAACTGTACAAGTACCTAAATCTCTTCTCTGACGGTTGCCACCATAGCGTGTCGGACTTATCTAAACCCCTCATTGGCCACTTCTGTCTTAGATGGCATGGCAGCTACCATTAGCATCAACAAGAACTGATTTTACAAAATTAGAATTTTTTTCCCCAATTAGTGATTTTTGTTTGCTTAAGTAAGAGATTTTTATCGAAATGTGTCCTTGCTTTCTCTTTTATTTTTTTAATGTAATTGTTACTTAATAATAATTATTATTGTTATGAAATAGGCGGTGAATTTATTTGATTGTGCTAACAAGAGAAAACGAGAAATATTAGAGAGAAAAACAATAAAGAGGAAGAAGCAAAGACACAAGAATTTAAAAGTTTTACGTGGTTTGATTAATGTAACCTGATCTTCAATGGAGGAAAAACAAGAGGAGTGAATCTGATGGCATAGCTTAATGAAGAGTTTGATGGTTCTGTTTATAGCATAAGAAAGCCCTAGGAACCCCCCCCCCACCAATAGATTTTCGAAATAATGAAAGGAAAAGAAAGGAAATAATATAGTCAAAATCGGAATAACGTGACGAAAAACGTATAGAGCCAGCCGGGCCAATAAGCCCACTAGGCACTATGGCTGCCTGCCCTGGCTCACTAGCTTGTGTTTTCTTCTTTTCTTCGCTCGTTCGGACTTATAAGCGTCGAACGAGAGGGGATTTCAAGACATATCTAACAATTTAATTTATTTATGTTTTCGCACCTGTCGTTCTTGCTTCACTTAAAGTAGCATTTTGCTTTTCCATTTACGTCTCTCATTTCGAACTCAATTGTAACATTAATTAAGAGCAGGGACAACTCTTCATTGCTAGATAACTCCAAGCTCTCTTCGGATTTATTAAGCAGTAGATTCTCTCGAGGAACCAATAGATTTCCAAATTAAGTGTGTGACCACTTTTGCTAATAAACCTATTATGGTCTACAAAATGAGTCAAATGACCATATTATGACGGTTTTGATGAAGGAAGCAAATTGCGGATGTGGTGTGTTTGCGGTAACGATCGCCATGACGCATAAACAGCTTGTAACATACGAATAGAATAATTCGTGGTTAACAAGACTTTTTTTAAGAAAAACACACTTTTAGATTTGTAACCTTAAATGGGCATGTTTGAAGTTTTATAAGTATTCTAATAACTTAATATGACCAAAGCTATCATATGGTCGAGTTATACATATGGTGAGTAAAAGTTACTTTAATCCGTATCCTATTATAAATATAAGTCGATACTAACTCATATCTATTACTTCCTCCGTAACGAATTAATTGCACCATTGGGGGTCGGTTCGGACTCCTAGGCAAAATTTCCAAATGAGAAATTAAGGGAGTAACTTAGGTTTTAATTATAGACAAAGTGAAATTAATGACTTTCAACTCCAACCACCATCTTCAACACTATCCACCACATCCACCACCACCTTCAATTCCAACCACCACGCTAACCACCACCTTCAACACCGACCACCATAACACCCACCACCTTCAACTCCGACAACCACGCCTGCCACCACCTTCATCACCGACACCGAAATTTTCGAACCCAAAAATATGAACAACAACAATTTTTGAACCCAGAATTCGAACAGCAACTAAACCCCAAAATTTCGAACCCCCAAACCCAGAGAACGCAAACCCAAACCCGAAAAATCGAACCCCAAACCTAGAAACTTTGAACCATAAAACCCTTAAATTCGAACTCAAAACCAAGAAATTCGAAACCAAACCCCATAAATTGAACCCAAAAACCTAACAAATGAATCCCAAACCCAGATTTTTCGAACCCTAATCTAGAAAATAAAACCCCAAACCCCAATTTCGAACCCTAAACCCATGAATGTGAACCAAAACAGGAATTTGTAACCCAAACCCAGATTTTCGAACCTAAGACCCCTTGATTTGAACCTAAAAACCATAAAACGAACCTAGAAATTGAGCCCCAAAAACCCCAAAATTTGAACCCATAAAAACGAACCCAAAACCCCCAAAATTTTAACCCAAACCCATAAAATCGAACTCAAATTGCCCAAATTGGTGGTTGATGTTAGAGAGGCGGAGAAGGATCGTACAATTTGCGGTGGCTTCCTCTACAGTGGAGAAGACGATGGTGGAGGAGGGAGAAGGATTGGTGGATTTTGGTGATGGATTTGGGAAAATTTGGTGTTTTTGGTGGTGGAGAAAGGGTTGATAGTTGTATGGTAGTGGTGAAGGTGGTGGTTGATATTAGATTAGGGTGGAAATCATTAATGGCGTTGATTCTTAGTTAGTAATGTAATGCATTGTTGGTTAATTTTCATCAGTTTTTAAGTTTATAAATTAAGGGTATTTTTGTAACTTTATACCAAAAACTTTACTAAAATAGGAATGATTTGAGTTTGGCGCATTTATTTTGTTACATCCAAAAACGAACTTGAAAGCCTATTTCAAGTTTTTCTTCTGTTGGTGTGTGTCTATTATTTTTGTGCTACTATGTGTGTTTTCTCCTCTTATGTTGGCCTATCTGATAAAGCAACGGATGTAATGGGTAAAAAGAACGTTATAACACGTCGAGTTACCGTTTCTTAACTATCAACGCGGCGAGATGGACATGGTCTTCATTGCGGTGTTATGTAACGACATTTTGCGTAACGGCAAGTTCAAAATCCATTACATAACTGCTGTTACGTAACAGCCTAGTTTTGATTTTATGATTATGATTACAAGTATTAAAATTGGTAATTCGAACTCCATTATAATGCATGAGCTTTTCTTTTGGACTTCTGACTTTGGACTTAAATCACTTAGGGGTCCTCATTAAATGGAAAAACCTACCTCAACCTTGTGTAACTTAGGAGGATCTCTCCCTTTGCAAGAGAGGCTTCCTTCCACCTTGAGGATAAAGTGGAAGTTTGGGTAAAGGGTGATGCAAAGAACCCAATTAGACCCTCGCTCAGTCATCTACTCAAGGAGGCGCTCAAGGGATCAATAGAAAATTTTATAGGCAGTTTTGAATGATACTCTGTTGGCAGAGGTAGTTAGAAAGATAAGGTAAGATTGTAATAGCTAAAGTGTATGTTGTTATGTAATGACCAAAGAGTTAGCAGCAAGTAAAGAGGAAAATGAATAAGAGTTGTGGAGAATACAGAAGGTATCCAGAAAATTGTTTTCAGTGCAAAACTCTTTGGAGGGGCCTCATACTCTCGAATGGATAAGGAACTTTCATTGATAGTTTTACTCTGAGATTGTCAATACAATAAGCTATCCTTGATCCTATAATTACTTTATATTATCATTATTATTATCAAACATAAGAGTCCCAGCCCTTGTGTTTATGCTTCATATTTTAGGGGACAGGTATTTTCTTGTCAAGATAAATATTCCATGATCCAAAGTCATAGCTCTTTTGATTTGTTTGTTTGATATTGCTTAGAAGCAATATTGGATTAATAATTAATCTATGGGGTGGTTATATTTAGTCCTCTTTGTAATGATGAAAAGCCTACTTAACTCAGCGGTTAGAGTAGGGGTTTCACACGACAGCCTTGGTCATGTGTAGTCTATTAGTTTACAAGATTGAAGATATAGAAAACTTTATTCTGCAGGCGTTTTTTGCAAAAACGATGTACTATATTCTTGATTTTTGTACGTTTATCTTGCTTCTTGGTCTTTTGTCTGGTGATCTTTTGAACCCGGCAACATCTTGTGCCTTTTAAAACGAAGATATGGCATATTCTTCTACATCACTAGAATCTTCCTCTTCAAATTGACTGACATACTCAAAAAAATATCTTGCTAGGATGGGCTTCTGGCAAATTAGAAGTTTTTTCCTGATCTGTGTAATGTTGTCTCTTTGTACGTCAGATTATCAAAGGATAAAGGCAAATGCGTCAGCTATTACCGAAGAACTTAGAACGACATTCAATTACAAAGAGGTTCAAATTGATTCTGCTTCCGAGGGAGATTTAAATCTGATTGATATTGCAATTGACGACGAGCAGCTTAATGACTTTAAAGAAGACTGGACATCAAAACTTGGTATCAACCTGCGGTGTAGTGTGAAGGCCAGGAAAGACTGTCTCCCAAAGAAGATAGAGCATGTACTGAATGTTGACTATTTACTTTCTATGATGGCTCCTGTTTCAAGGATTTCGAACATAAAATGGTGTTCCAGAAAATCTCGGAGTAAGCGGGAGTCAAATCATAGTACACTTGCAAAATATAGTGATGGAAGTATCTCTAAGAAGGATGAGATGATTCATGTATGTAATTCTATGGAAACAAAAGGGAAGGTACTTCTCCAATATTCTAGGAGGAAGTATAGGACTGAACAGGGGCGGATCTTGTCCAGATCTGGAGGTGCAATGGATCTTATTAAACCCACCTAGATCCGGAAAAAAAACAAAAAAAGGAATAGATATATAGACCAAAAGTTTTGTAAAGTTGCTCCTAGTGTACTAGAATAGTGGTTCAAAAGCTTTGTAAAGTTTCTTACACCCTTTTTTAGTATTTGACGCGGGAAATCCCAGCTTGGCTTTTTTTTTTGCTATGTTTTTGTTTCTTTTTTTCTCTTTATTCTTTTTTTAACTTTTTATTTGTGACAAATTGCTTGTTTTTTTTTTTTGCAAGAGGTACAAAAAAAAGACTAAGGTCTCCCTATCTCAATTGACCAAAATAAGTAAACTATTACAATGAAAAGAAACTGAAAAACATAAAAATAATTTAAATCTAAAAAAACATAAAATAAACTAAAATTATAAAGAAAAATATAAACCAAAACCAAAAAGAACAGAGGTAGAAGCTAGATTTTTCCCAAGCAGAAGACTTTGGCGGTGGAGAGCAGTCAACCGTCGACTAGGGTTAAGAAGCGTGGTGGCTCTGAGGGCGCCTTCTTTGGATTAGCAATGGCAAAGCTGCCTTAATCACGTAAAAATCTTCCAGTTAAGTTCTTCCCACGTTCTTAAGATCAATTTTCTAGATTTTGAGATGAAGAACTCAGAAGATTAGCAACTGACGTTGACAAAGATGAAATTTTCTTTAGCGATAAGTTGTTGCCACTTTAACGGTGGTTGTATCTGAATTTTTTTTTCGGATTTGAGAGTTTTAGACTTGGGGACTTGGGTTGTGGTCCTTGTGGAACCCTAGATCTAAAGCGAGACAAAGAGAGGTCTCCTTTGGGCAGAGAGAGGTTGTGAGTAGGAAGCTAGAGGAGATGCATGGAAATGGCGGTGGAAGAAGGATGTACGACGCAGTTTGTGGGGCAAGGCGGTTTTTGGGTGGCGGTGGAAGGCTATGGAGTATTTGGAGAGAATGGAGAGCCCTTCTCTCTAAAAACTCCCTTCAAAAGGCATACTCTTTTTGTTTCATTTCGCTATTATTTGTTTCGTTTTTTTCCTTAAGTTTCTGACTTTTAGTTTTGTTTTCTATCTTTACAACTTGTTTCATATTCTTTGTTTCGTTTAAGTTTTGAGTTTTTGTCTCATTTTGTTTGAGTTTTCACCTCTGTTTGCAAAACCAAGCCATTGCTGGTCTCTCTTCTAATGCTTTAATTTATTTTACTTCCATCTTTTTTTAGTTATACTATTATTGGATATAATTAATGAAAAATTATATAGGAAAATCTTGTGTTCACCCATACTCTAGTAAGACCCTCTTGTTTCCTTACATGTCTCAAACAATCTTCAATTTTTAAAATTAAAAAACTTTATGAATTTGCAGGCGATGTTACAACAACAATAACTAAGCCTTATCCCAAAATGATTTGGAGTCGGCTAATATGAATCGTCATCTGAAACCGTTGAAAAGGGAGATGGCATCAACAAGTGTGACCAAAAGTGTTAAAAGGTTTTAAGTTTTAAAAAGTTTTAGAAGGTTTTTCAAAAGATTTAAACAAAAAAAGTATTAAACACATAGACAACACAATCAAAGATAAACACATAAATAAGGTGATCACACCCCTTCCTCAACGTGAATATTGTTTCTCCACCCCACTTCTACCCAATGTCATGCTCTCCTTGATCCCAAGTAAACTCATATCACTTGCAGTTACCTTCATCCAAGAAATCTTAGGTCTTCTCCTTGCCCTTATAATTTGCTTATCCCTCCACTTTTCAATTCTTCTCACTGGCGCATCACTTGGTCTCCTTTTCACATGATCGAACCATCTTAAGCGATTTTCCCTCATTTTTTCTTCAATAGTTGCAACTCTATCTTGTTCCCAAATTACCTCAATTCTTAATCGATCCTTCCTTGTGTTGCCACACATCCACCGTAACATACGCATCTCTGCCACATTCATCTTATGAACGCGATATTGTTTCACCGCCCAACACACAATGTATATAACAGGGTAGACCTAATTATCGTGCGGTAGAATCTTCACTTCAATCTATGGGGAATGCTGGAATCACATAGGAACTCGGTGGCGCTCTTCCACTCTAACCAACCCGCATTAATTCTATGAGCCACGTCTCCATCGAGTTATCCATCCTTTTGGAGAATAGATCCACGGAGACGTAAGCCGTTCAATCCTTCAACCACTTTGCCATCCAATGTGACCGCCCCTGCCTCACTGCTTCTAACCCCACTGAACTGGCACTCCAAATACTCTGTCTTTCTATTGCTCAATCTAAAACCACGAGCTTCAAATGTACATTTTCACAATTCCAACCTACTTTTAGCAGCTCACTTTAGCGAAAACCCACCCCTATCCTACCACAAACCCACCTCAACCCCCGACAACCATCCCAACTCCAACGTAGAAACACCCACAAACCACAAAAAACCCACCTTACCAGGTCTACAATACGAGAGAATAGGAGGCGAGATAGAGAGAAGGGGCGCTAGACATAGAAAGAGGGAAAGAGACTCAGACCTTGATGCTTACGTCACGGAGATCATAAATTAGTTATAAGTGCTTGATTAGTTCCTTGATTCTCCCCAACTACTCTGACCTTGGCTTCCAAGTAATCCTCTTCCCCCATGTGCCATTTGAATAGTCAAGTGAGTAGAAATAACCACCCATAAATGTAGGAACTACTTGGTGGTTACAAGTAAATAGGGATCTGCCCTTAATTGTAGGGGATTGCAAACCATAAGTTGTTATCTTCCTTGACTCCCTAACAACTCTTCGAACCTCCCTTGTGTGAGCGTAAATTTGGGTATTAACAATTCTCATTTTGGTTATTTATTATCACATAAATAATTGTGTATAATGCTTTTTTTTGCTAAATTAATGTCTGATTTTTTAGTTAATTCATGTTAATTTTCGTAGCATAGTTGGAACATTGATGATTGATCTGAAGTTTGTTTGAGTAAAATCAGAATCAAAATTGATGATTAATGTCTGGTTTCAAAATTGATGATTATCATTTTGAAAGGATTGTGGTAATTTACCATGTTTGTTTTTGAGAGGAAAAATCTACAATCTGGTTTTTGAAACTCAAAATACACAAAGAAAAAAAATTAAGAGAAAAAAGTAATGGTAATTTGATGATGAGAAAATCAAAATTAAATAGTAAAAACTGATAGGAATAATCCCACCTTTGGCCGGTCTTCCATCAATGGTACCACCTTCAATTAATCCAGGTATAATCCGACCTTTGACATCCATATTCTCTCATTGGTCCCTCACCTATTGGTGACCTACAATCATGGGTAATCCTCCTAATTACGTGATTAATAGCTAATTAAGTATATTTAAAACTCAAATTTTTAATTAAAATTCATTCAAAGTTATTTAAAAAAAACGTAAAAAATTAAAATTAAAATCTCTTCCCTCCCTCCAGCCAACCCCCACCCCCCTCCCCCTTCCCCTGCGCCTGCCACCCTACCCCCTCCCCTTCTGCTGCCACCCTCCCCCTCCCCCGACGGATTCGCTGCATCTCCGACGACCTAGAAAGATAAATTCCTCTCTAACCCCAACGGCAGTGGTGGGGGATGGCATCATTCCTCAAACATTTAAACTATTCTGCGATGGTGGCAGGTGGAGTAGCCAGGGGTGGTCGATGGTCAGGAAGAGGTCGGAGAACTCCGAGGGGGTAGGCGATTGAGTAGCATCGGTCTCCGGTGGTACAGGTTTTCGGCGTGGGGTGAGCGAGGATTTGGCGAGTGGGAAGTGGGGGGTATAAGCGCTATAGTATTCTTGGTGGTGGCAGTGGTAGGGGAGGGGAGGTAAAGGGGACGCCATTGGTGGAGGAAGGGAGGTAAGGGTGTGGCAGTGGTGGTGGAGGGGAGGGAAGGGGGCGGCAGTGGTGGGGGAGGGGAGAGAAGGGGCGGCAGTGGTGGGGGAGGGGAGGGAAGGGGGCAGCAGTGGTGGGGGGAGGGGAAGGAGGGGGGTGGCAGTGGTGGGGAGGAGGGGAGGGAGGGGGGATGGGGGGTTGGTTGGGAGGAGGGAAGGGTTTTTCATTTTTATTTATTTTTTTATTTTTAAAAAAAGTCAACGGTAATTTTGTGTGGTCAAACAGGTTGCCATCAACTGGTACTAATGAGAGAATATGGGTGTCAAAGGTTGGATTATACCTGGATTAATTGAAGGTGGTACCATTGACGGAAGATCGGCCAAAGGTGGGATTATTCCTATCAATTTTTCCAATTAAATAGAGGGAAAATGGAATAAAAAAAACAGAGGAAGAACAATTTGGGGGTAACGAGAGAAGGAAGAAGAGAGGGGATTTTTAAGTTTTGTGAGAATGTTGTTTGTGAAATTGTGAGGGGATGAATGATAAAATAAAAATCATATTTGTCTAAAAAAAGTGAAAATATTATTCAATGAAGAATATCAATTTGAAGATTTAATAGTAGTGTTGATCTTCCGTCCAACCAAACAAAGGAAAATGCTTATAATGACAAAATTATTTTTCATCCAATTAAACAAAAGAAAATTTTCATGAAAATGAGTTTTCCGTTGTAAAAAGATTTCATGACCGGAAATGAAGAAACAGGTCCCAAAAGGTGAAAAAATACTTTGAGGTCCTAAAAGGTAAAAAATGTAAAACTTTAGGTCCTTCTTGTCATCTTAACTCTTTAAAGTAAAGTAGTACTGATATCATGGATTTTTATAGAGTTTTTCCCTTTTTTATGAGCTAAATCGTGCGTCATTGGAGCTCTTCGGTGCTATTTTATACTAATTATCGTATTAATCGTGGTTTTGTGTTTTCGTGTTGAATTGCAGGTTTTACGGAGTTTTCTCCCTTTTCCGAGCTATTTGGAGATAACCGCAGCTTAGCGAGTTGTATTGTGAAATGAGGAGTCATTATGAGCATGTTTGATTGCTTTAGGAGGTTCCCGAGACTAAAGACTTGATTACTGAACTCAAATCGCAAAGCAAAGCTAAAGGAACAAGCCAATGAAATTGACCCGTGACCCGATCGGGTGGCATATGGACAATCGGGCCAATTGTATTACATCGGGTGATGGGGCCTCGGGCCCGATCGGGCAGGCATGGCCCGACACCTTCGGCGAAGCCCATTATCATTCAATGATTGTTGCTACTGCTTACTTGAGCGAAGGAGAGCTGGGCTGGATTTATGGCTCAGCCCGATCGGGCAGCTTTGGCCGGATTTGATCGGGTGGGCCCAAGTTTCATTTGTTGCTGCTGCAGCGTACAAAGGAAGGAAGCATGCTGGGCCTCGTTTTTGGATCAGCCCGATGCCATAGGGCAGTGTTGGCCCGATCGGGCACGTTCATGCGCGTCATTTAAGAAGTTGGAGCAGGGTTTGCCTTTTGTTGGCCCACATTTTATTTCCCTCTTTTATTTTTGTTAGAGAGGGGGTATAAAGAGCTTAGTTTTGTTTATTTTAGGGATCCTTTTTAATTTAGCTTTTCATTATTTTTAGTTTAGAGCTTCTCTTAGATTAAACACTTTAGATCAGTTTCGAAGGTGATTGAATCTTGGATTATTTTCAATAAAGGTTACTGCTTTCAATTGATATTCTTCTCTCTCTTATTGATTTATTATTACTGCTTAATTTTTCTAGCTTAGTTATTGATTTGTTCATGATGCAATTGTTAGGTTTTCATATAAGAATTGTTATTGTTAGTTTAATCATGTCTTAGTAGATCCTTTTCTAGGGTGTTAGAGAGGGAAACCATGTTTATACCATGATTGTTGATTAGATTGCCATTAATTTCTAGGGCTTGATTAGAGCGATTGTGGTGTGATTTGTTCTTGGTTAATAATTAATGTTAGTGGCCAATTTCATTGATTGCGTGTGGTTAATAATTGTTCGTACAGATCCGTCTTACGATTAGAGGTCTACAATGATTCTATTATGTTAGTGAATATGCAGCATATGTTGAATTATGAGCGTTGAGACTTAACCATAGCTTAACACGTGCTCTAATCTCTCGATTCTTGACCTATGTATTGATAGTTGTTTGATCCTTTGATTGGTATAAGCATGGTGGACGGAACTAATACCCTAGACCTTTAATTCATAGTTTATATCCCTCTTTTATATTGTTTTCTTTCGTCTAAATAGTAGTTCACCTGATTCTTGTCTGATCTTATCTGCATACGTTGAATTATGAGCGTTGAGACTTAACCGTAGCTTAACACGTGCTCTAATCTCTCGATTCTTGACCTATGTATTGATAGTTGTTTGATCATTGGTATAAGCATGATGGACCGAAGTAATACCATAGACCTTTAATTATAGTTTAAAGGAAAAATTGTGAATAACCACCTGCACGATACACATATTTCAAAATAACCACCCCATTTTCATTTGTATTTAAATAACCACCTCTCCTTTCCTTAACTTTTTCGAATACCCACCTGTTAACGGAATTGTCTAACATAAGTGTGAGGCTAAATTCTTACTAAATTATCACTAATTATCTTACTAATCTATAATTTGTCCCGTCAAATCATGATTAATATTTTAATTTTTTTTTTTTTCAATTTTACAATTTTTAAACTATTAATTTTTGATATATGATATTGTAATTGACACAAATTTCGAGACAACATTTAATTGCGTTTTTAATACGAAAGACGTTATTTCGAAAAATGGACACAGTCGTACGTCCTTTATGGGCACGAATTTCTAGAGTCCCTACGAAACGAGTACCTACAAGCTGGATTTTTGGGACGTACTTCAAGACGACTTTTTTAGACAGAATAAGTTTTTTCAAAAAATGAACACCACCGTACACCCTTTATGGGCACAAATTTCTAATAGCCCTAAGAAACGAGTACCTACAAGCCAGGTTTTCAGGCACGTAATTCGAGACGGCTTTTTCAGACAGAATACGAAATTTTTTCGAAATACTGACATCGTCGTACGCCCTTTATAGGCAAGAATTTCGGGAATCCCTACGAAACGAGTACCCTTAAGCCGAATTTTCGAACACATATTTGGACACGACTTTTTTGGATGGAACACAAAGTTTTTTCGAAAAACGGGCACCACCGTAAGCCCTTTAAGGGCACGAATTTCGAGAATCCCTATGAAACGAGTACCTACCAGCCGACTTTTCGGGCACGTATTTCGAGACGGCTTTTTCGGACGGAACACTATGTTTTTTTCGAAAAATGAACTTCGAGACGTACATGCCTGAAAACCCGACTTGCAGGTAGTCATTTCGTAGGGATTCTCGAAATTCATGCCCATAAAGGGCTTACGACGATGCCCGTTTTTCGAAATAACGTCGTCTTTGGTATTAAAAAAGCAATTAAATGTTGTCTCGAAATTTGTGTCCATTAGAATGTCATATATCCAATATA
The DNA here is from genome assembly GCA_947645195.1 of Patellifolia procumbens. Classification (NCBI taxonomy): domain Eukaryota; kingdom Viridiplantae; phylum Streptophyta; class Magnoliopsida; order Caryophyllales; family Amaranthaceae; genus Patellifolia; species Patellifolia procumbens. The sequence goes on from CANSGD010000953.1 coordinate 2,604,405, forward strand.
TATTTTTTAAAATTGTAAAATTGTAAAATTGAAAAAAAGGAATTTTAAAATGTTAATCATGATTTAACCGGTCAAACTATAGATTAGTAAGATAATTAGTGATAATTGGGAGGGAATTAGGGTAATTTAGTAAGAATTTGGGCTTCACACTTAACGGTGTTAAACAATTCCGTTAACAGGTGGGTATTTGAAAAAGTTAAGAAAAGGAGAGGTGGTTATTTAAACACAAATGAAAATGGCGTGGTTATTTTGAAATATGTGTATTGTGCATGTGGTTATTCACAATTTTTCCTAGTTTAAATCTCTCTTTTATATTGTTTTGTTTAGTCTAAATAGTAGTTCAGCTGATTCTTGTCTGATCTTGTCTAAAGTAGTTGTTTAGCTGAATATTAACTTAGAAACTCTGTCTCTACTTCCCTTGACTATTGCTGTTAGAGGAATTAAGGATTTGTCTTTGATTAGGTGATACGACTTTAGCCTGTCAAATACATAGAATATTTACATTAGTATAGAAAATGAATAAGGTAGTATAAAATCGCATTTGGTAAAATATGCATGATTAAAGTTGTTCAATTATTTACATCTTTGTCACTGTTATATACACTGTTCATTGAAACCGATATTAACCTGTCAAAGCTCCACAAAACTAGTTTAATTTTCATTAAATTGAATACAAAGAAAGAGAGTCCGAATCATCCGTCCCACATATGTCTCATGTGATGTCGCATTTGCTATATTTTGCCTATAGCTTAAATAAAATAATTTTTTTTACTTATTTTCTAAGTGCTCCCTACTAGTAAACCCTCCAAAAAAAAAATTAACTTCACTTAATAAAATAATGACGAAAAAGATTTATTTCCTTTTGGCTCTTTACATTACAAAGTGAAGTTTGTTTTATGCTTTTTGTTTGTGAGAAGAATTTAGTAGTAGGAAACACTTAAAAAATAAGTAAAAAATATTTATTTTAATTACGATACAAAATAATAGCAAATGGGACACCACATGAGATATCATGCGGGACGGATGATCCGGACTCAAAGAGAAAAACCGTCAGAAAAGGTCCGGGAGAGACAGCGAATATGCTGGGTGACCTGGTGAGTGGTGAGTTCCCTTGGGGGCCTTGACCCTTGGGAAGATTCTCTCACCCCGGGCATCTCTACGCTGTGATCCGCATCTCTTCTAGAGTTCTAGTATCGTCCTTTTGATACCATCTTATTTTTATTCCCAATTTTGGAAACTATAAGTTTGAACCCAACTTTACTTAACTTGATTCTTTTTGTAGCTCCTCCTCAAGCTTTCCGGTTGCGTTGCTCTTCTTACTCAGGTTTTTCTTTCAACTCTCTTATTATTGGTATTGCCTTTCCATTTGTAGGATACAATCACATGTTTGATCCTTTTCTTCTTCAACATCCAACTTATTATTCTCTGTCTTTACATTTTCTCGGGTTCGTCTCAATTAAAATACTAATTTGATTCTAATCATTTGCTGCTTACTCTTAATTTAAATACTAATTTAATTTTGATTTATTAGTCATTTAACTGCTATTAGTTATTAACTTATAATACTTGTAACAAAAGGGTATGCATTGCTTGTGTCGTGTGGAAAGTGATTACACCATGGTTGATAATTGATAAACTTGTGTAATCTTGCGGATTTTCTTCAAATTTGTACTATTACCCAATCAATTTCCAAACTGTGATATTAACAATCAATTAGCCAACTAATAGTGAGTGAAGGCATATAAGTATATGTTTAGACTCTGATCATGATTGAAGACCAATGTTTTCTTCTTTTGGATGGCAAGTGCAGTAGAAAAACATATCTTATAATTCCATTATCATTCATCAACACTTCTCTACTCCTCTGTTAATCTTCTTGCTTTAAAAAATCCCTATAAGTATTTCTTTGTTGATATTTCTTCTGTGTTGCTACCAACAGAAGAGCTGATTTTGAGCATTTCATTGCAACCGACTACATAAGTTTCCTGCGCCAAACCGGCAAGTTATTGTTGATGTTCGACAACTGAGCAAGAGATGAGTCCCCAGAGTGCATTGAGTTCGAGTCGAGCATTAGAAGGTGTGCATGGAGTGCAGGTGGTGCCACATGCTCCTTTTATCGTTGAGGAGGTCACCGAACTTGGGGATCAAAGGCCAATTTCCAAAAATTCTAATACTGGAAATTACCGATATTTATTAATGCAGTGAGTAGAAGAAAACATTCACTCATGGAGTACTTTAGAAATATTATCATATTTGCCTTGTTCATTTTCTTTTCGTAGCATAGCTGCCTGGGGAGTTTTATACTTTATGCTACTATCTCCGGTAGCAGCACGAATTAATGCATAAAACTTTCTTCTTGTTTGGACATCATCAGACGTGTGCAGCAGCAGATATCTACCCGTTTAAAACCTGTCCATTGCTGCCTTACTGGTATTTAGGAGTTCTTTTTTCTTTTATTTGCTACATTAGTTGGAGTTCACTGAGGAGTGAAGACACTTATAGACATCCTTCTTTTCACCTGTAGGGGATCAAAACCTTGCTGAAACAGTTGCTAATGTTGTTACATCCCTCCCTTTTATTGCTCTTGGAGTTCACGCACCTAGGCAGGTTTCTCTGTCTCAGTCATCTGTCCCCGATCATATTGCTGTGCCTCAAGTCCTTAACCCTTTTATATTGTGATGCAGGAAAAATCTGAATACCAAGTTGTATGCTAATTCCTTGATTGGAGTTGGAGTGGCCTCTAGCTTGTACCATTCTTCTAGGGGCAAGATCAGGAAGTTTATGAGATGGGTTGATTATACAATGATAGCAACTGCAACTGTGGTGAGTTTCATATGAAATGCCATGTTTATTTCTTACTGCATTATCTTTATTCCAAATTAACTTTGTCGTCACTATGAGAAGACAACGACACTATGCATGTTATTAAGATGGTGATCTTAGATATGGGACAGGTAGCTACATAAGCTGACTGATAACATTTCAAGGAAAATCCTATATGTCCTGTACTCCTGTTGCCCTCTTCAAAATTGAAACTAGGACAGACAAATGCATTACCTCTCTCTCTTGCGTTGCAAGTAGTTCAATTGACAGAGTTGCTCTTTGTTCCCATTTTCTATGGCCATCTGCTTCTGCTTCTACCAGCTCCACTAAGCTTAGCCTTTCTTTAAATTAACATTGAAATTATTTTGCTCCACCTTTGTTCTTGTGAACAGGTAAGTACTTACTACATTCTTTTACTGTTAACGAGACCCCTAACGATACTGAAAGAGCTACTTAGGGGATAGACTTCATTTCACACTAAGTACACATGTTAGATCTTCAATACTCTAATATTAGCGTGGACCCAAGAGCTTCTTTTAGGACCTATAACATGGAAATTCATCATAAGCAGTTGAGCCTTACAATTGGACGCAAACATGTTTCTTAAGTGAGCACTTGAGACTCAGTAACATAGTTTTTATCGGGTTGGTTAATTTAGCATGTTATGTGCAATAACTACTAGAGTTAGTTTTCCTTGTTCTTTCTGTGGATCAAACTCGAAACAACCGGGAGCCATCACTAGTATAGTTATGAATGACACTTCCGAGCTATCCCACCGCATCATAATGTTAAAACTTGTCACTTATTCAAATCTTATTCATCATCGATCCAAAGTTCAATTGAATTTTATGAATTTGTTTTGCCAACATTTTTTACACTTTTCCTTTTGGAAGGTTCCACATTTACGCTTCTCTTACTAATCCCAAATCCCCGATAGAGAATTCATCACCAGGACTTAAAGTTGCATTAACAAAAGTAACCTATTCTTGGTTAAATTTTCCCAATAATGAAGAGCTCGCTTATTTGATTACCAAGCCAATCCAAATGTAGGATACAAGAGAAGGTCCATTAGGTCCTAATTGTTCCTGATTCAGAAATTAAGTAGAAATAGCGAATAATTCAAGATTAAGTGATCACTCGAGAACTCTTAATGGTGAATCTTAAAGACACTCAAACCGCTCTTGGAATTAAGTTGTTCAAACATTAATTGGTGAACACTCCGGACCTTTAATTAATAGACGATTAAAGCATATGAAATAAATCATAAACAATAAACAAGTTTCATAAAATCACTTTTATAAGAGTGAGGAAGAATTCTTGCTCTCCAAGAATCCAATATGGTCGGATCCTAGGATAAAAGATCTAAGGAAACTAAACGCAAGCCTAATATTAGGCTTGAAGATATCGAAATATGGATCAAATTTTCCATAAACTCACAAAACCTATACGACATTCCCCCTTGCTTGTCGCCCACTAGAAGCTTGATTTAGAAAAGATTATTTGCTCTACTTTCCTAATTACAACTCAACTACTTGAGCCCAAGGTTTCGAATATTCTAATAACTTACGGATGTTTAGAAGCTTATTTGACATTATAACTACATTAACTTAATTACTTTAAGTAATTTGCACGAAGTGCTTATTGAAGACATAAAATAAAGTAAGTAGTTAGCTTCTTTTCAAACCTAAGTAACTAAGTTGACAAAAGCTTGATTTCTTGCAAGTAGTTTGAACTTTGAAGTCCAATACCTTATAGTTTAATTGAATCATTTTGGACAAGCTCCGTTGAATCCGCATCACCTATTGCTCATAATTTTTTTGTATAATTGACTAATTGTATACACGAGCTAGCTTCTTGATCTTTGTAGTTTTTCTTTTTTTGATAATCTGACTCTCATCCCGCCCTCTGCTTTGTCGTTAGTGGTTTTATTCTTAGGTACGGACTACGGAGAAAAACTTTACCATAAATTTAACATGCTTATTTCATTTTATACATTAGGTCAACTTCATTTCATTTTCAATTGTGCTTGTCTAACTTTCATCAAAGCTTATTAAGGGATTTTTTGCATCATAGTTACTGAGCATGTGAAGCTGGTATACTCTTTATTTAACACTCCCTCCATTTCTAATTTAGAGGCCGCATTTAATTTAAAGAAATAAGCTAAAGTACCATAACTGTCTTTCACTAAATAAGATTTTACCTCACCACCATATATTGTTCTTTGGATTCTTAATTAGGATATCTTCTTTACTATTATGAGAAATTCCAAATTTTAACCTACAAATTTTAGAAGGGGACCTATCATTTAGGATGGACTAGGGTAGAAATGTGGCATATTGCTTTTGAGACCGAAGAAGCACTAGTAGTTTTGGCTTTACAAAAAAGTAAGCATTCAAAGTACCTTTCTAATAAGTAGAATGTTTGATTTAGGCTACCGTAAGGATAAATAATTAGTACAATCCAAACCTCCAAAGTTCATACTTCACCTCAAATGTTGACCACAACTTTACCTATCGTGGGGCATGTAAATTGCACTTCCTATTAGTGATTGATATATGTTTGGTCGGAAATGCTTTGTCACTGTTGGGACAAAAGCTTGTCAACAACCAACTAATATCCCGTCGCAAGATGGTCTAAAATATCGGGGAGGTGATTTGCTCCTACAGGTCACCGATCCTTAAAAATAAGGGATCCTTGCTAACGCAAGCATAATTACAAATGACTAAAATAGTGTGTAAAAATAATCTGCCAATTAAATGACAATAAGTAGCTTTAAAGACAGGCAACAATCCTTAGAAAAGTTATTGTTATTGATTTAGGCATCAATATCAATCTTACACAAGGAGTTGCATCTATTAAAGAAAAGATGAGGAACGTTTAAGATGCTTCGGACATGTGAAAAGGAGACTAAGTGATATGACGGCGATAAAACTTGGAGAGTGGAGGAGTAATCAAATGGTAATGGGAAGTGGAAGACCTAAGATGACTTGGATGAAGGTAATTGAAAGTAATATAAGTTTACTTGGAATTGAGGAGAGTATGACGTTGGATAGAAGTGGGTGGAGGGACGGTATTCACGTGGAGGAAGGGGTTTGATTACCGTGTTTATTTGTTTATCTTTAATTGTGTTTGTCTCTCTGTTAAAAAATTTTTTGTTTAAAACTCGGTACAACTTTTAAAAATTAAAACCTTTTGAAAAGAAAAAACCTTTTGTCACACTTGTCGATGTCATCTCCCTTTTCAACGGTTTCAGACGACGATTCATGTTAGCTCAGATTTTTGGGAATAAGGCTTAGCTGTTGTTATATAGATGGTTTTCACGGCGGTTATTTGCATGTTCCGCCTCCACGTTCTTCAGTCTTCATAATACCCTCATACTCTTGACAATGGCGCCATTTCCTAGATCCTGATTCACTGGAGAACAGTGCCCCACGTTTTACCCCACGTTCACTGAAGCCTTTAGTTTGTGGTTCTGATATTTAAGCTTCCAGAACCTCGTGTTTCTTTTTTAGTCTTTATGAGCCATTAACTTGTTTTGGACTCTGGACTTCATTAATTGTTTATTGGACCTTGACTTAGTCTTTATTGGATATTTGGATCTAGACTTTGACTTCATTGGACCTAGGCTTTGACTTTTACCCTTGTTTGGGCCCAAATTCAAAATGGTAGTAACAGTCGCCAATGACGCCCTCTCTTATATGGCCTCCTGCAAATGTTCGGAGGCTTAATAATCATCAGGCAGGAAACAACTCCTTTTAAGGCGAGAAATGGAGGAAGCTGTATTATCATTCACCATCTGCCAAACATTTCTCACAGTTTGATTACCTAACTGATGGGATTTCTTGCAGTGTTTATCAAGAGCTCTTAGGAGTGACCATCCAAAACTTCTAATGGCTGCTTCTGCTGTTTGTCTACCCTTCCAACCACTCATGGTTTCAGTCGTTCATACTGGTTTAATGGAGGTAGTTTCCTACACTTAAGCTGTTTGAATGAATATAAACTGCTTTCTTGGCTTCATCCTTTGACTTTTAACACAAGACGTGTGCCTTTAGATTTCGTTTATACTTCCCCCGTTTTCGTCTGGTTGCGACATTTATTTTCGAAAGGTTTTTAGAAGATGTATGATTGGCTTTTTATTTTTAAATGACAGAAAATTGATAGAAAAGGTAGAAAAACATAGTTGGATGACAAAAAAAAGGAGATCAGGAAGTTGAAAAACAAATGGGACCACATGTCAAAAAAAGTAAATATAGCATGATATCCCTTTTTTGTAGCAAGTAAATAGAAATGAAAGGTGTATTATAGTCTGATTCCCCTCAAACAACAATAATAACAAAGCCTCATTCCCAAAAGGGGTTAGTTAACATGAATTGTCATCTGGAACCGTTGATAAAGGAGATGGTATCGACAAATGTGCCAAAAAGTTTTAAAAGGTTTTAAAAAGATTTTAAAGAGAGTTTTAAATTTGAGAAAGTTAAAAGTTTTAAATACAACGACAAACACATCAAAGATAAACAAACAAATAAGGTAGTCAAACTCACACCCCTTCCTCCACGTGAATATTGTCCCTCCACTCACTTCTATCTAACACCGTGCTCTCATCGATTCCAAGTATACTCATATCACTTTCAATAATAGTCTGATTTGCCTAAAACAAGTTCCAAGTCTGATGTGCATAAGACAAGTGTCAGAAAATTAGTGATTAGTGCTGTTTCCCATGGAATTCCATTTGAGGTCAAGTGGCTTGTTACTCCCTCCCTATGTTAATGAGCGGCAAGGTCGACAATAATCTTGGTTTGCCTGTAATGAATTTCTTGTACTCGATCTCACTTTTAAGTTTAAAAAGTATGCTGAGGATTTTTGCTCCATGCATGTAAGTCAACTGTTAGACCATCTTATAGTAAGATTATTGTACTCCATCTCACTTTTTAAGTTTAAAAGTCATCTTGAGTGGCAAAGGGCTCACTTGTAGACAAGGGTTAAGTAACAGGTGACCTCTTTTGTGTAAGGAGGTACCTTCTGTCTACCTTAAGCTATGATAAAACAATCCTGTTTAAGAATGAAGTAATGAAGTGCAACAGCTGCTTTTGATTTTGACCTTTGCAATATTGCTGTTGTTTTTAGGTTGAACATTTTATTTTTTCAGGTAGCATTTTCTCAAAGGGCATTCAAAGATCCGGACTTACGAGTGGCCCATAATGTCCATAAGGCATGTTCGCTGTTGGGCGGCGTGTTATTTGTTGCTGACGATGTTTTCCCAGACATTCCATTCATTCATGCGGCCTGGCATCTTGCTGCGGCTGCTGGTGTCAGTACCTGCAGTAAGCTTCTTGAGTAGTGCAAGGTTACGTACACAAATCAGTTATCTAAAGCTTTGGCCATCTTTTTGGTGAACCTTCAAGAGGGTACAAAGTAAATTAGCAACTTTGAAAATCGGGGACCTTGTAAAAAGCTATTGAATTATTCGCCAATTAATTTTAAATTCTCAATTAAGGGGAACAACTGTAAATAATTAAGAATGTAGACTATAGCATTGTATTGGGAAGGAACGGTCCATGGAGTAGAGTGTGTAATTTTGTATGCTAGAGCAAGTATTGTTGCCGTATAGCAAAGCTAATGGGTTGATCCAATTTGGATCATAAACTAGTGATAGAGTAATCCCCAGGGAAAAATCCATAACGAATCTACTTCCTCCGTTTTTTTTAATCGCTACACTTTCCTTTCTAGGAAGTTTAAAATTGATTGCTACACTTCTCCTTTTTTCCCTTATTAGTAACTTTTTCTCTCTATCTTTCTCATACCATTTTTTCTTACACACTTTTACTCACTCACCAAAGTTTTGCCTAGGAGTCCGTGAAATGAGAAGTGTAGCGATTAAAAAAAAAACGGAGGAAGTAGTAATTTTATGATATTTTCTTTCTCTAAATGGTTATCTTTTGTAAGGGATGCCAATCTCAATGGTCATTCAAACATTTTTCATTATTTTATTACTTTCTCCCTTTTCCACCTCACTCATGATCAACTATATATACTTTTCTATGTTTTTTTTACCGGTAATAGATTAATCTATAATTTTGGAGTTTTGATTTTATCTCCTGCTTTTTACTATACCACCATATTTATTCGCTTTCCAACCTCATTTCCATGTCATGTTAATTAATTTGGATTATTTGAGAATTTATCAATGATTATCCAGTATAATTAATCTTTATTATTGTAACTAATTAGAGGGGGTCCTTGGTTGAAAGAGGAGAATGAAAAGGAATCATGAAAGTATTAGGTAAGGAATACAATTCAAAGCCCTTTAGTTTCCCCTACATGTTTGGTTAGATACAAGAGAGTGAAGCAGCTTTTCATTTTTATTTGTTGGCAAAGTTGAAAGCAGTCTCAACTCTAAACCCTCTTCTCAGCAACTTCCTAACTTGCAAAAACAGGTAAACCTTGATTTTTTATTTCTCTTTTTATTTCATGGTTTTTAATAGAAAAAGTCTTATGCTTGTCGAGATAGCATTCAACGTTTTTTTATGTTGAAGACAACTCCGAAAAAGTAGATCGTCGTGCGTCCTTTTGGGACACAAATTTCGAGAATTCATAGCAAGACAGGACCAGCAAGCCAGGTTTTTGGGAACACCCTTCGATGCGCTTTTTTGGCTTTTTCAAGCTGTAGACGATGTTTATTTTATTTTCGAAAAAGGACATCGCCATGCATCCTTAAGGGGATTGAATTTCGAAAATCCCTACAAAATGAGTATCAATAAGTCCGGTTTTTGGGCACGCAGTTCAAGGTGACTTTATTCCGCTTTTTCGGGCTGAAGACGATGTTTTGTTGAAAAATGCTGTCATGCTCTAGGCGCACGAATTTCGAGAATCCCTATGAAACGAGTACCAATAACTTGGGTTTTCAAGCACACATTTTGAGGCGACTTTTTCGGCTTTTCGTGCTAAAGACATTTTTTCGAAAAAGGACATTGTTGTTCATCCTTATGGGGCGTGAATTTTGAAAAATGTCGTCTTCGACATCAAAATAGCCATAAAAGTTCCATCGAAGTTGTAATCCCCAGTCATTTTATAAATTTTATAAATACATTTAAAGTATCTTTATAATCATTTTCATATTTATTTCATTTAATTATTTAAGTGTTGACTATTTTGAAAGTCCAATGATTGTTTAAACGTTTTAAATAATCATTAATATTTATTGGGTTGGATTTTAAGTATAATAATTTCCAATTAACCCAACTAAAATTCCAGCATTATAACACTCATGATAATTCATTTAAAAACATTAAAGAACAACCACAAAGACATATACATCATACTATAAGAATTAAGGCATGTTTATGAGTTAAAAACCACTCAAATGAATTAATTTACTTCATGAAAAATAATTCCAGCAATATTAAAAATAATAAAAGGGCCAATATAACATCTCAATTCATGGTAAATCATATTCCAAGTTACTACAATAAATCCATCATAATTCACACTTTAACCAAAACATTAAAAACGATAATTCCATTAAACTAAAAATAATTCCAGCATCAATAAAATTAATAAAAACATGAATTAAACATAGTAATCAGTGAAATAAATAAAGAGTAACAACCCTAACATGATACTAGTCAATACTAACAATTCTAACTTCATAAATAATGGTTTAAGTACTCTAAAACATATATTAAAACAATAAAACTAACCCTAGTATGAATTCTAATAATTATAACGGTAGCATCATAGATCTAATAACTAAAATACTTCCTAATATAATTAAATAATTAATTAAATACTAAAGTACTAGAAGGGATGTTAGTTACCTCGATCCACCCGTAGAGTATATAAAAATCGAAAATTAAGAGTAATAAATAGCTAGGAAAAACGCCCCATTGAGAGAAATACCAAGAAGAGAAATAAATCCGAATTTGAGTCTTGAATTAACCCTTGAATATGAATTTAAAGTCACTAGGAAGTAGGAATTTATGAAGAACAAGTGGGAAAACCTTTTTTCATAGGGGAAGGGGGTAGTCATTAGCTTGACCTCCCTACCAATAAAATTCTCATAGGGGAAGGGGGTAGTCATCCAAAGCAATGTGACAAATGTGCTCAATTTGGGTTCCATTGTGGTATACCTTGAGGCTTTGTCCATTTACTTTAAACGTCCCTTTTTCTTCGCTCCACACTTCCACCGCTCCATGGAGGAACACTGTTTTTACTTCAAACGGTCCACTCCACCTAGACTTAAGTTTCCCCGGAAAGAATCTTAGCCTAGAGTTGAAGAGAAGGACCTTGTCTCCTACCTTGAACTCTCTATTCATTATCCTTCGATCATGCCATGCCTTAGTCCTCTCCTTGTAAATCCTAGCATTTTCATAGGCATCCCGCCTAAGCTCTTCGAGCTCATGTACATCCAAAAGTCTTCTTTCCACGGATGACTTGAGATCAAAATTCAAAAGCTTGATGGCCCAATATGCTTTGTGCTCTAACTCAACTGGCAAGTGGCATGATTTGCCATACACAAGCTTGTAGAGGGTTGTGCCAATTGGTGTCTTAAAAGCTGTCCTGTAAGCCCATAAAGCATTATCGAGCTTTAATGACCAATCCTTGCGAGATCGGTTCACGGTTTTCTCCAAGATGAGCTTCACCTCCCTATTTGACACTTCCCTTTGGCCGCTACATTGGGGATGATAGGAGAGCCCCATTTTATGATGCACCCCATATTTGGAGAGGAGTTCTTGGAAACTCTTTTTGACGAAATGGGATCCCCTATCACTAATCACGGCCCTCGGAACCCCAAACCTCGGAAATATCATGGACTTAAAGAGATTGGTAACTACCTTAGCATCATTTGTAGGAGAGGCGATTGCTTCCACCCATTTGGAGACATAGTCAACCGCCACTAAAATGTAGGAGTTACCAAGTGAAGAAAGGAAAGGTCCCATGAAATCCACCCCCCAAACATCAAAGATCTCCAACTTTAGAATGTTGGTGAGGGGAAATTCATGCCTTTTTGAGATGTTGCCAACCCTTTGCCACCGATCGCAAGCTTTCACAAAGCTCCAAACATCCTTGAACATTGTGGGCCACCACAATCCACATGATAAGATCTTGGCAACGGTAAGGGGATAAATGATATTTCTCTATCACACTTGCTATCTCATCATCGGGAAGGCATCTCCGATATAAACCATCCTCCCCCCTCTTGAACAAAAGTGGGTTCTCCCCCGCATAGAACTTAGAATCATGGAGGAACCGTCTTCGTTGTTGATATGTAAACTCAAAAGGAATGATCCCACAAGCCAAGTAGTTCACCATGTCGGCAAACCATGGGGTATCAAGGGCTTTGATGGAGTATAGGAGATCATCCTTTAAGCTATCATTAATGGGAAGCTCATGGGAGGGGGAGTCTTCAATCAAAGGTAACCGTGAAAGATGGTCGGCTACCAAGTTTTCCGTTCCCTTCTTATCTCTAATCTCAATAACAAATTCTTGAAGGAGCAAGATCCATTGAATCAACCGTGGCTTCGCATCCTTCTTGGACATAAGATACTTGATTGCCGAGTGATTCGTGTACACTACCATGTTGGAGCACACAAGATAAGGTCGGAACTTATCAAAGGCAACACAACCACCAACAACTCTTTCTCCGTTGTGGCGTAGTTCTTTTGAGCCGAATCAAGTGTCTTGCTCGCATAGTGAACAACATGAAGCTTCCTTTTTCTCTTTGCCCTAAAACGGCTTCCACTGCATAATCACTAGCATCACACATTAGTTCAAAAGGCAAGCTCCAATCCGGAGCTTGCACAATGAGGACGGAAATAAGGGCATGCTTTAAAGTCTCAAAAGCGTTCATGCAATCATCATCAAAAACAAATTCAATATCTTTTTTCAAGAGGCTAGATAGGGGCCTAGCAATCTTAGAGAAGTCTTTTATGAACCGGCGATAGAAACCGGCATGACCCAAAAAAGAACGCACTCCCTTCACCGTAGTAGGTGGGGGCAACTTCTCTATGACCTCAATCTTGGCCCTACCTACCTCAATTCCCTTTTGGGAAATCTTGTGTCCCAACACATTGCCATCCTCAACCATGAAGTGACACTTCTCCCAATTAAGCATTAGATTCATCTTTTGACATCTTTGAAGCACATTTTTCAAGTTCTTAGACAATCGTCAAAAGATGAACCTACCACGGAGAAGTCATCCATGAATACCTCAATGGTGTCTTCCAACATGTCCGAAAAGATGGTGGCCATACATCTTTAGAATGTAGAGGGCGCATTGCACAAGCCAAATGGCATCCTTCGAGAAGCAAAGGTATCAAATGGACAAGTGAATGTAGTCCTTTCTTGGTCATCGGGGTGGATGGGAATTTGAAAGAACCCCGAATAACCATCAAGGAAACAAAAATCGGAATGACCCGCCAACCTTTCAAACATTTGATCTATAAAGGGGATGGGGAAATGATCTTTCCGTGTGGCTTTATTCAATCTCTGGTAATCTATGCACATACGCCACCCGGTCACCGATCTAGTGGAGATTTGCTTTCCCTTTTCATTGGTGATGACGGTCATGCCTCCCTTTTTAGGGACTACATGAACGGGACTAACCCACAGACTATCGGAGATAGGGTAGATTATCCCCGCCTCAAGGAGTTTCAAGAACTCATTTTTGACCACTTATTTCATACTGGCATTCAACCTCCTTTGAGGCTCAATAGAAGAAGCATGATTGTTATCAAGATGAATTCTATGCATGCATAGGGTAGGACTTAGCCCCTTGAGATCCTCAATGCTATACCCAATGGCACTTATATGTTCTCGAAGGACATCAAGAAGTTGAGTAATTTGAGTGCCTTTAAGTGTAGCATTGACTATCATCGGGTAAGTCTCACCCTCACCAAGAAATGCATATTTTAAAGAAAAGGGTTTAAACTCTACCTTGGGAGGAGCCTTAGAACTCTCCTCCTTAGGTGAAGGCACCTCAAGGGCTTCGATATTCTCCTCCCTAGCACAATAGGTTGGAGAGGCATCCATGTCAAACTTGAAGTTTTTCCCTTCCTCATTATCTTCTAAATCCTCTCCCAAAAGTACATCTTCCAAGGGGTCCTTCTTACCCCTCATACCCTTCAAACTCAAGACCTCCTCATCAAAACTATCTATCCTCTTCACCTCTTCCATGATTGGAGACTTCATTGATTTCACCTCTTCCATGATTGGAGAGTTCATTGATTGCTTGAAAGCAAACTCCATGCTCTCATCTCCTACCCTTAATGTAAGCACATCACGCTTCATATAAAAAAGAACCCCGACCGTTTTAAGGAAAGGCCTCCTAAGTATAAGAGGAACTTGGGAGTCTTCTTCCATTTCCATAACCACAAAGTCACAAGGGATGAAGACCCTTCCAACTTGGATTGACACATCCTCCAACTCTCCAACCGGGACTTTCACCGATCTATCAGCGAGTTGAATTACCCTCCGTGTAGGCTTGAGTTCAAAATTAAGTTGCTTAGCGATGGACAAGGGCATCAAACTCACACTCGTCCCCAAATCCGCCAAGGCCCTCTTGGGCTCCAAGTCCCCAATCTTCAAAGGAATAGAATATGACCCCGGATCTTCAAGCTTCTTGGGGAGCTTGTTTAGAAGTACGACACTAACTTCGGCGGTCAAAGCAATAGCATCACTTCCCTCGAGCTTGGTCTTGTTTGAGAGGAGCTCCTTAAGAAACTTAGCATAAGTGGGAATTTGAGACATGGCTTGGAGGAAAGGGATGTGCACTTGAAATCCTTTCATGACTTCCAAGAACTTCATGAATATATCATTTAGTTGTTTCTTAGCTAGCCTTTGAGGAAAAGGAACCGGAGGCACATAAGCCTTGGGTGCCGCTTGATTGGCCTCTTTGCGTTTCTCATGAACTTCTTTCTCTTGGCTCGGTACAACATCACTTTTATCCTCCGCTATTACCTCTTCAAGAAGCTTCTCAAGTTTCCCTTCACTCCCCCTTTTCTCAACTTCCGGGCTTTCATTCACCTCACTAGGCATCTTAGGCCCCTCATAATTTGCTCCATACCTCAAAGTGATGGCCTTGGCATGCTCGTGAATCACGGGTTGGCTTGGGAATTGAGTAGAAGAAGAAGTGGGGTTGCTCACTTGTTGGGCAATTTGAGCAAGTTGGGTCCCAATCATTTTGTTCTGAGCTTGCAATTGTTGCAAGGAAGAGTGAATATCTCCCAACTTCTTATCATTATCGGCATTGGTCTTGGTTTGTTGGGCAAGGAAAAGTTGAAGTGTAGGCTCAAGATATGAAGGCTTTGGTGGGTTAGGCTCAAAGGGTGGTCTTTGTTGTGATTGGTTGAAACCGGGTGGTCGAAAGTTGGAGGCGTAGTTGTTGTGATTTTGTGGTGGAGGGTGTTTCCATGATCCTTAAGAGGGGTTGTTCCACCTCCCTTGGTTGTTGAAGTTTGAAGGCCCTTCTTTCCTTGCACCAACCCATGCCACATGTTCCATAGATCCACCACAATAAGAGCTTGCATGATCGGCGCCCCCATAAATTTCACAAGAGAAAGCTTGGGAAGGTGGTGGGCTTGGGGATGCCAAGTTCACCTACTCAAGTTTCTTAGCTATAGTGTCTAGCTTGTCATGGATATGATCCATAGCCTCCACATCATACTTCCCTTTTCCACTAACCTTCTTGCTTGTAGACCTCGTGTTCCCCCAAGAGTAATGCCTCACAACCTCTTCTATGGTGGGCTCAATATCTTCAACCGGTAGCTTGGTGAGTTGACCCCCCGCTCCGGAATCAATACTAGCTCTAGTCATGGGAAGCAACCCATCATAGAAACTTTGCATCAACATCCATTGACTATACCCATGGTGCGGACACGACCTTCGGAGGTCTTTGAACCTATCCCATGCCTCATTAAAACTCTCATCCTCATCTTGTGTGAAATTAGAGATCTTCCTCCTAGCCTCGGAAGTCTTCTCTTGGGAGTAGAACTCATCAACAAAAGCCGCCGTTACTTGTGCCCAAGTAGTCAAGGAATCGGGAGGTATAGATTGTAACCACTTCTTGGCTTTCCCCGTGAGAGAGAAGTGAAAAAGATTATACCTAACGAACTCTTGAGTAACATTATTTTGCTTGACCGTGGCACAAAGCTCAAGAAAGTTTTCCAAATGTCCAAGTGGACACTCATGAGTACATCCTCCGTAAGGATCTTGCTTGTTCATTCTAATCAAATGTGGAACTCAAAGTTAGCGGTTGTTGTCGACCTCCGTATCCCACTTTTAAGCTCAAATGCTTCGGGGTGACCATAGTCCCTCAAAGCTCTTGGAACGGGTGGATCCTCCGCCATGAGACTAGAAGTGGAAGAACGAGATTGATCTTCCTCAAATACCTCCCCCGGTTGCTCCTCACTAGTAGCTAGTACCCTTGGTTCCAAAAAAAATCCTCCTTAACTCCCGTAAAGTGCCCTCAAGATTGTGGTCGATTAGAAGCAATGGATCTCCTCGTAACCTTCTTGACATGCAAATACAAAAGCTAAAGGGAAAGATTAGCAACACAAGGGCTTACCACCAAGTAGCAAGCAACCAATCGGTAACCAAAGAAAAATAAAAATAGAAAACGGGAGGGGGAATAAAGGTTACTTAGACTCAAAAATCACAATTCAATGCAATGTAATACGTTGCTTCCCCGGCAACGACGCCAAAATTTGACACGATCGTTGCACGTGCCAAATTATAACCTAACTTATCCAAGTATAGGGCAAGAAAGGGTCGAATCCACGAGGAAGCAAGGATCAATCAAGGTTTGAAAGTTATTAAGCGAGCTAAGTCTATTTTTAGTGGTTTTTGATAAAATTGATTAACTAAGAAATTATGAACGAATTAGATACTATTAAACTAAATGGATGGGATTAAACTAAAATAGGAAGACACTAGGGGGTAGGGAAATCACTAGTTAACCATTAGCTAACCTAATTTGTCGAGCCAAGGGAATTCATTAGGGTCAACTAAGCGACTAAGTCACTCAAATGTTTTCTAATTACTCTCTCGAGCTAATTAGGAGGACTTAATCAACCAATTTTATCTATTCTCATGGCAAAATCAATCAACCAAGTATTTCCACAACTCATAGTGATTCAATTAAGGTCCTAGGAAGTCAATCACCTATTCTCATGGTGAGGTCAAACTATTGACTAGCATAAGGTCAATCAAAAGCTTCATCTCTCAATCCTTCACTTTTGATCCCCAAATCAAGTTCAAATGGTGATCAATCAATTAAACAAGGCAATAAAATAACCTAGACAACCTAATTTCACCTAGGTCTAACCCCCAAGCTTGACTTTTAAGGTCAACTAATGATCACCTAGGTCATCCCCTTCCCCTAGCTAGTAAACTACTCACTAGCCATGAAAAGTACAATATAAAAAGCTTCAATCAATAAAGATGATCCAACAATGGTGAAAATCATATTTAATAAGCTAATCATCAACTAATCACTACTAATCAAATGCTAAACCAAAATTAAGCAAGTATAAAAGCAAATAAGAGAAGAGTAAGAAGAAATACTCAAATAAGATGGAAATCAAATGCAAATCTCCATTGAAATAGCTTCAAAACTTCAATATTCAAGAGCTTAGATCTAGTTTCTCTCTCTAACTTCTACTTCTCTCTCTAAAAACCTCTCTAATTAAAACTAATTAATATTCATAAAATAAAGCTTAGTTTTAGGATTATTACAAAATTGGTTTTATACCCCATAGAAATAAGGGCAAAATTGTAAAAGACGAAACAAAAAAAATAGGAAAACTGGGCGATAGAGCGCCCGCTCCAGGCTTGGAGCGCCCTCTCCTGGAACGCTCTAGGGCTGCTCCAAGCTAGTGCCAGTTTTGTCTTTGTTTCTTCACACACGGAGTGCTTGCTCCCCTGTTTGGAGCCTCTTCCTTGCTTATGTAGCTTTAAAACACTCCAAGAAAATATTAGATGGGGGAGGGGGATGCACATGCAAATGAAATGACCTACATGCAACCTAACTATATGCAAATGAACTAAAACTAAATGCTAAGTATGAGGATATGAGAAATGATGAAAAAGGGGAAGAAAAGGAAATTAAACTATATGGCCTAAAATGAATCTAAATGGCCTAAAACTAATTGCAAATAAGTGAACCTAAAGTCCACTTATCATTCCTCAAATTCAACTCACGCTGAGTGAAGATGTACTTCAGACTCTTGTGGTCAGTATATACCTTGCACGGAACCCCATATAAATAGTGTCGCCAAATCTTAAGAGCAAACACTACAGCAGCTAACTCAAGATCATGAGTAGGGTAGTTCCTCTCGTGCACTTTCAGTTGAATCGAAGCGTAAGCCACAACCTTTCCTTGTTACATCAGAACACAACCCAAACCATGCTTAGATGCATCACTGAATACCTCAAACTCAACCCCTTTAGTAGGCAAAGTCAGAACTGGAGCAGTAGTGAGGCGTTTCTTTAACTCCTGAAAAGCTTCTTCACACTCGACTGCCCACAGAAACTTGCTTTCCTTCGTCATCAGCTTGGTCAATGGTTGAGCTATCTTGGACAAATCTCCTATAGTAACTAGCAAGACCTAGGAAACTCCGGATCTCAGACACATTCTTCGGAATTTCCCACTCTATGACACCCTTAATCTTAGAAGGATCTACCATAACACCATCCTTGTTGATCACATGGCCTAAAAAAGATACCTCCTTCAACAAGAATCACACTTGGAGAACTTCACGAACCATTTCTGTTTCCTCAGAATGTCTAGGATTATCCTCAAGTGCTTCTCATGCTACTCCCCATTCTTAGAGTAAACGAGGATATCATCGATGAACACCACAACGCACGTGTCCAAATACTCATGAAAAGAACGGTTCATTTGGTCCATGAACACAGCAGGCGCATTTGTGAGTCCAAAAGGCATGACGATGAATTCATAGTGCCCATATCTTGTTCAGAATGCAGTCTTAGGGATATCTTCTTTCTTCACTGGAATCTGATGATAACCTGATCTCAAGTCAATCTTAGAAAAGACTCCATCACCCTTTAACTGATCAAACAAATCCTCTATTCGGGGCAACGGATACTTTTTCTTGATCGTCATTTTATTAAGCTCACGGTAATCAATACACAAGCGCATACTCCCATCTTTCTTCTTGACAAACAAAATAGGAGCACCCCATGGAGACACACTTGGACTTATGAAGCCCTTATCAATCAACTCTTTCAATTGAGCCTTCAGCTCTTGCAGTTCGGACGACGCCATTCTATACGAAGCCTTTGATAACGGAGCAGTTCCAGGCATAAGGTCGATGCCAAACTCGACATCTCTCTCTAGAGGGATACCATGGAGCTCATCAGGAAATACGTCCTGATACTAGCGGACTACAGGGATATTTTCCATTTTCACTTCTTGGGACAAATCTTTAACCATGCATAGGAACACTTGTTCCCCTTTCTGATGGAACTTTTGCATTTTCATAGCAGATACGATCTTTATCACCTTCTTCAAAATAACTCCCCTGTAATAGATACGCTTACCACACGGACTACGAAGCGTCACCTTCTGATCACGGTAATGAATATGAGCATGGTACTTAGATAACCAGTCCATACACAGGATGACGTCGAACTCAGACATGGAAAACTCCTTAAGATCAGCAGGAAGATTAGTACCCATAAGAGAAACAGGTACGTCGCGATACCCGGCATGGCAAGGATAGCTTTCGCCGATAGGAAGGGAAATGAGAGTTCGTAAAGGAGAACTCGAAGATAGGTCAGCCTTCTGAATAAAAGAACTCGACACAAAAGAGACTGTAGCACCAGAATCAAATAACACACAAGCAGGTACAGAATTAACAAGGAAAGTGCCAGTAATAACATCAGGATGAGCATCGGCATCGGATTGAGTCATGCAGTAGACTTGATTCTTAGGCGAAACAGAAGAACTAGAAGGACCAACAGAAGGATTAGTTATCAGGTTCTTACGACAGTCGAAAGTCTTGGGATCTTCCTCTCTACAGTAGTAGCATACAACCTTAGAACCATCACAGTTCTTCCCCGGATGAAAAGCTTTCTCACACCTCCTGCATTTAGTAGGATCATAGCTCGGTCTAGTACCAGAATTCTGAAATCCACCTCGAGCATTGGGTTCAAACCTCGTCTTCTTTGCAGGAACCAGAGCATAGGAAGTAGCAGGCCTTCTCATAGAAACAACCTTAGAAGCTTCCTCCTCTTTGATCAAGGCATGGACACTAAGTGCTAACTCATAAGCTTCCTGAAATAAAGCAGCTCTAGAGCACATTACGTGGGTCCTTACTCTCGGATCCATCTTCTGGATGCACCTCTTAACCCTTTCAGCCTCAGTAGGTACAATGGAAGTAGAAAACCTAGCGAACTCAGTGTAACGGTCCTTATACTCCTGAACACCCAAGCTTCCCTGAGTCAAGGACAAGAATTCCTCCTGTTTCTGCCAGTGGAGTTCATCAGGATAGAACGTCTCTTGCAGCTTAGCAGAGAACTTAGACCACTCAAGACCAGAGCAAGCGTCTCTGACCATGCTCCACCAATTATCGACTTCCTTCTTCAGATAATAGGAACTGATAGATACCCGTTCAGCAGCAGGGCAATTAGTAGCAATGAACAACTTTTCCATATCCCTCAACCAGTTTTCTAGAACCATAGGGTCAGCAGTACCCTCGTAAGTTAGTGGTCTATGACGATCAAAACGATCGAAAACTGATTGTCCAGAAGAGGAACCAGAAGACTTGTTGGTTAAGGAAATGAAAGCACCCTCTACCGCTCGGCGACGACGGCGCGCAACCTCCTTTCAGACACAACGGTTATGTTATCATGAATGCATTCTACAAAACAAGAGATTAAGTTAGACAATAAGGCATACGTTAGCAAGTTAAATGCAGAAATAGATAAGTCATAACGATTCCTAAGGCTTTCTTCCTACCCAAGTAACTCTCACTAAGTACTTTACTTGAAGCCTAAGACACTAGTAATCTTAGTTACAATGACTACACATCTCTCATGAAACATGTAGCAACTGAATGAGAGTTTTTGGAAAGTTTGGCTCTAATACCAACTGTAACATCCCGTCCTTTAACAGTAACAAAAATAAAGATAAAAGAAATAAATCTATTAAATAAAAGATCAGTGGCAGCGAAAATACTATTGGGACGGAAATGTTATTCTAAACAATGAAATAGAATAAAATCCCAAGTCAATAATATCCTCAAAAATAAATAAGGAAATGAGGTCCCATACCCTCATTTCATAAACATACTAAAAATCCCAAATAAAACATCAAAAGCATAATCCAACTAAAATGGACTCCATAAAATAGGAACAATCATAATAAAACTAATTAAGACCCACTAGAAAGGTGGTCTTAATCTTCCAATCATAGTGCTCATCTACAACTACTACGACCATATCCTTCCTCACGGGACCATGTCTCACAGTCCCAGTCCAGACGGCAACGATCCTAAACTTCCACAGCTACAAAGATATACAACAAAATCCACGATCAGTGGGGAGTAACTAACAGCTCTCCCAGTCCAATCAGGATTCAATTAGCAAATTAAAATATGAATAATAATGCCAGGCATACACAATAATCATACAAGACATAAGGAAAAACATACAACATATGAAGTAGGAAATAATAAGACAAGTTAACAACAATAATATTCATCAAACACTATATAGGATAAAGAAAGGAAAGTAATTCCATAAATAGATCGTCAAAAGAGGAAAGAGACTTCAAAATTAGTAAGTGAAATAAATGAATAAATAAATAATTTAAAAAAATGAGTGAGATGAAGGGTAGCACCCTGCTCAGTGCCCCTCACCTCTCGGAGTGCATGTTCAGTATCCTTGGAATAAAATAATTCCTTAGACTACTCAACTCAAAGTAAAACAATTAAAACCAATAAAGTTCTTCGAATTTAAACACTCGTCACATCATCAAAATATTCTTCAAATCATCAAATATACTTCAAATCATCAGATAATTATAAAAATCACAATTCTTCAAAAATAAATACTATAAAATCAATTCTTCAAAAATAAATAAAACAACTAAATTAAATGCTCTTCAAAAATTAAGATTTCAAAATATAAATTAAAACTTCTTCAAATTCTAATTTCCAAAACATAAATCCATCAAAGTCGTTATCTGAGTTTGGGTACGAAGTCGATTATAAATAAAATTATAAATCTTCCCTGTACATAACTCTTGGCGAAATAATGCTAAGGGCAGTATTATTCTCCCCCGAGCATTACGACGTCGATAACTCAAAATTTATCAAAGTACACAAGACGGTTTCACAATAACATGCATCAGCATAATAGTTCAACATTTCAAGATTTAACAATCAA
Source organism: Patellifolia procumbens (assembly GCA_947645195.1). Taxonomy (NCBI): domain Eukaryota; kingdom Viridiplantae; phylum Streptophyta; class Magnoliopsida; order Caryophyllales; family Amaranthaceae; genus Patellifolia; species Patellifolia procumbens. The sequence goes on from CANSGD010000953.1 coordinate 2,626,635, forward strand.
ACATACTTTCATAATTGAATACGACAAAACTGCATAAATAAAATAATTAAAATAACTTCAACAATGTTGTTATACCCAACAAAACGTAACAGTAAGCCAAAAAGGAAAAAGGAAGGGGCAGCACTGGGTCGCGGGCCGCGATAAGCCGTTGTGAGGCGCGACGCTGCTCGCGGGTCGCGAGCAGCCATTGTCTCCCATTCGTCCGTTCTGGTACTTTACGTACCCAAATAAATTCACATCCAACATGCTCAAAAAAATTCAAGGAAAATTAAAATATAACTTTAAGAACATCAAATAGGTATGCTTGAATTAATACTCCAAAGAAATTTAAGAAACAAAATAATTACAAGTCCTTTAAATCATGGAACTCAACTTATCAACATGCTAAAATATAAATAATAATTTCCAATTAACCCAACTAAAATTCCAGCATTATAACACTCATGATAATTCATTTAAAAAAGTTTAAAGAACAACCACAAAGGCATATACATCATACTATAAAATTAGGGCATGTTTATGAGTTAAAAACCACTCAAATGAATTAATTTACTTCATGAAAAATAATTCCAGCAATATTAAAAATAATAAAAGGGCCAATAGAACATCTCAATTCATGGTAAATCATATTCCAAGTTACTACAATAAATCCATCATAATTCACACTTCAACCAAAACATTAAAAATGATAATTCCATTAAACTAAAAATAATTCCAGCATTAATAAAATTAATAAAAACATGAATTAAACATACTAATCAATGAAATAAATAAAGAGTAACAAACCTAACATGATACTGATCAATACTAACAATACTAACTTCATAAATAACAGTTTTAAGTACTCTAAAACATATATTAAAACAATAAAACTAACCCTAACATGAATTCTAATAATTATAACATTAACATCATAGATCTAATAACTAAAATACGTCCTAACATAATTAAATAATTAATTAAATACTAAAGTACTAGAAGGGATGTTAGTTACCTCGATGTACCCGTAGAGTATATAAAAACCAAAATTTTAAGAGTAATGAATAGCTAGGAAAAACCTTGAGAGAAATACCAAGAAGAGAAATAAATCCGAACTTGAGTCTTGAACTAACCCTTGAATATGAATTTAAAGTCACTAGAAAGTAGGAATTTATAAAGAACAAGTGGGAAAAGCTTTTCCCCTTTTTCTTGTGAAGTAGGCGTGTGATAGGGATGAATAGTGGAGAATTTAATTGCTGTAATTTTTAGTTTAGGACAACAATAATAATATAAAGAGTATGAATATATAATTGCTAAAATAGAGTAGAGAATAAGGAGTGATTGACTCTCATTGGAGGAAGGGATTAGCTACCAAAATTAGTTGATACTAGCTTCAAAATTCAAAAATAAAATCCCCTCCAAAGCTCCCCCATGGCCGGCCACCCTACTACTCACACAACAAGTGGGTTGGTCCACTTAAGCGGTAAGTGAAGCATACATAAGTTTGATCCAAAAATAAAATAATAAGGCTCAAACAAAAAATAAATACTAAGTACTAACACTAAGAAAATATAAATAATAATACTACATCTTTAAAAATATAAAACTCAAATAACCACACCACAATAATCACAATCACCTAAACACAACAATTAAATATAAACATCCAACACTTATGAAAAATAATAATAAGTTATATAAATTTAGTTTTCAAAATATAAACATATATAATTATACACAACAACACTTAAGATAATTATATATATAAATAAAGAATATATGAATAAATCAAGGATATAAATAAATATAACATAATAAATAAATAATTGAAGCGGGAAATTTCTTGTGAAATTACGGGATGTTACAAGTTAACGTGGTGACCAAGAAATCCCACCTAATTCTGTCATAAGCTTTACTAAGGTAAAGTTTAAGTGCAGCATAGGATTCAAGACCCTTCCGTTTGTGATTTAGCCAGTAGATCAGCTCATGCCCTAACAAAAGATTGTCACTCAACATCCGCCCTAGTACAAACGCATTTTGTTCCTGTCCAACCAAAGAAGGGAGGACATCTTTCATACGGTTCACCAGTACCTTGGAGATGACCTTGTAAATGGTGTTACACAAACTAAAAGGGCGAAATTGGGTAGGCGAAGTGGGCCGTGCAACCTTGGGAATGAGGACAAGAAAGGTTTTATTTGGTTCACGTAACAAATGACCCCCATGGAAGAATCCAAGTACAGCAGCAACAACTTGATCCCCAATGACCTCCCAGTGACGTTTGAAGAACAAAGCTGGGAATCCGTCAGGTCTTCGGGCTTTTAAAGAATGCATACCAAAAAGAGCCAACTCAATTTCATGTCTGGTAATAAGTCGGATTAAATGATCTTGTTGTGTTGCAGAGAGGGTAGGAAGGTCTTGGAACCAGTGATTCCAATGAGAAATGTGTACACGACGAGCTGGTGGAGAGAACAGATCGTGGAAATAACCTAGGAAAGCCTCTTGAAGAGCTGTTTCTGTTGTGATCCAAGTATTGTCATGTGATAAAAGAGCTTTGATGGAATTTTTCCCTTGTCTTTATTTGACATGATAAAATAGCCCTGTAGATTGATCACCATATCGATCCCAGTAGGATTTTGCGTGTTGCTTCCAATACATCCACTGAACAACGACTTGGTCTTCATATTGATGTCTGATGCGAAGCTCGGAATGCAAGTTGGCATCCGTAAGGTGATTCTGAACAAAGGCAAGATGACGAGATATATTGCCCCATTGGATACCTTTGCGGCGTTTGTAGTCTAAACACCAATTTTTACACCCGTCCTTTATGTCGTTAAGTCGACGGAGAAGGATGAACATGTGAGACCCCGTCCACTGTTTTGACATTCACATTCCACAAGTCTGGTGATGTCTCCAAACTGACGACACCACGCCTCAATCCTATACGGTCTATAAATAGAAGGCGAGTGTGGAGCACAGTCCAAAATAATGGGAGCATGGTCAGAAAAGAAGATTGGTAGGTTCCACACCAAGGCTAACAGCTTGGGTTGATTAAAGAAAATAGAATATATATATATATATATATATATATATATATATATATATATATATATATATATATATATATATATATATATATATATATATTATATTTAAAAAAAACGAAATAAAAGGGGGGGGGAAGGGAACTGATTCAAAGAATCAGTATTAGCAAAACAGAGAAAAAAAGAGGGAAGGGAGTAACAGTGGGGGGCATGCGAAGGAGGGAGGGAGGAGGGAAGGTTGGGTGCTGGCGGTTTGGTAGTGGTTGTTTGGTGGCTTGCGAAGGCTGTTTTCGGCTAGGGCAAGGTTGTTTGGGCGCAGAAGAGGGCGGCACGGCTAAGGGCTCAGGCGAAGGCAGCACGGAGCTGCGAAGCGGGGATGGTGTGGAGCTGGGCGTTTTGCGAGGAGGGGGACGCGGTTGCTGCGGTGGTTATGGGTTGTTGTGATGGTGGTTTCCGGCGGGTTTCAGAGGAGGGGCGAAGGTTGTTCAGCGGGTGGTTCAAATTGGCAAAATTTTCTTTTGTTTTTCAACCTTAAAATAAGAAATTAAAGAGAGAAGGGAGAAGGGAGAAGAGTGAAGCAACCTTAGAAGTGATTTGTTGCTTGAGCCATTAAATGAATTTGGGTTGGTATTTATAGAGCAAATTTTCAGAAATTTTGGAGCTTATTCTTTTATGCCCCGACTTCTAATCATTTTCATTAAGTTAGTTAATAAATAATTAGCAGCGGAAATCCTAGCTTAGTCGATGCGTCACACGCCGTACTTTTCTAGAGGAAAAATACAAGGCGATTTTAATTTTAAAGTAAACATAAATTGAGTTACGAGATAATTAAAACTTTCATAACATTAATTAAAAGTCGACACTAGTGTTCTGGTACTTGGAAATTAAAATAACAACTGAAAATTTAAAACTAGAGGTGAACTTCATCAAACTGGAACAATTAAACTTTGATTGATACTTCCTCACCCCTACGCATTTCCATAGCCATCATCAGTACCTACAACATAAAGAGTAACATCATGAGCCGAGGCCCAGTAACATACTACCCTAACAGCGTAAATTCGTTTTAACTCATTTTATTTACAAACATGGAGAGGCGAAACACTTTAAAACGTTTTTGGAAAAAAACCATTTTAACAAATCAATACATATCATAATTCATAACATTCAACTCCATATTTCCCACTATCTTTTATTGACTTGGTAACTGGCTAGTATACTTGGTAGTCCTCAAGGAGCACTCTCCCGTGTTGGATACACCCTTTAATAGTCCTCAGGGAGCACTCTCCAATGTTAGATCTATTACCCATGGCAGTCCTCAAGGAGCACTCTCCCGTGTTGGATATTGCCCTTTTGTAGTCCTCAAGGAGCACTCTCCCGTGTTGGATCTACTACCCAGGTACGTGCACGACCCCTATTAATAAATGATTCAAAATATAACGTAACAATATACAGTCAGAATGTCTTTCCACTTTTCATTTATCATGTTACTCATACACATATCATCATAACTTTCATAAAACTCGTAAAATCCACTTTAAACATGCTTAATCATCAATTCTCATAATTTCTCATATTCGGATTATCATGCTTGAAAACCATTAAACTTTTCCCATAATCTAAATAAACTCATTCATAAATACATTTCTCTTTTCAACATTATACTCATATACGTCATATTTGCAAAGCATTTCATAATCATATTTCAAGGGGATTGTGGGTGTTAGCAATAGATGTTACCTAGTTCCGTTGTGAGGAACGCTTCTTACATTTGAGAATTGAATATTTTTTAAGTAATCGTTCAATTGTATATAACATCATACTCTTTAAATATTTTTTAATAAAATCCTTTACTTTCAAGTAACTAACTAAAATAGTTTAACTAATCTTATTTTAATTCATTTTCTTTATATAATAAGTTTTCATAATAATAATTAAAGCATTATTTATGAAATAATAACATTATGTACTTAATTATTTAAATAAAATCAGTTTTATTTTAACATAATTATGACAAAATTAATATTAACTAAATTACGTAGGAATGGAAATAAACATTAGGTGGCTTACATTGGTTTAGAGAGGAGTTAAAGGTTGACTTTTAGTTTATAATCAAAACTGATTTCAGGGAATCAGTTTCTAAAATTTTGGCAGACCAAAACGAAAGGGAGGGAAGAGGGAGAGCTGGGCCGTAATACAAGGGTGTATCAGGCGGCCGGAATTTCTACCGGCGATTAGGGGCGGTGTCGGAAGGGAGGGAGGCGATCGGTGGTGCGGCGGATGGTGCTGCGTGGCGCAGCGAACAAGGGGGAAAGGAGAGGGGAATGCGGGCAGGGAGAGAAATGAAACAGAGCAGGGTGTTCGTTGGTGGTGGTTCGGTGGCAGCTCAAGCGAACTCTAGGTGATGGCGTTTCAGGTGGTGTTTAACGCGGTGATGCCGCGGTGGTGTGTGAAGAACAGGGGACTTTTTTCCCTTTTTATTTCCTGATTTGTTTTTGCTCAATTTGAAATTATTTTTGGTTGCTAAAAATCTACTATAGTTTTAGTTTCAGCATTTAGGAATGGTTTTCTAACTATGGAGTTGCTATGTGTTGCTCCCATGGAGCTATTTTGCAAGAAGAGAAAGAGAAGAAGGAAAGCAGGATGTTTGTTGATGATTTTACTGGGTTGATGAAACTCCTATTTATAGAATTTGAAGGGAACAAACTTGCCCATGTTAGCAGATTTTTACTGGGCATGGCTGACCTTGGAGAACAAGGTGTTTGGGAATGGGGGAGCAAGTCATTCAAACGAGAAGGGGAAGGTAACGGGTGGTGAAGTGCATGGAGGGAAATTCATTTTCTTTTTCTCTTTTTTTTGTAAGGATTTGGTTGATTAATAAAGCTTATACACTAGATTAGGAGATAATATAAAGAGTTAAACAAGATAATATTGTGATAAATAAATATTATATTTTCAGCAAAATAATAGTAATAATAATTTTAATAACAATGAGAATACTTATAATTAAAACATCGAAAATTTATATACAAGAAATTTATAAAATTAAATTAAGACTTGTTTATGATAATAAAACAACTTAATTATGATTATTAACTTTTCCATTTTTCGGGGTGTTACATCCTCACCCCCTTATAAAAAGTGTCATCCTCGAAACTTGAGCTCGATTACGATCCATCAATCTGCTTATGCGATTTCAAGTAACTCATATAAGTCATGATCAATCACCATTCATATAAAAGAAAATTTCACATACAATCATGTCTTTAGACAACACTTACTATGATTCAACATTAAAAAGAAAAAGTTCCAGGTATTTCGATTTCATTTGGTCCTCAACTTCCCATGTAGCTTCAGAAGATGTATGGTTAGCCCACAAAACTTTCACCATAGGTATCACCTTATTTCTAAGCTGTTTTTCTCTTCGGTCAAGTATCTCTATTGGTTTCTCCTCGTAAGTCAAATCATTACGTAATTGCAGTGTTTCGTGCCTAATCACATGACTTGGATCAGCTATTTACTTTCGTAACATTGAAACATGGAATACATCATGCACTTTATCTAGATTAGTTGGCAAGGTGAGGCGATAAGCTACTCCGTTAACTCTTTCCAAAATCTCATACGGCACAATAAACCTTGGACTCAGTTTCCCAGTTTGTCCTCATCACTCCTTTGGTAGGTGAAATTTTTAAGAACATATGATCTCCCACCATAAATTCCAAAGGTTTTCTTCGTCGATCCGCATAACTCTTTTGTCTACTTTGAGCTGTTTTCATTCGAGATTGAATCAATCGAATCTTGTCGATTGCTTCTTGGATTAATTCAGGTCCAACGATGTGTGTTTCGTCAATGTCACTCCAACATAAAGGTGTGCGACATTTTCTCCCATACAGAGCTTCATAAGGGGCCATTCCAGCAGTTGCTTGATAACTGTTGTTGTATGAAAATTCCACCATGGGCAAAAATTTCTCCCAAGTTCCTTGGAAGTCCAAGAAACATGCCCTAAGCATATCTTCCAAGATTTTATTTGTACGTTCCGTTTGACCATCGGTCATTGGGTGAAAAGCCGTGCTAAAGTCACTTCTCGTTCCAAGAGCCTTTTGCAATTCTTTCTAAAATCTTGCTTGAAATATAGAGTCACGATCAGATACAATGGAGCGAGGAACTCCATGTAACCTTACTATTGTGTTCACATATAGTTCCGCGAGTCGATCCAAACTCCAATTGTTCTTAGTGGCTAAGAAATGTGCGGACTTGGTTAATCGATCCACAATGACCCAAATGGAGTTCATTCCTTTAGTGGATACTGGTAAACCCATGATAAAATCCATCGATATAGAATTCCATTTCCATTCTAGCACATCTAAAGGTTGTAGTAACCCAGATGGTCTTTGATGTTCTATCTTAATCCTATGGCAAGTCAAACATTTTGCTACAAACTCGGCAACCTCTCGTTTCATGTTACTGCACCAAAATGTTTCCTTCAAGTCTTTATATAGCTTATTTCCTCTAGGGTGAGTGGAATATGGAATATTATGAGCTTCTTCTAAAATTTTCTTTTTCAAACCCCTGATGTTGGGAACACATAACCTTCCTTGGAATCTCAATGTACCGTCCTCTTGAACAACGAATCCCGGTGATTTTCCCTTTTGAACTTCACTCTTAATCTTTTCTAACTCTAAATATCTTTCTTGTGTTTCCTTTATCTCATTAAGTAATGTTGGCCTCAATTCCGTCATGTACAAACATCCACTTTCTTGTTTCCAAACCAATTCCACTTCCATTCTCCATAGGTCCTCACAAATGGCTTTAGGGGGTGACATGGTAGTGTTTAAATAGGCTTTCCGACTCAAGGCGTCAGCCACAACATTGGCTCTGCCAGGATGGTACTGGATGTCAAGATCATAATCTTTAAAAATATCTAACCACCTACGTTGTCTCATATTGAGTTCTTTTTGTGTGAAAATGTATTTCAGGCTTTTGTGGTCGGTAAAAATTGGAAATGAGGCTCCATATAGGTAATGTCTCCATATCTTGAGAGCAAATACAACAGTGGCTAACTCCAAGTCATGGGCAGGGTAATTCTGTTCATGAGATTTGAGTTGACGGGAAGCATAAGCTATGACCTTTCCATGTTGCATTAAGACAAAACCTAATCCTTGTTTCGAGGCATCGCTATAGACTATGAAACCATCGGTTCCCGAGGGAAGAGCAAGGACAGGTGTAGTAAAGAGTCTCTTTTTAAGTTCTTGGAATGCCGTCTCACACTCATTGGTCCACTCAAATTGTGTAGTCTTCTTTACAAGGCGTGTAATGGGTTGTGAAATCCTCGAGAAATCTTTTACAAATCTCCTATAGTATCCGGCTAATCCCATGAAGCTCCTTACTTCAGGTACATTGGTAGGTCTAGGCCACTCAAGTATAGCTTTTATTTTCTGAGGGTCCACTGATACACCTTTATCAGAAATGATATGACCTAAGAATGCTACTTCCTTTAACCAAAATTCACACTTTTGCAATTTCCCATATAATTTATTTTCTCATAGCACATCTAAAACCTTTCGTAAGTGTTCCTCATGTTCTTCCGGACTCTTTGAGTATATTAAGATGTCATCAATGAAAACAACTACAAATTGGTCTATGTAAGATTTGAAAACTCGGTTCATTAAATCCATAAAGACTGCAGGTGCATTGGTTAACCCAAAAGGCATTACTATAAACTCATAGTGACCATATCGAGTCCTAAAGGTGGTTATAGGAATGTCTTCAGGTTTTATTCGAATTTGATGGTATCCTGACCTCAAGTCAATCTTGGAAAAAGTAGTTTCTCCACGAAGTTGGTCAAACAAATCATCAATACAAGGTAAAGGGTATCTATTCTTGATAGTGATCTTAGTCAACTCCCGATAATCTATACACAATCTCAAACTTCCATCTTTCTTTTTCACAAACAATACAGGTGCACCCCAAGGTGAGACACTTGGTCGAATATAACCTTTTTCAAGCAACTCATCTAACTGTTTCTTCAATTCTTGTAATTCTATCGGGGCCATCCTATAAGGCGCTTTAGATACAGGGGCAGATCCTGGAGTCAAGTCAATGGAGAAGTCTATCTCTCTTTGTGGGGGTATGCCTGGTATTTCATCAGGGAACACAACGGGATAGTCACAGACTACAGGTATGTCTGATAGGGATACTTCATTACTATCCACCACATGGCAAAGGTACCCAAAACATTCGTTCTTAAGTAAGTTCATGGCTTTTAAGGTCGATAAGATTTTAACCTTAGGTCTCGCTATCCTTTTTTGATATGACACTTTTTGCCCATTCAATCCTCTAAGAGTCACTTTATGGTTCACACAATTAATATCAGCTTTGTGTTTCGCTAGCCAATCCATCCCCAAAAGTACGTCAAAGTCGGTCAGATCAAATTGGACTAAATTACTTAGGAATTCACATTTTCCTATGGTGATGGGACAGTTCCTATACATAGCATCACAAGTCACAAGATTTTCCAGAGGGTAGGGATACAGACATGGTTGGAAATTTTTCACATTGGGTCAAATCAAGGTGTTTAGCAAACGATGAAGAGATAAATGAATGTGTAGCTCCCGAATCAAATAGAACATACGCAGGTCTAGAATGAACAAGGAATGTACTGGTTATAACATCTCCATTAGCATCAGCTTCCTCTTTCTGCATCACAAACACTCTTCCATTTTATGGGGGTCCACGAGGAGGGTTACGATTGAAATTTGTTGCATTACCATTTCCCTGATTCGGACCATTCTGAAAGTTTCTCCTATCACCTTGTCCACGAGGCATGTGAGGACAATCTCTGATTTTATGGCTCTTACTACCACACTTGAAGCAATCTCATGTGCCATTTCGCCAATCTTTTTCAACATGGTTCAACTTCCCACATTTAAAACAGCCTCGAGGTCGAGAATAACCCCGGTTCCTATTATAACCCCCTTGGTAACTATTATTGGCCTTTTTATACGACCCATTGTTTGATTGACCTCCCTGAAAATTTTTCTTCCTCTTCCCATATACCTCCTCTCTGAGCTTCATCATCCTTTCAACATTGATAGCCCTATCATACAAGTCTTGATAATAAGGGCTCCTATAGCTAGATAGACGTTCACGAAGGTTCAGAGTCAACCCACCTTCAAAGCGATTCATCTTTTGCCTATCAGTGGTCACTAAATCAGGGGCGAAACGTGAAAGCTCATTAAACCTTACTACATACTCTAGAACAAACATCTTTCCTTGGGTTAGATGGATAAACTCATATTCCATCTGCGATTGCAACGATTGAGGATCGAACGATTCCTCATTGCGTCCTTAAGTTTCTCCCAACCAAAATCGGGCTCCTTTTGAATATCTTTAGCACTTTTCCACCAAAGATTAGCTTGCCCTTTAAGGTAGAAAACCACAAAGTTAACCTTCCACTTATCAGGATACTGAGTAGCATCAAACAGTTTCTCCATATCACAGAGCCATTTCTCAAATTCAGTCGGATCTGGTTTGCCATCATAAGTAGGTGGTTTGTGGGATGCAAACCTCTTGAACATGTTAGAACACTCCTCTTCATATGTTTTAAATTTTTGCTCTTATGTTTTGAATATTTGTTCTTATGTCCTAAATCTTTATTCTTATGTTCTAAAGTTTTGTTCTTATGTTCTAAAGTTTTGTACTTATATTCTAAATTTTTGTTCTTTTGTTCTAAAGTTTTGTTCTTATGTTCTAAATTTTTATTTTTATATTCTAAAATTTTGTTCTTATGTTCTAAATTTTTTGATCATTGAAGTTGGATTTGGAAGCTAAGAAAGTTGGAAATTCCACTGAAAGTAATAAAACACCAGACATTGAGTTTTTTTTTTGAACCAGACATTGAGTTGCTTATTTGTTCAAGTGTTCCTACTGAAACTACTATGAAACCCCCTAAATTTTCCAAGAATAAGGTAAGTGGGAACATGTACTAAACAACTCTAATGGAAGTGCACAATGGATGAAGGGTGATAGAGAGAAGGCAATTGAGAAACAACAAAAGAAGAAAAGGATGTGCACCGGTTGTGGGGAGCTTTCTTACCATGATGTCCGCAATTGCCCACATTAGTACAAGGGATGAGTTTAGGTAATTGTCTATGTTCTAAACTTTTTATCACGTCTAAAATTATATCAAACATGTTCTTAAATTATATATTATGACTGGGATTTAGTCCTTGTTTCATATCGTGCTCTATTATTGCAATAACATTTTAAATTTCATTATTTTTCAGGTTACAACTTTTTTTAAAGAGTTAGAGATGATGAACTCGACGTGGATTTTTGAATCGTCAAAAACAATTTCTATGTAGATCTGAGACAATTATAGAGATGATTATACAAATGTAATTGATATTTTGAGCTGGTTTATGTTTTTTGCACTTGTTAAATTCAATTTTAAGCAGACGTTTTGAATTTTTTTGTTCTTATAAGCTAAAATTTTGTTATTATTTTCTATTTTTTTGTTCTTATGTTTTAAACTTTTGTTCTTATGTTCTGAATTTTTGTTCTTAGGTTCTAAATTTTTGTTCATATGTTCTAAATTTTTGTTCATATGTTTTGAAACTTTGTTTTTATGTTCTAAACTTTTGTTCATATGTTCTAAAGTTTTGTTCAACTTTAGTGATCTTAGGGGCTAAAGGTTTTAATCCGTATGCGTCACGTCCGCAATTTAATACTTCAAGTGTAAGAAACATGAAATCAATGTATTAAATCATTACAACACGGCAAACAAAGTAATTGAAAATGACTAAGTCCAAGTAAATCATTTTTCCAACAATAATTAATATTTTCAATAGCTACGCATTTCTCCTCCATAAACCTTATGTAAAATCATTTTTGTTCATATGTCATGAGTATTTGCTCTTATATTCTAAACTTTTGTTCTTATGCTCTAAAGTTTTGTTCTTACGTTCTAAAATTTTGTTCTTATGTTCTAAATTTTTGTTCATATGTTCTAAACTTTTGTTCTAATATTCTAAACTTTTGTTCTTATGTTCTAAACTTTTGTTCTTATGTTCTGAACTTTTCTTCATATGTTCTATAGTTTTGTTCAACTTTAGTTACTGATAGGTTTTAGTCGTGTCACCTAATCAAAAATAAACCTACGGACCTCTAACTAGGTAGTCAGTGGAAGCAGGGTCGAATCCACAGGGAGACAGAGTTTCTAAATCAATATTCAACCAATTCAGCTACTCCAGATGAAATCAGGAAGGAATTAATTAAACTAAGGAATAGACTACCGAAGACTGAATAAATCGAGGATTAAACTATGGAATAAAAGTCTAGGGTATTAGGTCGGTCCACCATGCTTATACCAATCAAATAGGGTCAACTACTATTAAAACCTAAGTCAAGAGTCGGGGGATTAGAGCCTATGTTGAGCTATGGTTAAGACTCAACGCTCATAGTTCAACATACGCCACATGTTCACTAACGTAATCAGAACTACTGATGTGTCCTAGGCCTCTAGTCGTAAGACGGATCTGTGCAAACAACTATTAACCACAAGCAATCAATGAAATTGTACACTGACATTAATTACTCAATAAGAACAAACCACATCACAATCACCCTAATCAGGCCCTAGAAATTGATAGAAATCTAAATCACAATCATGGTATAAACATGGCTTTCCTATCTAACACCCTAGAAAGAGAACTACTCACTCATAATCGAATCGGCAACAACAAAACTAATATGAAACCCTAAGAATTGCATCATGAACAATTAAAGAATTAAACTAAGCAATCAAAGTAATTAAAGAGATAAAGAGTAGAGAAGAGTACCAATTAACGGAAAGCAGGAACTTTTATTGAAATCGAAATAGGTTTGATCACCTCTAAATTAATCTAAAGTGTTTGAATTAAACTAAGAGCAATGTAGAATAAAACTAGTCTAAAACCTAATGAAAGATGAATAATAGATGAATGAAAGATAATGAGGAAAAGGTATTTATAATACCCCTCAAGTTCACTAAAAATGGGAACAAAAAAGTGAAAAAGCGCGATAAAGAGCGCCAGACCCGATCGGGCCCGAGCACAGTACCCGATCGGGTCCACATACAAATTCTCCCAACTTTACTTCTGGGCTCTGGCAGCAGTAGTGCAGCAATAAGGCGAGAAAACGGCCCACCCGATCGGGTCGGGTGGTAGTCACCCGATCGGGTCTGGCGACAACTTGGGCCAGCGTGTTCCCCTCGCCTGTAGCACCGCAACGAGACCAAGCAGCACTCCACCCGATCAGGTCGGGCGGTAGCCACCCGATCGGGTCTGGGGACATGCTTCCTCGCCCGATTCGATCGGGCAAACATCGCCCGATCGGGTCCGCAACTTTTATACCCGATCATAAATACTTCGCCCGATCGGGCTATTTCTGCCCGATCAGTGCACGGAAAACTCCTTTTGACTCCTTTGCTCTCTAATCTTCATGTTTAGGGGTCTTGGGACCTCCTAAACTATCCATAAAGCTCGCGAGCCATCCTACGTGCCTTGTAACATCTCGTAAAGCCGTGGTTGCTTCAAATGATTCGGGAATAGGGAGAAAATTCCCTAAAACCTGCAATTCAACACTAAAACACAAAACCACAACTATATACGATAGTTAGCATAAAATAGCTCCCAAGAGCTCCAATGACGCACAAATTAGCTTGTAAATAAGGGAGAAAAGACTATATAAATACGTGATATCAAACTCCCCCAAGCTAAACCTTTGCTTGTCCTCAAGCAAACAGCACATGAACATGGAATAGATTACCTCACCCCAAAGATAAAAACAAATCAAAGCTCAAAACATTTTCAAGACTAAGAATCGTTCAAGCAGGCATAATTCAAGTTTGGCTAATCAAATCCATCCAACCACCAATCATTCAAGCAATTTATCAAACTCAAGCACCCACAAAGCATACAAGTCCTGAAAAGGCACTCACAAGGGTGTCACTCCTCTCAATTTTGTGGCAGGCAAAGAATGTGCCCGAACACTCACCAACCCGACCATAAGTACCCTTCCCACTCACACTCTCATGTGTTTAAGAAGGTTCAATGACGCTCATCCTAGTCAAGTCGACTCAATTAGCAGAAATACTCTTTAACTTTGACAAACTAACTCGAAATCAATCAAATGAACAATGCAGACATAAGCTCAAGAGGACTTTATAGGGTTGTAATGGGGCTTAGGCGAGAGGTAGGGGATACTTTTGGGTAATGTGGTGGAAAAACCAAGAAGGGGGAGTATAAATCATTCAAACAAGGCCTAAGATGGCCTACACAACTCCCAACAATCACCATCAAACCATGTAAAGTAACCCAACTCTCATAAATCAATGAAAAGCGCATAACAAACCCAATTTTCTAGCAATGGAGCGAATATTCTTTTATGAACGTACGTGAATGAAAGAACTAGAATTCTTTTGAATTTTCATTTCATTTTTCTAAACTTCATTCACGCAACTCTAAACTTGCTTTCTTTCTTTTCTCTTTCTCACTCTCAAACCACAGCAAATACACTTTTAAATTCCTCAAAAACCAAACTAAACCAACAAACCAATCTCAAACTCAACCCATACAAAAGCTCCCCCAAGCTAGGCTTGGGATAATATCAAGTGAAGGCTTTTGGCTCATAATAGGGGTTTAAGTAACACGAAACAAGTCATTAGGCTCAGCGGGGCTAAGGAGGATAAAAGTATATCAAAAACTCACTCTGAAGCTCAAGAATAAGACAAAAGAATGCCTCTATCACAGCACATGCTACAAGTCATCTAAAATCAGACAAGTACGAAGTCAAAGTCAAGATCAATCCACTAAAGAGGAACTAACACACAAGAATAGACTGGATAATAAAATGAATCCAATAGGCTACAAAGAGGCCTCACAGTCTAACCAATTCAGGTATGCAGCGCAAAGTGGTCTAATATAATCCAAACATGCTCGAAATCATAGCAATCAAACATCAAATCATAGCCTCAAGATCACAAATGCCCAGCTATCCAGAAAACAAAGTCAAATCAATTTCAAATAGAGCACAGCAAGGGGCACAGGGAGGCAACTAAACCAGTCATGGGAACCATATTTTTTTTTATTTTTTTCAGTATTTTTGAAAGCAGTAAATCTATCCTAGAAAGCAGTAAAAGAGATAGGGGATACAAACAGAACTCCTCCCCCAAGCTGAACTTGGCAGTGTCCTCAATGCCAAAAGGTGATAAGGACTATGCTAAGAGGAAAAACAATGTTAGTACCCTCACTCTCGCTCACAAAAAGGGAGCAAAATAAAAAGAAAAGGAAAAGGGAAAGAAAAGAAAATACGAGTTGCCTCTCGCACAGCGCTGGTTTATAAAGGTCCCGCACGACCATAATCCTCCCTCTCTCAAATAGGAGGGGCTTGGCAATGAGTGCCACCCTCATCAAACATCTTTCTCCTCCAAATGTTCTTGACAATGCCTCCAGACGGTGAGGCAAACTTAGGTGGAATTGGAAACTTCTCCACCCCTACTTCATCCAGAACCTCATCCCTGCAACAAGATTGTTCAAGCATAGGAGCCTTAACAGCATTGGTTAGTTTAAAAATCACTTTATCATCACCAACACTCAGAGTTAAAGACCCAGACTTGACATCAATGACAGCACCAGCAGTACACAAAAACGGCCTACCCAAGCTAATAGAAATCTGGGCATCCTCATCCATATCTAATACCACAAAATCAACAGGGATATAGAATTTCCCAACCCTAACAGGAACATCCTCTAAAACACCTAGAGGGTATTTTATAGAACGATCCGCCATCTGTAAAGTGATTTGTGTGCATTTAAGGGCTCCCATGTTCAGTTTCTTATAAACAGACAATGGCATAACAGAGACAGAAGCACCTAAATCACACAAAGCCTTATCAATAAAAATAGGTCCAAGATGGCAGGGTATAGAAAAACTACCAGGATCTTTTAACTTTGGTGGGGTTTTATTTTGAATAAAAGCACTACACTCTTCAGTAAGAGCGACACGTTCTACCCCACCAAAGTCTCTTTTCTTAGTGATCATGTCTTTCAGAAATTTGGCATAAACAGGCACTTGGGTAATTAAATCTGTAAATGGAATCGTTACCTCAAGGTTCTTGACCATAGCCAAGAACTTACCAAATTGCTGATCGACCTTAGATTGTTGCATCCTGTGAGGAAAAGGTCGCCTTGGTGTAAAAGGCGTTTCAGAAACCTTCTCCTTTTTCTTCCCTGTCTGTTCAGCTTCTGCAGACAAATCGACTTCAGACGTCGAATTCTTTCTTTTTCCTTCCTCTACCACCCTCTTCTTCCCTGCAGTCGGGGTAACCTCATCAATGGGCACTGGAGGGGCATCATATGCAATGCCACTACGAAGAGTGATGGCATTCACATGTTCTCTCTGGACTGGTTGCCCTGGCAATTGTCCCTGCTGCCTCTGTGCATTAAATTCTGCCAACTGAGCAACTTGAGCCTCGAGAAGTTGGATGTGCTTCTCTTGGACCCTCCTTGCTTCCTCCTGGGCCCTCCGTGTTTCCTCATTTGTCTTTTGCATAGACAATATCAGTTTCATCAGTGCAGAATTGCTAGGCTCTTGTGGGTTGTTGTTTTGTGGGGGTGGGGTGTGGAAATTTTGTGGAGTTTGGAAGTTATTGGGATGATGGAAGTTTTGTGGTGGTGGTCTTTGGAAATTTTGTGGGGTTTGATGGTATGAAGGTTTAGGGTAGTTTTGTGGAGGTGGAGGTTGATGGTTTTGTGGGTTTTGGTAGTTATGTGAAGGGGGGAAGGTTTGTGGCCTTTGTTGAAAGGCGTTTGCCTGCTCCATCTGAAATTGACTGAACTGACAGTCATGCCCAAAGTGACCCTAAACACCACATACCTCGCAGTAAGATGAGGTAATGGGTGCTACTGCAGACATAGCATTGATACTCATGGGTGGAGGTGTCGGACTAGAAGACTTCATTAGCTGTTGAGTTAGTTGCGCCATCTGAGATGTAAGCAATGAAATTGCGTCAACTTCAAGTACCTTCTTAGTCAAACTCCTAGATGATGAATGGTCATTGGCTGCAAGATTTGATATGAATTCATAACCCTCATCAACTGCCTTGTCTAAAAACACTCCTCCTGCAGACGAATCAACAATACACTTCGTCTGAGGCTGCAGACCATTGTAGAATGTCTGCGTCAAGAACCATTTGTCCATATTATGGTGTGGACACTCTCTCTGTAAATCTCTAAACCTAGCCCACGCTTCCCTTAATGTTTCATCAGGCTCTTGGAAAAACGTGGCTAGTTTATTTCTGATTTCTGCTGTTTTAGTAGGTGGGTAATACTCTCTCAGAAATGCAGCAGAAATCTCACTCCACTCGGTTTCTTTCACATCGTTCAACCATTTTTGGGCTCTATCTCTCAGTGAAAACTCGAACAACATGACTTTGAGTTGATCTGGAGTGACGCCGGCATGTTTAACGGTTCGACAAAGTTGTTGAAACTTTTGTAGATGATTTGCCGGATCTTCAGTAGGATGCCCACCAAACTGATTTTGCTGGACCATGCTGATGAGTCCTGGCTTGATTTCGAAATTTGTTGCGGCAATGGTGGGCATAGTAGGTCCAGTGGAGAGACCATCCGGGTTGGGCACCCCATATGACTTCAGTGATTTTGACATAACTGAATTCAAGGTGTCTGTTCCAGAGGTGTTCAGCTGAACAGACTGCTTTTCTTTCTGCTTTATCTTTCGGATCCGCTTGATTGTCCTAGTAAGATCGGGGTCCGCTGGAATTGGGGAACCGTTTCTTTGGGACCTGGGCATACAAAAGAAACAAAAAGCAGCAGTAAAACGTACCTCGATTGAAACAATGAAGTTCCAATGAGGTACAGAGAAGTAGACCAGATAATTAAATAAAAACTTAGAGAACTAGCCGTCTCCCCGGCAACGGCGCCAAAATTTGATAGGTTTTAGTCGTGTCACCTAATCAAAAATAAACCTACGGACCTCTAACTAGGTAGTCAGTGGAAGCAGGGTCGAATCCACAGGGAGACAGAGTTTCTAAATCAATATTCAACCAATTCAGCTACTCCAGATGAAATCAGGAAGTAATTAATTAAACTAAGGAATAGACTACCGAAGACTGAATAAATCGAGGATTAAACTATGGAATAAAAGTCTAGGGTATTAGGTCGGTCCACCATGCTTATACCAATCAAATAGGGTCAACTACTATTAAAACCTAAGTCAAGAGTCGGGGGATTAGAGCCTATGTTGAGCTATGGTTAAGACTCAACGCTCATAGTTCAACATACGCCGCATGTTCACTAACGTAATCAGAACTACTGATGTGTCCTAGGCCTCTAGTCGTAAGACGGATCTGTGCAAACAACTATTAACCACAAGCAATCAATGAAATTGTACACTGACATTAATTACTCAATAAGAACAAACCACATCACAATCACCCTAATCAGGCCCTAGAAATTGATAGAAATCTAAATCACAATCATGGTATAAACATGGCTTTCCTATCTAACACCCTAGAAAGAGAACTACTCACTCATAATCGACTCGGCAACAACAAAACTAATATGAAACCCTAAGAATTGCATCATGAACAATTAAAGAATTAAACTAAGCAATCAAAGTAATTAAAGAGATAAAGAGTAGAGAAGAGTATCAATTAACGGAAAGCAGGAACTTTTATTGAAATCGAAATAGGTTTGATCACCTCTAAATTAATCTAAAGTGTTTGAATTAAACTAAGAGCAATGTAGAATAAAACTAGTCTAAAACCTAATGAAAGATGAATAATAGATGAATGAAAGATAATGAGGAAAAGGTATTTATAATACCCCTCAAGTTCACTAAAAATGGGAACAAAAAAGTGAAAAAGCGCGATAAAGAGCGCCAGACCCGATCGGGCCCGAGCACAGTACCCGATCGGGTCCACATACAAATTCTCCCAACTTTACTTCTGGGCTCTGGCAGCAGTAGTGCAGCAATAAGGCGAGAAAACGGCCCACCCGATCGGGTCGGGTGGTAGTCACCCGATCGGGTCTGGCGACAACTTGGGCCAGCGTGTTCCCCTCGCCTGTAGCACCGCAACGAGACCAAGCAGCACTCCACCCGATCAGGTCGGGCGGTAGCCACCCGATAGGGTCTGGGGACATGCTTCCTCGCCCGATTCGATCGGGCAAACATCGCCCGATCGGGTCCGCAACTTTTATACCCGATCATAAATACTTCGCCCGATCGGGCTATTTCTGCCCGATCAGTGCACGGAAAACTCCTTTTGACTCCTTTGCTCTCTAATCTTCACGTTTAGGGGTCTTGGGACCTCCTAAACTATCCATAAAGCTCGCGAGCCATCCTACGTGCCTTGTAACATCTCGTAAAGCCGTGGTTGCTTCAAATGATTCGGGAATAGGGAGAAAATTCCCTACAACCTGCAATTCAACACTAAAACACAAAACCACAACTATATACGATAGTTAGCATAAAATAGCTCCCAAGAGCTCCAATGACGCACAAATTAGCTTGTAAATAAGGGAGAAAAGACTATATAAATACGTGATATCAGTTACCTTAGGGCTAAAAGTATTAATTTGTATGTCACATCCGCAATTTAATATTTCAATTGTAATAAACATGAAATCGATGTATTAAATCATTACAACACGGTAAACAAAGTAACTGAAAATGACTAAGTTTAAATAAATAATGTTCCCAACAATAATTAATTTTTTCAATAGTTACGGCTTTCTCCTCAATAACCTTATGTAACATAATTTTTATTCATATGTTTGAGTATTTGTTCTTATATTCTAAATTTTTGTTCTTATGTTCTGAGTATCTGTTCTTATGTTCTAAAGTTTTTCTCCTATGTTCTTAACGTTTGTTCTTATGTTCTAAATTTGTGGTCTTATGTTCTATATTTTCGTTCATATGTTCTAAAGTTTTGTTCATATGTTCTGAAATTTTGTTCATATGTTATGAGTATTTGTTCTTATGTTCTAAATATTTATTGTTATGTTCTAATCTTTTGTTCTTATGTTCTAAACTTTTGTTTTTATGTTCTACAATTTTCTTTTATGTTCTAATTTTTGTTCTTATATTCTTAACTTTTGTTCTTATGTTATAAGGTTTTGTTCTTATGTTATAAACTTTGTTCTTATGTTTTAAACTTTTGTTCTTATGTTCTAAAGTTTTGTTCATATGTTCTGAAATTTTGTTCATATGTTGTGAGTATTTGTTCTTATGCTCTAAATATTTGTTCTTATGTTCTAAATATTTGTTCTTATGTTCTAAATTTTTGTTCTTATGTTCTAAGTTTTGTTCTCATGATCTAAACTTTGTTTTTATGTTTTAAACTTTTGTTCTTATGTTCCAAAGTTTTGTTTATATGTTCTAAAGTTTTGTTCTTATATTCTGAAATTTTGTTCTTATGTTCTGAGTATTTGTTCTTATGTTCTGAGTATATGTTCTTATGTTCTAAACTTTTGTTCTTATGTTCTAAACTCTTGTTCTTATGTTCTAAACTCTTGTTCTTAATTTCTAAAGTTTTGTTCTTATGTTCTAAATTTTTTTCTTATGTTTTAACTTTTGTTCTTATGTTCCAAAGTTTTGTTCTTGTGCTCTAAAGTTTTGTTCTTATGTTCTAAACTTTTGTTCTTATGTTCCAAAGTTTTGTTCTTATGTTTTGAAGTTTTGTTCTCATGTTAGAAATTTTCGTTCATATGTTCTAAAGTTTTATTCTTATGTTCTAAATTTTTAAGCACATGTCTTAATTTATCAAACATGTTCTAAATCTACAATGGTTCTTTATATTAGAAGCACAATGCACTAGATATAAATTAATAGAAAGAAACCATTCTTGTTCATAGCGAAGTATTTGTTCCATTGATTTTTCATTTAAAATCATTTACGATGGTTCTTTTACATACAAAGGTATAATAATCACATTTTTCTACGCAAAATTAATGAATGATATATTTTGAGAACCACTCTTGATACAATAATATCATTCCAATACATTTTCTCTAAAAAAACAAACTAATGATAATGGCCAACACTACTAGGCATCCTCACTCGCTTATGATCATATCTTTGCCTTTGAACGCACAATATGATGTAGAATATTCTATGGGTGGTAAGTATTTTGGCACAATATTCAACTCGAAGTTTCTTCACTTGATTAACCTGAAAAGAAAATTTTATTAAGTTTCAAAAAGAATGTTGTGCAAACAAAGCACAAAAATATAGTAAATCTAAAGTTCAACTTATACTTGTAAGTAGAACACAAACATATAGTTAACTTACATCATTTTAATCTCAATCTTGAATCCCAGTACTCTTGCCCCCCCAAAAAAGAAAATTTTACTTTAACATTTTGATGGTTCAAGTTGCTTTAGCCTCTTCTCTATCAATCTTTTCTTTTGTAACATATTTTGAATCACACTGTTAAACTAAAGAGAACCGTGTTAATGAAAATAAAAACTCAAACATATTTACACAACTATCTATATTCTATTTACTTTACATGTATTTTTATTTACTTTTACCACTGACTCTTTTACTTTTAAATTCCAAAAGTTTCCAAACATGTTTACAAGGTTGTCAATATGCTATTTACTTTATATATAGGAAAAATTGTCAAGAATAAGTCAACATTTTCGTGGTCTTCTTTTAATAAATTAAACTTTGAAAAATCCTAGAATAATTTAACCTTTTGGGTGTATTTGCTTTTAACAGGTTCAGGTGATCAATTACCTGAAGAATAGGTAATTATTTTTTATTTTCTTTTACCATTAACCCTCCTACCTTTCTTCAACCTCCCACCTTTCTTCATCCTTCTACCATCCATGGCAGCTTCTTTCTATCTCCCCCACCCTTGCTGAAGCACCACCACTAAACCCCACCCAAACACTCACCAAAAACCACCAAACCTTCTCTCTAATCCTTCGCACCCCTAACCCTAAAACACAACCTGTTAAAAAGCCGCCTAGGCTCGCTACTAGCCACATAGGCGTGGCGTCGCGTCGCTCATCGATGTCGGCGAGCTTGTTCGCTCACCTTCCCTGCATTTCCCCTTCCCCTTCCCTGTTCGTCGGTTTATAATTATTTGTCATATGGGACTTCCTTACTTCCACCCCACCAGAAGCAGCAAACACCTCAAGGGAGTATTAATTATTGCTGCCAATAATGCCATCCATGTCTGACAACGTTGACTACGACATTAGGTACATCACATTTTCCCTTTTCAACATTTTTCTTCTCTCAATTTCAGTCACTCAATCCCTCCCCCTGGTTTAAATCCCTGTTCATGTGTGTCCCCTCTTAATCTTCAATATCATTTGATTCTATTGAATAGGGGAAGAGGAGGCAGGGGGTGAGATGTGGTGACGCAGGGAGGAGGAGGTTCATGTGGGAGGGTGGCATGGCTGATACGAGTTTATTTTATTTTTTTGTATCTATTAAATATCATTTAGCATTTAAAAAATGAAAATTGAAAATCAAACCAATTAAAATATGACACGTGGATAGGTTACCTACAATAACAAGTTGTAACCGATTTTGACTTGTTAAAAGCAAATATCCCTAAAGGTTAACTTATTCCGGTATTATCAAAAGTTTAACTTATTAAAAGAAGGTCGTGAAAAGGTTGACTTATTCCCGATAATTTTTCCTTATATATATGCTTATTAAATTTTATCACTGACTCATCTACTTTTGCTACAGAATAGAAAACTTGGAATGAAAATTCAAGATAATTTACCTTCAACTGTATTCTTTGATGATTTCTTCATTGTAATCTGCATAAATTTAAGTTAAGATGAAATATTAGATGTATCAAACTTTCTTCTCTTCATTTGAAGATATCTAGTTTAGTGAAAGTAAACCAGAACAACAAAAATAAGGACAAGAACAACACTAATTCCAAACATCACAACAACAACAACATTTACAACAGCTAACAGCAACAACAACAACAACAACAACAACAACAACAACAACATTTACAACAGCTAATAGCAACAACAACAACAACAACAACAACAACAACAACAACAACAACAACAACAACAACAACAACAACAACAACAACAACAACAACAACAACAACAACAACAACATTTACAACAGCTAACAGCAGCACCATTTACTAAATTAAAACAAAACTAGAACAAAAGTAAATACTTAAATAGAAGTAACAACAACAACAAAACTAAAACTAATAGCACCATTACCATCGAGAACAACACCAGCAGCTGATTTAAAATAAAAGTAGAACAAAAGTAAATACATAAAGCAAAGTGACAACAACAGCAAAACTAGTACTAACACCAACATTACCATCAACAACAACAGTAGCAGCAAAATAAAAACAAAACTATAACAAAATGTAAACAAAACGAATTCAAACGACAAAACCTGAACAAAATTAGAAGAAAATTGAATCAAAAGACATCAATACTGAATTGTAGCACATTTAAATTGCATGTACAATCGACAATATAACAACAAATTTAAACAAAATTTGTAAAAAA
The DNA here is from genome assembly GCA_947645195.1 of Patellifolia procumbens. Lineage (NCBI taxonomy): Eukaryota > Viridiplantae > Streptophyta > Magnoliopsida > Caryophyllales > Amaranthaceae > Patellifolia > Patellifolia procumbens. The sequence goes on from CANSGD010000953.1 coordinate 2,650,231, forward strand.
AAAAAAGAAAACCTGAATAAGTTCGATCACTTCGTTTTCGACTTCTTCTACTTGAATTTCTTACTTATTCTACTTCAATTTCAACAAATTTCACAAGAACCAGTCAAATAAGTAAGTATTAAGTGAAAACATAACTCGAAATTTTAAACTAGAGAAATTTTAGAAGTATACCTAATTTTACGTCAATTTCTTGCAGATTTCTTCAAATTTCTTCCAAAAGTGAAGACATAAACAAGGATGAACTGGAATTGTAGCAGTTTTAAGAAATGGAAGTTGTTAACAATGGTGGTTTTCAGAGGACTTTTCGTTGGGTTTTAGCATTTTTGAAGAGTCAAAGCTCGTAGGAAAAGCGATCAGAAGAGAGAGAAATGGAGCTTATTTTGATGCGTGTTACATTTAATTGCTCTGAACAAATTTCAGCCATTGATCTTGTTGCACGCCCAAAGGATCCAATGGCTGTGATTTGTTCCTAGTTCTCATCATAGAATTGGTTCTCATTATAACTTGGTTCTATATATATATAGGCAAGGGACCGGTGAAAACCAATCCTTATGCTGAAAACTGAAACAAGCAATCCCAGCCGTTGGATCCACCAGTTACAAGATGGACGGCTGAGATTAACGCGCCGGCTATGCATATTCAAACTGTCAGAAGTTTAGTTTCTCTCTCTTACTTTCATTCTCTATCTTCTCACTTTGTTCTTTGGCGCTCTTCATTCTCGCCGAATTTCTCTTTACAAACAAACAAACTACTTCGAATTTTTCTGTGCAAATCGATCAATTGTTGTTATCTAAGGTATGGTTTTGATTTATTTCAATTCATTTTCATTCAAAATAATTTCAATGTTTGTGTTTTAGTTCAATTTTTTTTTGCTTTTTTTGTTTTTTAGTGCAACGATTTTTCTTTAAGAATTTCGCATTCTTTCGAGCATTTTTTAGCCATTGAAGGTTAGAAACTTCATCTTTGATGTCATATATGCTTGTCTTCATCTCTGAGTTTTTCGTTCAATTTTTTTGTTTTTGTTGTTTTGGGGCAACGATGTTGCTTCAAGAATTTCGTATTCTTTCGAGCATTTTTCAGCCATTCAAGGTTTGAATCTTCTTCTTTGATGTCGGATTTGCTTGCCTTCATCTTAAACAATTTTGAAGAATCATAAACCTTAGAAATTAAGCTTTTCTTCATTTTTTTTTCGTAATATATGCTTTTTTGCTTTTGTATTTTGTTGTTCGAAGTGCCTGCATTGTTGCAGTAGATATTCTAGTGTTGATAAACCAACTTGTTTGTCTTGAATCTGTTGTATTTTAGATAATCTCGTTTTTGCTGTGAAATTTTGATGTTTCTATTTCTTTAATTTCTTGAATCTGCTTGAACCATGTACAAAGAGCTAGTTTCAAACATTATCTGTTTAAGTCTAAATGTACCACTTTATTTATAAATGTAATATTTTAATTTTGAATTCTTTATGGCATGACATTATCTGATTGAATGATTGTAGTGGTTGTCGAAAGCGAGAGAAAGAGATGTAAGATAGGTATCGTCGAGGGATATTCATATAAGACTACTTATTGTTTTTTTTTTGCTTTGGTCAAGATGTTGCATTGTTTTGACTAAAAAATCTACATAATATACCCTATATTAATGTGTTTGATCTTTTATCTGTATGTCCTAACCTTTTCTAAATGATGCTTCCTATTGTCAGAAAATTGAAAAATTTGCACAAAACCACCTTAAGTTTCCTAATATTTGTAAACTCCCACCTTTATGTTTGCTTTTTATAAATTACCACCTTAACTTTACCAAATCTTTATAAACTCCCACCACTTAACGGATTTTGGCTAACTCCGTTAACTATGGGGTCCACATCAGTCCAATTTTTTGTTTTTCCCTCCAAACTCCTCATTTCCCTCTTCCTATATTATTTCCCTCCAAACTCATCTTCCCCCTCATTATTTCCATCTCTTCCACCATTTTAGGAGGAGCAAAGCTATAAAGCTTGGATTTTTTTATCTGGAAATTCAACTTCAATTTTTTCTGGAAATCTTCCTCCGTATTCTTCGTTCTTCAATGGTACTCCTAACTTGTCAAACCAAATCAGATTTTTTCTTATTGCTTAAGAGATTAATGTGACTATTGCTTATTCTTTTTAATTGCTCTTTTTTGCTGATTTACTATGATTTCTTAGTGAAGGTGGATTTTATGATGGGTTTTTGTTGTCTTAATTTGTTTATGAATATATATGTTCCGCATCGAACTCATCATCAACTCCAACCTTATTTTCATCTCTCTCCTCTTTGCTCAACTTGCTTCCTCCTCCTAAGAAATCCCACCAGTTGCTCACTCAGGCAATTAACATCAAATTAATGAATATAAGAAATAAAATAAATTACTGAATGCAAAAGAAATAATTAAAAAATCAAAAACCTCAGGGAAAATCAGGAACGACATCGTCAAATTGAGGAGCTAAGGCTTCGGAGGAGGAGGAGCAGTATCAGAAGAATTTGAAGGTTTAAATTGGCGTTCTCTGGATTTCCTCTTGAGGTTCTTGTTAGGGGGCGCCATTGATATGATTATGGAGCTTGAAGTTCGACAAAAATGGGGAAAGAGTGAGAGAGTAAGCAATGATCCTAAGGCTGATAAAAATGGCATCTTTGTAGTGAAATAGAAATGGAGGAGGGCGTTTCAAGGGTTTTAGAACAGTCAGCAGCACTTTTCAAGGATTTGATATCCCTGTTTTCAGATATTTGTATGTTGAATTCTTTTGCTTGGATTATAGGGGTTAGGACAATTAAGAGGGTTGAGTTCTTTGACTCCATTGATGGAGGTCATGGGAAATAGGGGAGGGAGGAAGATGAGTTGAGTTGAGTCAAAGTGAGTTGTTTGGAGGGGAGAAAGAAAAGAAATAACGGATGTGGGCCCCACCACTAACGGAGCTAGGCAAAATCCGTTAAAAGGTGGCAGTTTATAAAGGTTTGGTAAACTTAAGGTGATAATTTATAAAAAACAAACATAAAGGTGGGAGTTTACAAATATTGGGAAACTCAAGGTGGTTCTGTGCAAATTTTCCCAGAAAATTATGCATGATTTTACTATCACATTATTCTTCTACCTTTTTAAGTCTAAATGTATCACTTGAATCCTAAATGTAACACTTTCTATTTTGTATTTTTAGTATTTCTTGACATTAAGTACTAATCACTACTTTCTTTTTCCTGTTTTATTTGCTCTATTTTCCATTTCAAGCATAACATTAGACAATATGAACGTGCTTTACTCCTTTTTTTGTTTTACTATATTAGCTTGGGTATTTTTTAGTAGATTGAATGACGTATCACGTTTTAATCTAAATGTACCATTTTGTAACTTTAACATTTCTCCCAAATTTAATCACCTCTTTATTAGAGCTGTCAATGTTACTTTATATGTTAATGTACCATTTCCATTCTAAATGTAACATATTTTTATTTTGACTTTATATGTTGCAGGTGATTAAGCATGGTTCGTCCCAAAATAAAGAATGTGACATTTGCAGAAGATGTAGATACATAAGGTAATTGTGATGCCCTAGTATGATATTATTTTTGCTAGCTATCATTACAATTTTTTTTTTACAAAATTACATTTTTTTGTGTAGCACGAGAGAAGCCAATTGTGAGAAAAAAAAACTATAGTAAAGGAGAAACCTTTTAAGAGAAAGACTTACAAGAAATGATGGTGAAAAATAAGGAAGAAATAGTAGATGACAATAAGGAAGATGGTGAAGAAATGAAGAACAACCACAAGAACAAGACGTTAATCATAGAAGACTTATTTTTCATTTTTTTTTGTTATTACTTATGTGTTTACTTTTAATGCAGTACCGATTTTGAATATGAAGCCGCGTGAAAGAAAGAAGAAAGAAGTGATGGTAAAAAGTAAAGAAGATACTGATGGCGAAGAAAAAGAAGAAGAACGAGAAAAAGAAGAAGAACACGATGATAATAATTTAACTAATTCAGAATATTTTTAACTAATTGTATAGGACTTATCTATCATTTTTTTGTACATAACTTATGTGTTTACTTTTAATAAAAAACCTATTTTGAAGAAGAAGCCGTGTGGAAGAAAGAAGAAAGAAGGGATTGTAGAAACTATGATAATAATTTAACTAATTGTATAAGACTTATGTAATCAAACTATTTTAGAAGAAAGAAGTGATAGATAAAAATACAGAAGATAACGGTAATAATCAAACTATTTTTTTAGTATCAACTTTAATTTGCTAGCAATTTATGTAAAACTGATGCTACATTTATTATGGAAAGGGTTCATTTTAGAATGCAAGATAGGATATGTTTATATTTGTATGACTTACAAGTTTTATCATTTTCTGAAGCAGGTGAGGAAGCTCGTGTTTCAAAGAAACGAGGAAGAAATAAGAAACTTGGCTTTAAGGACGACGATGCTGATGAAGAAGAAGAAGAATATGGTACTATTTAACACTTTTTTTCCTTTCTAAATTAGTTACAACTTTAATTTGCTAGCCATTTATTTTACTATTGGTGGTACATTTATTTTAGAAAGGGATACATTTTAGAATCTAAGATGAGCTATGTATATATTTATATAGCTTACAAGTTTTATCATTTCCTAAAACAGGTGAGGAAGCCCGTGTTTCAAAGAAATGAGGAAGAAAGAAGAAACTTGAGTTGAAGGACGACAATGCTGATGAAGAAGGAGGCAAAGAAGAAAGAGAAGAAGACAAAGAAAAAAACGGTATTATTCGACACTTTTTCTTTCCTTTCTAAATCAGTTCATTCTTGGTTTGATATTGGTTGGAGAATAATTTTTTTTATTAAATATGTAGGAGAAAATGATTATGATCCCACTGATGAGGATGATGGGGAACTAAAGGCTTTTTTGAAAAGAAGAAATTTGGCAAAATGGTTGTTGTGGAGGAGAAGAGGAAGTGGAAGGCAGTTGGGCGTGTTAGACCACTCCAAGTGATGGCCTCACATTCTGAAAAACCTCATTTTCTTGAGAGGCAAGTAACTGTTTTCATTTAAATGTACCCCTTTTGTTTTTACTTGTACTTCATTTAGGGTATTTAATTTTATAGATTTATTAGCATGTTTATATGTCTTTTGCTCATAATGTTTTTACTTGTACTTCAAAATGATTATTGACATGTTTATATATCATACTCCCTCCGTAACATAATACTTGCAACAATTTCCTAAAATGGATGTAACATATTAATTGCAACAATTTTCCATCTTTCTTATTTTGGTAAATTTTATCACATGAAATGATGATGTGTTTTTTGGTCCCCACCCACTTTTGTACTCTTTTTTTGTTGTTTTCTTCTTTTCCTCCTTTTATCTCTTTAACCCATGTGATTTCTCTCTCCTACTTTATTAATCAACCCACTTATCCACACTTAACATATTATGCCTAGGAATTCTCCCTAGTTCAATTGTTGCAACTATTATGTTACGGAGGGAGTAGTTGTTTGCCTTCTATATTTTTCATGTGAACAGTAATAACAAAATTACCACTTTATTTAAATGAACCCCTTTTTTACTTAAATATACCTGTTTGATTTTACTAGGTCAAGTTGGTAGTCTCAAACAACTCTTTTCGAAATTACCACTTTATTTAAATGAACCCTTTTTTTTTACTAAAATGTACCTATTTAAATGAACTCTTTTTTACTAAAATTAGTGTACAACTATGAACTATAGAAAATTGACACATACCCAATTGCATGCTCACCTGGTTAGATTAAAAGGGTCTTACATATGATTATTTTTTTCATTTGCTTGTTGTGTATCTTCTTATATGTTGATAGGGATTTTATGTTATATGTACCTTTTCATTTTGCAGAAATATAGAGACTCATGTAGGCCTAGTGTTGTTTATGAGCTTACACAAGTTCTGAGTCCTATACAAAAAAAACAAGTTGAAGAAATCGGGTTTGGAGGTTTGCTTTTGCTGAGGTTGAGTCACTTTTATCATGACTTGGTCCCGTGGTTGGTTTCTCATTTCAATTTCGACGCTCGTCTTTTATTACCAAATGTTGGTAAAGGTTTGAACATAAAACCCCAAGTTTTTGATGTATTTGAGATCCCGATGGGAGGTACAAAGGTACTTGAGATTAAGAAAGTTAGGAAGGGAGTGAATCCTGATGAACGTTTCTGGTCTGAATTAAGGAATTATTTTGGCGTTAAGGGAAATGAGTCGTTGACGACTGGTGTGTTGTTTGAGGATATTAGAAATTTGACAGAAAGGGGGCAGATTTCAAACGATTCTATGTTCTTTATGTGTGTTCTGTTTACTGAATCCTACTGCCAATGGTCATGTTGATTTATATTTGGCCAAAGCAGTAGCATATGTAGATTCTATTCCTCTTCAACCCATTTCTCGTGCCTGAATTTCTTTCTCTTGGACGGGGTAGATTGGGATTGTTTGAGCAATTCACGTAATCGTTGCCCTCTTGCCTTTTTAGCTCGATCTTCCTACCAGCTTCTCCGGAGGTTGACTCGCGTCTTTGATATCCAATTTTTTTATACTGCTAGAACTGGTTGGTTTTACACGGTGATTGGTGTGGTTATGTTTTAGATAACATTTGTAAAGTAGTAGGGAATTGTGTTGAAGGTTCTAGCAAAAGGCTCAATGGATGTATTTTACTCCTTGAGATAGTGTATTTCCACAGGTTTTTGTTCAAAGGTGAGAGTTCACCTACTGAGACCCCTCTTATCCAACATTGGACTGATGAGGTTGTGAAGAGGAGGTTGAATGAGGAAAAAAAGGATTGGTTTAGGGTTAGGGGTTATTGATAGGAAGACCTATCCTATATGTGAGAAGAGACAGTCTTCGACAGCACCACGAGCTACCCATAGCGATCTAAAAGTGCTGCCAGATGAAGTTCGGTTTAATTCGTCAGTCAAGCTTCCACGAGCTACCTGCAGCGAGAGAACCATTCAGTTTGTGCGTCCTTAGGGTTTGCTTAATGATGAAGAAATAAAATCAAAGGCTCAAGATGTAAGTATCGTTACAGGTACCCTTTTATTCTTGTAAGTACCCTATTTTTTATAAGATGTAATGTGTTATTGTCTAATGCTAACACTTTTATTTGTTTAATATATTTTGTTTTAGGGTTTCTCTATTATATACCTCTAAGGTTTTTGAAATTCTAAGCTGTGTCCAAGGTTATACAAACTTCTAATTTATACCCCTTCTTTAATATTTTTTAATTAACAATAACCTCCCCGTTAACCCTCTGTTAGTAAAGTCGTTAGTTAGTGTTCTTACTTAATTACCCACCATTGACCACCCTTAACCGCCACATCAGGCCACAACCCCGCCACAACAACCACCTGACCACCCTCAACCAACCACAACAACCACCTGACCACCCTCAACCAACCACAACCACCACATGACTACCACAACCATCATATGACCTAGCGAAACCACCCCCAAACTAACCCCAAACCGCCGCGAAACCACCACCCACACCTACTGAAACCACATCTCCTTCAATCTAAAAGACACAAAAAAAATAAACTTACCCAGATCTAGGAGTCGACCGGAAGACCATAGCCACCACCGAACCCATAGCCACCACTAAAAGACATGAAAAAAACTTACCCATATCTGGGGAAGATGAAAGAACACTGGGGAGTGGGGGAGAGAAGAGGACGCCGGTGAGAAGGGAAGAGGAGAGCACCGCTGGCCATCGACAACACTTGTAAGAATACTAACTAACGACTTCACTAACGGAGGGTTAACGGGGAGGTTATAATTAATTTAAAATATTAAAGAAGGGGTATAAATTAGAAATCTGTATAACCTTGGGCGCATCTTAGAATTTCAAAAACCTCAGGGGTATATCATAGAAAAAACCTTTTTTTAATTAGGATGTTCAAGAAGTTATTCTTCTTCTGAAGCGTGATACGAAGTTGATATCTTCCATTCACATGAATTGGGTTTAAGATATCAAAGAAAAATGAAAGATCACCCAGAAGCTACAAACTAAGAAGAACGAGAAAAATCAAATGATGCCAGCGAAGGAGTGAGCACATCGGAGTCACCTGTAGTTTCTCAAGTTGATAAGTTTTTTCCTGATCCAGACACTCTTCAACGTATTGATACAATCGTCGATAATTTCTATCTCATGAAGAACCTGTTAGAAACGATGCCATCTTTTGAGTTGTTAGATGCTGAAGGTACCTGTTTTGTTTATGTGTTTTCAAATTTAATGATAAGTAAGCATTCCCCAGTGCATGTACCCCCTATTTATACTTGTCGGTATCCTTTTTTGTATAATATGTGATATGTTATTGTATACCTATTTTTTTATTTTTCATATGCTTCAATCTAGTCCTTTATGCTTGTACCCTTTTTATGGTTGTCAGTACCCTTTTTTGTATAATATGTGATATGTTATTTGACTGAATTGCTTGTTTTTCTTTAATGTTTTAGTCTAATTTGTGTGTAGATCAAAGTCAAACAAACGAATACAAGTGGGTTTTTGATGAATTATTAAACTACATTGAAAATATGGATCAGGATGAGAACATCGGTGACGAAAATTTGCAGTCCAGTGGACAAATGGATGAAGGATCTTGATTTTAACTTGTTAAAAACGCTCAAGAAACCTATTAGCCTTTGCACTTCTTTCGGCATTTTGCAGCAGTTGCATGTTCTTGATTGCTTGTATTTAGTCAAGGCATTGAAATCAGTGCGCGTGTTTAACCCAAGCACTAATATACTTACAACACAAGTCTCATCAACTTCGATTATAGCAAACCCAGGCTCAACTCCTACTATAGAAAACCCAAGTTTAAGAAAGCGCACTGACTTGAATCTAGATATTGCTCAACCTCGAACAAGAGTGTACATGACCCTTATGGTGATTGTTAAACACTGAAACCACACGAAGATGGATGTCGAAGCTAGGGACAATGCGTCATTTATTTCATCCTTTCAACAAGGCAATAAGAACCTTCCCCCGAAAGTAATAACTTTGTGTTTCTCAACCATGGTGCAAAAACACATTATCCTCACAACCCTATGAAGGACCTAAGATCATTATCACAAGCTACTCTCTCTTCTCATTGGTGGCATTGTGGAAAATAAAAAAAAAGCCACATTGCTTCGTAAACCAAACCATAGTTGATAGTTATAAGAGCCAAAGAGGCTCGTAGTTGTGGTTCTTTGGTTTTAATCTAATTTTGCTCTTTTTTTTGTATGATAACATATGTCAATACGTAGTTACCTAGTTCACCTTATGTAGGTGTTCAAAAAAATTTATCAAATGGCTTAACTGATACATGTTTATTAAAAGTTGAAACACAAGTGTTCTGGTACTTGGAAATTAAAATAACAATTGAAAATTTAAAACTAGAGGTGAACTTCATCAAACTGGAACAACTAAACTTTGACTGATACTTCCTCACCACTACGCGTTTCCATAGCCATCATCAGTACCTACAACATAAAGAGTAACATCATGAGCCGAGGCCCAGTAACATACTACCCTAACAGCGTAAATTCGTTTCAACTCATTTTATTTACAAACAGGGAGAGGCGAAACAATTTAAAACGTTTTTGGAAAAAAAAAATTAACAAATCAATACATATCATAATTCATAACATTCAACTCCATAATTCCCATTATCTTTTATTAACTTGGTAACTGGCTAGTATACTTGGTAGTCCTCAAGGAGCACTCTCCCGTGTTGGATATACCTTTTAATAGTTCTCAGGGAGCACTCTCCTGTGTTGGATCTATTACCCATGGCAATCCTCAAGGAGCACTCTTCCGTGTTGGATACTGCCCTTTTGTAGTCCTCAAGGAGCACTCTCCCGTGTTGGATCTACTACCCAGGTACGTGCACGACCCCTATTAATAAATGATTCAAAATATAACGTAACAATATACAGCCATAACCTCTTTCCACTTTTCATTTATCATGTTACTCATACACATATCATCATAACTTTCATAAAACTCGTAAAATCCACTTTAAACATGCTTGATCATCAATTCTCATAATTTCTCATATTCGTATTATCATGCTTGAAAATCATTAAACTTTTCCCACAATCCAAATGAACTCATTCATAATACATTTCTCTTTTCAACATTATACTCATATACGTCATATTTTCAAAGCATTTCATAATCATATTTCAAGGGGATTGTGGGTGTTAGCAATAGATGTTACTTAGGTCCGTTGTGCGCGATTCTTAGCCGTTGATGGATTGTTCTTCTCGAGCTCCGAGGACCGCTTCTTACATTTGAGAATTAAATATTTATAAGTAATCGTTCAATTGTATATAACATCATACTCTTTAAATATTTCTTAATAAAATCCTTTACTTTCAAGTAACTAATTAAAATAGTTTAACTAATCTAACTAAAATTATTTTCTGTAAATAATAAGTTTTCATAATAATAATTAAAACATTATTTAGGAAATAATAAAATTATGTACTTAATTATTCAAATAAAATCAGTTTTATTTAAACATAATTATGACAAAATTAATATTAACTAAAAAGTAGGAATGGAAGTAAACATTAGGTGGTTACATTGGTTTAGAGAGGAGTCAAAGGTTGACTTTTACTTTATAATTAAAACTGATTTCAGGGAATCAGTTTCTAAAACTTTGGCAAACCAAAACGAAAGGGAGGGAAGAGGGAGAGCTGGGCTGCAATACAAGGGTGTCTCAGGCGGCCGGAATTTCTACCAGCGATTAGGGGAGGTGTCGGAAGGGAGGGAGGCGACCGGTGGTGCGGCGGCTAGTGCTGCGTGGCGCAGCGAACAAAGGGGAAAGGAGAGGGGAATGCGGGGAGAGAAACGAAACAGAGCAGGGTGTTCGTTGGTGGTGGTCCGGTGGCGGTTCACGCGAACTCTAGGTGATGGCGTTTCAGGTGCCGGCAAGGTAATGGGTGGCTTTCTGGTGTTTGACGCGGTGGTGTCGCGGTGGTGTGCGAAGAACAGGGGACTTTGTTTCCCTTTTTATTTCCGGATTTATTTTTGCTCAATTTGAAATTATTTTTGGTTGCTAAAACTCTACTATAATTTAAGTTTCAGCATTTAGGAATGGTTTTCTGACTATGGAGTTGCTATGTGTTGCTCCCATGGAGCTATTTTGCAAGAAGAGAAAGAGAAGAAGGAAAGCAGGATGTTTGTTGATGATTTTACTGGGTTGATGAAACTTCTATTTATAGAATTTGAAGGGAACAAACTTGCCCATGTTAGCAGATTTTTATTGGGCATGGCTGACCTTGGAGAACAACGTGTTTGGGAATGGGGGAGCAAGTCAGTCAAAGGAGAAGGGGAAGGTGACGGGTGGCGAAGTGCATGGAGGGAAGTTCATTTTCTTTTTCTCTTTTTTTTTGTAAAGATTTGGTTGATTAATAAAGCTTATACAGTAGATTAGGAGATGATATAAAGAGTTAAACAAGACAATATTGTGATAAATAAATATTATATTTTCAGCAAAATAATAGTAATAATAATTTTAATAACAATAAGAATACCTATAATTAAAACATCGAAAATTAAAAAAAAAATTATAAAATTAAATTAAGACTTGTTTATGATAATAAAACGACTTAATCATGATTATTAAGTTTTCGATTTTTCGGGATGTTACGTATTAAAACTCCATTAATGGAGGAAGTATGGTGCTTAGGATTTGTTTCCGATTATGTGGAGATTATGGTCAGAATGTTGAGCTTGTGGTTGAGCTTATGCTTGAATTTCAACTTAATCTAACAAGGAGTTGTTGATCTGTTGAATTTTTTTTTGTCTCTATTCTTGCGTGAGAAAGGGAAAGAGGATGATGGTGATGCTGATTCACATTTCCTCTTTTATATTTTCATTTTGAATTTTCCCTTTTTTTTCTTTTTGGCCAAAAACATTACATGGACTTGGTATTTGGACTTGGTATTTGTTTGGGTTGGGCTCTAAATGGGTTTCTTGATGTGGATGGACTGTTGAGCAAGAATGCCCATAAACTAATTAAGGATTTCTATAATAGTTAATTTAATAAGAAATAATAAAAATGAAGAATTAGTTTATTCAAATACATTTCAATAAAATCATTACATAATTCAAAAATAAATAAATCATTTTTAATAAATAAACATTATTATCAGATAAAATTAAATTATCAAAAAAATAAATTTAAGTGGAAATAATATTAAAGCTTAATAAATAAGTTTTGAAAATTCGGGGTATTACAATCATGGTTGTGCCTGTTGATCCTGTGATAACCCTTCATTAGTGAGCAGTTTTCAATTGAATACTTGCCTACTGGTTTAAAGCTATGATGCATCGTCAATACTACTCATTTGGGATTTGGGAAGCATTGATGAGAGATCGCCTTCTTACTTTTATTGCTTCTTACGTTTACGTTACTTTTATTAAGTTGTTTTATGGATTATTTATTTTAAATGCTTTAAGTTGGGTTTGAATTATCCTTCGAGGTTTGGATAATGTTTTGACAATTACTATGTTTAAGTTTTTAATAAAGTTTTATTTTATGTTTTCTGCTGCAACACTCTGTGTAAGATGATACGTTTTCACACTGGCGATAATGACTTGATAATTCTCTATTTTAGTTGGGAAAATATATGTTTTATAAAGAGAGAAATATCGGGGTGTTACAAAGTGGTATCTTGGAGCTTATGGTTTTATTGGCCTTTTGTGCCAAAACTATATTTTTTAGGCACCTAGTTATTTCCAAAAGTTATTTTATAAAGTAAGCTCCTACTTATTCATTTCTTAAATTTATTTTGAAGAATTCGATGTTGGTTTTTAAAAAAGAATCGAATCTTATTTTGATGGGGATTTTATTTTCGAATCTTATTTTGCTTAGAAATTTTTATTTTCGAATTTATTTAATTTTTTTGATTTATTTCTAATTCTTCTATTTGTTCTTTTGTTCTCGGTTTCTTTAAAGATTTCCGAAAATTTAATTATTAACTTCTTTCATTATTTCGGTGTTTTCGAAAATTGGTCCGAAATTTTTTTATTTTGATTTGTCCGAAATTTTTAATTTCATTTTTCGGTATTATTGAGCATTTTCGTAAATTTTAGAGATTTGGAAAATTATTTTGTCTTGCTTATTTATTTGTTTTTAGTGAGATGGGTAGTTTAGGATGGGCATAAAGGATAGAAATATCATATGTCTGCATTTAATTATTGTGTTCAGTTTATTTCCTATCTGCTAATCTGTTCCACTGCTTTATGTCTGTGAGTCTGTTCAGTATAGTTAGTCTGTTCAGCTATTCTAGTCTGTTCAGCTACTTTTAGTCTGTTTAGATGTTTTTAGTTTGTACACTTGTTCAGTCGTTTTTGTCTGAGTGTATGACTTATGATTATTTGGTGTTTTGAATCATGTTTGCGTGTTGATTACATGTTATCATGATTGGTTGTTGATTTATTTATTTTGTGGTTATTTAAATTTCTTTTATTAACTAATTGTTGGGAATGTACGCTAAGAGTGAACGTTGTTCATTTGTAGATGTCTTGCTCAATAGTAGATTGACCTTTAGGGAGGACTGATAGTGAAGCCGATCGAGTTGGAAGTTATTACAATCCTATTGTACTTAGTGCTGACGAGTCCGACACTGAGTCTGTGCTTGAGAGCTATACTAGTTTAGAGGATGGATTACGTCGTATCTTGAGAGTAGGTACTGAGAGTGATGATGAGATGTTACGAGAATTCGACCGAGCTAGAGGTCAAACCCGTAAGGATAGTTATGCTACTTTTATGGTCGACTTACTTGATGATGTCGCTGATAGTGAAGATGAGATTGAAGACTTTGATGAACCTTCACCTAAATGAATTAAGAGGATGACTAGAGCTGAAGAGACAAATTATAAATGTGATATTGAGGATATGAATGACTTTGAAGATGAAGCATTCACTCCTGAGAAGTACAAGGAGAATATGGATAGGAATCATAATGTTAGTCCTTGAGATTTATTTTGATGTCATTTTTCTATTTATTTTAGCATTTCTTTTGAATAAGGTAGCTACGCTACACTAGTTATTTATTTTGGTACTTTTCATTTGAGGAATTAGATAGTGAATTCTTGTTATGAATTGAGGAAATATACATTTTTATTATTTTGAGAGAAATAAAATATTCTTTTGGTCATATGAGTTGAGCAATATTTATTTAGTACGCGAATGGGAATTATTTTATTTTATTTCTTATAGTTGATTATTTAACTTCTGCATGATTGCCAAACGTGAATGTTTGTGCAAGTAGTGGTGAATTGTTTGAGCTTGGACGTGTTCCAAATAAATTGTTTGTGCATGGATGTATTCCAAATAAATTGTTTGTGCTTGGATGTATTCCAAATAAATTGTTTGTGCTTGGATGTATTCCAAATAAATTGTTTGTGCTTGGACGTGTTCCAAATAAATTAATTGGTGCTTGGACTTGTTCCAAATAAATTGTCTGTACTTCGGATTTATTCCAAGTAAAACTCCGATGAACATATTTTTCTAGACGATCTTGTATGATCAATGTTTCTTTTCGATGCCTTCGTAGAATGGCAATTAGTTATGAATCGTGACCTGAAATTGGACGCATGTGTTTTTCATAGGCTACGCAGTAGGATGGCCAACAACGATGTCGCCCTAGTTTCTGCCATTCGTCTTTTGGCAGAGAGATTAACCCAAGAGAGAACAGACCGTCCTGACACTGCAGGCGAGATGTTTGAGAAGCTGGCTAAAGTTAAGCCACCTTATTTTAAGGGACAGACTGACCCTACTTTCTTGGAGAGTTGGATTAGAGAATTCAACAAGATATTTGGAGCTTCTAATTGCCCTGTGGCAATGAAGGTAGATCAGGTCGTGATGTATCTAAAAGATGAGGTTGAACTTTGGTGGAAGGAAAATGGGACTAGGATTAGAGTCGAGGCTGATTTCAATTGGAATTCCTTTACCACTGCTCTTAGAGGAAAGTTTTACCCTGCTTTCATGAGGAAGCAAAAGGCTCAAGAGTTCATAAACCTTAGAATGGGGAGTATGTCTATTTTTGAATATTACAACAAATTCATAGCTTTCTCTAGATTTGCACCTGAGGTAGTTTCCACTGAGGAACTGAAAGCTTAGAGATTTGAGCAAGGTTTGACTGAGGAAATTCAATTGGGATTAGGAGGTGAAACTTGTACATCCCTAGATATTGTGTATGGGCGAGCTGCTCATATTTATGGACTGCAGACTAGGCGTGACAAGAAGAATGTTGCCCTAGGAGACAAGAGGAAGGATTTCCAAGCTAGTGGAAGTCAAGATAGTTACAAGAAGAACAAGAATGGAAATGGAAATTTTCAGAACAGGATTGGCCAAAGGTCTAGTGATGGGGCCAAGCCGGAGAGGACTTATCATTGTAAGAGATGTAACAAGAACCACCCTGGTAGAGATTGTAAGGTAGATCTGGTTACGTGCAATTAATGCCAGAAGAAAGCACATAGAGAGTTCGAATGCTTTACAAAGCAGAAACATGAACTGAATACCAATGGAGGTAATGGTTAGGCAAGATCTGGTTATAATCAAGCTAGCAACCAAGGACCGAAACCTTTGGGGTCGCAGAATGGTCAGGGAAGCTACACTAATCCTGTGAATGGAAGCAATAACAACAACCAGAGTAAGGCTCCAGGGAAGCTATTCGTGATGAGTCGTACTGAAGCTGAAAAGCCCGCTGATGTAGTTTCTAGTACTTTTTCTATCAACTCCACTGTAGTTAAAGCGTCATTTGATTCTGGAGCGGCCTATTCTTTTATTTCGTCTTTTGTTGTTAAGATTTTTGGTCTAGTAGACTTTGAAGTCGATGATTTTCCCATTAGTATTCCTACTGGAGAAGTTATGAAGTGTACTAAGATGTTTAGAGACTTACCTTTGAAGATAGGAGGTTGTACTTTTTCCTTTAATCTCATAGAATTCAATTTGGGAGACCTAGATGTTATTCTAAGGATGGTCTGACTAAGTTTTTCTAAAGCCAAGATAGATTGTGAAGCTCAAAAGGTAGTTTTGAAGAGTCCTTTAGGGAAGTCGATTTCATACCGACGTTTTGGGAAACCTAAGAGTTTAGGGATTATTTATGCCATGCAAGCTGAGAAGTTGATAAGGAAAGGTTGTGAGTTATTCTTGTGTAGTGTACGAGATGTAAGCAAGGAAGTTGAGTCGAGAATTGAGGATGTACCTCTTGTGAGTTGTGAATGAGTTCTTAGATGTGTTTCCAAGTGAGATTTCAGGAATGCTGCCTAAGAGAGCCGTTGAGTTTACCATAGACTTAGTTCCTGGTACTACACCTATTTGGAAAGCACCTTACGAGATGGCACCTCCTGAGATGAGTGAATTGAAGACTTAATTGCAAGAATTGTTGGAGAAAGGTTACATTAGACCTAGTGCGTCACCTTGGGTAGCACCAGTTTTATTTGTGAAGAAGGATGGTAGTATGAACACTAGTGGAAAAAATAGCTATTGATGCACCCCATTAGCGGCGGGCTATGTGAACAGCCCGTAACTAGTGTTCATTAACTGCGGGCCTCATGGGAAGCCCGCGGCTAAGTTACATTTTGAGACGGGCTTCTATTAAGGTCCGCAACTAAGTTAAATTTTTAGACGGGCTTCTATTAAGGCCCGCAGCTAAACCTGCTAGTTAATCCTACTTCCTCCGTTTTTTTTTAATCGCTACACTTTCCTTTCTAGGAAGTTTAAAATTAATTGCTATACTTCTCCTTTTTTCCCTTAGTAACTTTTTCTCTCTATCTCTCTCCTACCATTTTTTCTTACACACTTTTACTCACACCAAAGTTTTGGCTAGAAGTCCGTGAAATGAGAAGTGTAGCGATTAAAAAAAACGGAGGAAGTATAAGGAAAAAAAAAAAAGTTGAAAGCGCCACCAATTCGCGTGTTCTCTTTCTCTATCTACTAGGGTTTTCTCTCAAAAGCTCTTCTTCTTCACTTCATCAATGGCTGCTGCTCAATCACTCACAAATCCTCAGATGGCGAGAATTTCGAGGTCGACGATGCTGGAATTCCCTTCCTTATCTCTCATTCCATCCACATTCCATCTTCAATAACGTTCAAGGTTTTGTTGATTCCCTCACTTCGGTTCGCTGGAAACGCCATCAGGTCTTCTTCTAACTTACTTCCTTCAATTGTTTTCTTCCTCGCCTAAATTAGGGTTTCATACTAATCTCACTCCAGGATAGTAAAACGCGACCTTATTTTGATTGTTGAAGAGAGTGGTTGTCTATGTGCAGAAAGAGGTTTTCATTTTCAATTTTAATAATTATTTCAGTTATTCACTCAATAAACTAGATATTTGATTTATAGGTTGGATTAAGATTGTGGATGTCATTTAAATAGATTTCTTCCTCTTTCGGCACATTTGATGCTAGCCATGGTTTGAATGACGGAGCATCTGGTGATTTGAAATGGAATGCTAAGGATTTTTCTTCTATTGATTGTCCTGGAATGCTCTTGATTTGGATGACAGGTTGTTGGTGTGGGGTTGAAATTAGCATTTGAATGGAATTCTGTAAGTTTAACCTGAGATAAACACGGGTCAATTTCATTGAGATAAAATTGAATGGCTGAATCTTTTTTTTACTTAGGTTGAAGGTTGATAAAAACTCTAGTTCAGAGTAAGAATCTGAAATTGGTCCACTGAGCTGATTCTTCTACAACATGGGAAATTGTAAGCTAAACAGCTCCTTAGGGTTGTGATCTTCCAGTACATTGTCGTGAGAGAAAGGTCATGAAGACAGACCTTTGACAGCTCATGAGGAACTTGCTCTGATTTCCAGTTTTCCTCAAGTTGTAATGCAAACCACCTGCTCATTTAACCAATCTCTGAGGATTTTGGCCAGTGAACAAATATATTAAAGCTCGTGGCCTCCTAAGTCCTAACATTTATCTTTTTTTCAATACTTG
The DNA here is from genome assembly GCA_947645195.1 of Patellifolia procumbens. Classification (NCBI taxonomy): domain Eukaryota; kingdom Viridiplantae; phylum Streptophyta; class Magnoliopsida; order Caryophyllales; family Amaranthaceae; genus Patellifolia; species Patellifolia procumbens. Next base: position 2,668,185 of record CANSGD010000953.1, read on the forward strand.
AATTCACTGGGTTATTAAAGTCGTCTTTAGCCATTCCATAGGCTAGAGGTTAGAACAGTCAAACAAATCATCTGATTTATTTCCCAACATGGAGTTACTTTCAACACAAAAGAATTTAATGACCAGCAACTTCCTTAAATCTTGTAAAAATTCACCACTTAATGTTTTAGGCTTACAACCAAAAGGAGTGTGCAATTTTTATATTAGGAGCAAGTATATTGGTTAGTAGGTTACTGTTTAAGGTAAGGTTCTTCAAGCTAGAAACCTTTTCAATGGAATTAGGAGCAAGTATACTGGTTAGTAGGTTACTGGTTAGTAGGTTCTTTAAGCTAAGGTAATGATTTTTCTTCTATTGATTGTCCTGGAATGCTCTTGATTTGGATGACAGGCTGTTGGTGTGGGGTTGAAATTAGCATTTCAATGGAATTCTGTAAGTTTAACTAGAGTTCTCAATGAAATTGACCTGTGTTTTATTGGAGTATTTGTCTATCTTCAGAAAGAGGTTTTCACTTTCGAAGATGATTGATTACTGTAAGAACCATGTTGATGCTGCTGCTGCTACTTAATCTTTTTCTGAAGATTGTTCTTCTTCTAACTCCACTGCTGACGATGAACTCAAGAGCTGGGATGCTGAATTTGTTAAATTGACCAAAATATCCTTTTCGATCTTATTTTGGTATAAATCTCTTCTCTATCTCTCTTGATTGTGGTTCTTGCTTTGTTTTAAGCGATTTTCAATTTTTTTTGCTAACTAATGGTGTGTGTTTAACCTAATTAGATATATAAATTTTGTTGACTCCTGTTGTGTTTGTTGTATAAGATTTGAATATGCGTTTAAGATTCAATGATGTAATATGATTATATGTTTGCTTGCTATATGGAGATTCTGGTTTTGGTGTTATTGATTGTAGTAGAACCCTAGATAGAGTTTTTATTACAATGCATATTGTGTTTTAGAGGGTATTTGCGCTCAGTCCCTAAATTTTCTTTGCATTGAATGGGTTGAGGGATCTAAGGGAAGGGCCGAACTCTTGGCTATATAAGTTTTTGGTATCTTGTTGCTAGATTGGGTCTAATTCAGGCTAATCTTGTTGCTTTCTTTTCCTACCCACCCACATTCAACTCTGATCCTATTCAATCCGGAATTTATAAGTTCTATTCTTGCCTCTAAAAATCAGGCTTGTTCTTATGGAGGGCTTGCTGATGTGATTTGATGATTAATACCGTATCATTGACATTCCAAATCAGTTCGTAAAGTAAAAACAAATACAACTTTGTTCTCAAGTTCATTCAAGATATAAGCAATCAATTCCTGATGGAGCTTATTGCATTTGTGTCGATGGCGAGAATAGATATCTCCTATCATTCAAATCTTGTAATCTTTCATAAGTAATCGAAGTAGCTTGTTTAGTCAGTCACGACTCACGAATCTGAACCTGAATGTTTGTTAGTTTCTTTCACTTTTTGCTGATGGAATGATAATGATATCTCTCCCTTTGTATCTCACAAGGGAAATTGGAGTATTTTACATGTCTGTTTAATGTTTAATTTTAGAAGTTATGCTTCCTTAATATATTCTAGTTGACCTTTGCACCTTGGCCTGTTCCTTGAACGTGTTAAATTGATACTGAACAATAGGTTGATTTTAACATGCATTTGCTTGTCTTTGGCCCGTTCTTATGTCCTTTCAAGAGATTCATATATAAGTAATTTTTTAGTGACCTTAGCCCATAATCCTGTAATTTGCAAGTGTAATATTAGTACCCAGTAAGGCAATAAATGATTGATGGTTAAATCCTTTTGTAGTATTTCCTGCATCAAAAATTAAGAGGCTTGAAGTACATTCACTCTGCTGGTGTGCTGCACCGTGATCTGAAACCTAGCAATTTACTACTGAATGCAAACTGTGACCTTGACTTTGGACTCGCTAAATTTTAGTCTTTGACATGTTCGTTTTCTGGTATCACGTTGGTTTAATCCAACATCTGATTGAAAGAGTTGTCATGTTTCTTGTTCTGTGCTATCTTACTGTTTTGTAATTGCACTTTAGCTCGGTAACAGAATCATTTCCAAGAGGCTTCATGTTCATATTGAGCATGTTCAGTCATCAAGGTACCAAGAAGACTAAGGAGAGGATCAAGAAGAACGGCGACTTAAAGTTGATGCCAAGGCAAGAGGTGAAGTAATCTGTACAAAGAGGAATGCGTGATGCTGACCAGACTCTTCTTTCTGGTTGTTCAGCTGGAGGTCTCACATCTACATTGCACTATGATGAGTTCTAAGCCTTGTTCACAAAACACATGAAAGTGAAGTGCCTGAGTGAGGCCGGATTGTATTAGTTGGGTGAACGCTAGCTTTCTATGTATAATTATATCCTTGTATTAGTTATTTGCTACTTGAATATACTAATTTTGAGATAATGTATTTGTTGGGTTGACTGGCAGTAGCAATAGCAGGTGGTTTGCTGTGGTCTTTAGGACTGCACAGATTTTTTTTTAAAAACAAAAAAATAAAGTTGACGCGGGCCTCTCACACAGCCTGCAGCAAAGCTAAATGATTATGATTGTTTACTTTGCTGCATAGGTTTACTTTGATGCGGGCTATACTCTCATGCCCGCAGCTAATGACACTTGTTTCTGCGGGCCTCAGTTTAAGGCACGCAGCAACTGCACACAATAGTTACATTAGTTGCGCCTTCAATAGCTACGTTTTAAATACGCAGCTACAAGCCTTTTTTGGCCCGCAGCTATTGCTATTTTTTCCACTAGTGGAGGTTGTGTATTGATTATCGTGAGTTGAACAATGTGACTATTAAGAACAAGTATCCTTTACCTAGGATAGATGATCTTTGCGATCAGTTGAATGGAGCTAGTATTTTCTCGAAGATTGATTTGCGTTCAGGGTATCATCAATTGAAGGTAGTTGATAAGGATATACCTAAGACTGCTTTTAGAACGAAATATGGTCACTGTGAGTTTACTGTGATGCCATTTGAGTTGACCAATGCACCTGCAATATTATGGACTTGATGAATAGGATTTTCCATGAGTTCTTAGACAATTTTGTCGTAGTATTCATTGACATTATTTTGATCTACTCGAAGAATGAAGAGAGCATGTGGAGACGCTTAGGAGAAATCAATTGTTTGCCAAGTTCTCTAAGTGTGAGTTCTGTTTAGAGAAAGTTGCATTTTTGGGTCATTATGTGTCTAAGGAAGGAGTTTATGTGGATCCTACGAAGATACAAGCCGTTAGTGAGTGGCTTAGACCGAAGAATGTGTCTGACATAAGAAGTTTTCTGGGATTAGCAGGTTATTATAGAATGTGCCTATTGATCCTGTGATGACCGTTTATTGGTGAGCAGTTTTCAATTGAGTATTTGACTACAAGTTTGAAGCTATGATGCATCGTCAGCACTAGTCATTTGGGATTTGGGAAGCATTGATGAGAGATCGCTTTCTTACTTTTATTGCTTCTTACGTTTATGTTACTTTTATTAAGTTGTTCTATGGATTATTTATTTTAAATGCTTTAAGTTGGTTTTGAATTATTCTTCGAGGTTTGGATAATGTTTTGACAATTACTATGTTTAAGTTTTTCATAAAATTTTATTTAATGTTTTTCCCTGCAACACTTTGAGTAAGTCGATACGTTTTCACACAAGCGATAATGCCTTGATTATTCTCTATTTTAGTTGAGAAAATATATGTTTTATAAATAAATAATTGTCAGGGTGTTACAGAAGTGTGTGCCCAAAATCCAGCTTCCTAGTACTCATGTCGTAGGAATTCTTGAAATTCGTGCCCTATGAAGACAAACGGAGGTGTCCGTCTTTAAGAAAAACGTCGCCTTCAGGGTCAAATAAAGTGCGATTAAATACTAACTCAAAAAACAAAAGACTTTATTTTTTAAAAAACTAAGAGAAAAAGGGAATTGAAACAAAAGCAAGGTTTGCATGTTGTTCAAAGTTACTAGGTTGCTGGGATCGTTTGTGTAATATTGGATTGATAGTTTTGATTGTTCATGGATTTTCCATAGGTTGGACCTTTTATAGATGGTTTAATACTTCCTATATTTTTTCTTGAATGGTGGGTTGTGGGCAGTGTGAAGTAGATAGATTATGTTGGTGTTGGGTTGTGGGTAGCGTGTGTATGTGGTGGGTAGTGCTTCTACGCGGTGGTTGTGGTCGACTAGTTGGTTGTTTGCGGCAAAAAAAAAAGTGATGGGATTTAGGTAGATCTAACAGTGGTAGATGCAGCAATGGTGGGGGTTGATGCGATGGTAGTGGTGGTTGTGGTGATCAGGTGATGGTGGTAAGGAAATAGTCAATGTTGTGTACAGGGATTTGGAGGAATTGAAAACCTTGGGGGTAGGAGAGAATCAGTATAAAGGGATTAGGGGCTAGTGAAACTGCAAAGTGGTTAAAGGGAGAGCAAAAATCAGCAACCAAACACCATGTAAGGGTAACCAAATCTTCCATTCCCTTTTCTTTTCTTAAAACCCCCTATCCAAACGACCCTTAATATTATAAAAATCTAATATTGTAGTTAATAACTAATACACTTTATGAATAGTTAGTTATAATTGATTTAGTTAATGTTATTGATTTATAATTTTGGTGGTTGTTTGGTTGACGATCAAAAATAGGGGAAGTGGAAATTCATGGGAATTTAATAAGTGTACAAATTGTCTGGTTGACACAAAAAGTTCAAAATGGAGGAAATGAGAATTAATGTGAATTTCCACTTCCCAAAAAACATGGAAAATAAATTACGAAGCCCCCCCTGGTCACTCAAGATTCATGGGAATTTCAAATCCCTTTATATCAACCAAACAAGTTTATGAAATTCCTAGTAATTGTTTAGGGGAAATAACTTCATTCCCATGAAATATAGATTCCCATAGGAATTTACTTCCCATGTAAACCCAACAAGCACTTGGAGTTTTGATTATCTCTCTCGTGTTGTATTATATATATACCATCATATATATTTACTCGCTTTCTCGACCTCATTTCTTTGCCACAGTGTTAATTAATATGGATCATTTAAGAATCTATTAATGATTATCGTTAATGTCTAGTATTGTAACTAATTAATATTATTGAAGCCTAATGTTATAGTTAATTAGCTAATACTTCCTCCGTTTCGCAATACTCGCAACGCTTCTTGTTTGCACACTATCCAATGCAATACTTTGGACTTTAATATCTCTAATTATTGATAAGTAAAAATTATAAAAATTTGATATTATAATAGTATGCATTAAGACGAATCAAATAAGACCCCACTTTGCTATATTTTTTCTTATACACTTGGAAAAAAATATAAAAGAAGATTGGTAGATGAATAGTGGTTACTATGCTAATGTTGCGAGTATTGCGAAACGGAGGAAGTACAATTTATTACTAATACTTAGTCATAATTTGAATTATTTTTTTTTTACCTTGGCATAATGTGAACTAGAACTAAAGTAGAGGACCATAAAGCCTTTTGGCTCTTATAATTACTACCAATTCATTTAGGGGGCAAGTGGCATTTTCTATTTGCCACCTATGACTCTATGAGTGAAGAGAGTAGCTTGTGATGATTCGTCTTCCTAGATGGAGTAACCCAATATGGATTCGTAATAGAGGCTTTGAGAATTATGCGTTTTTGCACCATGCTTGAGAAGAAAAAGGTGTTACCTTCGGAGAGGGTCCGCATTGATTTGTTGTTGACAAGAGCTAAAGATGGCGTATTGTCCCTCATTATGCTAGTTAGAGCTCTGGAAAAAAAAAATAACTATCTAAGAAACCATAAATGCTTCAAACCAAAATAAGCCAAAAGTCAACTTAAATCAAACAATCTTAAACATCTTAAAACATAGATCCCATAAAATGTATTAAGCAAAAAGTATAAATGCAACTGAAGGTAAGAGAAAGCAATCTCTTCACATTGTCTCCAAAATTCCTAATGGATGCATCCTTTCTTCAAACATGAAATGGTCGATGCTTTATTGATCTAAGGGAAAACTGCTCGGCAAAAGGGTCATCATAGGACCAATAAGGCACAATAATGATTGACACACAAGAAAGCACATAATCAACAAAGTTGAGTGCATACATAATAATTAAAACACGAAAACTTATCATGATACTAATAAGCATTAAAACATGTATAATAAATAATACTAAACTATTATACTCACAAGACTAAACATGAGTCCACTAGCCAATATATTATTTATGACAAATTGAATAAGCAATAGAACAAGTTGTCTAAACCAACCAGCATTCAATAAGAAGGCGTAGCAACATGTGCGTCTCTATGCTCCCTACAACCAACGATCTCGAGGTAAGAAAATAATTCCCAAAATAAAATAGGCCAGGATGATTAGTTCGGTGCAAAGTCAAGCCATGAGCTACCACTATGTACTCCAACTCATAATTATCCAACACTGTAGACATGCACAAGTCCAAAGTTTTATTGCTATTCTCTTCCCCTTTAAGTAATAATATTTTATTAGTGATGGACTCACAAAAATAAGAAAGCAAACAAAAATAAACATGAATACACAAAGATTCCAATTTTGATCTTTGGATTAAATACTGTGATCGTACTAAACCAATTGACCCAGAACTTATTACTTTATTTGTTGACTAAAATCAATAACCAACCAACTTGTCAAAAGATATAAATCTAACTTATCAAATAAAGCCCATAATCTTTGTAAAAAAAAATTCAAGGAAACAACATGATGACAATTCATGATCCAAACCAACATATCTATTAATCTCTCTTATGATTTAATAAGTAAAAACATTCCCTTCCCACATACTTGTATCAAACATCCATAACAATCATGTTATAACTTAATATCACAGGCAACATGCTTCGCACAACGACATTAGACATGTAATTCCATATTTATGAACTATAAAAAGTTCCCTATACATGATACTTGTAACACCCCCGCAATCCCTCCTTTTACAAACCTCAATAAAACGGAGAAACTATGGAGATGTTACGCCACGCATGATAATACGTAAGGTTATCACAGAATACATCGGAAGTTTTTAAAAATATAACTTGAAATACTTTAATTAAACTGAAATATAAAATTCAATAAATGAGTTAATAACTCAGGAACTATCCCATAATAGTTCCTTACTCAAAACAAACATAAACTAAAATAACTTTATTGAAATAAATATTTATGCACTAATATTCTCATCTTGATGCTCATGATCCCCATGCAAAGCAACACGTGTACCTAAAACTCAACCTCTAAGATATGCTCGCCATTCACAAACACATTCATGAAAATAAATAATAATATATGCAATCCTCAAATAATTCGGCTTGCTCTTCTCATGATTCTACATGCACAACAAAGACTGAACTAACTAAATTCATTCTTTAATATATTGGCAATGAACGGGCACCGTCCTCCACTTGGAGTGATATACGGGCTACTATTTCTTGTGTAAGATATCCCACACCTCTTACTAATAAAGTAAAGTTCCATGAACTTTAAATAACTTGACTCGAGAAGTACACGCTTGTTAGTGAAACGAAAGAGAGATTGAGAGTGAGCCCCTAGACACAACATCTTGACAGAGACACTATGAGTGACACCTAGTCCACTCGAGAACCTTCTTGATAACTGAAAATCCATAAGGTTTCGTGATAAAATCAAAGCAATAGCATCGTCATGCTATGCCAATGCAGGATTATAGTTACACACTAACTCCCCCCCTTATGTTCAATAATCATCAGAGATCCTACCCAAGAGTTTTATTACCAAAGTCTGATATGTGAGACACATACGACCAATAGATAAGCAAATAAATTAATTTCTTATCTTTCTTTAATAAGTGATAACAACAAGTACCATAAACAACCTCAATTCTTATTCTTTCGAGCTCTTGCTCCACTTATTACTTAAATGACTCCTTGAGTCCTTCCTTCTTTCTTAAGGATCCATGATCTGACCAATTGAGTCTTTGCCTAATGGTTTAACTAATTGTGGGACCTTGCCCAATAACTTAAACTACTAGTGAAACCTTGCTCAATAACCTTAACTATTCATGAGACCTTGCTCAATAAAATACTCATGCAAGCCATAGCTTCAAGAATAACATAAATAAACTTTAATCATGCTCAAAAGTAATAAACATCAATAACATAATTCTCAAATGACAGGAATAACCCAAAAGTTTCATTCCTAGACTCCTTTCTATGTTCACAACATAAACCTCATACAATCTTAAGGCATAATAAGTCTATCCTTACTTCTCATGCTCAACAATATTCCTTAAAAACACTAAGGTCAAAGGTCAAAGTGTATGTACCTTGCTACTACAATGGAATCACCAAACAAAAGCCTCAATTGCTTTTATAATGCTTGGAACCTATCAATAAAGAAGTAAGTACTTAACAACAAACTATTCAAGGCTACTAATAAATAAAAATAATCTTTTAAATAATAATAAATCTGTTTTTTATTTTAAAACACTCTAAAAACTCTTTTACACCATAGATGTAACATCCCGTCTTTTACCAACTAAGATTTAACTTAAATAAATGTAACAACGATTAAATCAGTGGTAGCGGAAATACCACCGAGACGAGAATGTCACTCTATGGGGTAAAATTAAAACTAAAATAAACAAAGAGTCCCATAATAGTAATCGAAACTCCAAATCATATATATATAAAGAGGAATGAGGTCCCACACCCTCATCTCTAACTAAACAAGTCAAGTCCATAACCATAACTATCCATAATCTCGAAACTTAACCAAATTCGAAATATGAAACCAAAATCCAAAAGATCAACTCGAAAACTAACATTCAAACTAACAAAGGTAAACTACTTGAGACCAACTAGAAAACTAGTCCTAATCTCAGACTCATAATGCTCGTCCACTATGACTAACACAACCTTCTTGCTTACACAGGTAAACGCACAACCCCGATCCATATAGCAACAACTCTAAACAGCATCGTCATCTGCAATATATATTAACAAAAATTCCACAATCAGTGGGGAGTAACTAGCAGTTCTCCCATCCCAATTTAGGAAACAAATAGTAAACTTAAATGAAGTTAGAACAAACGTCAAAGACAAGACAGCACAAATAGCAATAAAAGAAGGCAAAGTACACATTGCAACAAATGTCAAATTTTAACATAAAGTACTAAAAAGGATGCTTTAGATGTTTAAAATAAAAAAAATCGAAAGATCAACATCAAAGGGATCACAGAAACACCAACAATTTGAAAAGAAACAATTTAACATAGAGAGAGTGAACGCTAGTGACCCGCAGCCCACCTCCTCAAGAAATGTCAGGTCGCAACCTCCAGAACGGCCTATGGGTTACGTTCCCTACCGTCTGTGTCTAAGAATGGCCAAACTCCCGATGCGGGACAATACACGCAGTATCTCCCGACCTCTCGGACGACAACAAGTCCTAGGTATCTCCAATGCAGGGTAACACCCAACGTGATGTCCCCTGACCCCTCGGAGTGCATGTTCGTTACCTTCGGGACACCGTCCCTTAGGCTACTCAACTCAATTAAAAATCAAACTTCAAATTCAAAGACAAAATAATATACTTCAAATCATCAAATTCATCAAATTCGTCAAATTCGTCAAATTCATCAAATTCGTCAAATTCATCAAATCATCAAATTCGTCAAAAACGATTAGATCCATCAAAGTCATTAAAATCATCAAAGTTATCAAAAATCATTAAAACCGTCAAAAGGCATACAAAACATCAAAACGTTATCTGAGTTTGGGTACGAAGTAAATTATGATCAAATCACAATACTCTCCGTACATAACTCTTGGCGAAGTGATGCTAAGGGCAGTGTTATTCTCCCCCAAACATTACGACGTCGACAACTCAAACTTGGCATAAGAATTAATAAATGGTATCAAGTACTAAAATTATACTTTCAAACATGCCTTAGGATACTCCACAATACTACCAAAGTCATTTACGAAATAATGATCAAAAACAGCAACTCCTTACGATAATAAATTGAGGTCAAAACGTATGAAAGAACAATCAAAAATCAAAGAAAATGAAGAGTAAAGCAATCATTGAACAATTACACCTAAATGAAACTAAAATTCATAACAAATCATCATCTTCTAACCCTAAAATTGCTTCTACTTCTAATACTACTATTACCACCACAACCGCTCGTTTAATTACTATTCTAACCTTCACATTTGCATCCCTAACCCTAATTCTCACCTTCATCTACCTCAAAACTGACCAGTTTTCCACATCGAAGAATCTTCTCTTTGTCCTAATTTTTATCGCTGTTGTACTCTTTTACCTCAGGAAGAATCGCGACTTCTTGGAACGGTCAAAATCCATGGTAAAAAACTTGTATAAACGTCATAAATATCATCATTATAATCATCATCATCGATCGAAATCGATTCAGTGGTATATCGGGAGGAATCCGGGTCGAGTCCGGGTTCACCACAAGATGGAGAGAGGAAAAAGGTGATGATGGTGAGAGAAGGTGTGGAATTGTATAGTAATGGTGGCGATAGTGGGAGTGGGGGGGAGAGAGAGAAGAGTGGGGGAGACGTGGAGGAGATAGAGGTTGTGAAGGAGGAGGGGGTTTTTGTATCCTGTTATTTTTTCAAATGAATTTAAAATTAAAAAATATCAAATGTCACTTTAACCCGTTAAACCGGTTAATATGAGGTGATAGACGTTAAAAACTTGTTAAAAGCAAAAGTATATACAAGGTTTACTTGTTAATGGAATAAATTAAGGTAGACTTGTTAAAAGCGGTCAATTCAAAGGTTGACTTATTCCTGACAATTTTTCCTAAAAACTAATATTTTATTACTTAAAAACAGCAGTAAATTAATTAATAAAATAATAAATCAATTTTTTTTTAAAAGCCTGTGGTTTGAAAACCACAAAACCAACTCACAATACCGAAACAAACGGCGGCAAAAAACGAGGCACATAACACCATCACCGAAAGGGCAGCGGCACTACGTGCACTCGTCGGCCACCAGCCGACCACCAACCACGGTGGCTAACCGGAAAAGCGCACCAAGGGGCGCACATGCGGGCCCAAATCGTATTTTTGGCCTAACTCCTAGCTCGGATAACATTTTTGTGCGATTCCAAAGCCTGACATGTTTTTTTAACCATTTTTAAAGGGTTCGTGAGCCCAGAAGCTAAAAATATTGAAGTCCGATATTTCGCATCGATTCTATGTTCATGGGGGCCCAAAATCGTATTTTTGGCCTAACTCCTAGCTCGGATAACATTTTTGAGCGATTCGAAAGCCTGACATGTTTTTTTTACCATTTCTAAGGGGTTCGAGCGCTCAGAAGCTGAAAATTTTGAAGTCCGATTTTTCGCTTCTATCCTTGCACATGTGGGCCCAAATCGTATTTTTGGCCTATTGTTAAGAGGTTTGTGCGCTCATAAGCTAAAAAAATTGAAGTCCAATTTTTCGCGTCGGTTCTTTATTCGTGGGGGCCCAAATCATATTTTTGGCCTAAGCCCTAGCTCGGATAACATTTTTGAGCGATTCCAAAGCCTTATATGTTTTAAACCATTTTTAAGGGTTTCGTAAGCTCAGAAGCTGAAAATATTAAAGTACGATTTTTCGCGTCGGTTCTTTGTTCGTGGGGGCCCAAATCGTATTTTTGGCCTAACTTCTAGCTCGGCTAACATTTTTGAGCGATTCCAAAGCTGGCCTGTTTTTTTTACCATTTTTAAGGGGTTCGTGAGCTTGGAAGCTGAAAATATTGAAATCCGATGTTTCGCGTCGGTTCTTTATTCGTGGGGGCCAAAATTGTATTTTCGGCCTAACTCCTAGCTCGGATAACATTTTTGAGCGATACCAAAGCCTGACATGTTTTTTTACCATTTCTAAGGGGTTCGAGCGCTCAGAAGGCGAAAATTTTGAAATCCAATTTTTGGAGTCGATCCTTGCACATGTGGGCCCAAATCGTATTTTTGCCTATCTCCTAGCTCGGATAACATTTTTGTGCAATTCCCAGAGCCTGACATGTTTTTTTTACCATTTTTAAAGGGTTAGTAAGCCCAGAAGTTGAAAATATTGAAGTCCGATTTTTCGCGTCGGTTCTTTGTTCGTGGGCCTAAATCGTAATTTTGGCCTAACTCCTTGCTCGGATAACATTTTTGTGCGATTCCAAAATTTACCATTTTTAAAGGGTTTGTGACCCCAGAAGCTGAAAATATTGAAGTCTGATTTTTCGCATTGGTTCTTTGTTCGTGGGCGCCCAAATCATATTTTTGGCCTAACGCCTAACTCGGATAACATTTTTGAGCGATTCCCAAGCCTGTTATGTTTTTTTACCATTTCTAAGGGGTTTGAGCGTTCAGAAGCTAAAAATATTGAAGTCCGATTTTTCGCGTCAATCCTTGCACATGTGGGCCCCAATCATATTTTTGGCCTAACTCCTAACTCGGATAACATTTTTGAGCGATTCCAATGCCTGACATGTTTTTTTACCATTTGTAAAGGGTTGGTTAGCTCAGAAGATGACAATATTGAACTCTGATTTTCCGCGACATTTCTTTGTCCGTGGGGGCCCAAATCGTATTTTTGGCCTAACTTGTAGCTCGGATAACATTTTTGAGCGATTCCAAAGCCTGACATGTTTTTTTTACCATTTTTAAGGGGTTCGTGAGCTCAGAAGCTGAAAATATGGAAGTCTGATTTCTCGGGTCGGTTCTTTGTTCTTGGGGCCCAAATCGTATTTTTGGCCTAACTCCCAAATCGGATAACATTTTTGAGTGATTCCATAGCGTGACATTTTCTTTTTACCATTTTAAGGAGTTTGAACGCTCAGAAGCTGAAATTTTGATGTGCGATTTTTTGCGACGATACGTTGTTCTTGTGGGCCCAAATTGTATTTTTGGCCTAACAACAATCTCGAATAACATTTTTGAACGATTTCAAAGCCTGACATGTTTTTTTTACCATTTTTAAGGGGTTCGTAAGCTCATAAGCTGAAAATATTGAAGTCCAATTTTTCGCGTCAGTTCTTTGTTCTTGTGGGCCTCAATCGTATTTTTGGCCTAAATCCTAGCTCGGATAACATTTTTGAGCGATGCCAAAGCCTGCCATGTTTTTTTACCATTTCTAAGGGGTTCTAGAGCTCGGGAGCTTAAAAATTTGAAGTCCGATTTTTCACGTCAATCAATGCACATGTGGGCCCAAATCGTATTTTTAGCCTAACTCCTAGCGAGGATAACATTTTTGAGCGATTTTAAATCCTGACATGTTTTCTTACTATTTTTAAGGGGTTCATGAGCTCGGAAGCTGGAAATATTGAAGTTCGATTTTTCTCGTCGGTTCTTTGTTCTTGGGGGCGCAAATCGAATTTTTGGCCTAACTCCTAGCTCGGATAACATTTTTGAGCGACTCCAAAGCCTGACATGTTTTTTTTACCATTGCTAAGGGGTTCGAGGGCTCAGAAGGTAAAAATATTGATGTCCAATTTTTCGCGTCAACCCTTGCATATGTCGGCCAAATTTTATTTTTGGCCTAACTCCTAGCTCGGATAACATTTTTGTGCGATTCCAAAGCCTGACATACTTTTTTTTACCATTTTTAAAGGGTTCGTGAGCCCATAAGTTGAAAATATTGAAGTACGATTTTTCACGTCGGTTCTTTGTTCGTGGGGGCCGAAATCGTATTATTGGCCTAACTCCTAGCTCGAATAACATTTTTGAGCGATTCGAAAGCCTGACATGTTTTTTTACCGTTTGTAAGGGGTTCGAGCGCTCAGAAGCTGAAAATTTTGATGTCCGATTTTTGCGTCGATCCTTGCACATGAGGGCCAAAATTATATTTTTGGCCCAACTCCTATTTCCGATATCATTGTTGAGTGATTCCAAAGCCTTTTTTAACTATTTTTAAGGGGTTCGTGACCTTATACGCTAAAAAATTGAAGTCCAGTTTTTCACGTCTGTTCTTTGTTTGTGGGGGCCCAAATTATATTTTAGGCCTAACTACTAGCTCGGATAACATTTTTGAGCGATTCCAAAGCCTGACATTTTTTTTACCAATTAAGGGTTTCGTGAGCTCAGAAGCGGAAAACATTGAAGTACGATTTTTCGCGTCGGTTCATTATTCGTTGGGGCCCAAATCGTATATTTGGCGTAGCTTATAGCTCGGATAACATTTTTAAACAATTCCAAAGCCTTTACCATTTTAAAGGGGTTTGTGAGCTCAGAAGCTGAAAATATTGAAGTCCGATTTTTCGTGTCGGTTCATTGTTCTTAGGGGCCCAAATCGTATTTTTGGCCTAACTCCTAGCTCGGAGAACATTTTTGAGCGACACCAAAGCCGACATATTTTTTTTTACCATTTCTAAGGGGTTCGAGTGCTCAGAAAGCGAAAATTTTGAAGTCCGATTTTTCGCGTCGATCCTTGCCCATGTGGGTCCAAATAGTATTTTTGGCCTAATTCGTAGCTCGGAAACATTTTTGTGTGATTCCCAAAGCCAGACTCGTTTTTTATACCATTTTTAAAGGGTTCGTGAACCCAAAAGTTGAAAATATTAAAATCCGATTTTTCGCGTCGGTTCTTTGTTCGTGGGGTCCCAAATTGTAATTTTGGCCTATTTCCTAGCTCGGATAACATTTTTTTGCGATTCAAAAGCCTCACATGTTGTTTTACCATTTTTAAAGGGTTCCCGAGCCCGGAAACCAAAAATATTGAAGTCTATTTTTTCGCATTGGTTCCTTGTTCATGGGGGCCCAAATCGTATTTTTGGCCTAACTCCTAACTCGGATAACTTTTTTGAGCAATTCCAAAGTCCGACATGTTTTATTTACCATTTCTAAGGGGTTTGAGCGCTCAGAAGCTGGAAATTTTGAAGTTTGATTTTTCGGGTCGATCCTTGCACATGTGGGCCCAAATCGTATTTTTGGCCTTACTCCTAACTCGGATAACATTTTTGAGTGATTCCAAAGTCTGACATGTTTTTTTTACCATTTGTAAGGGGTTCGTTTGCTCAGAAGCTGAAAATATTAAAGTCTGATTTTTCGAGTCGGTTCTTTGTTCGTGGGGGCCCAAATCGTATTTTTGGCCTAACTCATAGCTCGGATAACATTTTTGAGCGATTCCAACGCCTGACATATTTTTTTTTTACCATTTTTAAGGGGTTCGTGAGCTCATAAAGTGGAAATATTGAAGTCCGATTTCTCGCGTCGGTTCTTTGTTCAAGGGGGCACAAATCGTATTTTGGGCCTAAATCCTAGATCGGATAACTTTTTTGAGAGATTCCAAAGCCTAAAAGGTTGTTTTTACCATTTCTACGGGTTCGAGCGCTTAGGAGCTGAAAATTTTGAATTCCGTTTTTTCGCGTCGATCGCTGCTCATGTGGGCCCAAATCGTATTTTTAGCCTAACTCCTAATTAGGATAACATTTTTGAGCAATTTCAAAGCCTGACTTGTTTTTTTTACCATTTTTAAGGTGTTCGTGAATTCAGAAGCTAAAAATATTGAAATCCGATTTTTGGCCTCTCTCCTAGCTCGGATAACATTTTTGAGTGAGTCGAAAGCCTGACATGTTTTTTTACCAATACTAAGGGGTTCGAGGGATCATAAGGTAAAAATATTGAAGTCCTATTTTTCGCGTAGATCCTAGCACATGTGGGCCCAAATCGTATTTTTGGCCAAAGTCCTACCTTGGATAACATTGTTGAGCGCTTCCAAAGGCTGACATGTTTTTTTCCCATTTTTAAGGGTTTCGTGAGCTCAGAAGCTGAAAATATTGAAGTCCGATTTTTCGCGTCGGTTCTTTGTTCGTGAGGGCCCAAATCGTATTTTGCGCATAACTCCTATATTGGATAACATTTTTGAGCGATTTCAAAGCCTGAAATGCTTTTTTTTTACCATTTTTAAAGGGTTCGAGCACTCAAAGGCTGAAATTTTGATGTGCGATTTTTTGCATCGATACTTGTTCGTGTGGGCCCAAATCGTATTTTTGGCCTACCTACTATCTCGGATAACATTTTTGAGCGATTTCAAAGCCTGAAATGTTTATTTTGTTTTTACCATATTTAAAGGGTTCGTGAGCTCATAAGTTGAAAATATGGAAGTTTGATTTTTCGTGTCGATCTTGTTCGTGGGGACCAAATCGTATTTTTGGCCTAACTCCTAGCTCGGATAACATTTTTGAGCGATTCCAAAGCCTGACATGTTTTTTTACCATTTCTAAGGGGTTCGAGCGCTCAGAGGCTAAAAATTATGAAGTCTGATTTTTCGCGTCGATCCTTGCACATGTGGGCCCAAATCTTTATTTAAACCCTAACTCCTAGCTCGGATAACATTTTGGAGACATTCCAAAGCCTGACCTGTTTTTTTTACCATTTCTAAGGGGTTAGAGCGCTCAGAAGCTAAAAATTTTGAAGTCCGATTTTTCCCGTCGATCCTTGCACATGTGGGCCCAAATCGTATTTTTCGCCTAACTCCTAGCTCAGATAACATTTTTGAGCAATTTCAAGCCTGACTCGTTTTTTTACTATTTTTAAAGGGTTCGTGAGCCTAGAAGCTGAAAATATTGATGTCCGATTTTTCGCATCAGTTCTTTGTACGTAGGGGTCGAAATCGTAATATTGGCCTAACTCTTAGCTCGGATAAGATTTTTGAGCATTTCGAAAGTCTGGCATGTTTTTTTACCGTTTGTAAGGGGTTCGAGCACTCAGAAGCTGAAAAATTTAAAGTCTGATTTTTCGCGTCGATCCTTGCACATGAGGGCCTAATTGTATTTTTGGCCTAACTCCTATCTCAGATATCATTTTTGAGTGATTCCAAAGCCTTTTTAACCATTTTTAATGGGTTCTGAGCTCATACGCTAAAAAAATTGATGTCCAGTTTTTCGCGTCGATTCTTTGTTCGTGGGGGCCCAAATCATATTTTAGGCCTAACTCCTAGCTCGGATAACATTTTTGAACGATTCCCAAGCCTGACATGTTTTTTTGCCTTATTATGGGTTTAGTGAGCTCAGAAGCGGAAAACATTGAAGTACGATTTTTCGCGTTGGTTCTTTGTTCGTGGGGGCCCAAATCGTATTTTTGGCCTAACTCCTAACTCGGATACATTTTTGAGCGATTCCAAAGCCCGACATGTTTTTTTTACCATTTCTAAGGGGTTCGAGCGCTCAAAAGCTGAAAATTTTGAAGTTCGATTTTTTCGGTCGATCCTGGCACATGTGGACCCAAATCGTATTTTTGGCCTAACTCCTGACTCGGATAACATTTTTGAGTGATTCAAAAGTCTCACATGTTTTTTTTACCATTTGTAAGGGGTTCGTTTGCTCAGAAGCTGAAAATATTGAACTCTGATTTTTCGAGTCGGTTCTTTGTTCGTGGGGGCCCAAATCGTATTTTTGGCCTAACTCATAGCTCGGATAATATTCTTGAGCGATTCCAACGCCTGACATATTTTTTTGACCAATTTTAAGGGGTTCGTGAGCTCAAAAGCTGAAAATATTGAATCTCCTCTTTTTCGCGTCGATCGCTACTCATGTGGGACCTAATCGTATTTTTAGCCTAACTCCTATAACATTTTTGAGCAATTTCAAAGCCTGACTTATTTTTTTACCATTTTTAAGGTGTTCGTGAGTTCAGAAGCGGAAAATATTGAAGTCCGATTTTTCGTGTCGGTTCTGTGTTCGTGGGTGCGCAAATCGAATTTTTGGCCTAACTCCTAGCTCGGATAACATTTTTGAGCGAATCGAAAGCCTGGCATGTTTTTTTTACCAATACTAAGGGGTTCGAGGGATCAGAATGTAAAAATATTGAAATCCGATTTTTAGCGTCGATCCTATGTGGGCCCAAATCGTATTTTTTGCCAAACTCCTACCTAGGATAACATTGTTGAGAGCTTCTAAAGGCTGACATGTTTTTTTTTTCCATTTTTAAGGGGTTCGTGAGCTCAGAAGCTGAAAATATTGAAGTTCGATTTTTCGTGTCGGCTCTTTGTTCGTGAGGGCCCAAATCGTATTTTGGGCCTAACTCCTATATCGGATAACATTTTTTAGCGATTCGAAAGCCTGACATGTTTTTTTAACCATTTTTAAAGGGTTCAAACACTCAAAAGCTCAAATTTTGATGTGCGATTTTTTGCATCGATTCTTGTTCCCGTGGGCCCAAATCGTATTTTTGGCCTTTACTAGTATCGCGGATAATATTTTTGAGCGATTTCAAAG
The DNA here is from genome assembly GCA_947645195.1 of Patellifolia procumbens. Lineage (NCBI taxonomy): Eukaryota > Viridiplantae > Streptophyta > Magnoliopsida > Caryophyllales > Amaranthaceae > Patellifolia > Patellifolia procumbens. The sequence continues at coordinate 2,686,411 of CANSGD010000953.1, forward strand.
CCTGACATGTTTATTTTGTTTTTACCATTTTTAAGGGGTTCGTGAGCTCATAAGTTGAAAATATGGAAGTCCGATTTTTCGCGTCGATCTTGTTCGTGGGGGCCCTAATCGCATTTTTGACCTAAATCCTAGCTCGGATAACATTTTTGAACGATTCCGAAGCCTGATATGTTGTTTTAACCATTTTTAACGGGTTCGAGCGCTCAGAGACTAAAAATTATGAAGTCCGATTTTTCTCGTCGATCCTTGCACATGTGGGCCCAAATCGTATTTAAATCCTAACTCCTAGCTCGGATAACATTTTTGAGAAATTCCAAAGCCTGACTTTTTTTTTTACCATTTCTAAGGGGTTCGAGCGCTCAGAAGCTAAAAATTTTGAAGTCGGCTTTTTCCTCCTTGCACATGTGGGCCAAAATTGTATTTTTCGCCTAACTCCTAGCTCAGATAACATTTTTGTGCGATTCCAAAGCTTGTCATGTTTTTTTTACCATTTCTAAGGGGTACGATCGCGCATAGGCTGAAAATTTTGAAGTCTCATTTTTTGCGTCGATCCCTGCACAGGTGGGCCCAAAACGTATTTAAGTCTTAACTTCGAGCTCGGATAACATTTTCGAGTTATTCCAAAGCCTGATATGAATTTTTACCAATTTTAAAGCGTATGTGAGCCGAGAAGCTGAAAATATTGAAGTGTGATTTTTCGAATTGGTTCTTTGTTCGTTGTTGGCATAACTCCTAACTCGGAGAACATTTTTGAGCGATTCCAAAGCCTGACATGTTTTTTTTTTACCATTTCTAAGGGGTTCGAGTGCTCAGAAGCTTAAAATTTTGAAGTCCGGTTTTTCACTTCGATCCTTCAACATGTGGGCCCATATCATATTTTTGGGCCTAACTCCTAACACGGATAACATTTTTGAGTGGTTCCAAAGCCTACCATATTTTTTTAAAGATTTCTAAAGGGTTCGAGCGCTAAAAAGCTGAAATTTTGAAGTGCGATTTTTTGCATCGATTCTTGTTCGTGGGGGCCCAAATCTTATTTTGGGCCTAACGCCTATACCGAATAACATTTTTGAGCGATTCCAAAACCTAACATGTTTTGTTTTTACCATTTTTAAAGCGTTCGAGCACCAAAAAGATGAAATTTCGATTTGTGATTTTTTGCATCGATTCTTGTTCGTGTGGGCCCAAATCGTTTTTTTGGCCTAACTACTATCTCGGATAACATTTTTGAGCGATTTCAAAGGCTGACATGTTTATTTCTTTTTACCATTTTTAATGGGTTCGTGAGCTCATAAGTTGAAAATATGGAATTCCGATTTTTCGCGTCGATCTTGTTCGTGGGGGCCCAAATCGTATTTTTGGCCTAACTCCTAGCTCGGATAACATTTTTGAGCGATTCCAAAGCCTCACATGTTTTTTTTACCATTTTTAAGGGGTTCGAGCGCTCAGTTGCTGAAAATTATGAAGTCTGATTTTTCGCGTCGATCCTTGCACACGTGGGCCTAAATCGTATTTAATGTCTAGCTCCTAGCTCGGATAACATTTTTGATAAATTTCAAAGCCTGATTTGTTTTTTTTACCATTTCTAAGGGGTTCGAGCGCACAAAAGGTGAAAATTTTGAAGTTTCGATTTTTCGCGTCGATCCTTGCAATTGTGGGCCCAATACTTATTTTTCGGCTAACTCCTAGCTCGGATAACATTTTTGAGCGATTCCAAAGCCAGACATGTTATTTTACCATTTCAAACGGGTTCGAGATCTCAAAAGCTGAAAATTTGAAGTCCAATTTTTCGCGTCTGTTCTTTGTTCGTGGGGGCCCAAATTCGTATTTTTGGCTTAACTCCTAGCGCTGATAACATTTTTCAGCGATTCCAAAGCATGACATGTTTTTTTTACCATTTTTAAGGGGTTAGTGAGCTCACAAGCAGAAAATATTGAAGTCCGATTTTCTCGTCGGTTATTCTTTTGTGGGTGCTGAAATCGCATTTTTGGCCTAACTCCTATCTCGGATAACATTTTTAAGGGGTTTGTGAACTCAGAAGATGAAAATATTGAAGTCCGAATTTTCGAGTCGGTTCTTGGTTTGTGGGGGCCCAAATCGTATTGTTGTTCTAACTCCTAGCTAGGATAACATTTTTGAGCGATTCTAAAGCCTGACATGTTTTTTTTTTGCCGTTTTTAAGGGGTTCTTGAGCTCAGAAGCTGAAAATATTAAAGTCCGATTTTTCGCATCGGTTCTTTGTTCGTGGGGCCCAAATCGTACTTTGGGCCTTACTCTTTGATCGGCATACATTTTTCAGTGATTCCAAAGCTTGACATATTTTATTTTTACCATTTTTAAGGGTTCGAGCTCTCAGAAGCTGAAAATTTTGAAATCCGATTTTTCGTGTCGATTCCTTGTTCGTGTGGGCCCAAATCGTAATTTTTGCCTAACTCCTAGCTCGGATAACATTTTTGAGCCATACCAAAGCCTGACATGTTCTTTTACCATTTTTAAGGGGTTCGTGAGCTCAGAAGCTGAAAATATTCAAGTCCTATTTTTCGCATCGGTTCTTTGTTCCTGAGGGCCCAAATCGTTTTTTTTTGCCCAAAATATTCAACTTCAAGCTCGGATGACATTTTTGAGCGATTTCAAAGCGTGATATGTTTTTTTTACCATTTTTAAGGGGTTGGTGATCTCAGAAGCTGAAAATATTAAAGTCCGATTTTTCGCGTAGGTTCTTTGTTCGTGGGACCCATATCGTATTTTCGGCCTAACTTTATGTCGGATAACATTTTTGAGCGAATTCAAAGCCAGACATGTTTTTTTACCATTTCTAAGGGGTTCCAGCGCTCAAAATTTGAAAATTTGAAGTCCAATTTTTCGCGTCGGTTCTTTGTTTGTGGGGGCCCAAATCTTGTTTTTGGCTTAACTCCTAGCTCTGATAACATTTTTGAGCCTTCCCAAAGCCTGACATGTGTTGTTTTACCATTTTTAAGGGGTTCGTGAACTGAGAAGCTGAAAATATTGAAGTTCAATTTTTCGCGTCGGTTCTTTTTCTCATAGGGGCCCAAATCGTAGTTTTTGCCTAACTGCTTGCTCGGACAACATTTTTGAGCGATTCCAAAGCTTGACATGTTTTTTACCATTTGTAAGGGGTTCCGGGGCTAAGAAGTTGAAAATTTTGAAGTCCGGTTTTTCGCGTCGGTTTTTTGTTCGTGGGGGCCGAAATAGTATTTTTGGCCTAACTCCTACTCCGGATAACATTTTTGAGCCATACCAAAGCCTGACATGTATTTTTACCATTTTAAAGGGGTTAGTGAGCTCAGAAAAAGAAAATATTGAAATCCGATTTTTCGCGTCGGTTCTTTTTTAGTGGGGGCTCAAATCGCATTTTTTGCCTAACTCCTAGCTCGGATAACATTTTTAAGGGTTTCGTTAGCTCAAAAGATGAAAATATTAATGTCCAATTTTTCGCGTCGGTTTTTTGTTTGTGGGGGACCAAATTGTATTTTTGGTCTAACCCCTAGCTAGGATAACATTTTTGAGCGATTCTAAAGCCTGACATGTTTTTTTTTTACCAATTTTAAGGGGTTCTTGAGCTCAGAAGATGAAAATATCGAAGTCCGATTTTTCGCATCGGTTCTTTGCACATATGGACCCAAATCGTATTTTTCGCCGAACTCCTAGCTCAGATAACATTTTTGCGCGATTCCAAAGCTTGTCATTTTTTTTTTACCATTTTTAAGGGGTTCGATTGCTCAGAGGCTGAAAATTTTGAAGTCCGATTTTTCGCGTCGATCCTTGCACATGTGGGCCCAAAACGTACTAAGTCCTAACTCCTAGCTCGGAAAACATTTTTGAGTTATTCCAAAGCATGACATGAATTTTTACCATTTTTAAAGGGTTTGTGAGCCCACAAGCTGAAAATATTGAAGTCTGATTTTTCGCATTGGTTCTTTGTTCGTAGGGGCCCAAATCGTATTTTTGGCCTAACTCCTAACTCGGATAACATTTTTGAGCGATTCCAAAGCCTGACATGTTTATTTACTATTTCAAGGGGATCGAGCGCTTAGAAGCTGATAATTTTGAAGTCCGATTTTTCGCGTCAATCCTTCAACATGTGGGCCCAAATCGTATGTTTGGCCTAACTCCTAACACGGATAAAATTTTAGAGTGATTCCAACGCGTGACATATTTTTTAAAAGATTTCTAAAGGGTTCGAGGGCTCAAAAGCTAAAATTTTGAAGTGCGATTTTTTGCATCGATTCTTGTTCGTGGGGGCCCAAATCGTATTTTGGGACTAACCCCTATATCGGATAACATTTTTGAGAGATTCCAATGCCTCACATGTTTTGTTTTTACCATTTTTAAAGGGTTCAAGCACTCAAAAGCTGAAATTTTGATTTGCGATTTTTTTCATCGATTCTTGTTCGTGTGGGCCCAAATAGTATTTTTGGCCTAACTACTATCTCGGATAACATTTTTGAGCGATTTCAAAGCGTGACATGATTATTATTTTTTACCCTTTTTAAGGGTCGTGAGCTCATAAGTTGAAAATATGGAAGTCCGATTTTTCGCGTCGATCTTGTTCGTTGGGACTCAAATCGTATTTTTGGCCTAACTCCTAGCTCGGATAACATTTTTGAGCGATTCCAAAGCCTGAAATGTTTTGTTACCTTTTCTAATTGGTTCGAGCGCTTAGACGCTGAAAATTATGAATTCTGATTTTTCGCGTCGATCCTTGCACATGTGGCCCCAAATCGTATTTAATGCATAGATCCTAGCTAAGATAACATTTTTGACAGATTCCAAAGTATGACTTGTTTTTTTACCATTTCTAAGGGGTTCGAGCGCTCAAAAGATGAAAATTTTGAAGTTTTAATTTTTCACGTCGATCCTTGCAATAGTGGGCCCAAAACGTATTTTTCGGCTAACTCCTAACTCGGATAACATTTTTGAGCGATTCCAAAGCCTGACATGTTTTTTTACGGGTTCGAGCGGTAAGAAGCTGAAAATTAGAAGCCAGATTTTTTCGCGTCGGTTCTTTGTTCGTGGGGGCCCAAATTCGTATTTTTGGCTTAACTCCGAGCGCGGATAACATTTTTCAGCGATTCCAAAGCATGACATGTTTTTTTACCATTTTAAGGGGTTAGTGAGCTCTAAAGCAGAAAATATTGAAGTCTGATTTTTCTCGTCGGTTGTTCTTTTGTGGGGGCTGGAATCGCATTTTTGGCCTAACTCCTAGCTCGGATAACATTTTTAAGGGGTTCTTGAACTCAGAAGCTGAAAATATTGAAGTCCGGTTTTTCGCATCGTTTCTTTGCACATGTAGGCCCAAATAGTTTTTTGGGCCTTACTCCTAGACCGGATAACCATTTTCAGCGATTCCAAAGCCTGACATGTTTTTTTAACCAATTTTAAGGGGTTCTTGAACTCAGAAGATGAAAATATTGAAGTCCGATTTTTCGCATCGGTTCTTTGCACATGTGGACCCAAATCGTATTTTTCACCGAACTCCTAGCTCAGATAACATTTTTCAGCGATTCCAAAGCTTGTCATGTTTTTTTACCATTTCAAAGGGATTTGATCGCTGAGAGGCTGAAAATTTTGAAGTCTGATTTTCGCGTCGATCCTTGCACATGTGTGCCCAAAACGTATTTAAGGCCTAACTCCTAGCTCCGATAACATTTTTGAGTTATTCCAAAGCCTTACATGATTTTTTTTACCATTTTTAAAGGGTTTGTGAGCCCAGAAGCGGAAAATATTGAAGTCTGATTTTTCGAATTGGTTCATTGTTCGGGGGGGGGGAAGGGGAGGGGGAGGCCCAAATCGTATTTTTGGCCTAAGTCCTAACTCGGATAACATTTTTGAGAGATTCCAAAGCCTGACATGTTTTTTTTACCATTTCTAAGGGGTTCGAGCGCTTAGAAGCTTTAAATTTTGAAGTCCGGTTTTTCGCGTCGATCCTTCAACATGCGGGCCCAAATCGTATGTTTGGCCTAACTCCTAACACGGATAAAATTTTAGAGTGATTCCAACGCGTGACATATTTTTTAAAAGATTTCTAAAGGGTTCGAGCGCTCAAAAGCTGAAATTTTGAAGTGCGATTTTTTGCATCGATTCTTGTTCGTGGGGGCCCAAATCGTATTTTGGGCCTAACTCCTATATCGGATAACATTTTTGAGCGATTCCAAAGCCTCACATGTTTTTTTTACCATTTTTAAAGGGTTCAAAGCCTGACATGATTATTTTTTTACCATTTTTAAGGGGTCGTGAGCTCATAAGTTGAAAATATGGAAGTCCGATTTTTCGCGTCGATCTTGTTCGTTGGGGCGCAAATCGTATTTTTGGCCTAACTCCTAGCTCGGATAACATTTTTGAGCGATTCCAAAGCCTGACATGTTTTTTTACCATTTCTAAGGGGTTCGAGCGCTTAGACGTTGAAAATTATGAATTCTGATTTTTCGCGTCGTCCTTGCACATGTGGGCCCAAATCGTATTTAATGCCTAGCTCTTAGCTCGGATAACATTTTTGACAGATTCCAAAGCATGACTTTTTTTTTACCATTTCTAAGGGGTTCGAGCGCTCAAAAGCTGAAAATTTTGAATTTTGAATTTTTCACGTCGATCCTTGCAATAGTGGGCCCAAAACGTATTTTTCGGCTAACTCCTAGCTCGGATAACATTTTTGAGAGATTCCAAATCCTGACATGTTGCTTTACCATTTCTAACGGGTTCTTGAGATCAGAAGATGAAAATATTGAAGTCCTATTTTTCGCATCGGTTCTTTGCACATGTGGACCCAAATCGTATTTTTCACCGAACTCCTAGCTCATATAACATTTTTGAGCTATTCCAAAGCTTGTCATGTTTTTTTACCATTTCTAAGGGATTCGATCGCTGAGATGCTTAAAATTTTGAAGTCTTATTTTCGCGTCGATCCTTGCACATGTGGGCCCAAAACGTACTTAAGGCCTAACTCCTAGCTCCGATAACATTTTTGAGTTATTCCAAAGCCTTACATGATTTTTTACCATTTTTAAAGGGTTTGTGAGCCCAGAAGCTGAAAATATTGAAGTCTGATTTTTCGAATTGGTTCATTGTTCGGGGGGGGGGAGGGCAAATAGTATTTTTGGCCTAACTCCTAACTCGGATAACATTTTTGAGCGATTCCAAAGCCTGACATGTTTATTTGTACCATTTCTAAGGGGGTCGAGCGCTTAGAAACTTAAAATTTTGAAGTCCGGTTTTTCGCGTCGATCCTTCAACATGTGGGCCCAAATCGTATGTTTGGCCTAACTCCTAACACGGATAAAATTTTAGAGTGATTCCAACGCGTGACGTATTTTTTTTAAAGATTTCTAAAGGGTTCGAGCGCTCAAAAGCTGAAATTTTGAAGTGCGATTTTTTGCATCGATTCTTGTTTGTGGGGGCCCAAATCGTATTTTGGGCCTAACTCCTATATCGGATAACATTTTTGAGCGATTCCAAAGCCTCACATGTTTTTTTTTTACCATTTTTAAAGGGTTCGAGCACTCAAAAGCTGAAATTTTGATTTGCGATTTTTGGCATCGATTCTTGTTCGTGCGGGCCCAAATAGTATTTTTGGCCTAACTACTATCTCGGATAACCTTTTTGAGCGATTTCAAAGCCTGACATGATTATTTTTTTTTACCATTTTTAAGGGGTCATGAGCTCATAAGTTGAAAATATGGAAGTCCGATTTTTCGCGTCGATCTTGTTCGTTGGGGCCCAAATCGTATTTTTGGCCGAACTCCTAGCTCGGATAACATTTTTTGAGCGATTCCAAAACCTGACATGTTTTTTTACCATTTGTAAAGGGTTCGAGCGCTAAGACGCTGAAAATTATGAATTCTGATTTTTCGCGTCGATCCTTGCACATGTGGGCCCAAATCGTATTTAATGCCTAGCTCCTAGCTCGGATAACATTTTTGACAGATTCCAAAGCATAACTTTTTTTTTTTTACCATTTCTAAGGGGTTCGAGCGCTCAAAAGCTTAAAATTTTGAAGTTTTAATTTTTCATGTCGATCCTTGCAATAGTGGACCCAAAACGTATTTTTCGGCTAACTCCTACCTCGGATAACATTTTTGAGCGATTCCAAAGCCTGACATGTTGTTTTACCATTTCTAACGGGTTCGAGCGGTCAGAAGCTGAAAATTTCAAACCCGATTTTTTCGCGTCGGTTCTTTGTTCGTGGGGGCCCAAATTCGTATTTTTGGCTTCACTCCGAACGCAGATAACATTTTTCAGCGCTTCCAAAGCAATGACATGTTTTTTTTTACCATTTTAAGGGGTTAGTGAGCTCTAAAGCAGAAAATATTGAAGTCCGATTTTTCTCGTCGGTTGTTCTTTTGTGGGGGCTGGAATCGCATTTTTGGCCTAACTCCTAGCTCGGATAACATTTTTAAGGGGTTCTTGAACTCAGAAGCTGAAAATATTGAAGTCCGGTTTTTCGCATCGTTTCTTTGCACATGTAGGCCCAAATAGTTTTTTGGGCCTTACTCCTAGATCGGATAACCATTTTCAGCGATTCCAAAGCCTGACATGTTTTTTTTAACCAATTTTAAGGGGTTCTTGAACTCAGAAGATGAAAATATTGAAGTCCGATTTTTCGCATCGGTTCTTTGCACATGTGGACCCAAATCGTATTTTTCACCGAACTCCTAGCTCAGATAACATTTTTCAGCGATTCCAAAGCTTGTCATGTTTTTTTACCATTTCTAAGGGATTTGATCGCTGAGAGGCTGAAAATTTTGAAGTCTGATTTTCGCGTCGATCCTTGCACATGTGGGCCCAACACGTATTTAAGGCCTAACTCCTAGCTCCGATAACATTTTTGAGTTATTCCAAAGCCTTACATGATTTTTTTACCATTTTTAAAGGGTTTGTGAGCCCAGAAGCTGAAAATATTGAAGTCTGATTTTTCGAATTGGTTCATTGTTCGGGGGGGGGCAGGCCCAAATCGTATTTTTGGCCTAAGTCCTAACTCGGATAACATTTTTGAGCGATTCCAAAGCCTGACATGTTTTTTTTACCATTTCTAAGGGGTTCGAGCGCTTAGAAGCATTAAATTTTGAAGTCCGGTTTTTCGCGTCGATCTTTCATCATGAGGGCCCAAATCGTATGTTTGGCCTAACTCCTAACACGGATAAAATTTTCGAGTGATTCAAACGCGTGACATATTTTTTTAAAGAGTTCTAAAGGGTTCAAGGGCTCAAAAGCTTAAATTTTGAAGTGCGATTTTTTGCATCGATTCTTGTTCGTGGGGGCCCAAATCGTATTTTGGGCCTAACTCCTATATCCGATAACATTTTTGAGCGATTCCAAAGCCTCACATGTTTTTTTTACCATTTTTAAAGGGTTCAAAGCCTGACATGATTATTTTTTTACCATTTTTAAGAGGTCGTGAGCTCATAAGTTGAAAATATGGAAGTCCGATTTTTCGCGTCGATCTTGTTCGTTGGGGCGCAAATCGTATTTTTGGCCTAACTCCTAGCTCGGATAACATTTTTGAGCGATTCCAAAGCCTGACATGTTTTTTACCATTTCTAAGGGGTTCGAGCGCTTAGACGTTGAAAATTATGAATTCTGATTTTTCGCGTCGTCCTTGCACATGTGGGCCCAAATCGTATTTAATGCCTAGCTCTTAGCTCGGATAACATTTTTGACAGATTCCAAAGCATGACTTTTTTTTTACCATTTCTAAGGGGTTCGAGCGCTCAAAAGCTGAAAATTTTGAATTTTGAATTTTTCACGTCGATCCTTGCAATAGTGGGCCCAAAACGAATTTTTCGGCTTACTCCTAGCTCGGATAACATTTTTGAGAGATTCCAAATCCTGACATGTTGCTTTACCATTTCTAACGGGTTCTTGAGATCAGAAGATGAAAATATTGAAGTCCTATTTTTCGCATCGGTTCTTTGCACATGTGGACCCAAATCGTATTTTTCACCGAACTCCTAGCTCATATAACATTTTTGAGCTATTCCAAAGCTTGTCATGTTTTTTTACCATTTCTAAGGGATTCGATCGCTGAGAGGCTTAAAATTTTGAAGTCTTATTTTCGCGTCGATCCTTGCACATGTGGGCCCAAAACGTACTTAAGGCCTAACTCCTAGCTCCGATAACATTTTTGAGTTATTCCAAAGCCTTACATGATTTTTTACCATTTTTAAAGGGTTTGTGAGCCCAGAAGCTGAAAATATTGAAGTCTGATTTTTCGAATTGGTTCATTGTTCGGGGGGGGGGAGGGAAAATAGTATTTTTGGCCTAACTCCTAACTCGGATAACATTTTTGAGCGATTCCAAAGCCTGACATGTTTTTTTGTACCATTTCTAAGGGGTTCGAGCGCTTAGAAGCTTAAAATTTTGAAGTCCGGTTTTTCGCGTCGATCCTTTAATATGTGGGCCCAAATCGTATGTTTGTCCTAACTCCTAACACGGATAAAATTTTAGAGTGGTTCCAATGCGTGACGTATTTTTTTTTAAGATTTCTAAAGGGTTCGAGCGCTCAAAAGCTGAAATTTTGAAGTGCGATTTTTTGCATCGATTCTTGTTCGTGGGGGCCCAAATCGTATTTTGGGCCTAACTCCTATATCGGATAACATTTTTGAGCGATTCCAAAGCCTCACATGTTTTGTTTTTACCATTTTTAAAGGGTTCGAGCACTCAAAAGCTGAAATTTTGATTTGCGATTTTTTGCATCGATTCTTTTTCGTGCGGGCCTAAATAGTATTTTTGGCCTAACTACTATCTCGGATAACATTTTTGAGCGATTTCAAAGCCTGACATGATTATTTTTTTTTACCATTTTTAAGGGGTCATGAGCTCATAAGTTGAAAATATGGAAGTATGATTTTTCGCGTCGATCTTGTTCGTTGGGGCCCAAATCGTATTTTTGGCCTAACTCCTAGCTCGGATAACATTTTTGAGCGATTCCAATACTTGACATGTTTTTTTTTACCATTTGTAAAGGGTTCGAGCGCTTAGACGCTGAAAATTATGAATTCTGATTTTTCGCGTCGATCCTTGCACATGTGGGCCCAAATCGTATTTAATGCCTAGCTCCTAGCTCGGATAACATTTTTGACAGATTCCAAAGCATAACTTTTTTTTTTACCATTTCTAAGGGGTTCGAGCGCTCAAAAGCTGAAAATTTTGAAGTTTTAATTTTTCATGTCGATCCTTGCAATAGTGGACCCAAAACGTATTTTTCGGCTAACTCCTACCCTAAATAACATTTTTGAGCGATTCTAAAGCCTGACATGTTGTTTTACCATTTCTAACGGGTTCGAGCGGTCAGAAGCTGAAAATTTCAAACCCGATTTTTCGCGTCGGTTCTTTGTTCGTGGGGGCCCAAATTTGTATTTTTGGCTTCACTCCGAGCGCGGATAACATTTTTCAGCGATTCCAAAGCATAACATGTTTTTTTTAACATTTTAAGGGGTTAGTGAGCTCTGAAGCAGAAAATATTGAACTCCGATTTTTCTCGTCGTTTGTTCTTTTGTGGGGGCTGGATTCGCATTTTTGTCCTAACTCCGAGCTCGGATAACATTTTTAAGGGGTTCTTGAACTCAGAAGCTGAAAATATTGAAGTCCGGTTTTTCGCATCGTTTCTTTGCACATGTAGGCCCAAATCATTTTTCGGGCCTTACTCCTAGATCAGATAACCATTTTCAGCGATTCCAAAGCCTGACATTGTTTTTTTTTACCAATTTTAAAGGGTTCTTGAGCTCAGAAGCTGATATTTTGAAGTGCGATTTTTTGCATCGATTCTTGTTCGTGGGGGCCCAAATCGTATTTTGGGCCTAACTCCTATATCGGATAACATTTTTGAGCAATTCCAAAGCCTCACATGTTTTGTTTTTACCATTTTTAAAGGGTTCGAGCACTCAAAAGCTGAAATTTTGATTTGCGATTTTTTGCATCGATTCTTGTTCATGCGGGCCCAAATAGTATTTTTGGCCTAACTACTATCTCGGATAACATTTTTGAGCGATTTCAAAGCCTGACATGATTATTTTTTTTACTATTTTTAAGGGGTCGTGAGCTCATAAGTTGAAAATATGGAAGTCATATTTTTCGCGTCGATCTTGTTCGTTGGGGCCCAAATCGTATTTTTGGACTAACTCCTAGCTCGGATAACATTTTTGAGCGATTCCAAAACTTGACATGTTTTTTTTTTACCATTTGTAAGGGGTTCGAGCGCTTAGACGCTGAAAATTATGAATTCTGATTTTTCGCGTCGATCCTTGCACATGTGGGCCCAAATTGTATTTAATGCCTAGCTCCTAGCTCGGATAGCATTTTTGACAGATTCCAAAGCATAACTTTTTTTTTTTACCATTTCTAAGGGGTTCGAGCGCTCAAAAGCTGAAAATTTTGAAGTTTTAATTTTTCATGTCGATCCTTGCAATAGTGGACCCAAAACGTATTTTTCGGCTAACTCCTACCTCGGATAACATTTTTGAGCGATTCCAAATCCTGACATGTTGTTTTACCATTTCTAACGGGTTCGAGCGGTCAGAAGCTGAAAATTTGAAACCCGATTTTTCGCGTCGGTTCTTTGTTCGTGGGGGCCCAAATTCGTATTTTTGGCTTCACTCCGAACGCGGATAACATTTTTCAGCGCTTCCAAAGCATGACATGTTTTTTTAACATTTTAAGGGGTTAGTGAGCTCTGAAGCAGAAAATATTGAAGTCCGATTTTTCTCGTCGGTTGTTCTTTTGTGGGGGCTGGAATGGCATTTTTGGCGTAACTCCTAGCTCCGATAACATTTTTAAGGGATTCTTGAACTCAGAAGCTGAAAATATTGAAGTCCGGTTTTTCGCATCGTTTCTTTCCACATGTAGGCCCCAATCGTTTTTTGGGCCTTACTCCTAGATCGGATAGCCATTTTCAGCGATTCCGAAGCCCGACATGTTTTTTTTTAACCAATTTTAAGGGGTTCTTGAGCTCAGAAGATGAAAATATTGAAGTCCGATTTTTCGTGTTGGTTCATTGTTCGTAGGGGCCCAAATCGTATTTTTGGCCTAACTCCTAGCTCGGAGAACATTTTTGAGCGACACCAAAGCCGACATATTTTTTTTACCATTTCTAAGGGGTTCGAGCGCTCAGAAAGCGAAAATTTTTAAGTCCGATTTTTCACGTCGATCCTTACCCATCTGGGTCCAAATAGTATTTTTGGCCCAATTCGTAGCTCGGAAACATTTTTGTGTGATTCCCAAAGCCAGACTGGTTTTTTATATCATTTTTAAAGGGTTAGTGAGCCCAGAAGTTGAAAATATTAAACTCTGATTTTTCGCGTCAGTTCTTTGTTCGTGGGGTCCCAAATTGTAATTTTGGCCTATTTCCTAGCTCGGATAACATTTTTGTGCAATTCAAAAGCCTCACATGTTATTTTTTACCATTTTTAAAGGGTTCCCGAGCCCGGAAACCAAAAATATTGAAGTCTATTTTTTCGCATTGGTTCCTTGTTCATGGGGGCCCAAATCGTATTTTTGGCCTAACTCCTAACTCGGATAACTTTTTTGAGCAATTCCAAAGCCCGACATGTTTTATTTACCATTTCTAAGGGGTTTGAGCGCTCAGAAGCTGGAAATTTTGAAGATTGATTTTTCGGGTCGATCCTTGCACATGTGGGCCCAAATCGTATTTTTGGCCTTACTCCTAACTCGGATAACATTTTTGAGTGATTCCAAAGTCTGACATGCATATTTTTACCATTTGTAAACAGTTCGTTTGCTCAGAAGCTGAAAATATTAAAGTCTGATTTTTCGAGTTGGTTCTTTGTTCGTGGGGCCCAAATCGTATTTTTGGCCTAACTCATAGCTCGGATAAAATTTTTGAGCGATTCCAACGCCTGACATATTTTTTTTTACCATTTTAAGGGGTTCGTGAGCTCAGAAAGTGGAAATATTGAAATCCGATTTATCGGGTCGGTTCTTTGTTCAAGGGGGCAGAAATCGTATTTTGGGCCTAAATCCTAGATCGGATAACTTATTTGAGAGATTACAAAGCCTAAAAGGTTTATTTTACCATTTCTACGGGTTCGAGCGCTTAGGAGCTGAAAATTTTGAATTTCGCTTTTTTGCGTCTATCGCTGCTCATGTGGGCCCAAATCGTATTTTTATCCTAACTCCTAATTAGGATAACATTTTTCAGCAATTTCAAAGCCTGACTTGTTTTTTTTACCATATTTAAGGTGTTCGTGAGTTCAGAAACTAAAAATATTGAACCGATTTTTGGTCTCACTCCTAGCTCGAATATCACTTTTTGAATGAATCGAAAGCCTGACATGTTTTTTTACCAATACTAAGGGGTTCGAGGGATCATAAGGTAAAAATATTGAAGTCCTATTTTTCGTGTAGATCCTAGCACATGTGGGCCCAAATCGTATTTTTGGCCAATGTCCTACCTCGGATAACATTGTTGAGCGCTTCCAGAGGCTGACATGTTTTTTTCCCCATTTTTAAGGGGTTCGTGAGCTCAGAAGCTGAAAATATTGAAGTCCGATTTTTCGCGTCGGTTCTTTGTTCGTGAGGGCCCAAATCGTATTTTGCGCATAACTCCAATATTGGATAACATTTTTGAGCGATTTCAAAGCCTGACATGTTTTTTTTTTACCAATTTTAAGGGGTTCGAGCACTCAAAAGCTGAAATTTTGATGTGCGATTTTTTGCATCGATTCTTGTTCGTGTGGGCCCAAATCGTATTTTTGGCCTAACTACTATCTCGGATAACATTTTTGAGCGATTTCAAAGCATGAATTGTTTATTTTGTTTTTACCATTTTTAAAGGGTTCGTGAGCTCATAAGTTGAAAATTTGGAAGTTTGATTTTTCGCGTCAATATTGTTCGTGGGGGCCAAAATCGTATTTTTGGCATAACTCCTAGCTCGGATAACATTTTTGAGAGATTCCAAAGCCTGACATGTTTTTTTACCATTTCTAAGGGGTTCGAGCGCTCAGAGGCTGAAAATTATGAAGTCCGATTTTTCGCGTTGATCCTTGCACACGTGGGCCCAAATCTTTATTTAAACCCTAACTCCTAGCTCGGATAACATTTTGGAGAGATTCCAAAGCCTGACCAGTTTTTTTTACCATTTCTAAGGGGTTAGAGCGCTTAGAAGCTAAATATTTTGAACTCCGATTTTTCCCGTCGATCCTTGCACATGTGGGCCCAAATCGTATTTTTCGCCTAACTCCTAGCTCAGATAACATATTTGACCAATTTCAAGCCTGACTCGTTTTTTTACTATTTTTAAAGGGTTCGTGAGCCTAGAAGCTGAAAAATATTTGTCCGATTTTTCGCATCGGTTTTTTGAACGTGGGGGTCGAAATCGTATTATTGGCCTAACTCTTAGCTCGGATAAGATTTTTGAGCGATTCGAAAGTCTGGCATGTTTTTTTACCGTTTGTAAGGGGTTCGAGCGCTCAGAAGCTGAAAAATTTAAAGTCTGATTTTTCGCTCCGATCCTTGCACATGAGGGCCTAATTGTATTTTTGGCCTAACTCCTATCTCAGATATCATTTTTGAGTGATTCCGAAGCCTTTTTTAACCATTTTAAAGGGGTTCGTGGGCTCATACGCTAAAAAAATTGATGTCCAGTTTTTCGCGTCGATTCTTTGTTCGTGGGGGCCAAAATCATATTTTAGGCCTAACTCCTAGCTCGGATAACATTTTTGAACGATTCCCAAGCCTGACATGTTTTTTTGCCTTATTATGGGTATCGTGAGCTCAGAAGCGGAAAACATTGAAGTACGATTTTTCGCGTTGGTTCTTTGTTCGTGGGGGCCCAAATCGTATTTTTGGCCTAACTCCTAACTCGGATACATTTTTGAGCGATTCCAAAGCCCGACGTGTTTTTTTTACCATTTCTAAGGGGTTCGAGCGCTCAAAAGCTGAAAATTTTAAAGTTCGATGTTTCCGGTCGATCCTTGAACATGTGGGCCCAAATCGTATTTCTGGACTAACTCCTGACTTGGATAACATTTTTGAGTGATTCAAAAGTCTCACATGTTTTTTTACCATTTGTAAGGGGTTCGTTTGCTCAGAAGCTGAAATTTTGAAGTGCGATTTTTCGCATCGATTCTTGTTCGTGGGGGCCCAAATCGTTTTTTGGGCCTAACTACTATCTCGGATAACATTTTTGAGCGATTCCAAAACCTGACATGTTTTGTTTTTACTATTTTTAATGGGTTCGTGAGCTCATAAGTTGAAAATATGGAATTTCGATTTTTCGCGTCGATCTTGTTCGTGGGGGCCCAAATCGTATTTTTGTCCTAACTCCAAGCTCGGATAACATTTTTGAGCGATTCCAAAGCCTCACATGTTTTTTTTACCATTTTTAAGGGGTTCGAGCGCTCAGACGCTGAAAATTATGAAGTCCGATTTTTCGCGTCGATCGTTGCACACGTGGGCCCAAATTGTATTTAATGTCTAGCACCTAGCTCAGATAACATTTTTGATAAATTCCAAAGCCTGACTTGTTTTTTTACCATTTCTAAGGGGTTCGAACGCACAAAAGTTGGAAATTTTGTAGTTTCGATTTTTCGCGTCGATCCTTGCAATTGTGGGCCCAAAACGTATTTTTCGGCTAACTCCTAGCTCGGATAACATTTTTGAGCGATTCCAAAGCCAGACATGTTATTTTACCATTTCAAACGGGTTCGAGGGCTCAAAAGCTAAAAATTTGAAGTCCAATTTTTTGCGTCGGTTCTTTGTTCGTGGGGGCCCAAATTCGTATTTTTGGCTTAACTCCTAGCGCTGATAACAATTTTCAGCGATTCCAAAGCATGACATGTTTTTTTTACCATTTTAAAGGGTTAGTGAGCTCAGAAGCAGAAAATATTGAAGTCCGATTTTCTCGTCGGTTATTCTTTTGTGGGTGCTGAAATCGCATTTTTGGCCTAACTCCTATCTCGGATAACATTTTTAACGGTTTGTGAGCTTAGAAGATGAAAATATTGAAGTCCGAATTTTCGAGTCGGTTCTTGGTTTGTGGGGGCCCAAATCGTATTTTTGTTCTAACTCCTAGCTATGATAACATTTTTGAGCGATTCTAAAGCCTAACATGTTTTTTTTTGTCGTTTTTAACGGGTTCTTGAGCTCAGAAGCTGAAAATATTAATGTCCGATTTTTCGCATCGGTTCTTTGTTCGTGGGGCCCAAATCGTAATTTGGGCCTTACTCTTAGATCGGCATACATTTTTCAGTGATTCCAAAGCTTGACATATTTTATTTTTACCATTTTGAAGGGTTCGAGCTCTCAGACGCTGAAAATTTTGAAATCCGATTTTTCGTGTCGATTCCTTGTTCGTGTGGGCCCAAATCGTATTTTTGGCCTAACTCCTAGCTCGGATAACATTTTTGAGCCATACCAAAGCCTGAATGTTCTTTTACCATTTTTAAGGGGTTCGTGGGCTCAGAAGCTGAAAATATTGAAGTCCAATTTTTCGCGTCGGTTCTTTGTTCCTGAGGGCCCAAATCGTTTTTTTGGCCTAACTCCAAGCTCGGATAACATTTTTGAGCGATTTCAAAGCGTGAAATGTTTTTTTTTACCATTTTTAAGGGGTTCGTGATCTTAGAAGCTGAAAATATTAAAGTCCGATTTTTCGCGTAGGTTCTTTGTTCGTGGGGGCCCAAATCGTATTTTCGGCCTAACTTTATGCTCGGATAACATTTTTGAGCGAATTCAAAGCCACACATGTTTTTTTTACCATTTCTAAGGGGTTCAAGCGCTCAGAATTTGAAAATTTTGATGCCCGATTTTTCGCGTCGGTTCTTTGTTTGTGGGGGCCCAAATCTTGTTTTTGGCTTAACTCCTAGCTCTGATAACATTTTTGAGCCATCCCAAAGCCTGACATGTGTTGTTTTACCAGTTTTACGGGGTTCGTGAACTGAGAAGCTGAAAATATTGAAGTTCAATTTTTCGCGTCGGTTCTTTTTCTCATAGGGGCCCAAATCGTAGTATTTGCCTAACTCAAATCTCGGATAACATTTTTGAGCGATTCCAAAGCCTGAAATGTTCTTTTACAATTTCTAAGGGGTTCGAGCACTTAGAATCTGAAAATTTTTAAGTCCGATTTTTTCGCGTCGATCCATGCACATGTGGGCCCAAATAGTATTTTTGGCCTAACTGCTTGCTCGGATAATATTTTTGAGCGATTCCAAAGCTTGACATGTTTTTTACCATTTGTAAGTCCGGGGCACAGAAGTTGAAAATTTTTAAGTCCTGTTTTGCGCGTCGGTTGTTTGTTCGTGGGAGCCGAAATCGTATTTTTGGCCTAACTCCTACTCCGGATAACATTTTTGAGCCTTACCAAAGCCTGACATGTATTTTTACCATTTTTAACGGGTTAGAGAGCTTAGAAAAAGAAAATATTGAAGGCCGATTTTTCGCGTCGGTTCTCTTTTTGTGGGGGTTCAAATCGCATTTTTTGCCTAACTCCTAGCTCGGATAACATTTTTAAGGGTTTCGTTAGCTCAGAAGTTGAAATTTTGAAGTGCGACTTTTTGCATCGATTCTTGTTCGTGGGGGCCCAAATCGTATTTTGGGCCTAACTCCTATATCGGATAACATTTTTGAGAGATTCCAATGCCTCACATGTTTTGTTTTTACCATTTTTAAAGGGTTCAAACACTCAAAAGCTGAAATTTTGAGTTGCGATTTTTTGCATCGATTCTTGTTCGTGTGGGCCCAAATAGTATTTTTGGCCTAACTACTATCTCGGATAACATTTTTGAGCGATTTCAAAGCGTGACATGATTATTATTTTTTACCATTTTTAAGGGGTCGTGAGCTCATAAGATGAAAATATGGAAGTCCGATTTTTCGCGTCGATCTTGTTCGTAGGGGCCCAAATCGTATTTTTGGCCTAACTCCTAGTTCGGATAACATTTTTGAGCGATTCCAAAGCCTGACATGTTTTGTTACCTTTTCTAAGGGGTTCGAGCGCTTAGACGCTGAAAATTATTAAATCTGATTTTTCGCGTCGATCCTTGCACATGTGGGCCCAAATCGTATTTAATGCATAGCTCCTAGCTCAGATAACATTTTTGACAGATTCCAAAGCATGACTTGTTTTTTTTACCATTTCTAAGGGGTTCGAGCGCTCAAAAGATGAAAATTTTGAAGTTTTAATTTTTCACGTCGATCCTTGCAATAGTGGGCCCAAAACGTATTTTTCGGCTAACTCCTAGCTCGGATAACATTTTTGAGCGATTCCAAAGCCTGACATATTGTTTTACGGGTTCGAGCGGTCAAAAGCTGAAAATTAGAAGCCCGATTTTTTCGCGTCGGTTCTTTGTTCGTGGGGGCCCAAATTCGTATTTTTGGGTTAACTCCGAGCGCGGATAACATTTTTCATCGATTCCAAAGCATGACATGTTTTTTGTACCATTTTAAGGGGTTAGTGAGCTCTAAAGCAGAAAATATTGAAGTCCGATTTTCTCGTCGGTTGTTCTTTTGTGGGGGCTGGAATCGCATTTTTGGCCTAACTCGTAGCTCGGATAACATTTTTAAGGGGTTCTTGAACTCAGAAGCTGAAAATATTGAAGTCCGGTTTTTCGCATCGTTTCTTTGCACATGTAGGTCCAAATAGTTATTTGGGCCTTACTCCTAGATTGGATAACCATTTTTAGCGATTCCAAAGCCTGACATGTTTTTTTTACCAATTTTAAGGGGTTCTTGAACTCAGAAGATGAAAATATTGAAGTCCGATTTTTCGCATCGGTTCTTTGCACATGTGGACCCAAATCGTATTTTTCACCGAACTCCTATCTCAGATAACATTTTTGAGCGATTCCAAAGCTTGTCATGTTTTTTTTACCGTTTCTAAGTGTTTTTATCGCTGAGAGGCTGAAAATTTTGAAGTCTGATTTTCGCGTCGATCCTTGCATATGTGGGCCCAAAACGTACTTAATGCCTTACTCCTAGCTCCGATAACATTTTTGAGTTATTCCAAAGCCTTACATGATTTTTTACCATTTTTAAAGGGTTTGTGAGCCCAGAAGCTGAAAATATTGAAGTCTGATTTTTCGAATTGGTTCATTGTTCGGGGGGGGCCCAAATCGTATTTTTGGCCTAACTCCTAACTCGGATAACATTTTTGAGCGATTCCAAAGCCTGACATGATTTTTTTACCATTTCTAAGGGGTTCGAGCGCTTAGAAACTTTATATTTTGAAGTCTGGTTTTTCGCGTCGATCCTTCAACATGTGGGCCCAAATCGTATGTTTGGCCTAACTCCTAACACAAATAAAATTTTAGAGTGATTCCAACGCCTGACATATTTTTTTAAAGATTTCTAAAGGGTTGGAGCGCTCAAAAGCTGAAATTTTGAAGTGCGATTTTTTGCATCGATTCTTGTTCGTGGGGGCCCAAATCGTATTTTGGGCCTAACTCCTATATCGGATAACATTTTTGAGCGATTCCAAAGCCTCACATGTTTTTTTTTACCATTTTTAAAGGGTTCAAAGCCTGATATGATTATTTTTTTTCCATTTTTAAGGGGTCGTGAGCTCATAAGTTGAAAATATGGAAGTCGGATTTTTTGCGTCGATCTTGTTCGTTGGGGCGCAAATCGTATTTTTGGCGTAACTCCTAGCTCGGATAACATTTTTGAGCGATTCCAAAGCCTGACATGTTTTTTTACCATTTCTAAGGGGTTCGAGCGCTTAGACGCTGAAAATTATGAATTCTGATTTTTCGCGTCGATCCTTTCACATGTGGGCCCAAATCGTATTTAATGCCTAGCTCTTAGCTCGGATAACATTTTTGACAGATTCCAAATCATGACTTGTTTTTTTACCATTTCTAAGGGGTTCGAGCGATCAAAAGTTGAAAATTTTGAATTTTGAATTTTTCACGTCGATCCTTGCAATAGTGGGCCCAAAACGTATTTTTCGGCTAACTCCTAGCTCGAATAACATTTTTGAGAGATTCCAAAGCCTCACATGTTGTTTTACCATTTCTAACGGGTTCGTGCGTCATAAGCTGAAAATTTGAAGCCCGATTTTTCGCGTCGGTTCTTTTTTCGTTGGGGCCCAAATTCGTATTTTTGGCTTAACTCCGAGTGCGGAAAACATTTTTCAGCGATTCCAAAGCGTGACATGTTTTGTTTTACCATTTTAAGGGGTTAGTGAGCTCTGAAGCAGAAAATATTGAAGTCTGATTTTTCTCGTCGGTTGTTCTTTTGTGGGGGCTGGAATCGCATTTTTGGCCTAACTCCTAGCTCGGATAACATTTTTAAGGGGTTCTTGAACTCAGAAGCTGAAAATATTGAATTCCGGTTTTTCGCATCGTTTCGTTACACATGTAGGTCCAAATAGTTTTTTGGGCCTTAGTCCTAGATCCGATAACCATTTTCAGCGATTCCAAAGCCTGACATGTTTTTTTATACCAATTTTAAGGGGTTCTTGAGCTCAGAAGATGAATATATTGAAGTCCGATTTTTCGCATCGGTTCTTTACACATGTGGACCCAAATCGTATTTTTCACCGAACTCCTAGCTCAGATAACATTTTTGAGCGATTCCAAAGCTTGTCATGTCTTTTACCATTTCTAAGGGATTTGATCGCTGAGAGGATGAAAATTTTGAAGTCTGATTTTTCGAATTGGTTCATTGTTCGGGGGGAGGGGGAAATCGTATTTTTGGCCTAAGTCCTAACTCGGATAACATTTTTGAGCGATTCCAAAGCCTGACATGTTTTTTTTACCATTTCTAAGGGGTTCGAGCACTTAGAAGCTTTAAAATTTGAAGTCCGGTTTTTCGCGTAGATCCTTCAACATGTGGGCCCAAATCGTATGTTTGGCCTAACTCCTAACACAGATAAAATTTTAGAGTGATTCCAACGCCTGACATATTTTATTAAAGATTTCTAAAGGGTTCGAGCGCTCAAAAGCTGAAATTTTGAAGTGCGATTTTTTGCATCGATTCTTGTTCGTGGGGGCCCAAATCGTATTTTGGGCCTTACTCCTATGTCGGATAAAATTTTTGAGCGATTCCAAAGCCTCACATGTTTTTTTTTACCATTTTTAAAGGGTTCAAAGCCTGACATGATTATTTTTTTTACCATTTTTAAGGGGTCGTGAGCTCATAAGTTGAAAATATGGAAGTCCGATTTTTCGCGTCGATCTTGCTCGTTGGGGAGCAAATCGTATTTTTGGCCTAACGCCTAGCTCGGATAACATTTTTGAGAGATTCCAAATCCTGACATGTTTGTTTACCATTTCTAAGGGGTTCGTGCGCTCAAAAGCTGAAAATTTTGAATTTTAAATTTTTCACGTCGATCCTTGCAATAGTGGGCCCAATACGTATTTTTCGGCTAACTCCTAGCTCAGATAACATTTTTGAGAGATTACAAAGCCTGACATGTTGTTTTACCATTTCTAACGGGTTCTTGCGGTCAGAAGCTGAAAATTTGACGCCTTGTTTTTCGCGTCAGTTCTTTTTTCGTTGGGGCCCAAATTCGTATTTTTGGCTTAACTCCGAGCGCGGAAAACATTTTTTAGCGATTCTAAAGCATGACATGTTTTTTTTTACCATTTTAAGGGGTTAGTGAGCTCTGAAGCAGAAAATATTGAAGTCGGATTTTTCTCGTCGATTGTTCTTTTGTGGGGGCTGGAATCACATTTTTGGCCTAACTCCTAGCTCGGATAACATTTTTAAGGGGTTCTTGAACTCAGAAGCTGAAAATATTGAAGTCCGGTTTTTTCGCATCGTTTCTTTGCACATGTGGGCCCAAATCGTATTTTGGGCCTTACTCCTAGATCGGATAACCATTATCAGCGATTCCAAAGCCTGACATGGTTTATTTTTACCAATTTTAAGGGGTTCTTGAGCTCAGAAGATGAAAATATTGAAGTCCAAATTTTCCCATCGGTTCCTTGCACATGTGGACCCAAATCGTATATTTCACCGAACTCCTAGCTCAGATAACATTTTTGAGCGATTCCAAAGCTTGTCATGTTTTTTTACCATTTCTAAGGGATTCGATCGCTGAGAGGCTGAAGATTTGAAGTCTGATTTTCGCGTCGATCCTTGCACATGTGGGCCCAAAACGTACTTAAGGCCTAACTCCTAGCTCCGATAACATTTTTGAGTTATTCCAAATCCTTACATGATTTTTTACCATTTTTAAAGGGTTTGTGAGCCCAGAAGCTGAAAATATTGAAGTCTGATTTTTCGAATTGGTTAATTGTTCGGGGAGGGGGGGGGGGGGGCCAAAACGTTATTTTGGCCTAACTCCTAACTCGGATAACATTTTTGAGCGATTCCAAAGCCTGAGATGTTTTTTTTACAATTTCTAAAGGGTTCGATCGCTTAGAAGCTTAAAATTTTGAAATCTGGTTTTTCGCGTCGATCCTTCAACATGTGGGCCAAAATCGTATGTTTGGCCTAACTCCTAACACGGATAAAATTTTAGAGTGATTCCAACGCGTGACATATTTTTTAAAAAATTTCTAAAGGGTTCGAGGGCTCAAAAGCTGAAATTTTGAAGTGCGATTTTTTGCATCGATTCTTGTTCGTGGGGGCCAAAATCATATTTGGGGCCTAACTCCTATATCAGATAACATTTTTGAGAGATTCCAATGCCTCACATGTTTTGTTTTTACCATTTTTAAAGGGTTCAAGCACTCAAAAGCTGAAATTTTGATTTGCGATTTTTTGCATCGATTCTTGTTCGTGTGGGCCCAAATAGTATTTTTGCCCTAACTACTATCTCGGATAACATTTTTGAGCGATTTCAAAGCGTGACATGATTATTATTTTTTACCATTTTTAAGGGGTCGTGAGCTCATAAGTTGAAAATATGGAAGTCCGATTTTTCGCGTCGATCTTGTTCGTTGGGGCCCAAATCGTATTTTTGGCCTAACTCCTAGCTCGGATAACATTTTTGAGCGATTCCAAAGCCTGACATGTTTTGTTACCTTTTCTAAGGCGTTTGAGCGCTTAGACGCTGAAAATTATGAAATCTGAATTTTCACGTCGATCCTTGCACATGTGGGCCCAAATCGTATTTAATGCATAGTTCTTAGCTCAGATAACATTTTTGACAGATTCCAAAGCATGACTTGTTTTTTTTTTACCATTTCTAAGGGGTTCGAGCGCTCAAAAGATGAAAATTTTGAAGTTTTAATTTTTCACGTCGATCCTTGCAATAGTGGGCCCAAAACGTATTTTTCGGCTAACTCCTAGCTCGGATAACATTTTTAAGCGATTCCAAAGCCTGACATATTGTTTTACGGTTTCGAGCGGTCTGAAGCTGAAAATTAGAAGCCCGATTTTTTCGCGTCGGTTTTTTGTTCGTGGGGGCCCAAATTCGTATTTTTGGCTTAACTCCGAGCGCGGATAACATTTTTCATCGATTCCAAAGCATGACATGTTTTAGTACCATTTTAAGGGGTTAGTGAGCTCTAAAGCAGAAAATATTGAAGTCCGATTTTTCTCGTCGGTTGTTCTTTTGTGGGGGCTGGAATCGCATTTTTGGTCTAACTCGTAGCTCGGATAACATTTTTAAGGGGTTCTTGAACTCAGAAGCTTAAAATATTGAAGTCCAATTTTTCGCATCGTTTCTTTGCACATGTAGGTCCAAATAGTTTTTTGGGCCTTACTCCTAGATTGGATAACCATTTTCAGCGATTCCAAAGCCTGACATGTTTTTTTTTTACCAATTTTAAAGGGTTCTTGAACTCAGAAGATGAAAATATTGAAGTCCGATTTTTCGCATCGGTTCTTTGCACATGTGGACCCAAATCGTATTTTTCACCGAGCTCCTAGCTCAGATAACATTTTTGAGCGATTCAAAAGCTTATCATGTTTTTTTACCATTTCTAAGGGATTTGATCGCTGAGAGGCTGAAAATTTTGAAGTCTGCTTTTCGCGTCGATCCTTGCACATGTGGGCCCAAAACGTATTTAAGGCCTAACTCCTAGCTCCGATAACATTTTTGAGTTATTCAAAAGCCTTACATAATTTTTTACCATTTTTAAAGGGTTTGTGAGCCCAGAAGCTGAAAATATTGAAGTCTGATTTTTCGCATTGATTCTTTGTTCGTAGGGGCCCAAATCGTATTTTTGGCCTAACTCCTAACTCAGATAACATTTTTGAGCGATTCCAAAGCCTGACATGTTTTTTTACCATTTCTAAGGGGTTCGAGCGCTCAGAAGCTGATAATTTTGAAGTCCGATTTTTAGCGTCAATCCTTCAACATGTGGGCCCAAATCGTATGTTTGGCCTAACTCCTAACACGGATAAAATTTTAGAGTGATTCCAACGCGTGACATATTTTTTAAAAGATTTCTAAAGGGTTCGAGGGCTCAAAAGCTGAAATTTTGAAGTGCGATTTTTTGCATCGATTCTTGTTCGTGGGGGCCCAAATCGTATTTTGGGCCTAACTCCTATATCGGATAACATTTTTGAGAGATTCCAATGCCTCACATGTTTTGTTTTTACCATTTTTAAAGGGTTCAAGCACTCAAAAGCTGAAATTTTGATTTGCGATTTTTTGCATCGATTCTTATTCGTGTGGGCCAAAATAGTATTTTTGGCCTAACTACTATCTCGGATAACATTTTTGAACGATTTCAAAGCGTGACATGATTATTATTTTTTACCATTTTTAAGGGGTCGTGAGCTCATAAGTTGAAAATATGGAAGTCCGATTTTTCGCGTCGATCTTGTTCGTGGGGGCCCAAATCGTATTTTTGGCCTAACTCCTATCTCGGATAACATTTTTGAGCGATTCCAAAGCCTGCCATGTTTTGTTACCTTTTCTAAGGGGTTCGAGCGCTTAGACATTGAAAATTATGAAATCTGATTTTTCGCGTCGATCCTTGCACATGTGGGCCCAAATCGTATTTAATGCATAGCTCCTAGCTGAGATAACATTTTTGACAGATTCCAAAGCATGACTTGTTTTTTTTACCATTTCTAAGGGATTCGAGTGCTCAAAAGATGAAAATTTTGAAGTTTTAATTTTTCACGTCGATCCTTGCAATAGTGGGCCCAAAACGTATTTTTCGGCTAACTCCTAGCTCGGATAACATTTTTGAGCGATTCGAAAGCCTGACATGTTGTTTTACGGGTTCGAGCGGTCAGAAGCTGAAAATTAGAAGCCCGATTTTTTCGCGTCGGTTCTTTGTTCGTGGGAGTTCCAAATTCGTATTTTTGGCTTAACTCCGAGCGCGGATAACATTTTTCATCGATTCCAAAGCATTACATGTTTTTGTACCATTTTAAGGGGTTAGTGAGCTCTAAAGCAGAAAATATTGAAGTCCGATTTTTCTCGTCGATTGTTCTTTTGTGGAGGCTGGAATCGCATTTTTGGCCTAACTCCTAGCTCGGATAACATTTTTAAGGGGTTCTTGAACTCAGAAGCTGAAAAAATTGAATTCCGGTTTTTCGCATCGTTTCTTTGCACATGTAGGTCCAAATAGTTTTTTGGGCCTTACTCCTAGATTGGATAACCATTTTCAGCGATTCCAAAGCCTGACATGTTTTTTTTAACCAATTTTAAGGGGTTCTTGAACTCAGAAGATGAAAATATTGAAGTCCGATTTTTCGCATCGGTTCTTTGCACATGTGGACCCAAATCGTATTTTTCACCGAACTCCTAGCTCAGATAACATTTTTGAGCGATTCCAAAGCTTGTCATGTTTTTTTACCATTTCTAAGGGATTTGATCGCTGAGAGGCTGAAAATTTTGAAGTCTGATTTTCGCGTCGATCCTTGCACATGTGGGCCCAAAACGTATTTAAGGCCTAACTCCTAGCTCCGATAACATTTTTGAGTTATTCCAAAGCCTTACATGATTTTTTTTACCATTTTTAAAGGGTTTGTGAGCCCAGAAGCTGAAAATATTGAAGTCTGATTTTTCGAATTGGTTCATTGTTTGGGGGGGGGCCCAAATCGTATTTTTGGCCTAAGTCCTAACTCGGATAACATTATTGAGCGATTCCAAAGCCTCACATGTTTTGTTTTTACCATTTTTAAAGGGTTCGAGCACTCAAAAGCTGAAATTTTGATTTGCGATTTTTTGCATCGATTCTTGTTCGTGTGGGCCCAAATAGTATTTTTGGCCTAACTACTATCTCGGATAACTTTTTTGAGCGATTTCAAAGCCTGACATGATTATTTTTTTTACCATTTTTAAGGGTTGTGAGCTCATAAGTTGAAATTATGGAATTCCGATTTTTCGCGTCGATCTTGTTCGTTGGGGCCCAAATCGTATTTTTGGCCTAACTCCTAGCTCGGATAAAATTTTTGAGCGATTCCAAAACCTGACTTGATGTTTTACCATTTCTAACGGGTTCGAGTGGTCAGAAGCTGAAAATTTGAAGCCCGATTTTTCGCGTCTGTTCTTTGTTCGTGGGGGCCCAAATTCGTATTTTTGGCTTCACTCCGAGCGCGGATAACATTTTTCAGCGATTCCAAAGCATGACATGTTTTTTTTAACCATTTTAAGGGGTTAGTGAGCTCTGAAGCAGAAAATATAGAAGTCTGATTTTTCTCGTCGGTTGTTCTTTTGTGGGGGCTGGAATCGCATTTTTGGCCTAACTCCTGGCTCGGATAACATTTTTAAGGGGTTCTTGAACTCAGAAGCTGAAAATATCGAAGTCTGGTTTTTCGCATCGTTTCTTTGCACATGTGGGCCCAAATCGTATTTTGGGCCTTACTCCTAGATCGGATAACCATTTTCAGCGATTCCAAAGCCTGACATGTTTATTTTTTACCAATTTTAAGGGGTTCTTGAGCTCAGAGGATGAAAATATTGAAGTCCTTTTTTTCGCATCGATTCTTTACACATGTAGACCCAAATCGTATTTTTCACCGCACTCCTAGCTCAGATAACATTTTTGAGCGATTCCAAAGCTTGTCATGTTTTTTTACCATTTCTAAGGGATTCGATCTCTGAGAGGCTGAAAATTTTGAAGTCTGATTTTCGCGTCGATCCTTGCACATGTGGGAAAAAAACGTACTTAAGGCCTAACTCCTAGCTCCGATAACATTTTTGAGTTATTCCAAAGCCTTACATGATTTTTTACCATTTTTAAAGGGATTGTGAGCCCAGAAGCTCAAAATATTGAAGTCTGATTTTTCGAATTGGTTGATTGTTCGGGGGGGGGGGGGCAAAACGTATTTTTGGCCTAACTCCTAACTCGGATAACATTTTTGAGCGATTCCAAAGCCTGGCATGTTTTTTTACCATTTCTTAGGGGTTCGAGCGCTTAGAAGCTTAAAATTTTGAAGTCTGTTTTTTCGCGTTGATCCTTCAACATGTGGGCCCAAATCGTATGTTTGGCCTAACTCCTAACACGGATAAAATTTTAGAGTGATTCCAACGCGTGACATATTTTTTTAAAGATTTCTAAAGGGTTCGAGCGCTTAAAAGCTGAAATTTTGAAGAGCGATTTTTTACATCGATTCTGTTTCGTGGGGGCCCAAATCGCATTTTGGGCCTAACTCCTATATCGGATAACATTTTTGAGCGATTCCAAAGCCTCACATGTTTTGTTTTTACCATTTTTATAGGGTTCGAGCACTCAAAAGCTGAAATTTTCATTTGCGATTTTTTGCATCGATTCTAGTTCGTGTGGGCCCAAATAGTATTTTTGGCCTCACTACTATCTCGGATAACATTTTTTAGCGATTTCAAAGCCTGAAATGATTATTTTTTTTTACCATTTTAAAGGGGTCGTGAGCTCATAAGTTAAAAATATGGAATTCTGATTTTTCGCGTCGATCTTGTTCGTTGGGGCCCATATCGTATTTTTGGCCTAACTCCTATCTCGGATAACATTTTTGAGCGATTCCAAAACCTGACATGATTTTTTACCATATCTAAGGGGTTCGAGCGCTTAGACGCTGAAAATTATGAATTCTGATTTTTCGCGTCGATCCTTGCACATGTGGGCCCAAATCGTATTTAATGCCTAGCTCCTAGCTCGGAAAACATTTTTGACAGATTCCAAAGCATGACTTTTTTTTTACCATTTCTAAGGGGTTGGAGCGCTCAAAAGCTGAAAATTTTGAAGTTTTAATTTTTCATGTCGATCCTTGCAATAGTGGGCCCAAAACGTATTTTTCGGCTAACTCCTACCTCGGATAACATTTTTGAGCGATTCCAAAGCCTGACATGATGTTTTACCATTTCCAACGGGTTCGAGCGGTCACAAGCTAAAAATTTGAAGCCCGATTTTTCGCATCGGTTCTTTGTTCGTGGGGGCCCAAATTCGTATTTTTTGCTTCACTCCGAGCGCGGATAACATTTTTCAGCGATTCCGAAGCATGACATGTTTTTTTTAACATTTTAAGGGGTTAGTGGACTCTGAAGCAGAAAATATTGAAGTCCTATTTTTCTCGTCGGTTGTTCTTTTGTGGGGGCTGGAATCACATTTTTTGTCTAACTCCTGGCTCGGATAACATATTTAAGGGGTTCTTGAAATCAGAAGCTGAAAATATTGAAGTCCGGTTTTTCGCATCGTTTCTTTGCACATGTAGGCCCAAATCGTATTTTGGGCCTTACTTCTAGATCGGATAACCATTTTCAGCGATTCCAAAGCCTGACATGTTTTTTTTTTACCAATTTTAAGGGGTTCTTGAGCTCAGAGGATGAAAATATTGAAGTCCTATTTTTCGCATCGATTCTTTACACATGTGGACCCAAATCGTATTTTCACCGCACTCCTAGCTCCGATAACATTTTTGAGCGATTCCAAAGCTTGTCAAGTTTTTTTTACCATTTCTAAGGGATTCGATCGTTGAGAGGCTGAAAATTTTGAAGTCTGATTTTCGCGTCGATCCTTGCACATGTGGGCCCAAAACGTACTTAAGGCCTAACTCTTAGCTCCGATAACATTTTTGAGTTATTCCAAAGCCTTACATGATTTTTTACCATTTTTAAAGGGTTTGTGAGCCCAGAAGCTGAAAATATTGAAGTCTGATTTTTCGAATTGGTTCATTGTTCGGGAGAGGGGGGGGGAAGGGCAAAACGTATTTTTGGCCTAACTCCTTGCTCGGATAACATTTTTGAGCGATTCCAAATCCACACATGTTCTTTTACCATTTTTAAGCAGTTCGAGCGCTCAGAAACTGAAAATTTTGAAGTATGCTTTTTCGCGTCGATCCTTCCACATGTTGGCCCAAATAGTATTTTTGGCCTAACTCCTTGCTCGGATAATATTTTTGTGCGATTCCAAAGCCTGACATGCTTTTTACCATTTCTAAGGGGTTCGAGCGGTCAGAAGATGAAAAAATTGAAGTCCGATTTTTCGCGTCGATTCTTTGTTCGTTGGGGCCCAAATCGTAATCTTGGCCTAACTCCTAGCTCGGATAACATTTTTGAGCAATTCCAAATCCTGACATGTTTTATTAACATTTCTAAGGGGTTCGAGCACTCAAAAGCTGAAATTTTGATTTGCGATTTTTTGCATCGATTCTAGTTCGTGTGGGCCCAAATAGTATTTTTGGCCTAACTACTATCTCGGATAACATTTTTGAGCGATTTCAAAGCCTTAACTTTTTTTTTACCATTTCTAAGGGGTTCAAGCGCACATGAGTTGAAAATATTTAACATCGTTTCATTGTTTGTGGGGCCCAAATCTTATTTTTGGCCTAACTCCTAGGTCGGATAACATTTTGGAGCGATTCCAATGCTTGACATGTTCGTTTTACCATTTTTAAGCGATTCTTGAGCTCAAAAGCAGAAAATATTAAGGTCCAATTTTTCGCGTCGGTTCTTTGTTCATGGGTGCCCAAATCGTATTTTTGGCCTAACTCCTAGGTCGGATAACATTTTTGAGCGATTCCAAAGCCTGACATGTTTTTTTTACCATTTCTAAGGGCTTCAAACGCTCAAAAGCTAAAAAATTTGAAGTCCGGTTTTTCGCGTCGATCCTTGTAGATGTTGGCGCAAATCGTATTTTTGGCCTAACACCTAGGTCGGATAACATTTTTGAGCGATTCCAAAGGCTTACATGTTTTTTTTACCATTTTTTATAGGTTCGTGAGTTCGAAAAGCTGAATATATTGAAGTTCGTTTTTTTCGTGTCGGTTGTTTGTTCGTGGGGGCCTAAATCGTATTTTTGGCCTAACTCCTAGCTCGGATAACATTTTTGCGCGATTCCAAAGCCTGACATGTTTTTTTTACTATTTCTAAGGAGTTCGAGGGCTCATAAGCTGAAAATTTCAGAGTCCAATTTTCCGCGATGGTTCTTTTAATCGTGGGGGCCCAAATCGTATTTTAGGCCTAATTCCTACTGCGAATAACATTTTTGAGCCATTTGAAAGCCTGACATGTTGTTTTTACCATTTTTAAGGAGTTCGTGAGCTCAGAGCTGAAACAATTGAAGTTCGATTTTTCGCTTCGATTATTTGTTCGTGGGGGCCTAAATCGTATTTTTGGCCTAACTCCTAGCTCGGATAACATTTTCGAGCGATTCCAAAGCCTGACATATTTTTTTTACCATTTCTAAGGGTTTCGAGCACTCAGAAGCTGAAATTTTTGAAGTCAGATTTTTTGCATTGTTTCTTTGTTCGTGTGCGCCCAAATCGTATTTTGGCCTAACTTCTATCTCGGATAACAATTTTAAGGGGTTCCAAAGCCTTACATGTTTATTTTACCATTTTTAAGAGGTTCGTGAGCTAAAAAGCTGAAAATATTGAAGTCTGATTTTTCGCGTCGCTTCTTTGTTCGTGGGGGCCCAAATCGTATTTTTGGCCTAACTCCTACTTCGAATTAAAATTTTGAGCCATTCGAAAGCCTGACATGTTTTTTTTACTATCTTTAAGGACTTCGAGCGCTCAGAAGCTGAAAATTTTGAATTTCGATTTTTCGCTTCATTCTTTTTTCGTCTGGGCCCAAATCGTATTTTTCGCTTAACTCCTAGGTCGGATAACATTTTTGAGCGATTCCAAAGCCTTACATGTTTTTTTTACCATTTTTAAGAGGTTCGTGAGCTCATAAGCTGAAAATATTGATGTTCGATTTTTCGCGTCGATCCTTTATTCGTAGCGGCCCAAATCGTATTTTTGGCCTAACTCCTAGCTCGGATAACAATTTTGAGGGATTCCAAAGCCTGAAATGTTTTTTTACCATTTCTAAGGGTTTCAAGCGCTCAGAAGCTGAAAATTTTTAAATTCGATTTTTCGCGTCGTTTATTTGTTCGTGTGGGCCAAATCGTATCTTTGGCCTAACTCCTAGGTCGGAGAACATTTTTGAGGGATACCAAAGCCTTACATGTTTTTTTTACCATTTTTAAGAGGTTTGTGAGCTCAGAAGCTGAAAAAATTGAAGTGCGATTTTTCGCGTCGACTCTTTATTCATGGGGGCCCAAATCGTACTTTTGGCCTAACTCCTAGCTCGGATAACATTTTTGAGCGATTCCAAAGCGTAAATTTTTTTTTTACCATTTCTAAGGGGTTCGAGCGCCCAGAAGATGAATGTTTTGAAGTCCGATTTTTCGCATCTATCCTTGCACATGTGGGCTCAAATCATATTTTTGGCCTAACTCATAGCTTGGATAACAGTTTTGAGGGATTCTAAAGCCTTACATGTTTTTTTTTAAACCATTTTAAGGGGTTCGTGAGCTCAGGAGTTTAAAATATTGTAGTCCAATTTTTCGCGTCGGTTCTTTGTTCGTAGGTGCCCAAATCATATTTTTGGCCTAACTTCTAGCTCGGATAACATTTTTGAGCGATTCCAAAGCCTGACATGTTTTTTTTACCATTTCTAAAGGGTTCGAGTGCTCAGATAATGAAAATTTTCAATTCCGATTTCTTTCGTCGGTTCTTTGTTCGTGGGGGACCAAATCGTATTTTTGGCCTAACTCCTAGCTTGAATAACATTTTTGAGCGATTTCAAAGCCTGAGATGTTTTTTTTTCCATTTCTAAGGGGTTCAGGCGCTCAGAGGTTGAAATTTTTGAAGTCCGATTTTTCACGTCGTTACTTTGTTCGTGTGGGCCCAAATTGTATTTTTGGCCTAACTCCTAACTCAGATAACGTTTTTGAGGGATTCCAAAGCCTGACATGATTTTTTTATAACATTTTTAAGGGGTTCGTGAGCTCAGAAGGTGAAAATTATGAAGTCTGATTTTTCGCGTCGGTTCTTTGTTCGTGGGTGCCCGAATCGTATTTTTTGCCTAACTCCTAAATAGCATTACGTTTTTGAGCGATTCCAAAGCCTTACATGTTTTTTTTACCATTTTTAAAAGGTTCATGAGCTCATAAGCTAAAAAAATTGAAGTCCGATTTTTCGCGTCGATCGTTTATTCGTGGGGGCCCAAATCGTATTTTTGGCCTAACTCCTAGCCCGGATAACATTTTTGAGCGATTCTAAAGCGTGAAATGTTTTTTTACCATTTCTAAGGGGTTCGAGCGCCCAGAAGCTGAATGTTTTCAAGTCCGATTTTTCGTGTCTATCCTTGCACATGTGGGCTCAAATCATATTTTTGGCCTAACACATAGCTCGGATAACAGTTTTGAGCGATTCCAAAGCCTTACATGTCTTTTTTTTACCATTTTTAAGGGGTTCGTGAGCTCAGGAGCTTAAAATATTAAAGTCCAATTCTTCTCGTCGGTTCTTTGTTCGTAGGTGCCCAAATCGTATTTTTGGTCTAACTCCTAAATCGCTTTACGTTTTTGAGCGATTCCAAAGCCTTACATGTTTTTTTTACCATTTTTAAGAGGTTCGTGAGCTCAGAAGCTAAAAAAATTGAAGTCCGATTTTTCGCGTCGATTCTTTATTCGTGGGGGCTCAAATCGTATTTTTGGCCTAACTCCTAGCCCGGATAACATTTTTGAGCGATTCCAAAGCGTGAAATGTTTTTTTTACCATTTCTAAGGGGTTCGAGCGCCCAGAAGCTGAATGTTTTCAAGTCCGATTTTTCGCGTCTATCCTTGCACATGTGGGCTCAAATCATATTTTTGGCCTAACTCATAGCTCGGATAACAGTTTTTAGCGATTCCAAAGCCTTATATGTCCTTTTTTTACCTTTTTTAAGGGGTTCGTGAGCTCAGGAGCTTAAAATATTGAAGTCCAATTTTTCGTGTCGGTTCGTTGTTCGTAGGTGCCCAAATCATATTTTTGGCCTAACTTCTAGCTCGGATAAAATTTTTGAGCGATTCCAAAGCCTGACATGTTTTTTTTTACCAATTTTAAAGGGTTCGAGTGCTCAGATAATGAAAATTTTTAATTCCGATTTTTCGCGTCGGTTCTTTGTTCGTGGGGGCCCAAATCGTATTTTTGGCCTAACTCCTAGCTCGAATAACATTTTTGAGCGATTTCAAATCCTGACATGTTTTTTTTCCATTTCTAAGGGGTTCAGGCGCTCAAAGGTTGAAAATTTTAAAAGTTCGATTTTTCGCGTCGTTACTTTGTTCGTGTGGGCCCAAATTGTATTTTTGGCCTAACTCCTAGCTCAGATAACGTTTTTGAGGGATTTTAAAGCCTGACATGTTTTATTATAACATTTTTGAGGGGTTCGTGAGCTCAGAAGGTGAAAATTTTGAAATTCGATTTTTCGCGTTGTTTCTTTGTTCGTGTGGTCCCAAATCGTTTCTTTGGCCTTACATGTTTTTTTACCATTTTTAAGAGGTTCGTGAGCTCAGAAGCTAAAAAAATTGAAGTCCGATTTTTCACGTCGATTCTTTATTCGTAGGGGCCCAAATCGTACTTTTGGCCAAACTCATACGTCGGATAACATTTTTGAGCGATTCCAAAGCCTTACATGATTTTTTACCATTTTTAAGAGGTTCGTGAGCTCAGAAGCTGAAAATATTGAAGTTCGATTTTTCGCGTCGATTCATTATTCGTAGCGGCCCAAATTGTATTTTTGGCCTAACTCCTAGCTTGGATAACAATTTAGAGGGATTCCAAACCCTGAAATGTTTTTTTTACCATTTCTAAGGGTTTCAAGCGCTCAGAAGCTGAAAATTTTTAAATTCGTTTTTTCGCGTATTTTCTTTGTTAGTGTGGGCCCAAATCGTATCTTTGGCCTAACTCCTATGTCGGAGAACATTATTAAAGGATACCAAAGCCTTACATGTTTTTTTTTACCATTTTTAAGAGGTTCGTGAGCTCAGAAGCTAAAAAAATTGAAATCTGATTTTTCGCGTCGATTCTTTATTCGTGGGGGCCAAATCGTACTTTTGGACTAACTCCTATCTCGGATAACATTTTTGAGTGATTCCAAAGCGTGAAATGTATTTTTCCCATTTCTAAGGGGTTCGAGCGCCCAGAAGCTGAATGTTTTTAAGTCCGATTTTTCGCGTCTATCCTTGCACATGTGGGCTCAAATCATATTTTTGGCCTAACTCATAGCTCGGATAACAGTTTTGAGGGATTCCAAACCCATACATGTTTTTTTTAACCATTTTAAGGGGTTCGTGAGCTCAGGAGCTTAAAATATTAAAGTCCAATTTTTCTCGTCGGTTCTTTGTTCGTAGGTGGCCAAATCATATTTTTGGCCTAACTTCTAGCTCGGATAAAATTTTTGAGAGATTCCAAAGCCTGACATGTTTTTTTTACCATTTCTAAAGGGTTCGAGTGCTGAGATAATGAAAATTTTAATTTCGATTTTTCGCGTCGGTTCTTTGTTCGTGGGGGCCTAAATCGTATTTTTGGCCTAACTCCTAGCTCGGATAACATTTTTGAGCGATTCCAAAGCCTAACATGTTTTTTTACCATTTATAAGGGGTTAGAACGCTCAGAAGCTAAAAAATTTTAAGTCCGATTTTTCGCGTTAGTTCTTTGTTCGTGGGGGCCCAAATCGTATTTTTGGCCTAACTACTATCTCGGATAACATTTTAGAGCGATTCCAAAGCTTAACATGTTTTTTTTACCATTTTTAAGGGGTTCGTGAGCTCAGAAGCTGAAAATTTTGAAATCCGATTTTTCGCGTCGGTTAATTGTTCGTGGGGGCCCAAATTGTATTTTTGGCCTAACTCCTAAGTCGGATAACATTTTTAAGCGATTCCAAAGCGTGACATGTTTTTTTACCATTTCAAGGGGTTCGAGTGCACAGAAGCTGAAAATATTGAAGTCCGATTTTCCGCGTCGGTTCTTTGTTCGTGGGAGCCCAAATCGTATTTTTGGCCTAACTCCTGGCTCAACTAACATTTTTGAGCGATTCAAAATCCTGACATTTTTTTTACCATTTCTAAAGGGTTCGAGCACTCAGAAACTAAAAAATTTTGAAGTCTCATTTTTCGCGTCGGTTCTTTGTTCGTTTGGGCCCAAATCGTATTTTTGGCCTAAGTACTAGCTCGGATAACATTTTTGAGCGAATCCAAAGCCTGGCATGTTTTTTTACCATTTCTAAGGGGTTTGAGCGCTCAGAAGCTAAAAATATTGAAGTCCGATTTCTCGCGTCGGTTCTTTATTCGTGGGGGCCCAAATCGTATTTTAGGCTTAACTCCTAGCTCGGATAACATTTTTGAGCGATTCCAAAGCCTGACATGGTTTTTTTTACAATTTTTAAGGGGTTCGTGAGCTCAGAAGCTGAAAATTTTGAAGTCCGATTTTTCGCGTCGGTTAATTGTTCGTGGGGGCCCAAATTGTATTTTTGGCCTAACTCTTAAGTCTGTAACATTTTTTGAGCGATTCCAAAGTGTTACATGTTTTTTTACAACTTCAAGGGGTTCGAGTGCACAGAAGCTGAAAATATTGAATTCCGATTTTCCGCGTCGGTTCTTTGTTCGTGGGAGCCCAAATCGTATTTTTTGCCTAACTCCTTGCTAAATTAACATTTTTGAGCGATTCCAAATCCTGACATATTTTTTTTACCATTTCTAAAGGGTTCGAGCACTCAGAAGCTAAAAATTTTCAAGTCTTATTTTTCGCGTCGGTTCTTTGTTCGTGTGGGCCCAAATCGTATTTTTTGCCTCACTACTAGCTCGGATAACATTTTTAGCGAATCCAAAGCCTGGCATGTTTTTCACCGTTTGTAAGGGGTTTGAGCGCTCAGAAGCTAAAAATATTGAAGTCCGATTTCTCGCGTCGGTTCTTTCTTCGTGGGGGCCCAAATAATATTTTAGGCTTAACTCCTAGCTCGGATACTATTTTTGAGCGATTCCAAAGCCTGAAATGGTTTTATTTACCATTTTTAAGGGGTTCATGAACTCAGAAGCTGAAAATTTTGAAGTCCGATTTTTCGCGTCGGTTAATTGTTCGTGGGGGCCCAAATATTATTTTTGGCCTAACTCTTAGGTCGGATAACATTTTTGAGCGATTCAAAATCCTGACATGATTTTTTACCATTTCTAAGGGGTTTGAGCGCACTGAAGCGGAAAATATTAAAGTCCGATTTTTCGCGTCGGTTCTTTGTTCGTGAATGCCCAAATCGTATTTTGTCCTAACTCTTAGGTCGGATAACATTTTTGAGCGATTCCACAGCCTGACGTGTTTATTTTTACCATTTTTAAAGGGTTCGTGAACTCAGATGCTGAAAATTTTGAAGTCCGATTTTTCTTGTCGCATAATTGTTCGTGGGGGCCCAAATCGTATTTTTGGCCTAACTCTTAGGTCGGATAACATTTTTGAGCGATTCCAAAGCCTGACATGTTTTTTTTTTTACATTTTTACGGGGTTCGAGCGCACAAAAGCTAAAAATATTAAAGTCTGATTTTTCGAGTGGGTTCTTTGTTCGTGGGGGCCCTAATCGTATTTTTGGCCTAACTCCAAACTCGGATAATATTTTTGAGCGATTCCAAAGGCTGACATGTTTTTTTACCATTTCTAAGGGGTTCAAGTGCTCAGAAGCTCAAAATTTTGAAGTCCGATTTTTCGCGTCGGTTCTTTATTCGTGGGAGCCCAAATCGTATTTTTGGCCGAACTACTAGCACGGATAACATTTTCGAGCGATTCCAAAGCCTGACATGTTATATTTTACCATTTTTAAGGGGTTTGAGCGCTCAGAAGCAAAAAATATTGAAGATTGATTTTTCGAGTCGGTTCTTTGTTCGTGGGGGCTCCAATCGTATTTTAGGCGTAACTCCTAGCTCGGATAACATTTTTGAGCGAATCCAAAGCCTGACATGTTTTTTTACCATTTCTAATGGGTTCGAGCGCTCATAAGCTAAAAATATTGAAGACTGATTTTTCGCGTCGGCTCTTTGTTCGTGGGGGCTTAAATCGTATTTTAGGCTTAACTCCTAGCTTAGATAACATTTTGAAGCGATTCCAAAGCCTGACATTTTTTTTTACTATTTTTAAGTGGTTCGTGAGCTCAGAAGCTGAAAATTTTGAAGTCCGATTTTTCGCGTCCGTTAATTGTTCGTGGGGGCCCAAATCGTATTTTTGGCTTAACTCTTAGGTCGGATAACATTTTTGAGCGATTCAAAAGCCTGGCATGTTTTTTTTACCATTTCTAAGGGGTTCGAGCGCATAAAAGCTGAAACTATTAAAGTCCCATTTTTCGCGTCGGTTTTTTGTTCGTGGGGGACCAAATCGTATTTTTGGCCTAACTCCTAGCTCGGATAACATTTTTGAGCGATTCCAAAGCCTGACATGTTTTATTTACCATTTTTAAGGGGTTCGTGAGCTCAGAAGCTTAAAATTTTGAAGTCTCATTTTTCGCGTCTCTTAATAGTTCGTGGGGGCCCAAATCGTATTTTTGGCTTAACTCCTAGCTCAATTAACATTTTTAAGCGATTTCAATGCCTGACATGATTTTTTTACCATTTCTAAAGGGTTGAGCGCTCAAAAGCTAAAAATTTTGAAGTCTCTATTTGCGCGTCGGTTCTATGTTCGTTTGGGCCCAAATCGTATTTTTGGCCTAACTCCTAGATCGTATAACATTTTTGAGTGATTCTAAAGCCTGACATGTTTTTTTACCATTTCTAAGGGGTTCGAGAGCTCAGAAGCTAAAATTTTTGAAGGCCGAATTTACACGTCAGTTCTTTGTTCGTGGAGGCCCAAATCGTATTTTAGTCCTAACTACTAGCTCGGATAACATTTTTGAGCGATTCTAAACCTTGACATGTTTTTTTTACCATTTCTAAGGGGTTCAAGTGCTCAGAAGCTGAAAATTTTGAAGTCCGATTTTTCGCGTCAGTTCTTTATTCGTGGGAGCCCAAATCGTATTTTTGGCTGAACTACTAGCTCAGATACTATTTTGAGCGATTCCAAAGCCTGACATGTTTTGTCTTTACCATTTTTAAGGGTTTCGTGAGCTCAGAAGCTGAAAATTTTAAAGTCCTATTTTTCGCATCGGTTAATTGTTCGTGGGGGACCAAATTTTATTTTTGGCCTAACTCTTAGGTCTGATAGCATTTTTGTGCGGTTCCAAAACCTGACATGCTTTTTTTACCATTTCTAAGGGGTTCGAGCCACATAAGCTGAAAATAGTGAAGTCCGATTTTTCGCATCGATTCTTTGTTCCTGGGAGCCCAAATCGTATTTTTGGCCTAACTCCTAGCTCAAATAACATTTTTAAGCGATTCCAATGCCTCACATGATTTTTTACCATTTCTATAGGGTTCGTGATCTCAGAAGCTGAAAATTTTGAAGTCCGATTTTTCGCGTCGGTTATTTATTTGTGGGGGCCCAAATCTTATTTTTGGCCTAGCTATGAGCTCGGAGAACATTTTTGAACGATTCCTAAGCCTGAGATTTTTTTTATACCATTTCTAAGGGGTTCGTGAGCTCAGAAGCTGAAAATTTTGAATTCTGATTTTTCACTTCGGTTAATTGTTCGTAGGGGCCCAAATCTTATTTTTGCCTAACTCTTAGGCCGGATAACATTTTGAGCGATTCCAAAGCCTGACTTGTTTTTTTTCCATTTCTAAGGGGTTCGAGCGCACAGAAGCAAAAAATATTAAGGTCCAATATTTTGCGTCGGTTCTTTGTTCGTGGGAGCCCAAATCGTATTTTTGGCTTAACTCCTGGCTCAAATAACATTTTTGAGCGATTCCAAATCCTGACATGTTTTTTTACAATTTCTAAGGGGTTCGAGCTCTCAGAAGCTAAAAATTTTGAAGTCTCATTTTCCACGTCGGTTATTTGTTCGTGTGGGCCCAAATCATATTTTTGGCCTAACTCGTATCTCGGATAACATTTTTGAGCTATTCCAAAGCCTGACATGTTTTTTTACCATTTCTAAGGGGTACGACCGCTTAGAAGCTAAAAATTTTGAAGTCCGATTTTTCACGTCAGTTCTTTGATCGTGGGGGCCCAAATCGTATTTCAGGCCTAACCACTAGCTCGGATAACATTTTTCAACGAATCCAAAGCCTGACATGTTTTTTTTACCGCATTTAAGGGGTTCGAGTGCTCAGAAGCTAAAAATATTAAAGTCCGATTTTTGGTGTCGGTTCTTTGTTCGTGGGGGCCCAAATCGTATTTTAGACCTAACTACTAGCTCTGATAACATTTTTGAGCGATTCCAAGGACTGACATGTTTTTTTACCATTTCTACACGGTTCAAGAGCTCTGAAGCTGAAAATTTTCAAGTCCGAATTTTTGCATCAGTTTTTTATTCGTGGGAGCCCAAATCCTATTTTTGGCCGAACTACTAGCTCAGATAACATTTTTGCGCGATTCCAAAGCCTGACAAGTTTTTTTTACTATTTTTAAGGGGTTCGTGAGCTCAGAAGCATAAAATTTTTAAGTCTAATTTTTCGCGTCGGTTAATTAATCGTGGGGGCCCAAATCGTATTTTTGGCCTAACTCCTGGCTCAAATAACATTTTTTAGCGATTCCAAAGCCTAACATGTTTTTTTACCATTTCAAAGGGGTTCGAGAGCTCATAAGCTAAAAATTTTGAAGTTTCAATTCTCGCGTCGGTTCTTTGTTTGTGTGGGCCCAAATCGTATTTTTGACCTAACTCGTAGCTCGGATAACATTTTTGAGCGATTCTAAAGCCTGACATATTTTTTTTTACCATCTCTAAGGGGTTCGAGCGATCAGAAGCTAATAATTTTGAAGTCCGATTTTTCGCGTCACTTCTTTGTTCTTGGGGGCCCAAATCGTATTTCAGGCCTAACCACTAGCTCGGATAACATTTTTGGGCGAATTTAAAGCCTGACATGTTTTTTTACCATTTCTAAGAGGTTTGAGCGCTCAGAAGCAAAAAATATTGAAATCCGATTTTTCGCGTCGGTTCTTTGTTCGTGGGGGCCCAAATCGTATTTTAGGCCTAACTACAAGCTCAGATAACATTTTTGAGCGATTCTAAAGACTGACATGTTCTTTTTACCATTTCAAAGGGGTTAAAGTGCTCTGAAGCTGAAAATTTGGAAGTCCGATTTTTCGCGTCAGTTCTTTATTGGTGGGAGGCCAAATCGTATTTTTGGCTGAACTACTAGCTCGGATAACATTTTTGAGCGATTCCTAAGCCTGACAAGTTTTTTTTACCGCTTTTAAGGGGTTCGTGAACTCAGGAGCTCAAAATTTTGAAGTCCCATTTTTCGCGTCGGATAATTGTTCGTTGGGGCACAAATCGTATTTTTGGCCTAACTCTTCGGTCGGATAACATTTTTGAGCGATTCGAAAGCCTGACATGTTTTTTTTACCATTGTTAAAAGTTTCGAGCGCACATAAGCTGAAAATAGTGAATTCGATTTTTCGCTTCAGTTCTTTGTTCGTGGGAACCCAAATCGTATTTTTAGCCTAACTCCTAGGTCAAATAACCTTTTTAAGCGATTCCAAAGCTAGACATGTTTTTTACCATTTCTAAATGGTTCGAGCACTCACAAGCTAAAAATTTTTAAGTTCGATTTTTCGAATCAGTTCTTTGTTCGTGGGGGGCCCAAATCGTATTTTGGCTTAACTACTAGCTCTAATAACCTTTTTAAGCGATTCCAAAGC
This sequence comes from Patellifolia procumbens, assembly GCA_947645195.1. NCBI lineage: Eukaryota > Viridiplantae > Streptophyta > Magnoliopsida > Caryophyllales > Amaranthaceae > Patellifolia > Patellifolia procumbens. The sequence continues at coordinate 2,728,225 of CANSGD010000953.1, forward strand.
CTAACATGTTTTTTAACCATTTCTAAGGGGTTCGAGCGCTCATAAGCTTAAAATATTGAACACTGATTTTTCTTGTCGGTTATTTGTTCGTGGGGGCTCAAATCGTATTTTAGGCTTAACTCCTAGCTCGGATAACATTTTTGAGCGATTCCAAAGCCTGACATGGCTTTTTACCATTTTTAAAGGGTTCGTGATCTCAGAAGCTGAAAATTTTGAAGTCCTATTTTTCGCGGCGGTTCTTTGTTTGTGGGGGCCCAAATCGTATTTTTGGCCTAACTACTAGCTCGGATAACATTTTTGAGCGATTCCTAAGCCTTAGATATTTTTTTCTACCATTTTTAAGGGGTTTGTGAGTTCAGAAGCGGAAAATTTTAAAGTCTGATTTTTCGCGTCGGTTAATTATTCGTGGGGGCCAAATCGTATTTTTGGCCTAATGTAATAGCCCGGCCTCCCGAGCTGCTAGCTTAACACGCTTAGCAATCTCATACCTCAATGATCATGGAATCAATAATAATCAATAATACTTTAGATGAAACTTGCAGCGGAAACAACCTTAAAATACACGATCCTGGACCTGTGGGTTCTGGGCCCACAATGCAATATCCTTTATATAATACTTTAATTACAGAGTCATTCGATCTCAATCCCAAAATAAAGGAATTAAATTAGAACATAACTTATTGTAACAGACTCCTCGTATCCAAACTTAAATCTTAGGATTTTAACCCACAATATAGATCTGAATCATAACTTTGCTCTCAACTCGATTCCGGCTTCTAACATAATCCTGCAAATAAGAAGGAATAGAAAACAAAGAAAACATCCAAAATGAGTGGAAAACTCGTAACTCTTACTTCAGCCCGTTAAAAACATTTTCATTTCAAATCGTTTTATCACTTTGAAAATGATAATCATTCTTGTAAATGTATACGACTGGCGTAGCTCAATCCCCTTACACAAATCGCTGGCAAGTATAGGCTTTGGACTCGATACGACCACTTCACTTCATTTTTGATTTATTGTTTAGCTCCTCTACCTATACCTTGCCCACTTTTCATTTCAGTTCATAAACTAGCCAGCCAAAACAAATATTATTGATAATCAACCAAAACACAGTTTCAATAACAACAACACATTCATATCTATGGCCATAGTACGAACTACTTCACCAAAATAGAAGTACAAAACACATGGGCATGAAATAGATTTTTCTGAACATAAAAGTTACCTTAACCGCTTAATCCTTTCTTAGATCGATATATGATACTTCGACAACTCCGTTCTATTGGATCTCTTGAACTCCAAAATCAATGTCCTAAAACTTCCACCTCATAACAAAAACAACAATAGATATCAATAACCATTGACTACTCTTCACTAGTTACATACCTCGGTAAAATCAAACTTAATATGATTCCTATTACCTCTGAGTAACGAAATAAAAATGTCTCACCAATATAACCTTCCTACAGCTTCCCCTGAGTAAGTAAGGTGCTAAGGATTAGTATAAACAAACTTTAGAACATGAATAGGTAAGCTAAACACAAGAGGATGCAAAGCTGTACTTACAGCATCCTGTTTGATGTTTCTATGGAGTTTTCTATACCTTTCCAAGGCTTTAGAGCTTGAACAAAGGCTTGAAAAGATAAATATGGATGTCTAGAAGAGATATATATAAGAAAAGGTAGGTGTTTTTGAAGAAGAATTGGGTGAAAAGAACCGAAAACCCAAAACTGCTATTTATAGCAGGTAAATGGCGGTACCCTTAGGGGAGGGAAACCTCTTCTGGGTAAGGTCGGTTTCATGGAGTTTCTGGGTGATTCTTGCTTGATGTGTTAGCTTGATGTGTTGGCTCTCATGCATGCCAAGGGTTTTGGGAGATCGACACCCAAGTAGCTGCTAAGCATATTTCTTTGAGGATAGGTCTGAACTGAAACTTCAGCTGGCCAGGTTTTACTAACTAAGGAACTTACCCTATTTAGCCACGTAATTCTTGGGAATAAATGACCATTATAACCTTAAGACATCCCAAGAATGTCATATATCAAGTTTGGTTAGGTTCTAAGCTCGGATTCAACCCCGAAAGGCTCTTTAACTGGAAGTTCGTTGCTACCCGATAAAACGATCACTATACGATTTTCACAATCTTAATGAATAAGGTTCTTAAGGACCTTCTAACCTATTTATTGGTTTCCAAAACCTTCCTAACCAATAAGAATGGTAGATGTTACCCACTTTTGTCCTCATATGGTGTTGGAGAGTATTCTAATCTGCTTAAAGGGTCAAACCAGATGAAAACTTATCATAACTGACAGTTCCAAGTAACTCTCTTCCACCTGAAACATTAAAACCCTAATATCCTATTTAAATAACTTAATATAATTACTTTAAACCCAAGCTGCTTAAAATTCCGGCTGTTACACCTAACTCCTGGCTCGGATAACATTTTTGAGCGATTCCAAAGCCTTATTTTTTTACCTTTTTTAAGGGGTTCGAGCGCATAGAAGCTGAAAATTTTCATGTTCGATTTTCCGGGTCAGTTTATTGTTCGTGGGGGCCCAAATCGTATTTTTAGCTTAACTCTTAGGTCGAATAACATTTTTTAGTGATTCCAAAGCCTGACTTGATTTTTTACTATTTCTAAGGGGTTCAAGCACTCATATGCTAAAAATTTGAAGTTCGATTTTTCGCGTCAGTTCTTTGTTCGTTGGGGCCCAAATAGTATTTTAGCCCTAACTACTAGCTCGGATAACATTTTTGAGCGATTTCAAAGCCTGCATGTTTTTTTACCATTTCTAAGGGGTTCAAGTGCTGAGAAGCTGAAAATTTTGAAGTCAAGTTCTTTTGTCGTGGGAGCCCAAATCGTATTTTTGGTCGAACTACTAGCTCGGATAACATTTTGGAGCGATTCCAAAGCCTGAAATGTTTTTTTTTACCATTTTTAAGGGGTTCGTGAGCTCAGAAGCAGAAATTTTTGAAGTCCCATTTTGCGCGTCGGTTAATTGTTCGTGGGGCCCAAATCGTATTTTTAGCCTAACTCTTAGGTCGGACAACTTTTTTGAGCGATTCCGAAGCCTGACATGTTTCTTTTACCATTTCTAAAGGGTTCGAGCGCTTAGAAGCTAAAAATTTTGAAGTCCAATTTTACACGTCAAGTCATTGTTCGTGGAGTCCCAAATTCGTATTTTAGGCCTAAATACTATCTCGGATAGCAGTTTTGAGCGATTCCAAAACCTGACATGTTTTTTTACAACATCTTAGGGGTTCATGAAAATTTTGAAGTCCGATTTTTCGCGTCAGTTCATTGTTCGTGGGGGCCCAAATCGTATTTTTGGCCTTACTAGTAGCTCGGATAACATTTTTGATCGATTCCAAAGCCTGACTTGTCTTTTTACCATTTTTAAGGGGTTCGTGAGCACAGATTTTTAAAATTTTGAAATCCGATTTTTTTCGTGTCAGTTCATTGTTCGTAGGGGCCCAAATCGTAGTTTTGGCCTAACTCTTAGGTCGGATATCATTTTTGAGCGATTCCAAAGGCTGACATATTTTGTTAACATTTCTAAGGGGTTCGAGGGCACAGAAGCCGAAAATATTGAATTCCGATTTTTCACGTCGGTTCTTTGTTCGTGGGAGCCCAAATCGTATTTTTTGGCCTAACTCCTAGCTTGGATAATATTTTTGAGCGATTCCAAAGCCTGACATGTGTTTTTACCATTTCTAAGGGCTTCGAGCGCACAGAAGCTGAAAATATTGATGTCTGATTTTCCGCGTCAGTTTATTGGTCGTAGGGGCCCAAATCGTATTTAATGCCTAACTACTAGCTCGGATAATATTTTGAGCGATTCCAAAGCCTGACATGTTTTTTTTACCATTTCTAAGGGGTTCAAGTGCTCAGAAGCTGAAAATTTTGAAGTCCAATTTTTCGCGTCAGTTCTTTAGTCGTTGGAGCCCAAATCGTATTTTTGGCCGAACTACTAGCTCGGATAACATTTTTAAGCGATTCCAAAGCCTGACATGTTTTTTTTTTACCATTGTTAACGGGTTCAAGCGCACAGAAGCTGAAAATATTCAAGTCCGATTTTTTGCGTCGGTTCTTTGTTCGTGGTGGCCCAAATCGTATTTTTGCCATAACTCCTAGCTCCGATAACATTTTTGAGCGATTCAAAACCCTGACTTGTTTTTTTTACCATTTCTAAGGGGTTCGAGCGCTCAGAAGCTAAAAATTTTGAAGTTCGATTTTACACGTTAGTTATTTGTTCGGGATGGCCCAAATCGTATTTTAGGCCTAACTGCAAGCTCGAATAACATTTTTTGAGCGATTCCAAAGCTTGACATGTTTTTTACCATTTCTAAGGGGTTCAAGTTCTCAGAAGCTGAAAATTTTGAAGTCCGATTTTTTGCGTCAGTTCTTTATTTGTGGGAGCCCAAATCGAATTTTTGGGCGAACTACTAGCTTGGATAACATTTTTAAGCGATTCCAAAGCATAACATGTTTTTTTTACTATTTTTGTGTGGTTCTTGACCTCAGAAGCTGAAACTTTTAAAGCCCCAGTTTTCGTGTCGGTTCTCTCTTCGTTATGGCCCAAATCGTATTTTTGGCCTAACTCCTAGCTCGGATAACATTTTTGAGGAAGGGAGGGAGGGGGATGGGGGGTTTGCTGGGGGGAGGGAGGGGGGTTTTCTTTCCAATTTTTTTTTTATTTTTTGAAAAAGTCAACCTTTTTTTTAGCTGTTCAAACAGGTTGCCATCATTCCATATCATTGACAGAATGGGCGTCAAAGGTCGGATTATACCTGGATTAATTGAAGGTGGTACCATTGATGGAAGACAGACCAAAGGTCGGATTATTCCTATCAATTTTTCCTTTTTTTTATTATTTTTAAGGGGTTCGTGACCTTAGAAACTGAAAATTTTGAAATCCGATTTTTGCGTCGGTTAATTGTTCTCGGGGGCCCAAATCGTATTTTTGGCCTAACTCTTAGGTCGGATAACATTTTTGAGCGATTCCAAAGCCTGACATGTTTTTTTTACCAATTCTAAGGGGTTTGAGCGCACATAAGCTTAAAATATTGATGTCCGATTTTTCGCGACGGTTCTTTGTTCGTGTGAGCCCAAATCGTATTTTTGGCCTAACTCTTGACTCAAATTACATTTTTGAGCAATTCCAAATCCTGACATGTTTTTTTTTTTACCATTTCTAAGGGGTTCGAGCGCTCATAAGCTAAAACTTTTGAAGTCTCATTTTTCGCGTCAGTTCTTTTTTCGTGGGGGGCCTAAATCGTATTTTAGGCCTAACGACTAGCTCGGATAACATTTTTGAGCGATTCCAAAGCATGACATGTTGTTTTACCATTTATAAGGGGTTGGAGCGCTGAGAAACTTAAAATTTTGAGTTTCGATTTTTCGCGTCAGTTCTTTGTTCGTGAGGGCCCAAATGGTATTTTAGGCCTAACTCATAGCCGGTTAACATTTTTGAGCGATTCCAAAGCCTGACATGGTTTTTTTTTACCATTTTTAAGGGGTTCGTGATCTCAGAAGCTGAAAATATTTAAGTCCGATTTTCCGCAATGGTTCTTTGTTCGTGGGGGCCCAGATCGTATTTTTGGCCTAACACCTAGCTCGGATAACATTTTTGACCGATTCCAAAGCCAGACCTCTTTCTTTTACCATTTCTAAAGGTTACCAGCGCTCGGAAGCTAAAAATTTTGAAGTCACAGTTTTCGCGTCGGTTCTTTGTTCGTTTGGGCCCAAATCGTATTTTTGGCCTAACTCCTAGATCGGATAAGATTTTTGAGCGATTCTAAAGCCTAACATGTTTTTTTACCCTTTGTAAGGGGTTCGACCACTCAGAAGCTAAAAATTTTGAAGTTCGATTTTTAGCGTCAATTCTTTGTTCGTGGAGGGCCCAAATCGTATTTTAGGCCTAACTATTACCTTGGGTAACATTTTAAAGCCAATCTAAAGCGTAACATGTTTCCATTTCGAAGGGGTTCGAGCGCTCAGAAGCTAAAAATATTGAAGGCTGAATTTTCGCGTCGGTTCTTTCCTCGTGGGGGCACAAATCGTATTTTAGGCCTAACTCCTAGCTCGGATAACATTTTTGAGCGATTCCAAAGCCTGACATGGTTTTTTACCATTTTTATGGCGTTCGTGATCTCAGAAGCTGAAAATTTTGAATTCCGATTTTTCACGTCGGTTTTTTGTTTGTGGGGGCCCAAATCGTATTTTTTGCCTAAATACTAGCTCGGATAAAATTTTTGAGCGATGACTAAGCTTGAGATGTTTTTTTGACCATTTCTAAGGGGTTCGAGCACACACAATCGAAAAATATTGAAGAACGATTTTTCGCGCCAATTCTTTGTACATGGGGGCCCAAATCGTATTTTTGGCCTAACTACTAGCTCGGATAACATTTTTGACCGATTCCAAAGCCAGACCTCTTTCTTTTACCATTTCTAAGGGTTACGAGCGCTCGGAAGCTAAAAATTTTGAAGTCACAGTTTTCGCGTCGGATCTTTGTTCGTTTGGGCCCAAATCGTATTTTTGGCCTAACTCCTAGCTCGGATAATATTTTTGAGCGATTCCAAAGCCTGACATGTTTTATTTACCATTTCTAATTGGTTCGAGCGCTCATAAGCTGAAAATTTTGAAGTCCGATTTTTCGCGTCGGTTAATTGTTCGTGGGGGCCCAAATCGTATTTTTTGCCTTACTCTTAGCTCGGATAACATTTTTGAGCGATTCCACAGCCAGACCTCTTTCTTTTACCATTTCTAAGGGTTACGAGCGCTCAGAAGCTAAAAATTTTGAAGTCACAGTTTTCGCGTCGGTTCTTTGTTCGTTTGGGCCCAAATCGTATTTTTGGCCTAACTCCTAGATCGGATAAGATTTTTGAGCGATTCTAAAGCCTAACATGTTTTTTTACACTTTCTAAGGGGTTCGAGCACTCAGAAGCTAAAGGTTTTGAAGTTCGAATTTTCGCGTCAATTCTTTATTCGTGGAGGGCCCAAATCGTATTTTAGGCCTAAGTATTAGCTTGGGTAACATTTTTAAGCCAATCCAAAGCGTAACATGCTTTTTACCATTTCTAAGGGGTTCGAGCGCTCAGAAGCTAAAAATATTGAAGGCTGATTTTTCGCGTCAGTTCATTCCTCGTGGGGGCACAAATCGTATATTAGGCCTAACTCCTAGCTCGGATAACATTTTTGAGCGATTTCAATGCCTGACATGGTTTTTTACCGTTTTTAGGGGGTTCGTGATCTTAGAAGCTGAATATTTTGAAGTCCGATTTTTCGCGTCGGTTCTTTGTTTGTGGGGGCCCAAATCGTATTTTTGGCCTAACTACTAGCTCGGATAACATTTTTGAGCGATTACTAAGCTTGAGATGTTTTTTTTGACAATTTCTAAGGGGTTCGAGCACAAATAATCGAAAAATATTGAAGAACGATTTTTCGCGCCAATTCTTTGTACATGGGGGCCCAAATCGTATTTTTGGCCTAACTACTAGCTCGGAAAACATTTTTGAGCAATTCCAAAGCCTGAAACGTTTTTTTTACTAATTTTAAGGGGTTCGTGAGCTCAGAAGCTGAAAATTTTTAAATCCGCTTTTTCGCTCGGTTAAATGTTCGTGGGGACCCAAATCGTATTTTTGGCCTAACTCTTAGGTCGTATAACATTTTTGAGCGATTCCAAAGCCTGACATGTTTTTTTTACCATTTCTAAGGGGTTCGAGCGCACAGAACCTGAAAATATTGAAGTCCGATTTTTAGCGTCGGTTCTTTGTTCGTGGGAGCCCCAATCGTATTTTTGGCATAACTCTTGGCTCAAATAAAATTTTTGAGCGATTCCAAAGCCTGACATGCTTTTCTACCATTTGTAAGGGGTTCGAGCGCTCAGAAGCTACGAATTTTGAAGTTTCATTTTTCGCGTCGCTCTTTGTTTGTGTGGGTCCAAATCGTATTTTTTGGCCTAATTCGTAGCTCGGATAACATTTTTGAGCGATTCCAAAGCCTCACATGTTTTTTTTTCCATTTCTAAGGAGTTCGAGGGCTTAGAAGCTAAAAATTTTGAGGTCCGATTTTTCGCGTCAGTTCTTTGTTCGTGGGGGCCCAAATCGTTTTTCAGGCCTAAGTACTAGCTCGGATAACATCTTTGAGCGAATCCAAAGCCTGATATGTTTTTTTACAATTTCAAAGGGGTTCGAGCGCTAAGAAGCTAATAATATTGAAGTCCAATTTATCGCGTCGGTCTTTGTTCGTGGGGGCCCAAATCGTATTTTAAGCCTAACTACTAGCTCGGATAACATTTTTGAGCAATTCCAAAGACTGGCATTTTTTTTCTACCATTTCTAAGCGGTTCAAGTGCTCTGAAGCTGAAAATTTTGAAGTCCGATTTTTCGCCTCAGTTCTTAATTCGTTGGAGCCGAAATTGTATTTTTGACCGAACTTTTAGCTCGGATAAAAATTTTGAGCGATTCGAAAGCCTGACAGTATTTTTTTTACCATATTTAAGGGGTTCGTGAGCTCATAAGCTGAAAATTTGAAGTCCCATTTTTGGCGTCGGTTAATTGTTCATGGGGGCCCAAATCGTGTTTTTGGCCTAACTCGTGGCTCAAATAACATTTTTGAGCAATTCCAAAGCCTGACATGTTATTTTTACCATTTCTCAGGCTTTCGAGCGCTCAGAAGCTTAAAATTTTGAAGTTTATTTTTTGCGTCTGTTCTTTGTTCGTGTGGGCCCAAATCGTATTTTTGGCCTAACTCGTAGCTCAGATAACATTTTTGAGCGATTTCCAAGCCTGACATGTTTTTTTACCATTTCTAAGGGGTTCGAGCGCTTAGAAGCTAAAAATTTTGAAGTTTGATTTTTCGCGTCAGTTCTTTGTTCGTGGGGGCCCTAATCGTATTTTAGGCCTAACTACTAGCTCTGATATCTTTTTTGAGCGATTCCAAAGACTGACATGTATTTTTACCATTTCTAAGGGGTTCAAATGCTCTGAAACTAAAAATTTTAATGTACGATTTTTCGCGTCAGTTCTTTAATCGTGGGAGCCCAAATCGTATTTTGGCCGAACTACTAGCTCGGATAACATTTTTGAGCGATTCCAAAGCCTGACATGTTTTTTTACCCTTACTATGGGTTTCGTGCGCACAAAAGCTGAAAATAGTGAAGTCTGATTTTTCGCGTCGGTTCTTTGTTCGTGGGAGCCCAAATCATATTTTTGGCTTAACTCCTAACTCAAATAACCTTTTTAAGCGATTCCAAAGCATGACAAGTTTTCTACCATTTCTAAGGGGTTCGAGCGCTCAAAAGATAAAAAATTTGAAGTCACAGTTTTCGCGTCGGTTTATTGTTCGTTTGGGCCTAAATCGTATGGATAACATTACTGAGCGATTCTGAAGCTTGACATGTTATTTTACCATTTCTAAGGGGTTCGAGCGCTCAGAAGCTAAAAATATTGAAAACTGATTTTTCGCGTCAATTCTTTGTTCGTGGGGGCTCAAATCGTATTTTAGGCTTAACTACTAGCTCGGATAACATTTTTGAGCGATTCCAAAGCCTGACATGGCTTTACCATTTTTAAGGGGGTCGTGATCTCAGAAGCTGAATATTTTGAAGTACGATTTTTCGCGTCGGTTCTTTGTTTGTGGGGGCCAAAATCGTATTTTTGGCCTAACTACTAGCTCGGATAACATTTTTGAGCTATTCCATAGCCTAACATGTTTTTTTACCATATCTAAAGGAACCGAGCGCTCAGAAGCTGAAAATTTAGAAGTCCGATTTTTTGTGTCGGTTAATTGTTCGTGGGGCCCAAATCGTATTTGTGGCATAAATCTTAGCTCGGATAACATTTTTGAGCGATTGCAAAGCCTGAAATATTATTTTACCATTTCTAAGGGGTTCGAGCGCTCAGAAACTAAAAATATTAAAGTCCGATTTTTTGCGTTGGTTCTTTGTTTGAGGGGGCCCAAATTGTATTTTTAGCCTAACTCCTAGCCGGGATAAATTTTTGAGCGATTCCAAAGCCTGACATTTTTTTTACCATTGCTAAGGAGTTCGAGCGCTCAGAAGTTAAAAATTTTGAAGTCCGATTTTTCGCGTCAGTTCTTTGTTCGTGGTGCCCCAAATCGTATTTTAGGCCTTACTCCTAGCTCGGATAACATTTTTGAGCGAATCCGAAGCCTGACATGTTTTTTTACCATTTCTAAGGGGTTCGAGCGCTAAAAAGCTGAAATTTTTGAAGTCCGATTTTTCGCGTCGGTTAATTGTTCGTTGGGGCCCAAATCGTATTGTTGGCCTAACTCTTAGCTCGGATATCATTTTTGAGCGATTCTAAACCGGACATGTTTTTTTTACCATTTCTAAGCGGTTCGAGCACTCAGAAACTGAAAAATATTGAAGTCCGATTTTCCGCGTCAGTTCTTTTTTTATGGGGGCCTAAATCGTATTTTTTGCCTAACTCCTAGCTCGAATAACATTTTTTAGCGATTCCAAAGCTTGACATGTTTTTTTACTATTTTTTAGGGGATCATGATCTCAGAAGCTGAAAATATCGAAGACCGATTTTTCGCGTTCGTTCTTTGTTCGTGGGGGCCTAAACCGTATTTTTGGCCGAACTCCTAGCTCGGATAAAATTTTTTAGCGATTCCAAAGTCTGATTTGTTTTTTTTTTTACAAGTTTAAGGGGTTTCGTGATCTGAGAAGTTGAAAATATCGAAGGCCGATTTTTCGCGTTTGTTCTTTGTTCGTGGGGGCCCAAATCGTATTTTTTTCCTAACTCCTAGCTCGGATAACATTTTTTAACGATTCAAAAACCTGACATATTTTTTTACCATTTCTAAAAGGTTCGAGCTCTCTGTAGTTAAAAATGATGAAGTCCGATTTTTCGCATCAGTTCTTTGTTCGTGGAGCCCAAATCGTATATTTTTCCTAACTCCTAGCACGTATAACATTTTTGAGCGATTCCAAAGCCCGACAGATTTTTTTACCATTTCTAAAAGGTTCGAGCGCTTTGTAGCTAAAAATTTGAAGTCCATTTTTTCGCGTCAGTTCTTTGTTCGTGGGGCCCAAATTGTATTTTAGACCTAACTCCTAGCTCGGAAACATTTTTGAGCAATTCTAAAGTCTGACATATTTTTTTTACCATTTCTAAGGGGTTCGAGCGCTCAGAAGCTTAAAATTTGGAAGTCCGATTTATCGCGTCGGTTAATTGTTCAAGGGGGCCCACATCGTATTTTTGGCCTAACTCTTAGCTCGAATAACATTTTTGAGCGATTCCAAAGCCTAACATGTTTTTTAACCATTTCTAAGGGGTTCGAGATCTCAGAAGCTGGAAAATATTGAAGTCTGTTTTTTCGCGTCGGTTCTTTCTTCGTGGGGGCCCAAATCGTATTTTAAGCCTAACTCCTAGCTCGGATAATATTTTTGAGCGATTCCAAAGCCTGACATGTTTTTTTTACCATTTCTAAGGGGTTCGAACGTTCAGGAATTGAAAAAATTGAAGTCCGATATTTCTCGTCGTTTCTTTGTTCGAGGGGGCCTAAATTAAAATTTTGTCCTAACTCCTAGCTGGGATAACATTTTTGAGCGACTGCAAAGCCTGACATGTTTTTTTACACTTTGTAAGGGGTTTTACCGATTCCGAAGCTAAAATTTTTGATGTTTGATTTTTCGTGACGGTTCTTTGTTCGTGGGGCCAAATTGTATTTTAGGCCTAACTCCTAGCTCGGATTATATTTTTGAGCGAATCCAAAGCCTAACATGTTTTTTTACCATTTTTAAGGGGTTCGTGACCTCAGAAGCTGAAAATTTCGAAGTCCGATTTTTCGCGTTGGTTAATTGTTCGTGGGGGCCCAAATCGTATTTTTGGCCTAACTCGTACGTCGGATAATATTTTAAAGCGATTTCAAAGCCTGACATGTTATTTTACGATTTCTATAGGGTTCGAGGGCATAAAAGCTGAAAATTTTGAAGACAACTTTTCCAGGTTGATTCTTTGTTCGTGGGGCCCAAATTATATTTTAGCCCTAACTCCTAGCTCGGATAAAATTTTTGAGCTATTCCAAAGCTTGACATGTTTTTTTTACCATTTTCAAAGGGTTCGTGATCTCAGAAGCTGAAAATTTTGAAGTCCGATTTTTCGCGTTGGTTAATTTATTCGTGGGGGCCCAAATCGTATTTTAGCCTAACTCTTAGCTCGAATTACATTTTAGAGCGATTTCAAAGCCTGACATGTTTTTTACCATTTCTAAGGGGTTCGAGGACTCAGAAACTGAAAATATTGAAGTCCGATTTTTCGCATCTGTTCTTTGTTCGTGGGGGCCCACATCGTATTATTTGCCTAACTCCTAGCTCGGATAACATTTTTGAGCGATTCCAAAGACTAACATGTTGTTTTACCATTTTAAAGGGGTTCGTTAGCTCAGAAGCTGAAAATATTGAAGTCCGATTTTTCGCGTCGTTTCTTGGTTCGTTGGGGCCGAAATCGTATTTTTGGCGTTACTCCAAGCTCAGATAACATTTTTGAGCCATTTCAAAGCCTGACCTGTTTTTTACCTTTTCTAAGGAGTTCGAGCATCCAAAAGCTGAAAATTTTGAAGTTTGATTTTTCGCGTCGTTTAATTGTTCGTGGGGGACCAAATCGCATTTTTGGCCTAACTCTTAGCTCAGATAACATTTTTGAGCGATTCCAAAGCCTGACTTGTTTTTTATTTACCATTTCTAAGGGGTTCAAGTGCTAAGAAACTGAAAATATAGAACTCCGATTTTTCGCGTCAATTATTTTCGTGGGGGCCTAAATCGTATTTTTGGCCTAACTCCTAGCTCGGATAACATTTTTGAGCGATTCCAAAGCTTGACATTTTTTTTACAATTTCTAAGGGGTTCGAGCGCTCAGAAGTTGAAAATTTTGAAGTCCGATTTTTTGTGGTCGGTTAATTGTTCGTGGGGGCCCAAATCGTATTTTTGGCCTAACTCTTAGTTCGGATAACATTTTTGAGCGATTACAAAGCCTAACATGTTTTTTAACCATTTCTACAGGGTTCGAGCTCTCAGAAACTAAAAAATATTGAATTCAAATTTTTTCCCGTTGGTTCTTTGTTCTTGGGGGCCCAAATCGTATTTTTGGCCTAACTCCTAGCTCGGATATTATTTTTGAGCGATTCCAAAGCCTCACATGTTTTTTTTACCATTTGTAATTGGTTCGAGCGCTCCGAAGCTGAAAATTTTGAAGTCCGATTTTTCGCCTCGGTTAATTTTTCGTGGGGGCCCAAATCGTATTTTTGGCCTTACTCTTAGCTCGGATAACAATTTTGAGCGATTCCACAGCCAGACCTCTTTCTTTTAGCATTTCTAAGGGTTACGAGCGCTCGGAAGCTAAAAATTTTGAAGTCACAGTTTTCGCGTCGGTTCTTTGTTCGTTTAGGCCCAAATCGTATTTTTGGCCTAACTCCTAGATCGGATAAGATTTTTGAGCGATTCTAAAGCCTAACATGTTTTTTTTACCCTTTCTAAGGGGTTCGAGCACTCAGAAGCTAAAAATTTTGAAGTTCGATTTTTCGCGTCAGTTCTTTGTTCGTGGAGGGCCCAAATCGTATTTTAGGCCTAACTATTAGCTTGGGTAACATTTTTAAGCCAATCCCAAGCGTAACACGTTTTTTACCATTTCTAAGGGGTTCGAGCGCTCAGAAGCTAAAAATATTGAAGGCTGATTTTTCGCGTCGGTTCATTCCTCGTGGGGGCACAAATCGTATTTTAGGCCTAACTCCTAGCTTGGATAACATTTTTGAGCGATTCCAAAGCCTGACATGGTTTTTTACCATTTTTATGGGGTTCGTGATCTCATAAGCTTAATATTTTGAAGTGCGATTTTTCGCGTCGGTTCTTTGTTTGTGGGGGCCCAAATCGTATTTTTGGCCTAACTACTAGCTCGGATAACATTTTTGAGCGATTACTAAGCTTGAGATGTTTTTTTGACCATTTCTAAGGGGTTCGAGCACACATAATCGAAAAATATTGAAGAACGATTTTTCGCGCCAATTCTTTGTACATGGGGGCCCAAATCGTATTTTTGGCCTAACTACTAGCTCGGATAACATTTTTCAGCAATTCCAAAGCCTGAAATGTTTTTTTTACTAATTTTAAGGGGTTCGTGAGCTCAGAAGCTGAAAATTTTTAAATCCGACTTTTCGCGTTTGTTAAATGTTCGTGGGGGCCCAAATCGTATTTTTTGCATAAGTCTTAGGTCGTATAACATTTTTGAGCGATTCCAATGCCTGACATGTTTTTTTACCATTTCTAAGGGGTTGGAGCACACAGAACCTGAAAATATTAAAGTCCGATTTTTCGCGTCGGTTCTTTGTTAGTGGGAGCCAAAATCGTATTTTTGGCTTAACTCCTGGCTCAAGTAAAATTTTTGAGCGATTCCAAAGCCTGACATGCATTTCTACCATTTGTAAGGGGTTCGAGCGCTCAGAAGCTACAAATTTTGAAGTTTCATTTTTCGCTTCGGTTCTTTGTTTGTGTGGGTCCAAATCGTATTTTTTGGCCTAATTCGTAGATCGGATAACATTTTTGAGCGATTCCAAAGCCTGACATGTTTTTTTTTTCCATTTCTAAGGGGTTCGAGGGCTTAGAAGCTAAAAATTTTGAGGTCCGATTTTTCGCGTCAGTTCTTTGTTCCTGGGGGCCCAAATCGTTTTTCAGGCCTAAGTACTAGCTCGGATAACATCTTTGAGCGAATCCAAAGCCTGATATGTTTTTTTACAATTTCAAAGGGGTTCGAGCGCTAAGAAGCTAAAAATATTGAAGTCTGATTTTTCGCGTCGGTCTTTGTTCGTGGGGGCCCAAATCGTATTTTAGGCCTAACTACTAGCTCGGATAACATTTTTGAGCAATTCCAAAGACTGACATTTTTTTTCTACCATTTCTAAGCGGTTCAAGTGCTATGAAGCTGAAAATTTTGAAGTCCGATTTTTCGCGTCAGTTCTTAATTCGTGGGAGCCGAAATTGTATTTTTGACCGAACTTTTAGCTCGGATAACAATTTTGAGCGATTCCAAAGCCTGACAGTATTTTTTTTACCATTTTTAAGGGGTTCGTGAGCTCAGAAGCTTAAAATTTTGAAGTCCCATTTTTGAAGTCGGTTAATTGTTCGTGGGCCCAAATCGAATTTTTGGCCTTACTCGTGGCTCGAATAACATTTTTGAGCGATTCCAAAGCCTGACATGTTTTATTTACCATTTCTCAGGGTTTCGAGCGTTCAGAAGCTTAAAATTTTGAAGTATATTTTTTACGTCGGTTCTTTGTTCGTGTGGGCCCAAATCGTATTTTTGGCCTAACTCGTAGCTCAGATAATATTTTTGAGCGATTTCAAAGCCTGACAATTTTTATTTACCATTTCTAAGGGGTTCGAGCGCTTAGAAGCTAAAAATTTTGAAGTTCGATTTTTCGCGTCAGTTCTTTGTTCGTGGGGGGCCTTATCGTATTTTACGCCTAACTACTAGCTCTGATATCTTTTTTGAGCGATTCCAAAGACTGACATGTATTTTTACCATTAGTAAGGGGTTCAATTGCTCTGAAGCTAAAAATTTTAATGTACGATTTTTCGCGTCAGTTCTTTAATCGTGGGAGCCCAAATCGTATTTTGGTCGAACTACTAGCTCGGATAACATTTTTGAGCGATTCCAAAGCCTGGCATGTTTTTTTACCCTTACTAAGGGTTTCGTGCGCACAAAAGCTGAAAATAGTTAAGTCTGATTTTTCGCGTTTCTTCTTTGTTCGTGGGAGCCCAAATCATATTTTTTGCTTAACTCCTAGTTCAAATAACCTTTTTACGCGATTCCAAAGCATGACAAGATTTTCTACCATTTCTAAGGGGTTCGTGCGCTCAAAAGCTAAAAAATTTGAAGTCACAGTTTTCGCGTCGGTTCATTGTTCGTTTGGGCCTAAATCGTATGGATAACATTTTTGAGCAATTCTGAAGCTTGACATGTTATTTTACCATTTCTAAGGGGTTCGAGCGCTCAGAAGCTAAAGATATTGAAGACTGATTTTTCGCGTCAGTTCTTTGTTCGTGTGGGCTCAAATCGTATTTTAGGTTTAACTACTAGCTCGGATAACATTTTTGAGCGATTCCAAAGCCTGACATGGCTTTACCATTTTTAAGGCGTTCGTGATCTCAGAAGCTGAATATTTTGAAGTCCGATTTTTTGCGTCGGTTCATTGTTTGTGGGGGCCCAAATCGTATTTTTGGCCTAACTACTAGGTCGGATAACATTTTTGAGCTATTCCATAGCCTAACATGTTTTTTTTACCATATCTAAAGGAACCGAGCGCTCAGAAGCTGAAAATTTAGAAGTCCGATTTTTTGTGTCGGTTAATTGTTCGTGGGGCCCAAATCGAATTTTTGGCATAAATCTTAGCTCGGATAACATTTTTGAGCGATTGCAAAGCCTGAAATATTATTTTACCATTTCTAAGGGGTTCAATTGCTCTGAAGCTAAAAATTTTAATGTACGATTTTTCGCGTCAGTTTTTTAATCGTGGGAGCCCAAATCGTATTTTGGCCGAACTACTAGCTCGGATAACATTTTTAGTGATTCCAAAGCCTGGCATGTTTTTTTTACCCTTACTAAGGGTTTCGTGCGCTCAGAAACTGAAAATAGTGAAGTCTGATTTTTCGCGTCGGTTCTTTGTTCGTGGGAGCCCAAATCATATTTTTGGCTTAACTCCTAGCTCAAATAACCTTTTTACGCGATTCCAAAGCATGACAAGATTTTCTACCATTTCTAAGGGGTTCGAGCGCTCAAAAGCTAAAAATTTTGAAGTCACAGTTTTCGCGTCGGTTCATTGTTCGTTTGGGCCTAAATCGTATGGATAACATTTTTGAGCGATTCTGAAGCTTGACATGTTATTTTACCATTTCTAAGGGGTTCGAGCGCTCAGAAGCTAAAAATATTGAAGACTGATTTTTCGAGTCAGTTCTTTGTTCGTGGGGGCTCAAATCGTATTTTAGGCTTAACTACTAGCTCGGATAATATTTTTGAGCGATTCCAAAGCCTGACATGGCTTTACCAATTTTTAGGGGTTCGTGATCTCAGAAGCTGAATATTTTGAAGTCCGATTTTTCGCGTCGGTTCTTTGTTTGTGGGGGCCCAAATTGTATTTTTAGCCTAACTCCTAGCTCGGATAAAATTTTTGAGCGATTCCAAAGCCTGACATGTTTTTTTACCATTTCTAAGGGGTTCGAGCGCTCAGAAGCTAAAAATTTTGAAGTCCGATTTTTCGCGTCGGTTCTTTATTCGTGGGGGCCCAAATCGTATTTTAGGCCTTACTCCTAGCTCGGATAACATTTTTGAACGAATCCAAAGCCTGACATGTTTTTTTACCATTTCTAAGGGGTTCGAGCGCTAAAAGGCTGAAATTTTTGAAGTCCGATTTTTCGTGTCGGTTCTTTGTTCAAGGAGGCCGAAATCGTATCTTTGGCCTAACTCCTAGCTCGGATAACATTTTTGAGCGATTCCAAAGCTTGACATGTTTTTTTACTATTTTTTAGGGGATCATGATCTCAGAAGCTGAATATATCGAAGTCCGATTTTTCGCGTTTGTTCTTTGTTTGTCGGGGCCTAAACCGTATTTTTGGCCGAACTCCTAGCTCGGATAAAATTTTTGAGCGATTCCGAAGTCTGATTTGTTTTTTTTACAAGTTTAAGGGGTTTCGTAATATGAGAAGTTGAAAATATCTAAGGCCGATTTTCCGCGTTGGTTCTTTGTTCGTGGGGGCCCCAATAGTATTTTTTTCCTAACTCCTAGCTCGGATAACATTTTTGAAGGATTCAAAAACCTGACATATTTTTTTACCATTTCTAAAAGGTTCGAGCGCTCTGTAGCTAAAAATTTTGAAGTCCGATTTTTCGCGTCAGTTATGTTTTCGTGGAGCCCAAATCGTATATTTTTCCTAACTCCTAGCAAGGATAACATTTTTGAGCGATTCCAAAGCCCGACATATTTTTTTACCATTTCTAAAAGGTTCGAGCGCTTTGTAGCTAAAAATTTTGAATTCCGATTTTTCGCGTCAGTTCTTTGTTCGTGGGGCCCAAATTGTATTTTAGACCTAACTCCTAGCTCGGACAACATTTTTGAGCAATTCCAAAGTCTGACATGTTTTTTTTACCATTTCTAAGGGGTTCGTGCGCTCAGAAGCTGAAAATATTGAAGTCCGATTTATCGCGTCGGTTAATTGTTCGAGGGGGCCCACATCGTATTTTTTGCCTAACTCTTAGCTCGGATAACATTTTTGAGCGATTCCAAAGCCTGACATGTTTTTTAACCATTTCTAAAGGGTTCGAGATCTCAGAAGCTGGAAAATATTGAAGTCTGTTTTTTCGCGTCGGTTCATTCTTCGTGGGGGCCTAAATCATATTTAAAGCCTAACTCCTAGCTCGGATAATATTTTTGAGAGATTCCAAAGCCTGACATGTTTTTTTTACCATTTCTAATGGGTTCGAGCGCTCAGAAGCTGAAAAATTTGAAGTACGATTTTTCGCGTCGGTTAATTGTTCGTGGGGGCCCAAATCGTATTTTTTGCCTAACTCTTAGCTCGGATAAAATTTTTGAGCAATTCCAATGCCTGACATGTTTTTTATTTACCAATTCTAAGGGGTTTGAACGTTCAGGAATTGAAAAAATTGAAGTCCGATATTTCACGTCGTTTCTTTGTTCGAGGGGGCCTAAATAAAAATTTTGTCCTAACTCCTAGCTGGGATAACATTTTGAGCGATTCCAAAGCCTGACATGTTTTTTTTACACTTTGTAAGGGGTTTAAGCGATTCTGAAGCTAAAAATTTTGATGTTTGATTTTTCGTGACGGTTCTTTGTGCGTGGGGCCCAAATTTTATTTTAGGCCTAAATCCTAGCTCGGATTATATTTTTGAGCGAATCCAAAGCCTAACATGTTTTTTTTTTACCATTTTTAAGGGGTTCGTGACCTCTGATGCTGAAAATTTCGAAGTCCGATTTTTAACGTTGGTTAATTGTTCGTGGGGCCCAAATCGTATTTTTGGCCTAACTCCTACGTCGGATAATATTTTAGGGCGATTTCAAAGCCTGACATGTTATTTTACGATTTCTAAAGGGTTCGAAGGCATAAAAGCTGAAAATTTTGAAGACAGCTTTTTCGCGTTGGTTCTTTGTTTGTGGGGCCCAAATTATATTTTAGGCCTAACTCCTAGCTCGGATAACATTTTTGAGCGATTCCAAAGCCTGACATGATTTATTTACCATTTTCAAAGGGTTCGTGATCTCAGAAGCTGAAAATTTCGAAGTCCGATTTTTCGTGTTGGTTAATTGTTCGTGGGGGCCCAAATCGTATTTTAGCCTAACTCTTAGCTCGGATAACGTTTTTGAGCGATTCCAAAGACTAACATGTTGTTTTACCATTTTCAAAGGGTTCGTGATCTCAGAAGTTGAAAATATTGAAGTCCGATTTTTCGTGTCGTTTCTTGGTTCGTTGGGGCCGAATCGTATTTTTGGCGTTACTCCAAGCTCAGATAACATTTTTGAGCGATTTCAAAGCCTGCCCTGTTTTTTACCTTTTCTAAGGAGTTCGAGTATTCAGAAGCTGAAAATTTTGAAGTTTGATTTTTCGCGTCGTTTACTTTTTCGTGGGGACCAAATCGCATTGTTGGCCTAACTCTTAGCTCAGATAACATTTTTGAGAGATTCCAAAGCCTGACATGTTTTTTATTTACCATTTTTAAGGGGTTTTTGAGCTCAGAAGCTGAAAATATTGAAGTTCGATTTTTTGCTTCGTTTCTTGGTTCGTTGGGGCCGAAATCGTATTTTTGGCCTAACTCTTAGCTCGGATAACATTTTTGAGCGATTACAAAGCCTGACATGTTTTTTAACCATTTCTACAGGGTTCGAGCTCTCACAAACTGAAAAATATTGAAATCAGATTTTTTCCCGTTGGTTCATTGTTCTTGGGGCCCAAATCGTATTTTTGGCCTAACTCCTAACTCGGATAATATTTTTGAGCGATTCCAAAGCCGGACATGTTTTTTTTTACCATTTCTAATTGGTTCGAGAGCTCAGAAGCTGAAAATTTTAAAGTCCGATTTTTCGCGTCGGTTAATTGTTCGTCGGGCCCAAATCGTATTTTTGGCCTAACTCTTAGCTCGGATAACTTTTTGAGCGATTCCAAAGCCAGACATGTTTTTTAACCATTTCTAAAGGGTTCGAGATCTCAGAAGCTGGAAAATATTCAAGTCTGTTTTTTCGCTTCGGTTCATTTTTCGTGGTGGCCCAAATCGTATTTAAGGCCTAACTCCTAGCTCGGATAATATTTTTGAGCGATTCCAAAGCCTGACATGTTTTTTTACCATTTCTAATGGGTTCGAGCGCTCAGAAGCGGAAAAATTTGAAGTACGATTTTTCGCGTCGGTTAGTTGTTCGTGGGGGCCCAAATCGTATTTTTTGCCTAACTCTTAGCTCGGATAACATTTTTGAGCAATTCCAATGCCTGACATGTTTTTTACTTACCATTTCTAAGGGGTTTGAACGTTAAGGAATTTAAAAAATTGAAGTCCGATATTTCGCGTCGTTTGTTTGTTCGAGGGGGCCTAAATAAAAATTTTGTCCTAACTCCTAGCTGGGATAACATTTTTGAGCGATTCCAAAGCCTGACATGTTTTTTTTACACTTTGTAAGGGGTTTAGCGATTCCGAAACTAAAAATTTTGAAGTCTGATTTTTCGTGACGGTTCTTTGTTCGTGGGGCCCAAATTGTATTTTAGGCCTAACTCCTAGCTCGGATTATATTTTTGAGCGAATCCAAAGCCTAACATGTTTTTTTTTTACCTTTTTTAAGGGGTTCGTGACCTCAGATGCTGAAAATTTCGAAGTCCGATTTTTCGCGTTGGTTAATTGTTCGTGGGGGCCCAAATCGTATTTTTGGCCTAACTCCTACGTCGGATAATATTTTAGAGCGATTTCAAAGCCTGACATGTTATTTTACGATTTCTAAAGGGTTCGAGGGCATAAAAGCTGAAAATTTGAAGACAACTTTTTCGCGTTGGTTCTTTGTTCGTGGGGCCCAAATTATATTTTCGGCCTAACTCCTAGCTCCGATAACATTTTTGAGCGATTCCAAAGCCTCACATGATTTTTTTACCATTTTCAAAGGGTTCGTGATCTCAGAAGCTGAAAATTTCGATGTCCGATTTTTCGTGTTTGTTAATTGTTCGTGGGGGCCCAAATCGTATTTTAGCCTAACTCTTATCTCGGATAACATTTTTGAGCGATTCCAAAGACTAACATGTTGTTTTACCATTTTCAAGGAGTTCGTGATCTCAGAAGTTGAAAATATTGAAGTCTGATTTTTCGCGTCGTTTCTTGGTTCGTTGGAGCCGAATCGTATTTTTGGCATAACTCCAAGCTCAGATAACATTTTTGAGCGATTTGAAACCTGACCTGTTTTTTACCTTTTCTAATGAGTTCGAGCATTCAGAATTTGAAAATTTCGAAGTTTGATTTTTCGCGTCGTTTAATTGTTCGTGGGGTCCAAATTGCATTGTTGGCCTAACTCTTAGCTCAGATAACATTTTTGAGCGATTCCAAAGCCTTACATGTTTTTTATTTACCATTTTTAAGGGGTTTTTCAGCTCATAAGCAGAAAATATTGAAGTTCGATTTTTCGCTTCGTTTCTTGGTTCGGTGGGGCCGAAATCGTATTTTTGGCCTAACTCTTAGCTCGGATAACATTTTTGAGCGATTACAAAGCCTGACATGTTTTTAACCATTTCTACAGGGTTCAAGCTCTCATAAACTGAAAAATATTGAAATCCGATTTTTCCCGTTGGTTCATTATTCTTGGGGGCCCAAATCGTATTTTTGGCCTAACTCCTAGCTCGGTTAATATTTTCGAGCGATTCCAAAGCCGGACATGTTTTTTTTACCATTTCTAATTGGTTCGAGCGCTCAGAAGCTGAAAATTTTAAAGTCCGATTTTTCGCATCGGATAATTGTTCGTGGGGGCCCAAATCGTATTTTTGGCCTAACTCTTAGCTCGGATAACATTTTTGAGCGGTTCCAAAGCCAGACATGTTTTTTAACCATTTCTAAAGGGTTCGAGATCTCAGAAGCTGGAAAATATTGAAGTCTGTTTTTTCGCGTCGGTTCATTCTTCGTGGTGGCCCAAATCGTATTTTAAGCCTAACTCCTAGCTCGGATAATATTTTTGAGCGATTCCAAAGCCTGACATGTTTTTTTTACCATTTCTAATGGGTTAGAGTGCTCAGAAGCTGAAAAATTTGAAGTACGATTTTTCGCGTCGGTTAGTTGTTCGTGGGGGCCCAAATCGTATTTTTTGCCTAACTCTTAGCTCGGATAACATTTTTGAGCAATTCCAATGCCTCACATGTTTTTTAATTACCATTTCTAAGGGGTTTGAACGTTAAGGAATTGAAAAAATTGAAGTCCGATATTTCGCGTCGTTTCTTTGTTCGAGGGGGCCTAAATAAAAATTTTGTCCTAACTCCTAGCTGGGATAACATTTTTGAGCGATTCCAAAGCCTGACATGTTTTTTTACACTTTGTAAGGGGTTTAGCGATTCCGAAGCTAAAAATTTTGATGTCTGATTTTTCGTGACGGTTCTTTGTTCGTGGGGCCCAAATTGTATTTTAGGCCTAACTCCTAGCTCGGATTATATTTTTGAGCGAATCCAAAGCCTAACATGTTTTTTTTTTACCATTTTTAAGGGGTTCGTGACCTCAGATGCTGAAAATTTTGAAGTCCGATTTTTCGCGTTGGTTAATTGTTCGTGGGGGCCCAAATCGTATTTTTAGCCTAACTCCTACGTCGGATAATATTTTAGAGCGATTTCAAAGCCTGACATGTTATTTTACGATTTCTAAAGGGTTCGAGGGCATAAAAGCTGAAAATTTTGATGACAACTTTTTCGCGTTGGTTCTTTGTTCGTGGGGCCCAAATTATATTTTAGGCCTAACTCCTAGCTCGGATAACATTTTTGAGCGATTCCAAAGCCTCACATGATTTTTTTACCATTTTCAAAGGGTTCGTGATCTCAGAAGCTGAAAATTTCGATGTCCGATTTTTCGTGTTTGTTAATTGTTCGTGGGGGCCCAAATCGTATTTTAGCCTAACTCTTATCTCGGATAACATTTTTGAGCGATTCCAAAGACTAACATGTTGTTTTACCATTTTCAAAGAGTTCGTGATCTCAGAAGTTGAAAATATTGAAGTCCGATTTTTCGCGTCGTTTCTTGGTTCGTTGGAGCCGAATCGTATTTTTGGCATAACTCCAAGCTCAGATAACATTTTTGAGCGATTTCAAACCTGACCTGTTTTTTACCTTTTCTAAGGAGTTCGAGCATTCAGAAGCTGAAAATATTGAAGTTTGATTTTTCGCGTCGTTTAATTGTTCGTGGGGACCAAATCGCATTGTTGGCCTAACTCTTAGCTCAGATAACATTTTTGAGCGATTCCAAAGCATGACATGTTTTTTATTTACCATTTTTAAGGGGTTTTTGAGCTCATAAGCTGAAAATATTGAAGTTCGATTTTTCGCTTCGTTTCATGGTTCGGTGGGGCCGAAATCGTATTTTTGGCCTAACTCTTAGCTCGGATAATATTTTTGAGCGATTACAAAACCTGACATGTTTTTAAACCATTTCTACAGGGTTCGAGCTCTCATAAACTGAAAAATATTGAAATCCGATTTTTTCCCGTTGGTTCTTTGTTTGTGGGGGCCCAAATCGTATTTTTGGCCTAACTACTAGGTCGGATAACATTTTTGAGCTATTCCATAGCCTAACATGTTTTTTTTACCATATCTAAAGGAACTGAGCGCTCAGAAGCTGAAAATTTAGAAGTCCGATTTTTTGTGTCGGTAAATTGTTCGTGGGGCCCAAATCGAATTTTTGGCATAAATCATAGCTCGGATAACATTTTTGAGCGATTGCAAAGCCTGAAATATTATTTTACCATTTCTAAGGGGTTCAAATGCTCTGAAGCTAAAAATTTTAATGTACGATTTTTCGCGTCAGTTTTTTAATCGTGGGAGCCCAAATCGTATTTTGGCCGAACTACTAGCTCGGATAACATTTTTAGTGATTCCAAAGCCTGGCATGTTTTTTTTACCCTTACTAAGGGTTTCGTGCGCTCAGAAACTGAAAATAGTGAAGTCTGATTTTTCGCGTCGGTTCTTTGTTCGTGGGAGCCCAAATCATATTTTTGGCTTAACTCCTAGCTCAAATAACCTTTTTACGCGATTCCAAAGCATGACAAGATTTTCTACCATTTCTAAGGGGTTCGAGCGCTCAAAAGCTAAAAAATTTGAAGTCACAGTTTTCGCGTCGGTTCATTGTTCGTTTGGGCCTAAATCGTATGGATAACATTTTTGAGCGATTCTGAAGCTTGACATGTTATTTTACCATTTCTAAGGGGTTCGAGCGCTCAGAAGCTAAAAATATTGAAGACTGATTTTTCGAGTCAGTTCTTTGTTCGTGGGGGCTCAAATCCTATTTTAGGCTTAACTACTAGCTCAGATAATATTTTTGAGCGATTCCAAAGCCTGACATGGCTTTACCATTTTTTAGGGGTTCGTGATCTCAGAAGCTGAATATTTTGAAGTCCGATTTTTCGCGTCGGTTCTTTGTTTGTGGGGGCCCAAATTGTATTTTTAGCCTAACTCCTAGCTCGGATAAAATTTTTGAGCGATTCCAAAGCCTGACATGTTTTTTTACCATTTCTAAGGGGTTCGAGCGCTCAGAAGCTAAAAATTTTGAAGTCCGATTTTTCGCGTCGGTTCTTTATTCGTGGGGGCCCAAATCGTATTTTAGGCCTTACTCCTAGCTCGGATAACATTTTTGAACGAATCCAAAGCCTGACATGTTTTTTTACCATTTCTAAGGGGTTCGAGCGCTAAAAGGCTGAAATTTTTGAAGTCCGATTTTTCGTGTCGGTTCTTTGTTCAAGGAGGCCGAAATCGTATCTTTGGCCTAACTCCTAGCTCGGATAACATTTTTGAGCGATTCCAAAGCTTGACATGTTTTTTTACTATTTTTTAGGGGATCATGATCTCAGAAGCTGAAAATATCGAAGTCCGATTTTTCGCGTTTGTTCTTTGTTTGTCGGGGCCTAAACCGTATTTTTGGCCGAACTCCTAGCTCGGATAAAATTTTTGAGCGATTCCGAAGTCTGATTTGTTTTTTTTACAAGTTTAAGGGGTTTCGTAATATGAGAAGTTGAAAATATCTAAGGCCGATTTTCCGCGTTGGTTCTTTGTTCGTGGGGCCCCAATAGTATTTTTTTCCTAACTCCTAGCTCGGATAACATTTTTGAAGGATTCAAAAACCTGACATATTTTTTTACCATTTCTAAAAGGTTCGAGCGCTCTGTAGCTAAAAATTTTGAAGTCCGATTTTTCGCGTCAGTTATGTTTTCGTGGAGCCCAAATCGTATATTTTTCCTAACTCCTAGCAAGGATAACATTTTTGAGCGATTCCAAAGCCCGACATATTTTTTTACCATTTCTAAAAGGTTCGAGCGCTTTGTAGCTAAAAATTTTGAATTCCGATTTTTCGCGTCAGTTCTTTGTTCGTGGGGCCCAAATTGTATTTTAGACCTAACTCCTAGCTCGGACAACATTTTTGAGCAATTCCAAAGTCTGACATGTTTTTTTTTACCATTTCTAAGGGGTTCGTGCGCTCAGAAGCTGAAAATATTGAAGTCCGATTTATCGCGTCGGTTAATTGTTCGAGGGGGCCCACATCGTATTTTTTGCCTAACTCTTAGCTCGGATAACATTTTTGAGCGATTCCAAAGCCTGACATGTTTTTTAACCATTTCTAAAGGGTTCGAGATCTCAGAAGCTGGAAAATATTGAAGTCTGTTTTTTCGCGTCGGTTCATTCTTCGTGGGGGCCCAAATCATATTTAAAGCCTAACTCCTAGCTCGGATAATATTTTTGAGAGATTCCAAAGCCTGACATGTTTTTTTTACCATTTCTAATGGGTTCGAGCGCTCAGAAGCTGAAAAATTTGAAGTACGATTTTTCGCGTCGGTTAATTGTTCGTGGGGGCCCAAATCGTATTTTTTGCCTAACTCTTAGCTCGGATAAAATTTTTGAGCAATTCCAATGCCTGACATGTTTTTTATTTACCAATTCTAAGGGGTTTGAACGTTCAGGAATTGAAAAAATTGAAGTCCGATATTTCACGTCGTTTCTTTGTTCGAGGGGGCCTAAATAAAAATTTTGTCCTAACTCCTAGCTGGGATAACATTTTGAGCGATTCCAAAGCCTGACATGTTTTTTTTACACTTTGTAAGGGGTTTAAGCGATTCTGAAGCTAAAAATTTTGATGTCTGATTTTTCGTGACGGTTCTTTGTGCGTGGGGCCCAAATTGTATTTTAGGCCTAAATCCTAGCTCGGATTATATTTTTGAGCGAATCCAAAGCCTAACATGTTTT
The DNA here is from genome assembly GCA_947645195.1 of Patellifolia procumbens. Lineage (NCBI taxonomy): Eukaryota > Viridiplantae > Streptophyta > Magnoliopsida > Caryophyllales > Amaranthaceae > Patellifolia > Patellifolia procumbens. Next base: position 2,754,711 of record CANSGD010000953.1, read on the forward strand.
TTTTTACCATTTTTAAGGGGTTCGTGACCTCTGATGCTGAAAATTTCGAAGTCCGATTTTTCGCGTTGGTTAATTGTTCGTGGGGCCCAAATCGTATTTTTGGCCTAACTCCTACGTCGGATAATATTTTAGAGCGATTTCAAAGCCTGACATGTTATTTTACGATTTCTAAAGGGTTCGAAGGCATAAAAGCTGAAAATTTTGAAGACAACTTTTTCGCGTTGGTTCTTTGTTCGTGGGGCCCAAATTATATTTTAGGCCTAACTCCTAGCTCGGATAACATTTTTGAGCGATTCCAAAGCCTGACATGATTTATTTACCATTTTCAAAGGGTTCGTGATCTCAGAAGCTGAAAATTTCGAAGTCCGATTTTTCGTGTTGGTTAATTGTTCGTGGGGGCCCAAATCGTACTTTAGCCTAACTCTTAGCTCGGATAACGTTTTTGAGCGATTCCAAAGACTAACATGTTGTTTTACCATTTTCAAAGGGTTCGTGATCTCAGAAGTTGAAAATATTGAAGTCCGATTTTTCGCGTCGTTTCTTGGTTCGTTGGGGCCGAATCGTATTTTTGGCGTTACTCCAAGCTCAGATAACATTTTTGAGCGATTTCAAAGCCTGCCCTGTTTTTTACCTTTTCTAAGGAGTTCGAGTATTCAGAAGCTGAAAATTTTGAAGTTTGATTTTTCGCGTCGTTTAATTTTTCGTGGGGACCAAATCGCATTGTTGGCCTAACTCTTAGCTCAGATAACATTTTTGAGCGATTCCAAAGCCTGACATGTTTTTTATTTACCATTTTTAAGGGGTTTTTGAGCTCAGAAGCTGAAAATATTGAAGTTCGATTTTTCGCTTCGTTTCTTGGTTCGTTGGGGCCGAAATCGTATTTTTGGCCTAACTCTTAGCTCGGATAACATTTTTGAGCGATTACAAAGCCTGACATGTTTTTTAACCATTTCTGCAGGGTTCGAGCTCTCACAAACTGAAAAATATTGAAATCCGATTTTTTCCCGTTGGTTCATTGTTCTTGGGGCCCAAATCGTATTTTTGGCCTAACTCCTAACTCGGATAATATTTTTGAGCGATTCCAAAGCCGGACATGTTTTTTTTTACCATTTCTAATTGGTTCGAGAGCTCAGAAGCTGAAAATTTTAAAGTCCGATTTTTCGCGTCGGTTAATTGTTCGTCGGGCCCAAATCGTATTTTTGGCCTAACTCTTAGCTCGGATAACTTTTTGAGCGATTCCAAAGCCAGACATGTTTTTTAACCATTTCTAAAGGGTTCGAGATCTCAGAAGCTGGAAAATATTGAAGTCTGTTTTTTCGCTTCGGTTCATTTTTCGTGGTGGCCCAAATCGTATTTAAGGCCTAACTCCTAGCTCGGATAATATTTTTGAGCGATTCCAAAGCCTGACATGTTTTTTTACCATTTCTAATGGGTTCGAGCGCTCAGAAGCGGAAAAATTTGAAGTACGATTTTTCGCGTCGGTTAGTTGTTCGTGGGGGCCCAAATCGTATTTTTTGCCTAACTCTTAGCTCGGATAACATTTTTGAGCAATTCCAATGCCTGACATGTTTTTTACTTACCATTTCTAAGGGGTTTGAACGTTAAAGAATTTAAAAAATTGAAGTCCGATATTTCGCGTCGTTTGTTTGTTCGAGGGGGCCTAAATAAAAATTTTGTCCTAACTCCTAGCTGGGATAACATTTTTGAGCGATTCCAAAGCCTGACATGTTTTTTTTACACTTTGTAAGGGGTTTAGCGATTCCGAAGCTAAAAATTTTGAAGTCTGATTTTCCGTGACGGTTCTTTGTTCGTGGGGCCCAAATTGTATTTTAGGCCTAACTCCTAGCTCGGATTATATTTTTGAGCGAATCCAAAGCCTAACATGTTTTTTTTTACCTTTTTTAAGGGGTTCGAGACCTCAGATGCTGAAAATTTCGAAGTCCGATTTTTCGCATTGGTTAATTGTTCGTGGGGGCCCAAATCGTATTTTTGGCCTAACTCCTACTTCGGATAATATTTTAGAGCGATTTCAAAGCCTGACATGTTATTTTACGATTTCTAAAGGGTTCGAGGGCATAAAAGCTGAAAATTTGAAGACAACTTTTTCGCGTTGGTTCTTTGTTCGTGGGGCCCAAATTATATTTTCGGCCTAACTCCTAGCTCCGATAACATTTTTGAGCGATAAAGCCTCACATGATTTTTTTACCATTTTCAAAGGGTTCGTGATCTCAGAAGCTGAAAATTTCGATGTCCGATTTTTCGTGTTTGTTAATTGTTCGTGGGGGCCCAAATCGTATTTTAGCCTAACTCTTATCTCGGATAACATTTTTGAGCGATTCCAAAGACTAACATGTTGTTTTACCATTTTCAAAGAGTTCGTGATCTCAGAAGTTGAAAATATTGAAGTCTGATTTTTCGCGTCGTTTCTTGGTTCGTTGGAGCCGAATTGTATTTTTGGCATAACTCCAAGCTCAGATAACATTTTTGAGCGATTTGAAACCTGAGCTGTTTTTTACCTTTTCTAATGAGTTCGAGCATTCAGAATTTGAAAATTTCTAAGTTTGATTTTTCGCGTCGTTTAATTGTTCGTGGGGTCCAAATCGCATTGTTGGCCTAACTCTTAGCTCAGATAACATTTTTGAGCGATTCCAAAGCCTTACATGTTTTTTATTTACCATTTTTAAGGGGTTTTTGAGCTCATAAGCTGAAAATATTGAAGTTCGATTTTTCGCTTCGTTTCTTGGTTCGGTGGGGCCGAAATCGTATTTTTGGCCTAACTCTTAGCTCGGATAACATTTTTGAGCGATTACAAAGCCTGACATGTTTTTAACCATTTCTACAGGGTTCAAGCTCTCATAAACTGAAAAATATTGAAATCCGATTTTTTCCCGTTGGTTCATTATTCTTGGGGGCCCAAATCGTATTTTTGGCCTAACTCCTAGCTCGGTTAATATTTTCGAGCGATTCCAAAGCCGGACATGTTTTTTTTACCATTTCTAATTGGTTCGAGCGCTCAGAAGCTGAAAATTTTAAAGTCCGATTTTTCGCGTCGGATAATTGTTCGTGGGGGCCCAAATCGTATTTTTGGCCTAACTCTTAGCTCGGATAACATTTTTGAGCGGTTCCAAAGCCAGACATGTTTTTTAACCATTTCTAAAGGGTTCGAGATCTCAGAAGCTGGAAAATATTGAAGTCTGTTTTTTCGCGTCGGTTCATTCTTCGTGGTGGCCCAAATCGTATTTTAAGCCTAACTCCTAGCTCGGATAATATTTTTGAGCGATTCCAAAGCCTGACATGTTTTTTTTACCATTTCTAATGGGTTAGAGTGCTCAGAAGCTGAAAAATTTGAAGTACGATTTTTCGCGTCGGTTAGTTGTTCGTGGGGGCCCAAATCGTATTTTTTGCCTAACTCTTAGCTCGGATAACATTTTTGAGCAATTCCAATGCCTGACATGTTTTTTAATTACCATTTCTAAGGGGTTTGAACGTTAAGGAATTGAAAAAATTGAAGTCCGATATTTCGCGTCGTTTCTTTGTTCGAGGGGGCCTAAATAAAAATTTTGTCCTAACTCCTAGCTGGGATAACATTTTTGAGCGATTCCAAAGCCTGACATGTTTTTTTACACTTTGTAAGGGGTTTAGCGATTCCGAAGCTAAAAATTTTGATGTCTGATTTTTCGTGACGGTTCTTTGTTCGTGGGGCCCAAATTGTATTTTAGGCCTAACTCCTAGCTCGGATTATATTTTTGAGCGAATCCAAAGCCTAACATGTTTTTTTTTTTACCATTTTTAAGGGGTTCGTGACCTCAGATGCTGAAAATTTTGAAGTCCGATTTTTCGTGTTGGTTAATTGTTCGTGGGGGCCCAAATCGTATTTTTAGCCTAACTCCTACGTCGGATAATATTTTAGAGCGATTTCAAAGCCTGACATGTTATTTTACGATTTCTAAAGGGTTCGAGGGCATAAAAGCTGAATATTTTGATGACAACTTTTTCGCGTTGGTTCTTTGTTCGTGGGGCCCAAATTATATTTTAGGCCTAACTCCTAGCTCGGATAACATTTTTGAGCGATTCCAAAGCCTCACATGATTTTTTTACCATTTTCAAAGGGTTCGTGATCTCAGAAGCTGAAAATTTCGATGTCCGATTTTTCGTGTTTGTTAATTGTTCGTGGGGGCCCAAATCGTATTTTAGCCTAACTCTTATCTCGGATAACATTTTTGAGCGATTCCAAAGACTAACATGTTGTTTTACCATTTTCAAAGAGTTCGTGATCTCAGAAGTTGAAAATATTGAAGTCCGATTTTTCGCGTCGTTTCTTGGTTCGTTGGAGCCGAATCGTATTTTTGGCATAACTCCAAGCTCAGATAACATTTTTGAGCGATTTCAAACCTGACCTATTTTTTACCTTTTCTAAGGAGTTCGAGCATTCAGAAGCTGAAAATATTGAAGTTTGATTTTTCGCGTCGTTTAATTGTTCGTGGGGACCAAATCGCATTGTTGGCCTAACTCTTAGCTCAGATAACATTTTTGAGCGATTCCAAAGCATGACATGTTTTTTATTTACCATTTTTAAGGGGTTTTTGAGCTCATAAGCTGAAAATATTGAAGTTCGATTTTTCGCTTCGTTTCTTGGTTCGGTGGGGCCGAAATCGTATTTTTGGCCTAACTCTTAGCACGGATAATATTTTTGAGCGATTACAAAACCTGACATGTTTTTAAACCATTTCTACAGGGTTCGAGCTCTCATAAACTGAAAAATATTGAAATCCGATTTTTTCCCGTTGGTTCATTATTCTTGGGGGCCCAAATCGTATTTTTGGCCTAACTCCTAGCTCGGTTAATATTTTTGAGCGATTCCAAAGCCGGACATGTTTTTTTTACCATTTCTAATTGGTTCGAGCGCTCAGAAGCAGAAAATTTTGAAATCCGATTTTTCGCGTCGGTTAATTGTTCGTGGGGGCCCAAATCGTATTTTTGGCCTGACTCTTAGCTCGGATAACATTTTTGAGCGATTCCAAAGCCTGACATGTTTTTTACCGTTTCTAAGGGGTTCCAACGCTCAGAAATTGATAAAATTGATGTCCGATATTTCACGTCGGTTCTTTGTTCGATGGGGCCTAAATCAAAATTTTGGCCTATCTCCTAGCTCGGATAAACTTTTTGAGCGATTCCAAAGCCTGACAAGTTTTTTTTACCATTTCTAAGGGGTTCGAGCGCCATGAAGCTAAAATTTTGAAGTCCGATTTTTCGCATCGTTTCTTTGTTCGTGGGGCCCAAATTGTATTTTAGGCCTAACTCCTAGCTCGCATAAAATTTTTGAACGATTCCAAAGCCTCACATGTTTTTTTTCCCATTTCTAACGCGTTCGAGCGCTCAAAAACTTAAAATTTTGAATTCCGATTTTTTGCGTTGGTTCTTTGTTCGAGGGAGCCTAAATCGTATTGTTGGCCTAACTCCTAGCTCGGATAACATTTTTAAGCGATTCCAAAGCCTGACATGTTTTTTACCATTTCTAAGGGGTTCGAGGGCTCTGAAGCTAAAAAATTTTAAGTCCGATTTTTCGCGTCGGTTCTTTGTTCGTGGGGGCCCAAATCGTATTTTAGGCCTAACTCCTAGCTCGCATAACATTTTTGAGCGATTCCTAAGCTTGACATGTTTTTTTACCATTTCTAAGGCGTTCGTGATCTCAGAAGCTGAAAATATTGAGGTCCGATTTTTCGCGTCGGTTCTTTGTTCGTGGGGCCCAAATTGTATTTTAGGCCTAACTCTTACCTCGGATAACATTTTTGAGCGATTCCAAAGCCTGACATGTTTTTACCATTTCTAAGGGGTTCGAACGCTCAGAAATTGAATAAATTGAAGTCCGATATTTCGTGTCGGTTCGTTGTTCGATGGGCCTAAATCAAAATTTTTGCCTATCTCCTAGCTCGGATAAAATTTTTGAGCGATTCAAAAGCCTGACAAGTTTTTTTACCATTTCTAAGGGGTTCGAGCGCCATGAAGCTAAAAATTTTGAAGTCCGATTTTTCGCATCGTTTCTTTGTTCGTGGGGCCCAAATTGTATTTTAGGCCTAACTCCTAGCTCGCATAAAATTTCTGAGCGATTCCAAAGCCGGACATGTTTTTTTTACCATTTCTAAGGGGTTCGAGCGCTCAAAAACTTAAAATTTTGAATTCCGATTTTTTGCGTTGGTTCTTTGTTCGAGGGGGCCTAAATCGTATTGTGGGCCTAACTCCTATCTCGGATAACATTTTTAAGCGATTCCAAAGCCTGACATGTTTTTTACCATTTCTAAGGGGTTCCAGCGCTCAGAATCTTAAAAATTTTAAGTCCGATTTTTCACGTCGGTTCTTTGTTCGTGGGGGCTTTAATCGTATTTTAGGCCGAACTCCTAGCTCGCATAACATTTTGAGCGATTCCTAAGCTAGACATGTTTTTTTACCATTTCTAAGGCGTGCGTGATCTCAGAAGCTGAAAATATTGAAGTCCGATTTTTCGCGTCGGTTCTTTATTCGTGGGGCCCAAATTGTATTTTAGGCCTAACTCCTAGCTCGGATAACATTTTTGAGCGATTCCAAAGCCTGACATGTTTTTTTTTTACCATTTTTAAAGGGGTTTTGAGCTCAGAAGCTGAAAATATTGAAGTCCGATTTTTCGCTTCATTTCTTGGTTCGTTGGGCCCGAAATCGTATTTTTGTCCTAACTACTATCTCGGATAACATTTTTGAGCGATTCCAAAGCCTGGCATGTTTTTTTTACCATTTTTAAGGGGTTCATGATCTCTGAAGCTGAAAATTTATAACTCCGATATTTCGCGTTGGTTAATTGTACGTGGGGATTTCAAAGCATATTTTTTGCCTAACTCTTAGCTCTGATAACATTTTGAGCGATTCCAAAGCCTGACATGTTTTTTTACCATTTCTAAGGGGTCCGAGCGTTCAAAAACTTAAAAAATTGAAAACGATTTTTCGCATCGGTTCTTTGTTAGAAGGGGCCTAAATCGTATTTTTGGCCTAACTCCTAGCTCGGATAACATTTTTGAGCGATTCCAAAGCCTGACATGTTTTTTCCAATTCTTAGGGATTCGAGCGCTTTGAAGCTGAAAATTTTGAAGTCCGATTTTTCGCGTCAGTTCTTTGTTCGTGGGGCCCAAATTGTATTTTAGGCCTAACTCCTAGCTCGGATAATATTTTTGAGCGATTCCAAAGCCTAACATGTTTTTTTTACCATTTTTAACGGAATCGTGATCTCATAAGTTGTAAATTTCGAAGTCTGATTTTCGCTATGTTAATATTTAGTGGGGGACCAAATCGTATTTTTGGCCAAACTCTTAGCTCGGTTAACATTTTTACGCGATTCCAAAGCCTGACATGTTTTTTTTACCATTTGTAAGGGGTTTTGAGCGTTCAGAAACTGAAAATATTGAATTCCCATTTTCGCGTCGGTTCTTTGTTTGTGGGGGCCCAAATCGTAATTTTGGCCTAACTCTTAGCTCGGATAACATTTTTAAGCGATTCCAAAGCTTGACATGTTGTTTACCATTTCTAAGGGGTTCGAACGCTCAGAAGCTGAAAATATAGAAGTCCGATTTTTCGTGGTCGGTTAATTGTTCGTGGGGGCTCATATCGTATTTTTGGCCAAAGTCTTAGCTCGTATAACATTTTTGAGTGATTCCAAAGCCTGACATGTTTTTTAACCATTTCTAAGGTGTTCGAGCTCTCAGAAACTGAAAATATTGAAATCCGATTTTTCGCGTTGGTTCTTTGTTCGTGGGGGCCCGAATCGTATTTTTGGCCTAACTCCTAGCTTGGATAACATTTTTGAGCATTTCCAAAGCCTGACATGTTTTTAAATCATTTCAAAGGGGTTCGAACGCTCAGAAATTGAAAAAATTGAAGTCCGATATTTCTCGTCGGTTCTTTGTTCGATGGGGCCTAAATCAAATTTTTTGCCTAACTCCTAGCTCGGATAACATTTTTGAGCGATTCCAAACCCTGACATGTTTTTTTTACCATTTCTAAGGGGTTCGAGTGCTCTGAAGCTAAAAATTTTGAAGTCCGATTTTTTGCGTTGTTTCTTTGTTTGTGGGGCCCAAATTGTATTTTAGGCCTTACTCCTAGCTCGGATAACATTTTTTAGCGATTCCAAAGCCTGACATGTTTTATTACCATTTCTAAGGGGTTCGACCGCTCAAAAACCGAAAAAATTGAATTCTGATTTTCCGCGTCGGTTCTTTGTTCGAGGGGGCCTAAATCGTATTTTTAGCCTAACTCCTGGCTCTGATAACATCTTTGAGCGATTACAAAGCCTGACTTGTTTTTTACCATTTCTAAGGGGTTCGAGCTCTCAGAAGCTAAAAATTTTTAAGTCCGATTTTTCGCGTCGATTCTTTGTTCTTGGGGGCCCAAATCGTATTTTTGGCCTAACTACTAGCTCGAGTATCATTTTTGAGCAATTACAGAGCCATACATGTTTTTTTACCATATTTAAGGGGTTCGTGAGCTTAGATTCTGAAAGTATCGAAGTCCGATTTTTCGGGTCGATTCTTGGGTCGTTGGGGCCGAAATCGTATTTTAGGCCTAACTCCTAGCTCGGATATAATTTTTGAGCGATTCCAAAGCCTGACATGTTTTTTTACCATCTCTAAGGAGTTCGAGCCTTCGGAAGTGGAATATTTTGAATTCTGATTTTTCGCGTCGTTTAATTGTTCGTGGGGGACCAAATCGTATTTTTTGCGTAACTCTTAGCTCGGATAACATTTTTGAGCGATTCCAATGCGTGACATGTTTTTTTTACCATTTCTAAGTGGTTCGAGCGCTCAGAAGCTGAATATATTGATGTTCGATTTTTCGCGTCGTTTTTTTGTTCGTTGGGGTCGAAATCATATTTTTGGCTTAACTCTTAATTCGGATAACATTTTTGAGCCACTCAGTAGCCTGACGTGTTTTTTTACCATTTATAAGTTGTTCGCGAGCTCAGAAGCTGAAAGTATAGAAGTCCGATTTTTCCAGTTGGTTAATTGTTCGTGGGGGCCCAAATCGTATTTTTGGCCTAACTCCTAGCTCGGATAACTTTTTAGAGTGATTCCAAAGCCTGACATGTTTTTTTACCATTTCTAAGGGGTTCGAGCGCTCAGAAGCTGAAAATTTTGAAGTCCGATTTTTCGTGTCGCTTCTTTGTTCGTGGGGCCCAAATTTTATTTTAGGCCTAACTCCTAGCTCAGATTACATTTTTGAGCGATTCCAAAGCGTGAGATGTTTTTTTTCCCATTTATAAGGGGTTCGTGATCTCAGAAGCTGAAAATTTCGAATTCGATTTTTCGCGTTGGTTAATTGTTCGTGGGGGCCAAATCTTATTTTTGGCCTAACTCTTAGCTCGGATAACATTTTTGAGTGATTCCAAAGCCTGACATGTTTTTTTACCATTTCTAAGGGGTTCGAGAGTTCAGAAATTGAAAAAATTGAAGTCCTATTTTACTTGTCGGTTCTTTGTTCGACGGGGCCTAAATCGTATTTTTGCCCTAACTCCTAGCTCGGATAACATTTTTGAGCGATTCAAAAGCCTGACATGTTTTTTACCATTTCTATGGGGTTCGAGCGCTCTTTCGCCAAAAATTTTGAAGTCCGATTTTTCGCCTCAGTTCTTTTTTCGTGGGGCCCAAATTGTATTTTAGGCCTAACTCCTAGCTCAGATAACATTTTTGATCGATTCCAAAGCCTGACATGTAATTTTTTTCCATTTTTAAGGGGTTCGTGATCACAGAAGCTGAAAATTTCGAAGTCCGATTTTTCGCGTTGGTTAATTGTTTGTGGGGGCCCAAATCGTATTTTTGGCCTAACTCCCAGCTCGGATAACATTTTTGAGCGATTCCAAAGGCTGACATGTTTTTTTCTACCATTTCTAAGGGGTTCGAGCGTTCAGAAACTGAAATTAAAGTCCAATTTTTTGCGTCGGTTCTTAGTTCGAGGGGGCCTAAATCGTATTTTTGGCTTAACTCCTAGCTCGGATAACATTTTTGAGCGATTCCAAAGCCTGATCTTTTTTTGCCATTTCTAAGGGGTTCGAGCTCTCTGAAGCTATAAAATTTGAAGTCCGATTTTTCGTATCGGTTCTTTGTTCCTGGGGCCCATATTGTATTTTAGGCCTAACTCCTATCTCGAAAAACATTTTTGAGCGATTCCAAAGCCTGACATGTTTTTTTTTTACCATTTTTAAGCGGTTCGTGATCTCAGAAGTTGAAAATTTTGAAGTCCGATTTTTCGCGTTGGTGAATTGTTCGTGGGGGCCCAAATCGTATTTTTGGCCTAACTCTTAGCTAGGATAACACTTTTGAGCGATTCCAAAGCCTGACATGTTTTTTTTTACCATTTCTAAGGGGTTCGATCTTTCAGAAACAAAAAATATTGAATTCCTATTTTTCGCGTCACTTCTTTGTTCGAGGGGGCCTAAATCGTATTTTTTGCCTAACTCCTAGCTCGGATATTACTTTTGAGCGATTCCAAAGCCTGACATGTTTTTTTAACCATTTCTAAGGGGTTCGAGCGCTCTGAAGTTAAAAAAATTTAACTCCGATTTGTGACGTCGGTTCTTTGTTCGTGGGGCCAAAATAGTATTTTAGGCCTAACTTCTAGCTCGTATAACATTTTTGAGCGATTCCAAAGCCTGACATATTTTTTTACCATTTTTATAGGGTTCTTGATCCGAAAAGCTGAAAAATTTCGATGGCCGATTTTTCGCGTTGGTTAATTGTTCGTGGGGGCCCAAATCGTATTTTTGGCCTAACTCTTAGCTCGAATAACATTTTTGAGCGATTCCAAAGCCTGACATGTTTTTTTTACCATTCTTAAGGGTTTCGAGCGCTCAGAAACTGAAAATATTACAGTTCGATTTTCTCGTCGTTTCTTTGTTCGTTGGGGCCGAAATCATATTTTTGGCCTAACTCTTAACTCGGATAACATTTTTGAGCCATTCCAAAGCCTGACATGTTTTTTTTACCATTTATAAGTTGTTCGCGAGCTCAGAAGCTGAAAATATTGAACTCCGATTTCGCGTCAGTTAATTGTTCGTGGGGGCCTAAATCGTTTTTTTAGCCTAACTCTTAGCTCGGATAACATTTTTGAGCGATTCCAAAGCTTGACATGTTTTCTTACCAATTTTAAGGGGTTCGTGATCTCAGAAGCTGAAAATTTCGAAGTCCGATTTTTCGCGTTAGTTAATTTTTCGTGGGGCCCAAATTATATTTTAGGCCTAACTCCTAGCACTGATAACATTTTTGAGCGATTTCAAAGGGTGACATGTTTTTTTTTGTACCATTTTTAAGGAGTTTGTGATCTCAAAAGCTGAAAATTTCGAACTTCGATTTTTCTTGTTCGTAAATTGTTCGTGGGTGTCCAAATCGTATTTTTGGCCTAACTCTTAGCTCGGATAACATTTTTGAGCGATTCCAAAGCGTGACATGTTTTTTTACCATTTCTAAGGGGTTCGAGCATTCAGAAACTGAAAAAATTGACTTCCGATTTTTCGCGTTGGTTCTTTGTTTCAGGGGGCCTAAATCGTATTTTTGGCCTAACTCCTATCTCGGATAACATTTTTGAGTGATTCCAAAGCGTGACATTTTTTTTACCATTTCTAAGGGGTTCGAGCGCTCTGAAGCTAAAAATTTTGAACACCGAATTTTCGTGTCGGTTCATTGTACGTGGGGCCCAAGTTTTATTTTAGGCCTAACTCCTATCTCGAATAACATTTTTGAGCGATTCCAAAGCCTGACATGTTTTTTTTTACCATTTTAAGGGGTTCGTGATCTCAGAAGCTGAAAATTTCGAAGTCCATGTTTCGCGTTGGTTAATTTTTCGTGGGGGCCCAAAGCGTATATTTGGCCTAACTCTTAGCTCGGATAACATTTTTGAGCGATTCAAAAGCCTGACATGTTTTTGTAGCATTTCTAAGGGGTTCGAGCGTTCAGAAACAGAAAATATTGAATTCCCATTTTTCCCGTCACTTCTTTGTTCGAGGGAGCCTAAATCGTATTTTTGGCCTAACTCCTAGGTCGGATAAAATTTTTGAGCGATTCCAAAGCCTGACATGTTATTTTTACCATTTCTAAGGGATTCGAGCGCTCCGATGCTAAAAAATTTTAACTCCGATTTTTCGCGTCTGTTCTTTGTTCGTGGGGCCCAAATTGTATTTTAGGCCTAACTCCTAGCTCGGATAACATTTTTGAGCGATTCCAAAGCCTGACATGTTTTTTTTTACCATTTTTAAGGGGTTCTTGATCTCAGAAGCTGAAAATTTTGAAGTCCGATTTTTCGCGTCGGTTAATTGTTCGTGGGGGCCTAAATCGTATTTTTGGCCTAACTCTTAGCTCGGATAACATTTTTGAGCGATTCCAAAGCCTGACATGTTTATTTTACCATTCTTAAGGTGTTCGAGTGCTCAGAAACTGAAAAATATTGCAGTTCGATTTTTCTCGTCGTTTCTTTGTTCGTTGGGGCCGAAATCTTATTTTTACCCTAACTCTTAACTCGGATAACATTTTTGAGCCACTCTAAAGCCTGACATATTTTTTTTACCATTTTAAGTGGTTCGCGACCTCAGAAGCTTAAAATTTTAAACTCCGATTTCGCGTCAGTTAATTCTTCGTGGGGGCCTAAATTGTATTTTAGCCTAACTCTTAGCTCAGATAACATTTTTGAGCTATCCAAAGCCTGACATGTTTTCTTACCAATTTTAAGGGGTTCGTGATTTCAGAAGCTGAAAATTTCGAAGTCCGATTTTTCGCATTAGTAAATTTTTCGTGGGGCCCCAAATTGTATATTTTGCCTAACTCCTAGCTTGGATAATATTTTAGGGCGATTCCAAAGCCTGACATGTATTTTTACCATTTCTAAGGGGTTGGAGCGCTCAGAAGCTAAAAATTTGAAATTCGATTTTTCGCATCGGTTCGTTGTTTGTTGGGCCCAAATTGTATTTTAGGCCTAACTTCTAGCACTGATAACATTTTTGAGCGATTCCAAAGCGTGTCATGTTATTTTTTTACCATTTTTAGGGAGTTCGTGATCTCAAAAGTTGAAAATTTCGAAGTTCTATTTTTCGCGTTTGTAAATTTTTCGTGGGGGCCCAAATCGTATTTTTTGCCTAACTCTTAGCTCGGATAACATTTTTGGGCGATTCCAAAGCCTTACATGTTTTTTTACCATTTATAAGGGGTTCGAGCGTTCTGAAACAAAGAAAATTGAAGTCCGATTTTTCGCGTTGGTTCTTCGCTCGAGGGGGCCTAAATCGTATTATTGGCCTAACTCCTAGCTCGGATAACATTTTTGAGCGATTCCAAAGCGTGACATTTTTTTACCATTTCTAAGGGGTTCGAGCGCTCTGAAGCTAAACATTTTTAATTCCGATTTTTTCGTGTCGGTTCTTTGTTCGTGGGGCCCAAATTTTATTTTAGGCCTAACTCCTATCTCGAATAACATTTTTGAGCGATTCCAAAGCCTGACATGTTTTTTTTACCAATTTTAAGGGGTTCTTGAACTCAGAAGCTGAAAATTTCGAACTCCGATTTTTCGAGTAAGTCAATTTTTCGTGGGGCCCCAAATTGTATTTTTTTCCTAACTCCTAGCTTGGATAATAATAGTTTAGGGTGATTCCAAAGCCTGACTTGTATTTTTACCATTTCTAAGGAATTTGATCGCTCAGAAGCTAAAAATTTTGAAATCCGATTTTTCGCGTCGGTTCGTTGTTCGTTGTGCCCAAATTGTATTTTAGACCTAACTCCTAGCACTGATAACATTTTTGAGCGATTCCAAAGCGTGACATTTTTTTTTTTTTACCATTTTTAAGGAGTTCGTGATCTCACATCTGAAAATTTCGAAGTTCGATGTTTCGCGTTTGTAAATTGTTCGTGGGGGCCCAAATCCTATTTTTGGCCTAACTCATAGCTCGGTTAACATTTTTGAGCGATTCCAAAGCCTGACATGTTTTTTTACCATTTCTAAGGGGTTCGAGCTTTCAGAAATTTAAAAAATTGAGGTCCGGTTTTTCGCGTTGGTACTTTGTTCGAGGGGGCCTAAATAGTATTTTGGCCTAACTCCTAGCTCGGATAAAATTTTTGAGCGATTCCAAAGCATGACATTTTTTTACCATTTCTAAGGGGTTCGAGCGCTCTGAAGCTAAACATTTTGAAGTCCGATTTTTTCGTTTCGTTTCTTTTTGTTCGTGGGGCCCAAATTTCATTTTAGGCCTAACTCCTATCTCGAATAACATTTTTGAGCGATTCCAAAGCCTTGACATGTTATTTTACCATTTTTAAGGGGTTCGTGATCTCAGAAGCTGAAAATTTCGAAGTCAATTTTTCGCGTTGGTTAATTGTTCGTGGGGGCCCAAAGCGTATTTTTGGCCTAACTCTTAGCTCGGATAAGATTTTAGAGCGATTCCAAAGCCTGACATGTTTTTTTACCATTTCTAAGGGGTTCGAGCACTCAGAAATTGAAAATATTGCCGTTCGAATTTTCTCGTCGTTTCTTTGTTCGTTGGGGCCGAAATCATATTTTTGGCCTAACTCATAACTCGGATAACATTTTTGAGCCACTCCAAAGCCTGACATGTTTTTTTACCATTTATCAGTTGTTCGCAAGCTTAGAAGCTGAAAATATTAAACTCCGATTTTGCGTCAGTTAATTGTGCGTGGTTTTTAGCCTAACTCTTAGCTCGGATAACATTTTTGAGCTATTCCATAGCCTGACATGTTTTCTTTCCAATTTTAAGGGGTTCGTGATCTCAGAAGCTGAAAATTTCGAAGTCTGATTTTTCGCGTTAGTTATTTTTTCGTGGGGCCCCAAATTGAATTTTTTGCCTAACTCCTAGCTTGGATAATATTTTAGGGCGATTCCAAAGCCTGACATGTATTTTTACCATTTCTAAGGGGTTCGAGTGCTCAGAAGCTAAAAATTTTGAAATCCAATTTCTCTCGTCAGTTCCTTGTTCGTGGGGCCCAAATTGTATTTTAGGCCTAACTTCTAGCACTGATAACATTTTTGAGCGAATCCAAAGCGTGACATGTTTTTTTTTTACCATTTTTAAGGAGTTCGTGATCTCACAAGATGAAAATTTCGAAGTTCGATTTTTCGCGTTCGTAAATTCTTCGTGGGTGCCCAAATCGTATTTTTGGCCTAACTCTTAGCTCGGATAACATTTTTGAGCGATTCCAAAGCGTGACATGTTTTTTTACCATTTCTAAGGGGTTCGAGCATTCAGAAACTGAAAAAATTGACTTCCGATTTTTCGCGTTGGTTCTTTGTTCGAGGGGGCCTAAATCGTATTTTTGGCCTAACTCCTATCTCGGATAACATTTTTGAGCGATTCCGAAGCATGACATTTTTTTTACCATTTCTAAGGGGTTCGAGCGCTCTGAAGCTAAAAATTTTGAACTCCGATTTTTCGTGTCGGTTCATTGTACGTGGGGCCCAAATTTTATTTTAGGCCTAACTCCTATCTCGAATAACATTTTTGAGCGATTCCAAAGCCTGACATGTTTTTTTTTACCATTTTAAGGGGTTCGTGATCTCAGAAGCTGAAAATTATGAAGTCCATGTTTCGCGTTGGTTAATTTTTCGTGGGGGCCCAAAGCGTATTTTTGGCCTAACTCTTAGCTCGGATAACATTTTTGAGCGATTCAAAAGCCTGACATGTTTTTTTAGCATTTCTAAGGGGTTCGAGCGTTCAGAAACTTAAAATATTGAATTCCCATCTTTCCCGTCACTTCTTTGTTCGAGGGAGCCTAAATCGTATTTTTGGCCTAACTCCTAGGTCGGATAAAATTTTTGAGCGATTCAAAAGCCTGACATGTTATTTTTACCATTTCTAAGGGATTCGAGCGCTCCGATGCTAAAAAATTTTAACTCCGATTTTTCGCGTCTGTTCTTTGTTCGTGGGGCCCAAATTGTATTTTAGGCCTAACTCCTAGCTCGGATTACATTTTTGAGCGATTCCAAAGCCTGACATGTTTTTTTTTTACCATTTTTAAGGGATTCTTGATCTCAGAAGCTGAAAATTTTGAAGTCCGATTTTTCGCGTCGGTTAATTGTTCGTGGGGGCCCAAATCGTATATTTGGCCTAACTCTTAGCTCGGATAACATTTTTGAGCGATTCCAACGCCTGACATGTTTTTTTACCATTCTTAAGGTGTTCTAGCGCTCATAAACTGAAAATATTGCAGTTGATTTTTCTTGTCGTTTCGTTGTTCTTTGGGGCCGAAATCATATTTTTGGCCTAACTCTTAACTCGGATTACATTTTTTAGCCACTCTAAAGCCTGACATGTTTTTTTTTACCATTTATAAGTTGTTTGCGACCTCAGAATCTGAAAATATTAAACTCCGATTTCGCGTCAGTTAATTGTTCGTGGGGGCCTAAATCGTATTTTTAGCTTAACTCTTAGTTCGGATAACATTTTTGAGCGATTCCAATGCCTGACATGTTTTCTTACCAATTTTAAGGGGTTCGTGATCTCAGAAGCTGAAAATTTTGAAGTCCGATTTTTCGCGTTAGTTAATTTTTCGTGGGGCTCCAAATTGTATTTTTTGCCTAACTCCTAGCTTGGATAATATTTTAGGGCGATTCCAAAGCCTGACATGTATTTTTACCATTTCTATGGGGTTGGAGCGCTCAGAAGCTAAAAATTTTAATATTCGATTTTTCGCGTCGGTTCGTTGTTTGTGGGGCCCAAATTATATTTTAGGCCTAACTCCTAGCACTGATAACATTTTTGAGCGATTTCAAAGGGTGACATGTTTTTTTTTACCATTTTTAAGGAGTTTGTGATCTCAAAAGCTGAAAATTTCGAAGTTCGATTTTTCGCGTTCGTAAATTGTTCGTGGGGGCCCAAATCGTATTTTTGGCCTAACTCTTAGCTCGGATAATATTTTTGAGCGATTCCAAAGCCTGACATGTATTTTTACCATTTCTAAAGAATTCGAGCGTTCAGAAACTGAAAAAATTTAAGTCCGATTTTTCGCGTTGGTTCTTTGCTCGAGGGGGCCTAAATCGTATTTTTGGCCTAACTCCTAGCTCGGATAATATTTTTGAGAGATTCCAAAGTGTGACATTTTTTTACCATTTCTAAGGGGTTCGAGCGCTCTGAAGCTAAACATTTTGAAGTCCGATTGTTTCGTTTCGGTTCTTTGTTCGTGGGGCCCAAATTTTATTTTAGGCCTAACTCCTATCACGAATAACATTTTTGAGCTATTCCAAAGCCTGACATGTTTTTTTTACCATTTTTAAGGGGTTCGTGATCTCAGAAGCTGAAAATTTCGAATTCCCACTTTTCGCGTCACTTCTTTGTTCGAGGGGGCCTAAATCGTATTTTTGGCCTAACTCTTAGCTCCGATAACATTTTTGAGCGATTCCAAAGCCTGACAAGTTTTTTTACCATTTCAAAGGGGTTCGAGCGTTAATAAACTGAAAAAATTGAATTCCCATTTTCGCGTCACTTCTTTGTTCGAGGGGGCCTAAATCGTATTTTTGGCCTAACTCCTAGCTCGGATAACATTTTTGAGCGATTCCAAAGCCTGACATGTTATTTTTACCATTTCTAAGGGATTCAAACGCTCTGAGGCTAAAAAAATTTATCTCCTATTTTTCGCGATGTTTCTTTTTTCGTAGGGCCCAAATTGTATTTTAGGCCTAACTCCTAGCACTGATAACATTTTTGACCGATTCCAAAGCGTGACATGTTTTTTTTTTTTACCATTTTTAAGGAGTTTGTGATCTCAAACGCTGAAAATTTCGAAGTTCGATTTTTCACGTTTGGAAATTGTTCGTGGGGGCCCAAATCGTGTTTTTGGCCTAACTCTTAACTCGGATAACATTTTTGAGCGATTCCTAAGTCTGACTTGTTTTTTTACCATTTCTAAGGGGTTCGAGCGTTCAGAAACTGGAAAAAATTGAAGTCCGATTTTTCGCGTTGGTTCTTTGCTCGAGGGGGCCTAAATCGTATTTTTGGCCTAACTCCTAGCTCGGATAACATTTTTGAGCGATTCCAAAGTGTGATATTTTTTTACCATTTCTAAGGGGTTCGAGCGCTCTAAAGCTAAACACTTTGAAGTCCTATTTTTTCGTGTCGGTTCTTTGTTCGTGGGGCCCAAATTTTCTTTTTAGGCCTAAGTCCTATCTCGAATAACATTTTTGAGCGATTCCAAAGCCTGACATGTTTTTTTTTTACCATTTTTAAGGGGTTCGTGATCTCAGTAGCTGGAAATTTCGAAGTCCTTGTTTCACGCTGGTTAATTGTTCGTGGGGGCCCAAAGCGTTTTTTTGGTCTAACTCTTAGCTCGGATAATTTTTTTGAGCGATTCCAAAGCCTGACAAGTTTTTTTACCATTTCTAAGGGGTTCGAGCGTTAAGAAACTGAAAATATTGAATTCCCATTTTTCGCGTCACTTCTTTGTTCGAGGGGGCCTAAATCGTATTTTTGGCCTAACTCCTAGCTCGGATAACATTTTTGAGCGATTCCAAAGCCTGACATGTTATTTTTACCATTTCTAAGGGATTCGAGCGCTCTGAAGCTAAAAAAATT
Source organism: Patellifolia procumbens (assembly GCA_947645195.1). Classification (NCBI taxonomy): domain Eukaryota; kingdom Viridiplantae; phylum Streptophyta; class Magnoliopsida; order Caryophyllales; family Amaranthaceae; genus Patellifolia; species Patellifolia procumbens. The sequence continues at coordinate 2,773,282 of CANSGD010000953.1, forward strand.
TAACTCCGATTTTTGGCGTCGTTTCTTTGTTCGTGGGGCCCAAATCGTATTTTCGGCCTAACTCCTGGCTCGGATAACATTTTTGAGCGATTCCAAAGCCTGACATGTTTTTTTTTACCATTTTTAAGAGGTTCTTGATCTTAGAAGCTGAAAATATTGAAGTCCGATTTTTCGCGTCGGTTAATTGTTCGTGGGGGCCCAAATCGTATTTTTGGCCTAACTCTTAGCTCGGATAACATTTTTGAGCGATTCCTAAGCCTGACATGTTTATTTACCATTCTTAAGGGGTTCGAGCGCTCAGAAATTGAAAATATTGCAGTTCGAATTTTCTGGTCATTTCTTTGTTCGTTGGGGCCGAAATCATATTTTTGGCCTAACTCTTAACTCGGATAACATTTTTGAGCCACTCCAAAGCCTGACATGTTTTTTTTACCATTTATAAGTTGTTCGCGAGCTCAGACGCTAAAAATATTAAACTCCGATTTCGCGTCAGTTAATTGTTCGTGGGGGCCTAAATCGTATTTTTAGCCTAACTCTTAGCTCGGATTACATTTTTGAGCGATTCCAAAGCCTGACATGTTTTCTTACCAATTTTACGGGTTCGTGTTCTCAGAAGCTGAAAATTTCGAAGTCCAATTTTGCGTGTTAGTTAATTTTTCGTGGGGCCCCAAATTGTATTTTTTGCCTAACTCCTAGCTTGGATAATATTTTAGGGCGATTCCAAAGCCTGACATGTATTTTTACCATTTCTAAGGGGTTGGAGCGCTCAGAAGCTAAAAATTTGAAATTCGATTATTCGCGTCGGTTCGTTGTTTGTGGGGCCCAAATTGTATTTTAGGCCTAACTCCTAGCTCGGATAACATTTTTGAGCGATTCCAAAGCGTGACATTTTTTTACCATTTCTAAGGGGTTCGAGCGCTCTGAAGCTAAACATTTTGAATTCCGATTTTTTCGTGCCAGTTCTTTGTTCGTGGGGCCCAAATTTTATTTTAGGCCTAACTGCTATCTCGAATAATACTTTTGAGCGATTCCAAAGCCTGACATGTTTGTTTACCAATTTTAAGGGGTTCTTGATCTCAGAAGCTGAAAATTTCGAAATCCGATTTTTCGCGTAAGTTAATTTTTCGTGGGGCCCCAAAATTGTATTTTTTTCCTAACTCCTAGCTTGGATAATATTTTAGGGCGATTCCAAAGCCTGACATGTATTTTTACCATTTCTAAGGAATTTGATCGCTCAGAAGCTAAAAATTTTGAAATCCGATTTTTCGCGTCGGTTCGTTGTTCGTTGTGCCCAGATTGTATTTTAGACCTAACTCCTAGCACTGATAACATTTATGAGCGATTCCAAAGCGTGACATCTTTTTTTCTTTTACCATTTTTAAGGAGTTCGTGATCTCAAAATCTGAAAATTTCGAAGTTCGATTTTTCGCGTTCGTAAATTGTTCGTGGGGGCCCAAATCCTATTTTTGGCCTAACTCATAGCTCGGTTAACATTTTTAAGCGATTCCAAAGCCTGACATGTTTTTTTACCATTTCTAAAGGGTTCGAGCTTTCAGAAACTTAAAAAATTGAGGTCCGGTTTTTCGCATTGGTTCTTTGTTCGAGGGGGCCTTAATCGTATTTTTGGCCTAACCCCTAGCTCGGATAAAATTTATGAGCGATTCAAAAGCGTGACATTTTTTTACCATTTCTAAGGGGTTCGAGCGCTCTGAAGCTAAACATTTTGAAGTCCGATTTTTCGTTTCGGTTCTTTTTGTTCGTGGGGCCCAAATTTCATTTTATGCCTAACTCCTATCTCGAATAACATTTTTGAACGATTCCAAAGCCTGACATGTTTTTTTTACCATTTTTAAGGGGTTCGTGATCTCAGAAGCTGAAAATTTAGAAGTCCATGTTTCGCGTTGGTTAATTGTTCGTGGGGGCCCAAAGCGTATTTTTGGCCTAACTCTTAGCTCGGATAAGATTTTAGAGCAATTCCAAAGCCTGACATGTTTTTTTACCATTGGTAAGGGGTTGAGCACTCAGAAACTGAAAATATTGCAGTTCGAATTTTCTCATCGTTTCTTTGTTCATTGGGGCCGAAATCATATTATTGGCCTAACTCTTAACTCGAATAACATTTTTGAGCCACTCCAAAGCCTGACATGTTTTTTTTACCATTTATCAGTTGTTCGCGAGCTTAGAAGCTGAAAATATTAAACTCCGATTTCGCGTCAGTTAATTGTTCGTGGGGGCCTAAATCGTTTTTTAGCCTAACTCTTAGCTCGGATAACATTTTTGAGCGATTCCAAATCCTGAAATGTTTTCTTTCCAATTTTAAGGGGTTCGTGATCTCAGAAGCTGAAATTTTCGAAGTCCGATTTTTCGCGTTAGTTAATTTTTCGTGGGGCCCCAAATTGAATTTTTTGCCTAACTCCTAGCTTGGATAATATTTTAGGGCGATTCCAAAGCCTGACATGTATTTTCACCATTTCTAAGGGGTTCGAGCGCTCAGAAGCTAAATACTTCTAGCACTGATAACATTTTTGAGCGATTCCAATGCGTGACATGTTTTTGTTTTTACCATTTTTAAGGAGTTCGTGATCTCAAAAGCTGAAAATTTCGAAGTTCGATTTTTCGCGTTCGTAAATTGTTCGTAGGACCCCAAATTGTATTTTTTACCTAATTCCTACTTCGGATAATATTTTAGAGCGATTCCAAAGCCTGACATGTTTCTTTTACATATTTAAGGGGTTCGTGATCTCAGAAGCTGAGAAGTCCGATTTTTCGCGTTGGATAATTGTTCGTGGGGGACCAAATCTTACTTTTTGCATAACTCATAGTTCGGATAACATTTTTGAGTGATTCCAAAGCCTGACATGTTTTTTTATCATTTCTAAGGGGTTCGAGAGTTAAGAAATTAAAAAAATTAAAGTCCGATTTTTCTTGTCGGTTCTATGTTCGACGGGGCCAAAATCGTATTTTTGCCCTAACTCCTAGCTCGGATAACATTTTTGAGCGATTCTAAAGCCTGAAATGTTATTTACCATTTCTATGGGGTTCGAGCGCTCTGTACCTTAAAATTTTGAAGTCCGATTTTTCGCATCGGTTCTTTGTTCGTGGGGCCGAAATTGTATTTTAGGCCTAACTCCTAGCTCAGATAACATTTTTGAGCGATTCCAAAGCCTGACATGTATTTTTTACCATTTTTAATGGGTTCGAGCGCTCAGAAGCTGAAAATTTTGAAATCCGATTTTTCGCGTCGGTTCTTTGTTCGTAGGGCCCAAATTCTATTTTAGGCCTAACTCCTAGCTCAGATAACATTTTTGAGCGATTCCAAGGCATGACATGTTTTTTTTTTACCATTTAAAAGGAGTTCGTGATTTCAGAAGCTGGAAATTTCGAAGTCAAATTTTTTGCGTTGGTTAATTGTTCGTGGGGGCCCAAATCGTATTTTTGGCCTAACCCTTAGCTCGGATAACATTTTTGAGCGATTCCGAACGCTGACAAGTTTTTTTTACCATTCTAAGGGGTTCGAGCGTTCAGAAACTGAAAAAATTATAGTCAAATTTTTCGCGTCGGTTATTTGTTCGAGGGGGCTTAAATCGTATTTTTGGCTTAACTCCTAGCTCGGATAACATTTTTGAGCGATTTCAAAGCCTGATATTTTTTTACCGTTTCTAAGGGGTTCGAGCGTTTTGAAGCTAAAAATTTTGAAGTCCGATTTTTCGTGTCGGTTCTTTGTTCGTGGGGCCCTTACTGTATTTTAGGTCTAACTTCTATCTCGAATAACATTATTGAGCGATTCCAAAGCCTAACATGTTTTTTTTTTTACCATTTTTAAGGGGTTCGTGATCACGGAAGCTGAAAATTTTGAAGTCCGATTTTTCGCGTTGGTTTATTGTTCGTGGGGGCCCAAATCGTATTTTAGGCCTAACTCTTACCTGGGATAACATTTTTGTGCGATTCCAAAGCCTTACATTTTTTTTTCAATTTCTAAGGGGTTCGAGCGTTCAGAAACTGAAAATATTTAATTCTCATTTTTCGCGTCACTTCTTTGTTCGAGGGGCCTAAATCGTATTTTTGGCCTAATTCCTAGCTCGGATGACATTTTTGAGCGATTCCAAAGCCTGACATGTTTTTTTAACCATTTCTAAGGGGTTCGAGCGCTCTGAAGCTAAAGATTATTAACTCTGATTTTTCACGTCGGTTCTTTGTTTGTGGGGCCCAAATTGTATTTTAGGCCTAACTCCTATCTTCGATAACATTTTTGAGTGATTCCAAAGCCTGACTTGTTTTTTTTTACCATTTTTATGGGGTTCTTGATCTCAAAAGCTGAAAATTTCGAAGACCGATTTTTCGCGTTGGTTAATTGTTCGTGGGGGCCCAAATCGTATTTTTGGCCTAACTCTTAGCTCGGATAACATTTTTGAGCGATTCCATAGCCTAACATGTTTTTTACCATTCTTAAGGGGTTCGAGAGCTCAGAAACTGAAAATATTTAAGTTCGATTTTTCTCATCGTTTCTTGTTTTTTTACCATTTATAAGTTGTTCGCGAGCTCAGAAGCAGAAAATATTAAAGTCCGATTTCGCGTCAGTTAATTGTTCGTGGGGGCCTAAATCGTATTTTTAGCCTAACTCGTAGCTCGGATAACATTTTTGAGCGATTCCAAAGCCTGACATGTTTTCTTACCAATTTTAAGGGGTTCGTGGGGCCCCAAATTGTAGTTTTGGCCTAATTCCTAGCTTGGATAATATTTTAGGGCGATTCCAAAGCCTGACATGTGTTTTTACAATTTCTAAGGGGTTCGAGCGCTCAGAAGCTAAAAATTTTGAAATCAGATTTGTCGCGTCGGTTCATTGTTCGTGGGGCCCAAATTGTATTTTTTGCTTAACTCCTAGCACTAATAACATTTTTGAGCGATTCCAAAGCGTGACATTTTTTTTTTACCATTTTTAAGGAGTTCGTGATCTCAAAAGCTGAAAATTTTGAAGTTCGATTTTTCGCGTTCGTAAATTGTTCGTGGGGGCCCAAATCGTATTATTGGCCTAACTATTAGCTCGGATAACATTTTTGAGCGATTCCAAAGCTTGACATGTTTTTTTTACCATTTCTAAGGGGTTCGGGCGTTCAGAAACTGAAAAAATTGAAGTCCGATATTTCGCGTTGGTTCTTTGTTCGAGGGGGCCAAAATCGTATTTTTGGCCTAACTCCTAGCTCGGATAACATTTTTGAGCGATTCCAAAGCGTTACATTTTTTTATCATTTCTAAGGGGTTCGAGTGCACTTAAGCTAAACATTTTGAAGTCCGATTTTTCGTGTCGGTTCTTTGTTCTTGGGGCCCAAATTTATTTTAGGCCTAACTCCTATCTTGAATAACATTTTTAAGCGATTCCAAAGCCTGACAAGTTTTTTTACCATTTTGAAGGGGTTCGTGATCTCAGAAGCTGAAAATTTCGAAGTCCATGTTTCGCGTTGGTTAATTGTTCGTAGGGGCCCAAATCGAATTTTTGGCCTAACTCTTAGCTCGGATAACATTTTTGAGCGATTCCAAAGCCTGACATGTTTTTTTTTACCATTTCTAAGGGGTTCGAGCGTTCAGAAACTGAAAATATTGAATTCCCACTTTTCGCGTCACTTCTTTGTTCGAGGGGGCTTAAATCGTATTTTTGGCCTAACTCCTAGCTCGGATAACATTTTTGAGCGATTCTAAAGCCTGACATGTTTTTTTACTATTTCTAAGGGGTTCGAGCGTTCAGAAACTGAAAATATTGAATTCCCATTTTTTGCGTCACTTCTTTGTTCGAGGGGGCCTAAATCGTATTTTTGGCCTAACTCCTAGCTCGGATAACATTTTTGAGCGATTCCAAAGCCTGACATGTTTTTTTTACCAGTTCTAAGGGATTCGAGCGCTCTGAAGCTAAAAAATTTTAACTCCGATTTTTCGCGTAGGTTCTTTGTTCGTGGGGCCCAAATTGTATTTTAGACCTAACTCCTAGCTTGGATAACAATTTTCAGCGATTCCAAAGCCTGACATGTTTTTTTTTTACAAATTTTAAGGGTTCTTGATCTCAGAAGCTGAAAATTTCGAAGTCCGATTTTTCGTGTTGGTTAATTATTCGTAGGGGCCCAAATCGTATTTTTGGCCTAACTCTTAGCTCGGATAACATTTTTGAGCGATTCCAAAGCCTGACCTGTTTTTTTTTCCATTCTTAAGGGGTTCGAGCACTCAGAAATTGAAAATATTGAAGTTCGATTTTTCGCGTCGTTTCTTTGTTCGTTGGGGCCGAAATCATACTTTTGGCCTAACTCTTAATGTGGATAACATTTTTGAACCAATCCAATGCATGACATGTTTTTTTTACCATTTATAAGTTGTTCGCAAGCTCAGAAACTGAAAATATTAAAGTCCAATTTCGCGTCAGTTAATTCTTCGTGGGGGCCTAAATCGTATTTTTAGCCTAACTCTTAGCTCGGATAACATTTTGGAGCGATTCCAAAGCCTGACATGGTATTTTTACCAACTTTAAGGGGTTCGTGATCACAGAAGCTGAAAATTTCAATGTCCGATTTTTCGCGTTGGTTAATTGTTCGTGGGGGCCCAAATAGTATTATTTGCATAACTCTAAGCTTGGATAACATTTTTGAGCGATTGCAAAGCGTGACATGTTTTTTTACCATTTCTAAGGGGTTTGAGCGCTCTGAAGCTAAACATTTTGAAGTCCGATTTTTCGTGTCGTTTCTTTGTTCGTGGGGCCCAAATTGTATTTTAGGCCTAACTCGTAGCTCGGATAAAATTTTTTAGGGATTCCAAACCCTGACATGTTTTTTACTATTTCTAAGGGGTTCGAGCGCTCTTTAGATAAAAATTTTGAAGTCCGATTTTCCGCATGGGTTCTTTGTTCTTGTGGCAAAAAATTTATTTTAAGCCTAACTCCTAGCTCGGATAACATTTTTTAGCGATTCCAAAGCCTGAAATGTTTTTTTTACCATTTTTAAGGGGATCGTGATGTCAGAAGCTGAAAATTTTGAAGTCCGATTTTTCGCATTTGTTAATTTTTCGTGGGGCCCCAAATTGTATTTTTGGCCTTACTCCTAGCTCGGATAATATTTTAGAGCGATTCCAAAGCCTGACATGTTTTTTTACCATTTCTAAGGGGTTCAAGCGATCAGAAGCTGATAATTTTTAAGTTTGATTTTTCGCTTCGGTTCTTTGTTCATGGGGCCCAAATTGTATTTTACGCCTAACATCTAGCTCAGATAACATTTTTGAGCGATTCCAAAGCCTGAGATGTTTTTTTCCCATTTTTAAGGGGTTCGTGATCTCACAAGATGAAAAATTCGAAGTCCGATTTTTCGCGTTGGTTAATTGTTCGTGGGGGCCCAAATCTTATTTTTTGCCTAACTCTTAGCTCGGACAATATTTTTGAGGGATTCCAAAGCCTGACATGTTTTTTTTACCATTTCTAAGGGGATCGAGTTTTCAGAAATTGAAAAAATTGAAGTCCGATTTTTCTTGTCGGTTCTTTGTTCGACGGGGCCTAAATAGTATTTTTGCCCTAACTCCTAGCTCGAATAACTTTTTTGAGCGGTTCTAAAGCCTGACATGTTTTTTACCATTTCTATGGGGTTCGAGCGCTCTGTAGCTTAAAATTTTGAAGTCTGATTTTTCGCATCAGTTCTTTGTTCGTGGGGCCCAAATTGTATTTTAGGCCTAACTCCTAGCTCAGTTAACATTTTTGAGCGATTCCAAAGCCTGACATGTATTTTTTACCATTTTTAAGGGGTTCGAGCGCTTAGAAGCTGAAAATTTTAAAGTCCGATTTTTCGCGTCGGTTCTTTGATCGTGGGGCCCAAATTGTATTTTAGGCCTAACTCCTAGCTCCGATAATATTTTTGAGTGATTCCAAAGCATGACATGTTTTTTTTTACCATTTTAAAGGAGTTCGTCATTTCAAAAGCTGAAAATTTCGAAGTCCGATTTTTTGCGTTGCTTAATTGTTCGTGGGGGCCCAACTCGTATTTTTTGCCTAACCCTTAGCTCGGATAACATTTTTGAGCGATTCCGAAGGCTGACAAGTTTTTTTACCAATTCTAAGGGGTTCGAGCGTTCAGAAACTGAAAAAATTAAAGTCCAATTTTTCGCGTCGGTTCTTAGTTCGAGGGGGCCTAAATCGTATTTTTGGCTTAACTCCTAGCTCGGATAACATTTTTGAGCGATTCCAAAGCCTGACATTTTTTTACCATTTCTAAGGGGTTCGAGCGTTCTGAAGCTAAAAAATTTGAAGTCCGATTTTTCGTGTCGGTTCTTTGTTCGTGGGGCCCATATTGTATTTTAGGCCTAATTCCTATCTCGAATAACATTTTTGAGCAATTCCAAAGCCTAACATGTTTTTTTTACCATTTTAACGGGTTCGTGATCTTAGAAGCTGGAAATTTTGAAGTCCAATTTTTCGCGTTGGTTTCTTGTTCAAGGGGGCCCAAATCGTATTTTTGGCCTACCTCTTAGCTCGGATAACATTTTGAGCGATTCCAAAGCCTTACATTTTTTTTACCATTTCTAAGGGGTTCGAGCGTTCAGAAACTGAAAATATTGAATTCCCATTTTTCGCGTCACTTCTTTGTTCGAGGGGGCCTAAATCGTATTTTTGGCCTAACTCCTAGCTCGGATAGCATTTTTGAGCGATTCCAAAGCCGGACATGTTTTTTTTACCATTTCTAAGGGGTTCGAGCGCTCTGAAGCAAAAGATTTTCAACTCTTACTTTTCACGTCGGTTCTTTGTTCGTGGGGCCCAAATTGTATTTTAGGCCTAACTTCTATCTCGGATAACATTTTTGAGTGATTCCAAAGCTTGACATGTTTTTTTACCAATTTTATGGGGTTCTTGATCTCAAAAGCTGAAAAATTCCGATTTTTCGCGTTGGTTAATTGTTCGTAGGGGCCCATATCGTATTTTTGGCCTAACTCTTAGCTCGGATAACATTTTTGAGCGATTCCAAAGCCTAACGTGGTTTTTACCATTCTTAAGGGGTTCTAGCGCTTAGAAACTGAAAATATTGAAGTTCGATTTTTCTCGTCGTTTCTTTGTTCGTGGGGGTCGAAATCATATTTTTGGCCTAACTCTTAACTCGGATAACATTTTTGAGCGATTCCAAAGCATGACATGTTTGCTTACCAATTTTAAGGGGTTCGTGATCTCAGAAGCTGAAAATTTCGAAGTCCGATTTTTCGCGTTAGTTAATTTATCGTGGGGCCCAAAATTGTATTTTTGGCCTAACTCCTAGCTTGGATAACATTTTAGGGCGATTCCAAAGCCTGACATGTATTTTTACCATTTCTAAGGGGTTCGAGCGCCCAGAAGCTAAAAATTTTAAAATCCGATTTTTCGTTTCAGTTCGTTGTTCGCGGGGCCCAAATTGTATTTTAGGCCTAACTCGTAGCATTGATAACATTTTTGAGCGACTCCAAAGCGTGACATGTTTTTTTTTACCATTTTTAAGGAGTTCGTGATCGCAAAAGCTGAAAATTTCGAAGTTCGATTTTTCGCGTTCGTAAATTTTTTGTGGGGGCCCAAATCGTATTTTTGGCCTAACTCTTTGCTCGGATAACATTTTTGAGCGATTTCAAAGCCTGACATGTTTTTTTACCATTTCTAAGGCGTTCGAGCGTTCAGAAACTGAAAAAATTGTAAGTCCGATTTTTCGCGTTGGTTCTTTGTTCGAGGGGGCCTAAACCGTATTTTTGGACTAAATCCTAACTCGTATAACATTTTAGAGCGATTCCAAAGCGTGACATTTTTTTACCATTTCTAAGGGGTTCGAGCGCTCTGAATCTAAACATTTTGAAGTCCGATTGTTTCGTTTCGGTTCTTTGTTCTTGGGGCCCAAATTTTATTTTAGGCCTAACTCCTATCACGAATAACATTTTTGAGCGATTCTAAAGCCTGACAAGTTTTTTTTTTACCATTTTTAAGGGGTTCGTGATCTCAGAAGCTGAAAATTTCAAAGTCCATGTTTCGCGTTGGTTAATTGTTCGTGGTGGCCCAAAGCGTATTTTTGGCCTGACTCTTAACTCCGATAACATTTTTGAGCGATTCCAAAGCCTAACATGTTTTTTTTACCATTTCTAAGGGGTTCGAGCGTTAAGAAACTGAAAATATTGAATTGCCATATTTCGCGTCACTTCTTTGTTCGAGGGGGCCTAAATCCTAACTCGGATAACATTTTTGAGCGATTCCAAAGCCTGACATGTTATTTTACCATTTCTAAGGGGTTCGAGCGTTCAGAAACTGAAAATATTGAATTCCCATTTTCCGCGTCACATCTTTGTTCGAGGGGGCTTAAATCGTATTTTTGGCCTAACTCCTACCTCGGATAACATTTTTGAGCGATTCCAAAGCCTGACATGTTATTTTTACCATTTTTAAGGGATTCTAGCGCTCTGAAGCTAAAAAATTTTAACTCCTATTTTTCGCGTCGATTCCTTGTTCGTGGGGCCCAAATTGTATTTTAGGCCTAACTCCTAGCTCGGATAACATTTTTGAGCGATTCCAAAGACTGACATGTTTATTTTTACCTTTTTTAAGGGGTTCTTGATCTGAGAAGCTGAAAATTTCGAATTCCGATTTTTTGCGTTGGTTAATTGTTCGTGGGGGCCCAAATCGTATTTTTGGCCTAACTCTTAGCTCGGATAACATTTTTGAGCGATTCCAAAGCCTGACCTGTTTTTTTTTCATTCTTAGGGGGTTTGAGCGTCAGAAATTGAAAATATTGAAGTTCGATTTTTCTTGTCGTTTCTTTGTTCGTTGGGGCCGAAATCATACTTTTGGCCTATCTCTTAATGTGGATAAAATTTTTGAACCAATCCAATGCCTGACATGTTTTTTTTACCATTCATAAGTTGTTCGGGAGCTCAGAAGCTGAAAATATTAAAGTCCGATTTCGCGTCAGTTAATTCTTCGTGGGGGCCTAAATCGTATTTTTAGCCTAACTCCTAGCTCGGATAACATTTTTGAGCGATTCCAAAGCCTTACATGTTTTTTTTACCATTTTTAAGGGGTTCATGATCCCAGAAGCTGAAAATTTCGAAGTCCGATTTTTCGTATAAGTTAATATTTCGTGGGGCCCCAAATTGTATTTTTGGCCTAACTCCTAGCTCGGATAATATTTTAGAGCGATTCCAAAGCCTGACATGTTTTTTTACCATTTCTAAGGGGTTCGAGCGATCAGAAGCTGATAATTTTTAGGTTTGATTTTTCGCTTCGGTTCTTTGTTCGTGGGGCCCAAATCGTATTTTAGGCCTAACTCCTAGCTCGGATAACATTTTTGAGCGATTCCAAAGCCTGAGATGTTTTTTTTCCCATTTTTAAGGGGTTCGTGATCTCAGAAGATGAAAATTTCGAAGTCCGATTTTTCGCGTTGGTTAATTGTTCGTGGGGGCCCAAATCTTATTTTTTGCCTAACTCTTACCTCCGACAACATTTTTGAGGGATTCCAAAGCCTAATATGTTTTTCTACCATTTCTAAGGGGATCGAGAGTTCAAAAATTGAAAAAATTGAAGTCCGGTTTTTCTTGTCGGTTCTTTGTTCGACGGGGCCTAAATCGTATTTTATCCCTAACTCCTAGCTCGGATAACATTTTTGAGCGATTCCAAAGCCTGACAATTTTTTTACCATTTCTAAGTGTTTGAGCGCTCTGAAGCTAAAAATTTTGAAGTCCAATTTTCGCGTCGGTTCTTTGTTCGTGGGGCCTAAATTGAATTTTAGGCCTAACTCGTAGCTCGGATAAAATTTTATAGGGATTCCAAACCCTGACATGTTTTTTACTATTTCTAAGGGGTTCGAGCGCTCTTTAGCTAAAATTTTGATGTCCGATTTTTCGCATCGGTTCTTAGTTCGTGGGACACAAATTGTATTTTAGGCCTAACTCCTAGCTCGGATAACATTTTTGAGCGATTCCAAAGCCTGACATGTCTTTTTACCATTTTTAAGGGGTTCGTGATCCCAGAAGCTGTAAATTTCGAAGTCCGATTTTTCACATTAGTTAATTTTTCGTGGGGCCCCAAATTGTATTTTTGGCCTAACTCCTAGCTCGGATAATATTTTAGAGCAATTCCAAAGCCTGACATGTTTTTTTACCATTTCTAAGGGGCTCGAGCGGTCAGAAGCTGATAATTTTTAAGTTTGATTTTTCGCTTCGGTTCTTTGTTCGTGGGGCCCAAATTGTATTTTAGGCCTAACTCCTAGGTCGGATAACATTTTTGTGCGATTCCAAAGCCTGAGATGTTTTTTTTCCAATTTTTAAGGGGTTCGTGATCTCAGAAGATGAAAATTTCGTAGTCCGATTTTTCGGGTTGGTTAATTGTTCGTGGGGCCCAAATCTTATTTTTTACCTAACTCTTTGCTCAGATAATATTTTTGAGGGATTCCAAAGCCTCACATGTTTTTTTACCATTTCTAAGGGGATCGAGAGTTCAGAAATTGAAAAAATTGAAGTCCGAATTTTCTTGTCGGTTCATTGTTCGACGGGTCCTAAATCGTATTCTTGCCCTAACTCATAGCTCGGATAACATTTTTGAGCGATTCTAAAGCCTCACATGAGTTTTACCATTTCTATGGGGTTCGAGCGCTCTGTAGCTTGAAATTTTGAAGTCCGATTTTTCGCATCGGTTCTTTGTTCGTGGGGCCCAAATTGTATTTTAGGCCTAACTCCTAGCTCAGATAACATTATTGGGCGATTCCAAAGCCTGACATATATTTTTTACCATTTTTAAGGGGTTGGAGCGCTCAGAAGCTGAAAATTTTGAAGTCCGATTTTTCGCGTCGGTTCTTTGTTCGTGGGGCCCAAATTGTATTTTAGGCCTAACTCCTAGCTCCGATAACATTTTTGAGCGATTGCAAAGCATGACATGTTTTTATTTACCATTTTAAAGGAGTTCGTGATTTCAGACGCTGAAAATTTCAAAGTCCGATATTTTGCGTTGGTTAATTGTTCGTGGGGGCCCAACTCGTATTTTTTGCCTAACCCTTACCTCGGATAACATTTTTGAGCGATTCCGAAGGCTGACAAGTTTTTTTACCAATTCTAAGGGGTTCGAGCGTTCAGAAACTGAAAAAATTAAAGTCCAATTTTTCGCGTCGGTTCTTAGTTCGAGGGGGCCTAAATCGTATTTTTGGCTTAACTCCTAGATCGGATAACATTTTTGAGCGATTCCAAAGCCTGACATTTTTTTACCATTTCTAAGGGGTTAGAGCGTTCTGAAGCTAAAAAATTTGAAGTCCGATTTTTCGTGTCGGTTCTTTGTTCGTGGGGCCCATATTGTATTTTAGGCCTAACTCCTATCACGAATAACATTTTTGAGCGATTCCAAAGCCTGACATGTAATTTTTACCATTTTAACGGGTTCGTGATCTCAGAAGCTGAAAATTTCGAAGTCCGATTTTTCGCGTTGGTTTATTGTTCGTGAGGTCCCAAATCGTATTTTATGCCTGACTCTTAGCTCGGATAACATTTTTTAGCGATTCCAAAGCCTAACATGTTTTTTACCATTCTTAAGGGGTTCGAGCGCTCAGAAACTGAAAATATTGAAGTTCAATTTTTCACGTCGTTTCTTTGTTCGTGGGGGTCGAAATCATATTTTTGGCCTAACTCTTAACTCGGATAACATTTTTGAGCCACTCTAAAGCCTGACATGTTTTTTTACCATTTATAAGTTGTTCGCGAGCTCAGAAGCTGAAAATATTAAAGTCCGAGTTCGCGTCAGTTAATTCTTCGTGGGGGCCTAAATCGTATTTTTAGCCTAACTCTTAGCTCAGATAACATTTTTGATCGATTCCAAAGCATGACATGTTTTCTTACCAATTTTAAGGGGTTCGTGATCTCAGAAGCTGAAAATTTCGAAGTCCGATTTTTCGCGTTAGTTAATTTTTCGTGGGGCCCGAAATTGTATTTTTGGCCTAACTCCTAGCTTGGATAATATTTTAGGGCGATTCCAAAGCCTGACATCTATTTTTACCATTTCTAAGGGGTTCGAGCGCTCAGAAGCTAAAAATTTTAAAATCCGATTTTTCGTTTCTGTTCGTTGTTCACGGGGCCCAAATTGTATTTTAGGCCTAACTCCTAGCACTGATAACATTTTTGAGCGATTCCAAAGCGTGACATGTTTTTTTCCATTTCTAAGGGGTTCGAGCGTTCAGAAACTGAAATAATTGAAGTGCGATTTTTCGCGTTGGTTCTTTGTTCGATGGGGCCTAAATCGTATTTTTTGCCTAACTCCTAGCTCGGATAACATTTTTGAGCGATTCCAAAGCGTGACATTTTTTTACCATTTCTAAGGGGTTCGAGCGCTCTGAAGCTAAACATTTTGAAGTCTGATTTTTTGTGTCGGTTCTTTGTTCGTGGGGCCCAAATTTTATTTTAGGCCTAACTCTTATCTAGAATAACATTTTTGAGCGATTCCAAAGCCTGACATGTTTTTTTTACCATTTTTAAGGGGTTCGTGATCTCAGAAGCTAAAAATTTCGAAGTCCATGTTTCGCGTTGGTTAATTGTTCGTAGGGGCAAAAAGTGTATTTTTGGCTTAACTCTTAGCTCGGAAAACATTTTTGCGCGATTCCAAAGCCTAACATGTTTTTTTACCATTTCTAAGGGGTTCGAGCGTTCAGAAACTGAAAATATTTAATTACCATTTTTCCCGTCACTCGTTTGTTCGAGGGGGACTAAATCGTATTTTTGGCCTAACACCTAGCTCGGATAACATTTTTGAGCGACTCCAAAGCCTGACATGTTTTTTTTACCATTTCTAAGGGGTTCGAGCGTTTAGAAACTGAAAATATTGAATTCCCATTTTTCGCGTCACTTCTTTGTTCGAGGGGACCTAAATCGTATTTTTGGCCTAACTCCTAGCTCAGATAACATTTTTGAGCGATTCCAAAGCCTGACATGTTATTTTCACCATTTTTAAGGGATTCGAGCGCTCTGAAGCTAAAAAATTTTAACTCCGATTTTTCGCGTCGGTTCGTTGTTCGTGGGGCCCAAATTGTATTTTAGGCCTAACTCCTAGCTCGGATAACATTTTTGAGCGATTCCAAACTCTGACATGTTTTTTTTACCAATTTAAAGGGGTTCTTGATCTCAGAAGCTGAAAATTTCGAATTCCGATTTTTTGCGTTGGTTAATTTTTCGTGGGGGCCCAAATTGTATTTTTGGCCTAACTCTTAGCTCGGATAACATTTTTAAGCGATTCGAAAGACTGACCTGATTTTTTTTTCCATTCTTAAGGGGTTCGAGCGCTCAGAAATTTAAAATATTGAAGTTTGATTTTTCGCGTCGTTTCTTTGTTCGTTGGGGCCGAAATCATACTTTTGGCCTATCTCTTAATGTGGATAACATTTTTGAACCAATCCAAAGCCTGACATGTTTTTTTACCATTTATAAATTGTTCGGGAGCTCAGAAGCTGAAAATATTAAAGTCCGATTTCGCGTCACTTAATTCTTTGTGGGGGCCTAAATCGTATTTTTAGCCTAACTCTTAGCTCGGATAACATTTTGGAGCGATTCTAAAGCCTGACATGGTATTTTTACCAATTTTAAGGGGTTCGTGATCA
This sequence comes from Patellifolia procumbens, assembly GCA_947645195.1. Classification (NCBI taxonomy): domain Eukaryota; kingdom Viridiplantae; phylum Streptophyta; class Magnoliopsida; order Caryophyllales; family Amaranthaceae; genus Patellifolia; species Patellifolia procumbens. The sequence goes on from CANSGD010000953.1 coordinate 2,788,869, forward strand.
CAGAAGCTTAAAATTACGAAGTCCGATTTTTCGCATTAGTTAATTTTTCGTGGGGCCCCAAATTGTATTTTTGGCCTAACTCCTAGCTCAAATAATATTTTAGAGCAATTCCAAAGCCTGACATGTTTTTTTACCATATCTAAGGGGTTCGAGCGGTCACAAGCTGATAATTTTTAAGTTTGATTTTTCGCTTCGGTTCTTTGTTCGTGGGGCCCAAATTGTATTTTAGGCCTAACTCCTAGCTCGGATAACATTTTTGAGCGATTCCAAAGCCTGAGATGTTTTTTTTCCCATTTTTAAGGGGTTCGTGATCTCAGAAGATGAAAATTTCAAAGTCCGATATTTCGCGTTGGTTAATTGTTCGTGGGGGCCCAAATCTTATTTTTGGCCTAACTCTTAGCTCGGATAACATTTGTGAGGGATTCCAAAGCCTGACATGTTCTTTTACCATTTCTAAGGGGATCGAGAGTTCACAAATTGAAAAAATTAAAGTCCGATTTTTCTTGTCGGTTCTTTGTTCGACGGGGCCTAAATCGTATTTTTGCCCTAACTCCTAACTCGGATAACATTCTTGAGCGATTCAAAAGCCTGACATGTATTTTTCACCATTTTTAAGGGGTTCGAGCGCTCAGATGCTGAAAATTTTGAAGTCCGATTTTTCGCGTCGGTTCTTTGTTCGTGGGGCCCAAATTGTATTTTAGGCCTAACTCCTTTCTCCGATAACATCATTGAGCGATTCCAAAGCATGACATGTATTTTTGTTTTTACAATTTTAAAGGAGTTCGTGATTTCAGAAGCTTAAAATTTTGAAGTCCGATTTTTTGTGTTGGTTAATTGTTCGTGGGGGCCCAAATCGTATTTTTGGCCTAACCCTTAGCTCGGATATCATATTTGAGCAATTCCGAAGGCTGACAAGTTTTTTTACCAATTCTAAGGGGTTCGAGCGTTAAGAAACTGAAAAAATTAGAGTCCAATTTTTCGCGTCGGTTCTTTGTTTGAGGGGACCTAAATCGTATTTTAGGCCTAACTCCTAGCTCGGATAACATTTTTGAGCGATTCCAAAGCCTGTCATTTTTTTTACCATTTCTAAGGGGTTCGAGCGTTATGAAGCTAAAAAATTTGAAGTCCGATTTTTCATGTCGGTTCTTTGTTCGTGGGGCCCATATTGTATTTGAGGCCTAACTCCTATCTCGAATAACATTTTTGAGCGATACCAAAGCCTGACATGTTTTTTTTACCATTTTTAAGGGGTTCGTGATCTCAGAAGCTGAAAATTTTGAAGTCCGATTTTTCGCGTTGGTTAATTGTTCGTGCGGGCCTAAATCGTATTTTTGGCCTAACTCTTAGCTCGGATAACATTTTTGAGCGATTCCAAAGCCTGACATTTTTTTAAACCATTTTTAAGGGGTTCACACGTTCAGAAACTGAAAATATTGAATTCCCATTTTTCGCGACACTTCTTTGTTGGAGGGGGCCTAAATCTAATTTTTGGCCTAACTCCTAGCTCGGATAACATTTTTGAGCGATTCCAAAGCCTGACATGTTTTTTAAACAATTTCTAAGGGGTTCGAGCGCTCTGAAGCTAAAGATTTTTAACTCAGATTATTCACGTCGTTTCTTTGATCGTGGGGCCCAAATTGTATTTTAGGCCTAACTCCTAGCTCGGATAACATTTTTGAGTGATTTCAAAGCCTGAAGTGTTTTTTTACCATTTTATGGGGTTCTTGATCTCCAAAGCTGAAAATTTCGAAGACCGATTATTCGCGTTGGTTAATTGTTCGTGGGGGCCCAAATCGTATTTTTGGACTAACTCTTAGCTCGGATAACATTTTTGAGCGATTCCAAAGCCTGACCTGTTTTTTTTCATTCTTAGGGGGTTTGAGCGTCAGAAATTGAAAATATTGAAGTTCGATTTTTCGCGTCGTTTCTTTGTTCGTTGGGGCCGAAATCATACTTTTGGCCTATCTCTTAATGTGGATAAAATTTTTGAACCAATCCAAAGCCTGACATGTTTTTTTAACCATTCATAAGTTGTTCGGGAGCTCAGAAGCTGAAAATATTAAAGTCCGATTTCGCGTCAGTTAATTCTTCGTGGGGGCCTAAATCGTATTTTTAGCCTAACTCTTAGCTCGGATAACATTTTGGAGCAATTCCAAAGCCTGACATGGTATTTTTACCAATTTTAAGGGGTTCGTGATCACAGAAGCTGAAAATTTCAATGTCCGATTTTTCGCGTTGGTTAATTGTTCGTGGGGGCCCAAATAGTATTTTTGGCCTAACTCTAAGCTTGGATAACATTTTTGAGCGATTCCAAAGCGTGACACGTTTTTTTACCATTTCTAAGGGGTTCGAGCGCTCTGAAGCTAAAAATTTTGAAGTCCAATTTTTCGCGTCGTTTCATAGTTCGTGGGGCCCAAATTGTATTTTAGGCCTAACTCGTAGCTCGGATAAAATTTTATAGGGATTCCAAACCCTGACATGTTTTTTACTATTTCTAACGGGTTCGAGCGCTGTTTAGCTAAAAATTTTGATGTCCGATTTTTCCCATCGGTTCTTAGTTCGTGGGGCACAAATTGTATTTTAGGCCTAACTCCAAGCTCGGATAACATTTTTGAGCGATTCAAAAGCCTGACATGTTTTTTTTACCATTTTTAAGGGATTCGTGATCCCAGAAGCTGAAAATTTCGAAGTCAATTTTTTCGCATAAGTTAATTTTTCGTGGGGCGCCAAATTGTATTTTTGGCCTTACTCCTAGCTCGGATAATATTTTAGAGCGATTCCAAAGCCTGACATGTTTTTTTACCATTTCTAAGGGGTTCGAGCGATCAGAAGCTGATAATTTTTAAGTTTGATTTTTCGCTTCGGTTCTTTGTTCGTGGGGCCCAAATCGTATTTTAGGCCTAACTCCTAGCTCGGATAACATTTTTGAGTGATTCCAAAGCCTGAGATGTTTTTTTTCCCATTTTTAAGGGGTTCGTGATCTCAGAAGATGAAAAATTTCGAAGTCTGATTTTTCGCGTTGGTTAATTGTTCGTGGGGGCCCAAATCTTATTTTTTGCCTAACTCTTACCTCGGATAACATTTTTGAGGGATTCCAAAGCCTGATATGTTTTTTTTGACCATTTCTAAGGGGATCGAGTGTTCAGAAATTGAAAAAATTGAAGTCCGGTTTTTCTTGTCGGTTCTTTGTTCGACCGGGCCTAAATCGTATTTTTGCCCTAACTCCTAGCTCGGATAACATTTTTGAGCGATTCTAAAGCCTGACATGATTTTTACCATTTCTATGAGGTTCGAGCGCTCTGTTGCTTAAAATTTTGAAGTCCGATATTTCGCATCGGTTCTTTGTTCGTGGGGCCCAAATTGTATTTTAGGCCTAACTCCTAGCTCAGATAACATTTTTGAGCGATTCCGAAGGCTGACAAGTTTTTTACCAATTCTAAGGGGTTCGAGTGTTCAGAAACTGAAAAATTAAAGTCCAATTTTTCTCGTCGGTTCTTAGTTCGAGGGGGCCTAAATCGTATTTTTGGCTTAACTCCTAGCTCGGATAACATTTTTGAGCGATTCCAAAGCCAGACATTTTTTTACCATTTCTAAGGGTTTGAGCGCTCTGAAGCTAAAAATTTTGAAGTCCAATTTTCGCGTCGGTTCTTTGTTCGTGGGGCCCAAATTGTATTTTATGCCTAACTCGTAGCTCGGATAAAATTTTTTAGGGATTCCAAACCCTGACATGTTTTTTTACCATTTTTAAGGGGTTCGTGATCCCAGAAGCTGAAAAATTCGAAGTCCGATTTTTCGTATTAGTTAATTTTTCGTGGGGCCCCAAATTGTATTTTTGGCCTAACTCCTAACTCGGATAATATTTTAGAGCAATTCCAAAGCCAGACATGTTTTTTTACCATTTCTAAGGGGTTCGAGCGGTCAGAAGCTGATAATTTTTTAGTTTGATTTTTCGCTTCGGTTCTTTGTTCGTGGGGCCCAAATTGTATTTTAGGCCTAACTCCTAGCTCGGATTTTTGAGCGATTCCAAAGCCTGAGATTTTTTTTTCCCATTTTTAAGGGGTTCGTGATCTCAGAAGATGAAAATTTCGTAGTTCGATTTTTCGCGTTGGTTAATTGTTCGTGGGGCCCAAATCTTATTTTTTACCTAACTCTTTGCTCAGATAACATTTTTGAGGGATTCCAAAGCCTGACATGTTTTTTTACCATTTCTAAGGGGATCGAGAGTTCAGAAATTGAAAAAATTGAAGTCCGATTTTACTTGTCGGTTCTTTGTTCGACGGGGCCTAAATCGTATTTTTGCCCTAACTCCTAGCTCGGATAACATTTTTGAGCGATTCTAAAGCCTCACATGATTTTTACCATTTCTATGGGGGTCGAGCGCTCTGTAGCTTGAAATTTTGAAGTCCGATTTTTCGCATCGGTTTTTTGTTCGTAGGGCCCAAATTGTATTTTAGGCCTAACTCATAGCTCAGATAACATTTTTGGGCGATTCCAAAGCCTGACATGTATTTTTTTACCATTTTTAAGGGGTTGGAGCGCTCAGAAGCTGAAAATTTTGAAGTCCGATTTTTCGCGCCGGTTCTTTGTTCGTGGGGCCCAAATTGTATTTTAGGCCTAACTCCTAGCTCCGATAACATTTTTGAGCGGTTCCAAAGCATGACATGTTTTTATTTACCATTTTAAAGGAGTTCGTGATTTCAGAAGCTGAAATTTTCAAAGTCCGATATTTTGCGTTGGTTAATTGTTCGTGGGGGCCCAACTCGTATTTTTTGCCTAACCCTTAGCTCGAATCACATTTTTGAGCGATATCGAAGGCTGAGTTTTTTTACCAATTCTAAGGGGTTCGAGCGTTCAGAAACTGAAAATATTAAAGTCCAATTTTTCGCGTCGGTTCTTAGTTCGAGGGGCCTAAATCGTATTTTTGTCTTAACTCCTAGATCGGATAACATTTTTGAGCGATTCCAAAGCCTGACATTTTTTTACCATTTCTAAGGGGTTCGAGCGTTCTGAAGCTAAAGAATTTGAAGTCCGATTTTTCGTGTCGGTTCTTTGTTCGTGGGGCCCATATTGTATTTTAGGCCTAACTCCTATCACGAATAACATTTTTGAGCGATTCCAAAGCCTGACATGTATTTTTTACCATTTTAACGGGTTCTTGATCTCAAAATTTGAAAATTTCGAAGACCGATTTTTCGCGTTGGTTAATTGTTCGTGGGGGCCCAAATCGTATTTTTGGCCTAACTCTTAGCTCGGATAACATTTTTTAGCGATTCCAAAGCCTAACATGTTTTTTTACCATTCTTAAGGGGTTCGAGCGCTCAGAAACTGAAAATATTGAAGTTCGATTTTTCTCGTCGTTTCTTTGTTCGTGGGGGTCAAAATCATATTTTTGGCCTAACTCTTAACTCGGATAACATTTTTGAGCCACTCTAAAGCCTGACATGTTTTTTTACCATTTATAAGTTGTTCGCGAGCTCAGAAGCTGGAAATATTAAAGTCCGATTTCGCGTCAATTAATTCTTCGTGGGGGCCTAAATCGTATTTTTAGCCTAACTCTTAGCTCGGATAACATTTTGGAGCGATTCCAAAGCCTGACATGGTATTTTTACCAATTTTAAGGGGTTCGTGATCGCAGAAGTTGAAAATTATGAAGTCCGATTTTTCGCATTAGTTAATTTTTCGTGGGGCCCCAAATTGTATTTTTGGCCTAACTCCTAGCTCAAATAATATTATAGAGCGATTCCAAAGCCTGACATGTTTTTTTACCATATCTAAGGGGTTCGAGCGGTCAGAAGCTGAAAATTTTTAAGTTTGATTTTTCGCTTCTGTTCTTTGTTCGTGGGGCCCAAATTGTATTTTAGGCCTAACTCCTAGCTCGGATAACATTTTTGAGCGATTCCAAAGCCTGAGATGTTTTTTTTCCCATTTTTAAGGGGTTCGTGATCTCAGAAGATGAAAATTTCAAAGTCCGATACTTCGCGTCGGTTAATTGTTCGTGGGGGCCCAAATCTTATTTTTGGCCTAACTCTTACCTCGGATAACATTTTTGAGGGATTCCAAAGCCTGATATGTTTTTTTACCATTTCTAAGGGGATCGAGTGTTCAGAAATTGAAAAAATTGAAGTCCGGTTTTTCTTGTCGGTTCTTTGTTCGACCGGGCCTAAATCGTATTTTTGCCCTAACTCGTAGCTCGGATAACATTTTTGAGCGATTCTAAAGCCTGACATGATTTTTACCATTTCTATGAGGTTCGAGCGCTCTGTTGCTTAAAATTTTGAAGTCCGATATTTCGCATCGGTTCTTTGTTCGTGGGGCCCAAATTATATTTTAGGCCTAACTCCTAGCTCAGATAACATTTTTGAGCGATTCCGAAGGCTGACAAGTTTTTTACCAATTCTAAGGGGTTCGAGTGTTCAGAAACTGAAAAATTAAAGTCCCATTTTTCTCGTCGGTTCTTAGTTCGAGGGGGCCTAAATCGTATTTTTGGCTTAACTCCTAGCTCGGATAACATTTTTGAGCGATTCCAAAGCCAGACATTTTTTTACCATTTCTAAGGGTTTGAGCGCTCTGAAGCTAAAAATTTTGAAGTCCAATTTTCGCGTCGGTTCTTTGTTCGTGGGGCCCAAATTGTATTTTATGCCTAACTCGTAGCTCGGATAAAATTTTTTAGGGATTCCAAACCCTGACATGTTTTTTTACTATTTTTAAGGGGTTCGTGATCCCAGAAGCTGAAAAATTCGAAGTCCGATTTTTCGTATTAGTTAATTTTTCGTGGGGCCCCAAATTGTATTTTTGGCCTAACTCCTAACTCGGATAATATTTTAGAGCAATTCCAAAGCCAGACATGTTTTTTTACCATTTCTAAGGGGTTCGAGCGGTCAGAAGCTGATAATTTTTTAGTTTGATTTTTCGCTTCGGTTCTTTGTTCGTGGGGCCCAAATTGTATTTTAGGCCTAACTCCTAGCTCGGATTTTTGAGCGATTCCAAAGCCTGAGATTTTTTTTCCCATTTTTAAGGGGTTCGTGATCTCAGAAGATGAAAATTTCGTAGTTCGATTTTTCGCGTTGTTTAATTGTTCGTGGGGCCCAAATCTTATTTTTTACCTAACTCTTTGCTCAGATAACATTTTTGAGGGATTCCAAAGCCTGACATGTTTTTTTACCATTTCTAAGGGGATCGAGAGTTCAGAAATTGAAAAAATTGAAGTCCAATTTTACTTGTCGGTTCTTTGTTCGACGGGGCCTAAATCGTATTTTTGCCCTAACTCCTAGCTCGGATAACATTTTTGAGCGATTCTAAATCCTCACATGATTTTTACCATTTCTATGGGGGTCGAGCGCTCTGTAGCTTGAAATTTTGAAGTCCGATTTTTCGCATCGGTTTTTTGTTCGTAGGGCCCAAATTGTATTTTAGGCCTAACTCATAGCTCAGATAACATTTTTGGGCGATTCCAAAGCCTGACATGTATTTTTTTACCATTTTTAAGGGGTTGGAGCGCTCAGAAGCTGAAAATTTTGAAGTCCGATTTTTCGCGCCGGTTCTTTGTTCGTGGGGCCCAAATTGTATTTTAGGCCTAACTCCTAGCTCCGATAACATTTTTGAGCGGTTCCAAAGCATGACATGTTTTTATTTACCATTTTAAAGGAGTTCGTGATTTCAGAAGCTGAAATTTTCAAAGTCCGATATTTTGCGTTGGTTAATTGTTCGTGGGGGCCCAACTCCTATTTTTTGCCTAACCCTTAGCTCGGATCACATTTTTGAGCGATATCGAAGGCTGAGTTTTTTTACCAATTCTAAGGGGTTCGAGCGTTCAGAAACTGAAAATATTAAAGTCCAATTTTTCGCGTCGGTTCTTAGTTCGAGGGGCCTAAATCGTATTTTTGTCTTAACTCCTAGATCGGATAACATTTTTGAGCGATTCCAAAGCCTGACATTTTTTTACCATTTCTAAGGGGTTCGAGCGTTCTGAAGCTAAAGAATTTGAAGTCCGATTTTTCGTGTCGGTTCTTTGTTCGTGGGGCCCATATTGTATTTTAGGCCTAACTCCTATCACGAATAACATTTTTGAGCGATTCCAAAGCCTGACATGTATTTTTTACCATTTTAACGGGTTCTTGATCTCAAATTTTGAAAATTTCGAAGACCGATTTTTCGCGTTGGTTAATTGTTCGTGGGGGCCCAAATCGTATTTTTGGCCTAACTCTTAGCTCGGATAACATTTTTTAGCGATTCCAAAGCCTAACATGTTTTTTTACCATTCTTAAGGGGTTCGAGCGCTCAGAAACTGAAAATATTGAAGTTCGATTTTTCTCGTCGTTTCTTTGTTCGTGGGGGTCAAAATCATATTTTTGGCCTAACTCTTAACTCGGATAACATTTTTGAGCCACTCTAAAGCCTGACATGTTTTTTTACCATTTATAAGTTGTTCGCGAGCTCAGAAGCTGGAAATATTAAAGTCCGATTTCGCGTCAATTAATTCTTCGTGGGGGCCTAAATCGTATTTTTAGCCTAACTCTTAGCTCGGATAACATTTTGGAGCGATTCCAAAGCCTGACATGGTATTTTTACCAATTTTAAGGGGTTCGTGATCACAGAAGTTGAAAATTATGAAGTCCGATTTTTCGCATTAGTTAATTTTTCGTGGGGCCCCAAATTGTATTTTTGGCCTAACTCCTAGCTCAAATAATATTATAGAGCGATTCCAAAGCCTGACATGTTTTTTTACCATATCTAAGGGGTTCGAGCGGTCAGAAGCTGAAAATTTTTAAGTTTGATTTTTCGCTTCTGTTCTTTGTTCGTGGGGCCCAAATTGTATTTTAGGCCTAACTCCTAGCTCGGATAACATTTTTGAGCGATTCCAAAGCCTGAGATGTTTTTTTCCCATTTTTAAGGGGTTCGTGATCTCAGAAGATGAAAATTTCAAAGTCCGATACTTCGCGTCGGTTAATTGTTCGTGGGGGCCCAAATCTTATTTTTGGCCTAACTCTTAGCTCGGATAACATTTGTGAGGCATTCCAAAGCCTGACATGTTCTTTTACTATTTCTAAGGGGATCGAGAGTTCAGAAATTGAAAAAATTAAAGTCTGATTTATCTTGTCGGTTCTTTGTTCGATGGGGCCTAAATCATATTTTTGCCCTAACTCCTAACTCGGATAACATTTTTGAGCGATTCCAAAGCCTGACATGTATTTTTCACCATTTTTAAGGGGTTCGAGAGCTCTGATGCTGAAAATTTTGAAGTCCGATTTTTTGCGTCGTTTCTTTGTTCGTGGGGCCCAAATTGTATTTTAGGCCTAACTCCTTTCTCCGATAACATTTTTGAGCGATTCCAAAGCATGACATGTTTTTTTTTTACAATTTTAAAGGAGTTCGTGATTTCAGAAGCTTAAAATTTCGAAGTCCGATTTTTTGCGTTGGTTAATTGTTCGTGGGGGCCCAAATCGTATTTTTGGCCTAACCCTTAGCTCGGATAACATTTTTGAGCGATTCCAAGGCTGACAAGTTTTTTTTACCAATTCTAAGGGGTTCGAGCGTTAAGAAACTGAAAAAATTAAAATCCCATTTTTCGCGTCGGTTCTTTGTTTGAGGGGACCTAAATCGTATTTTAGGCCTAACTCCTAGCTCGGATAACATTTTTGAGCGATTCCAAGGCCTGTCATTTTTTTTACCATTTCTAAGGGGTTCGAGCGTTCTGAAGCTAAAAAATTTGAAGTCCGATTTTTCGTGTCGGTTCTTTGTTCGTGGGGCCCATATTGTATTTTAGGCCTAACTCCTATCTCGAATAACATTTTTGAGCGATACCAAAGCCTGACATGTTTTTTTTACCATTTTTAAGGGGTTCGTAATCTCAGAAGCTGAAAATTTTGAAGTCCGATTTTTCGCGTTGGTTAATTGTTCGTGGGGCCTAAATCGTATTTTTGGCCTAACTCTTAGCTCGGATAACATTTTTGAGCGATTCCAATGCCTGACATTTTTTTTACCATTTCTAAGGGGTTCACGCGTTCAGAAACTGAAAATATTTAATTCCCATTTTTCGCGTCACTTCTTTGTTCGAGGGGGCCTAAATCTAATTTTTAGCCTAACTCCTAGCTCGGATAACATTTTTGAGCGATTCCAAAGCCTGACATGTTTTTTAAACCATTTCTAAGGGGTTCGAGCGCTCTGAAGCTAAAGATTTTTAACTCAGATTTTTCACGTCGTTTCTTTGATCGTGGGGCCCAAATTGTATTTTAGGCCTAACTCCTAGCTCGGATAACATTTTTGAGTGATTCCAAAGCCTGAAGTGTTTTTTTACCATTTTTATGGGGTTCTTGATCTCCAAAGCTGAAAATTTCGAAGACCGATTTTTCGCGTTGGTTAATTGTTCGTGGGGGCCCAAATTGTATTTTTGGACTAACTCTTAGCTCGGATAACATTTTTGAGCGATTCCAAAGCCTAACATGTTTTTTTACCATTCTTAAGGGGTTCGAGCGCTCAGAAACTGAAAATATTAAAGTTCAATTTTTCTCGTCGTTTCTTTGTTTGTTGGGGTCGAAATCATATTTTTGGCCTAACTCTTAACTCAGATAACATTTTTGAGCTACTCCAAATCCTGACATGTTTTTTTTACCATTTATAAGTTGTTCGCGAGCTCAGAAACGGAAAATATTAAAGTCCGATTTCGCGTCAGTTAATTGTTCGTGGGGGCCTAAATCGTATTTTTAGCCTAACTTTTAGCTCGGATAACATTTTTGAGCGATTCCAAAGCCTGACCTGTTTTCTTACCAATTTTAAGGGGTTCATGACCTCAGAAGCTGAAAATTTCGAAGTCCGATTTTTTGCGTTAGTTGATTTTTCATGGGGCCCCAAATTGTATTTTTGGCCTAACTCCTAGCTTGGATAATATTTTAGGGCGATTCCAAAGCCTGACATGTATTTTAACCATTTCTAAGGGGTTCTGATAAAATTTTGAAAATTTATTTTAGGCCTAACTCCTAGCTCTGATAACATTTTTGAGCGATTACGAAGCGTGACATGTTTCTTTTTTTACCATTTTTTAGGAGTTCGTGATATCAAAAGCTGAAAATTACGAAGTCCGATTTTTCGCGTTTGTTCTTTGTTCGAGGGGGCAAAAATTGTATTTTAGGCCTAACTCCTAACTCGGATAACATTTTTGAGCGATTCCAAAGCCTGACATTTTTTTACCATTTCTAACGGTTCGAGCGCTCTGAAGCTAAAAATTTTGAAGTCCCATTTTTCGTGTCAGTTCTTTCTTCGTGGGGCCCAAATTGTATTTTAGGCCTAACTCCTATCTCGAATAACATTTTTGAGCGATTCCAAAGCCTGACATGTTTTTTTTACCATTTTTAAGGGGTTCGTGATCTCAGAAGCTGAAAATTTCGAAGTCCATGTTACGCGTTGTTTAATTGTTCGTGGGGGCCCAAATCGTATTTTTCGCCTAACTCTTAGCTCGGATAATATTTTTGAGCGATTCCAAAGTCTAACATGTTTTTTTACCATTTCTCAAGGGTTCGTGCGTTCAGAAACTGAAAATATTGAATTCCCATTTTTTCGCGTCACTTCTTTGTTCGAGGGGGCCTAAATCGTATTTTTGGCCTAACTCCTAGCTCGGATAACATTTTTGAGCGATTCCAAAGCCTGACATTTTTTTACCATTTCTAAGGGGTTCGAGCGTTTTGAAGCTAAAAAATTTTAAGTCCGATTTTTCGTGTCGGTTCTTTGTTCGTGGGGCCCATATTGTATTTTAGGCCTAAGTCCTATCTTGAATAACATTTCTGAGCGATTCCAAAGCCTGAGATGTTTTTTTTTATCATTTTTAAGGGGTTCGTGATCTCAGAAGCTGAAAATTTTGAAGTACGATTTTTCGCGTTGGTTAATTGTTCGTGGGGGCCCAAATCGTATTTTTGGCCTAAGTTTTAGCTCGGATAACATTTTTGAGCGATTACAAAGCGTGACATTTTTTTTACCATTTCTAAGGGGTTCCCGCGTTCAGAAACTGAAAATATAGAATTCCCATTTTTCGCGTCACTTCTTTGTTCGAGGGGGCCTAAATCGTATTTTTGGCCTAACTCCTAGCTCGGATAACATTTTTGAGCGATTCCAAAGCCTGACATATTTTTTTAACCATTTCTAAGGGGTTCGAGCGCTCTGAAGCTAAAGATTTTTAACTCTGATTTCTCACGTCGTTTCTTTGTTCGTAGGGCCCAAATTATATTTTAGACCTAACTCCTAGCTCGGATAACATTTATGAGCGATTCCAAAGCCTGACATGTTTTTTTACCATTTTTATGGGGTTCTTGATCTCAAAAGCTGAAAATTTCGAAGACTGATTTTTAGCCTAACTCTTAGGTCGGATAACAATTTTGAGTGATTCCAAAGCCTGACATATTTATTTTACCAATTTTAAGGGGTTCGTGATCTCAGAAGCTGAAAATTTCGAAGTCTGATTTTTCCCGTTGGTTAATTGTTCGTGGGGGCCCAAATCATATTTTTGCCCTAACTGTTAGGTTGGATAACATTTTTGAGCGATTCCAAAGCATGACATGTTATTTTACCATTTCTAAGGGGTTCGAGCGTTCAGAAACTGAAACAATTGAAGTCCATTTTTTCGCCTCTGTTCTTTGTTCGAGGGGGCCTAAATCGAATTTTTCCGTAACTCCTAGCTCGGATAAAATTTTTGAGCGACTCCAAAGCGTGACTTGTTTTTTTTACCATTTGTAAGGGGTTTGAGCGCTCTGAAGCTAAAAATTTTGAAGTCCGATTTTTCGCATCGGTTCTTTTTTCGTGGGGCCCAACTTGTATTTTAGGCCTAACTCCTAGCTCGGATAACATTTTTGACTGATTCAAAAGCCTGACATGTTTTTTTCCATTTCTAAGGGGTTCGAGCGCTCTGTAGCTAAAAATTTTGAAGTCCGATTTTACGCATCGGTTCTTTGTTCGTGAGGCCCAAATTGTATTTTAGGCCTAACTCCTAGCTCGGATAACATTTTTGAGTGATTCCAAAGCCTGACATATTTTTTTTACCATTTTTAAGGGGTTCGTGATCTCAGAAGCTTAAAATTTTGAAGTCCGATTTTTCGGGTTAGTTAACTTTTCTTGGGGCCCCAAATTGTATTTTTGGCCTAACTCCAAGCTCGGATAATATTTTAGAGCGATTCCAAAGCCTGACATGTTTATTTTTACCATTTTTAAGGGGTCGTGATCTCGAAGGCTGAAAATTTCGAAGTACGATTTTTCGCGTTGGTTAATTTTTCGTGGGGGCCCAAATCGTATTTTTGGCCTAACTCTTAGCTCATATAACATTTTTGAGCGATTCCAAAGCCTAACATGTTTTTTTACCATTTCTAAGGGGTTCGAGCGCTTAGAAATTGGAAATATTGAATTCCCATTTTTCGCGTCACTACTTTGTTCGAGAAGGCCTAAATCGTATTTTTGGCCAAATTCCTAGCTCGGATAACATTTTTGAACGATTCCAAAGCCTTACATGTCTTTTTACCATTTCTAAGGGTTTCGAGTGCTCTGAAGGTAAAAAATTTTAACTCTGATTTTTCTCGTCGGTTCTTTGTGCGTTGGGCCCAAATTGTATTTTAGGCCTAACTTCTAGCTCGGATAACATTTTTGAGCGATTCCAAAGCCTGACATGTTTTTATTACCATTTTTAAGGGGTTCTTGATCTCAGAAGCTGAGAATTTCGAAGTCCGGTTTTTGCGTGGTTTAAAGTTTCGTGGGGTTCCAAATCGTATTTTTGGCCTAACTCTTAGCTCGGATAACATTTTTGAGCGATTTCAAAGCCTGACATGTTTTTTTACCATTCTTAAGGGGTTCGAGCGCTCAGAAAATGAAAATATTGAAGTTCAATTTTTCGCGTCGTTTCTTGGTGCGTTGGGGCCGAAATCATATTTTTGGCCTCACTCTTAACACAGATAACATTTTTGAGCCACTCCAAAGCCTGAGATGTTTTTTTTTTACCATTTATAAGATGTTCGCGAGCTCAGAAGCTGAAAATATTAAAGCGATTTTGCGTCAGTTAATTGTTCGTGGGGGCCTTAATCGTATTTTTAGCCTAACTCTTAGCTCGGATAACAATTTTGAGCTATTCCAAAGCCTGACATGTTTTTTTTTCAATTTTAAGGGGTTCGTGATATAAGAAGCTGAAAATTTCGAAGTCCGATTTTTCCCGTTGGTTAATTGTTCGTGGGGGCCCAAATCATATTTTTGCCCTAACTCTTAGGTTGGATAACATTTTTGAGCGATTCCAAAGCATGACATGTTTTTTTACCATTTCTAAGGGGTTCGAGCGTTCAGAAACTGAAACAATTGAAGTCCATTTTTTCGCGTCTGTTCTTTGTTCGAGGGGGCCTAAATCGTATTTTTGGCCTAACTCCTAGCTCGGATAAAATTTTTGAGCAATTCCAAAGCGTGACTTGTTTTTATTACCTTTTCTAAGGGGTTCGAGCGCTCTGTAGCTAAATATTTTGAAGTCCAATTTTACGCATCGGTTCCTTGTTCGTGTGGCCCAAATTGTAATTTAGCCTTATTCCAAGCTCAGATAACATTTTTGAGCGAATCCAAATCCTTACATGTTTATTTTACCATTTTCATGGGGTCGTGATCTCAGAAGTTGAAATTTTCGAAGTCCAATTTTTCGCGTTTGTTAATTGTTCGTGGGGGCACAAATCGTATTTTCTTCTAACTCTTAGCTCGGATAGCATTTTTGAGCAATTACAAAGCCTGACATGTTTTTTTACCATTTCTAAGGGGTTCGAGCGTTCAGAAACTGAAAATATTGAATTCCCATTTTTCGCGTCACTTCTTTGTTCGAGGGGGCCTAAATCGTATTTTTTGCCTAACTCCTAGCTCGGATAACATTTTTGAGCGATTCCAAAGCCTGACATGTTTTTTACCATTTCTAAAGGGTTCGAGCGCGCTGTAGCTAAAAATTTTGAAGTCCAATTTTTCGCATCGGTTCTTTGTTCGTGGGGCCCAAATTGTATTTTAGGCCTAACTCCTAGCTCGGATATTATTTTTGAGCGATTCCAAAGCCTGACATGTTTTTTTACCATTGTTAAGGGGTTCGTGATCTCAGAAGCTGAAAATTTTGAAGTCCGATTTTTCTAGTTAGATAATTTTTCGTGGGGCCCCAAATTGTATTTTTAGCCTAACTCCTAGCTCGGATAATATTATAGAGCGATTCCAAATCCTGACATGTTTTTTTTACCATTTCTAAGGGTTCGAGCGCTCAGAAGCTGAAAATTTTGAAATCCGATTTTTTGCGTCGGTTCTTTGTTCGTGGGGCCCAAATTGTATTTTAGGCCTAACTCCTAGCTGCGATAACATTTTTGAGCGATTACAAAGCATGACATGTTTTTTTTTTTACCATTTTTAAGGAGTTCGTGATCTCAATAGCTGAAAATTTCGAAGTCCGATTTTTCGCGTTGGTTAATTGTGTGTGGGGGCCTAAACTGTATTTTGGCCTTACTCCTAGCTCGGATAACATTTTTGAGCGATTCCAAAGCCTGATATTTTTTTTACCATTTCTAAGGGGTTAAAGCGCTCTGAAGCTAAAATTTTGAAGTCCGATTTTCGTGTCGGTTCTTTGTTCGTGGGGCCAAATTGTATTTTAGGCCTAACTCCTATATCGAATAACATTTTTGAGCGATTCAAAAGCCTGGCATGTTTTTTTACCATTTTCAAGGGGTTTGTCATCTCAGAAGCTGAAAGTTTCGAAGTCCGATTTTTCGCATTGGTTAATTTTTCGTTGGGGCCCAAACCGTATTTTTGGTCTAACTCTTAGCTCGGATAACATTCTTGAGCGATTCCAAAGCCTGACATGTGTTTTTACCATTTCTAAGCAGTTCGAGCGTTCAGAAACTGAAAATATTGAATTCACATTTTTCGCGTCACTTCTTTGTTCGAGGGGGCCTAAATCGTATTTTTGGCCTAACTCCTAGCTCGAATAACATTTTTTAGTGATTCCAAAGCCTGACATATTTTTATACCATTTCTAAGGGGTTCGAGCGCTCTGAAGCAAAAAAATTTTAACTTCAATTTTTCGTGTCGGTTCTTTGTTCGTGGGGCCCAAATTAACTCCTAGCTCGGATAACATTTTTGAGCGATTCCAAAGCCTGACATGTTTTTTTTACCATTTTTAAGGGGTTCTTGATCTCAGAAGTTGAAAATTTCGAAGTCCGATTTTTCGCGTTGGATAATTGTTCGTGGGGGCCCAAATCGTATTTTTGGCCTAACTCTTAGCTCGGATAACATTTTTGAGCGATTCCAATGCCTGACATGTTTTTTTTACCATTCTTAAGGGGTTCGAGCGCTCAGAAACAAAAAATATTGAAGTTCGCTTTTTCGCGTCGTTTCCTTGTTCGTTGGGGCCGAAATCTTATTTTTGGGCTAACTCTGAACTCGGATAACGTTTTTGAGCCACTCGAAAGCCAGACATGTATTTTTACCATTTATAAGTTGTTTGCGAGCTAAGAAGCTGAAAATATTAAAGTCTGATTTCATATCAGTTAATTGTTCGTGGGGGCCTAAATCGTATTTTTAGCCTAACTCTTAGCTCGGATAACATTTTTGAGCGATCCCAAAGCCTGACATGTTTTTTTTTACCAATTTTAAGGGGTTCGTGATCTCAGAAGCTGAAAATTTCGAAGTTCGATTTTTCCCGTTGTATAATTGTTCGTGGGGGCCCAAATTATATTTTTAGCCAAACTCTTAGCTTGAATAAAATTTTTGAGCGATTCCAAAGCCTGACATGTTTTTTTACCATTTCAAAGGGATTCGAGCGTTCAGAAAATGAAAAAATTGAAGTGCGATTTTTGCACTGGTTCTTTGTTCGAGGGGGCCTAAATCGTATTTTTGGCCTAACTCCTAGCTCGGATAAAATTTTTAAGGGATTCTAAAGCGTGACATGTTTTTTTACCATTTTTAAGGGGTTTGAGCTCTCTGAAGCTAAAAATTTTGAAGTCCGATCGTTCGCCTCGGTTCTTTGTTCGTGGGGCCCAAATTGTATTTTAAGCCTAACTCGTAGCTGGGATAATATTTTTGAGCGATTCCAAAGCCTGACATATTTTTTACCATTCTTAAGGGGTTCGAGCGCTCAGAAACTGAAAAAATGTTGAAGTTCGATTTTTCGCGTCGTTTCTTTTTGTTTGTTGGGGCCGAAATCATATTTTTGGCCTAACTCTTAACTCGTATTTCGCATCGGTTTTTATTCTTGGGGCCCAAATTGTATTTTAGGCCTAACTCCTAGCTCGGATAATATTTTAGAGCGATTCCAAATCCTGACATGTTTTTTTTACCATTTCTAAGGGTTCGAGCGCTCAGAAGCTGAAAATTTTGAAATCCGATTTTTTGCGTCGGTTCTTTGTTCGTGGGGCCCAAATTGTATTTTAGGCCTAACTCCTACCTGCGATAACATTTTTGAGCGATTCCAAAGCCAGACATGTTTTTTTTTACCATATTTAAGGGGTTCGTGATCTCAGAGGTTGAAAATTTCGAAGTCCGATTTTTCGCGTTGGTTAATTTATCGTGGGGCCCCAAATTGTATTTTTGGCCTTACTCCTAGTTCGGATAATATTTTAGAGCGATTGCAAATCCTAACATGTTTTTTTTACCATTTCTAAGGGATTCGAGCACTCAGAAGCTTAAAATTTTGAAATCCGATTTTTCGCGTCGGTTCTTTGTTCGTGGGGCCCAAATTGTATTTTAGGCCTAACTCCTAGCTCTGATAACATTTTTGAGCAATTCCAAAGCCTGGCATGTTTTTTTAGCATTTTTAAGGGGTTCTTGATCTCAGAGGCTGAAAATTTCGAAGTCCGATTTTTCGCGTAGGTTAATTGTTCGTGGGGGCCCAAATCGTATTTTAGGCCTAACTACTAGCTCGGATAACATTTTTGAGTGATTCCAAAGCGTGACATGTTTTTTTTTACCATTTTTAAAGAGTTTGTGATCTCAGAAACTGAAAATTTCGAAGGCCGATTTTTCGCGTTGGTTAATTGTTCGTGGGTGCCCAAATCGTATTTTTAGCCTAACTCTTAGCTCGGATAACATTTTTGTGCGATTCCAAAGCCTGACATGTTTTTTTTACCATTTCTAAGGGGTTCGAGCGTTTAGAAACTGAAAAAATTGAAGTCCGATTTTTCGCGTAGGTTCTTTGTTCGAGGGGGCCTTAATCGTTTTTTTGGCCTAACTCCTAGCTCGGATATCATTTTTGAGCGATTCCAAAGCCTGACATTTTTTTGCCATTTCTAAAGGGTTCGAGCGCTCCGAAGCTAAAAATTTTGAAGTCCGATTTTTCGTGTCAATTCTTTGTTAGTTGGGCCCAATTTGTATTTTAGGCCTAACTCCTATCTCGAATAACATTTTTGAGAGATTCCAAAGCCCGACAGGTTTTTTTTTTTTTACCATTTTTAAGGCGTTCGTGATCTAAGAAGCCGAAATTTTCAAAGTCCGATTTTTCGCGTTGGCTAATTGTTCGTGGGGGCCCAAATCATATTTTTGGCCTAACTCTTAGCTCGGATAACATTTTTGAGCGATTCCAAAGCCTGACATGTTTTTTTACATTTCTAAGGGGTTCGAGCATTCAGAAACTGAAAATATTGAATTCCCATTTTTCGCGTCACTTGTTTGTTCGAGGGGGCCAAAATCGTATTTTTGGCCTAACTCCTAGCTCGGATAACATTTTTTAGCGATTTCAAAGCCTGACATATTTTTTTACCATTTCTAAGGGGTTGAAGTAGACTTGGCAAAGATAACCCGACCCGAACGACACGACCCGAATGACCCGACCCGAGACTCGAAATTGACCCAAAATTGATGACCTGAAATCAACCCCGAGACCCGAAATGACCCGACCCAAAGATGCTGAACCGAGATTGACCCGACCCGAAAATTAACCCGACCCGAAAATTTACCAGACTCGAAAATTGACCCGATCCGTGAGTGTCCCGAATAATATCTGGTCATAATTTTTAAATTTCACGTAAATCCTCGACGTAGTTTCAAGTCAAGCCAATATAAAGGTTGTGCTCTGATACCAATTCTCCCCCATTAAGCCTAATAGGTCCCATTCCTCGATCAACGATCAAGAACGTTGTAACGTTGTTGGGGGCCTGGGGCAAAGACCAGAAAATTGACCCGACCCGAAAATTGACATAACCCGAAACTAAAAGTGACATACTCGAAACCCGACCCGACCCAAAACCCGACCCGACCCGAAATGGAAGACCGAAGCAGACCCGACCCGACATTGACCCGAAGTCAAGCTGACTCGACCCAGACCCGACCCGAACGACTCGATTGCCACCTATAGGTTCGAGCGCTCTGAAGCTAAAAAAATTTTACTCCGATTTTTCGCGTCGGTTCTTTGTTCTTGGGGGCCTAAATCGTATTTTTGGCCTAATTCCTAGCACGGATAATATTTTTGAGCTATTCCAAATCTGACCTGTTTTTTTTACCAATTTAAAGGTGTTCGAGCGCTCAAAAGCTGAAAATTTTTAATTCCGATTTTTCGCGTCGGTTAATTGTTCGTGGTGGCCAAAATCGTATTTTTTGTCTAACTCTTAGCTCGGATAACATTTTTTAGCAGTCCAAAGCCTGTCAGGTTTTTTTACCATTTCTAAGGGGTTCGAGCGCTCAGAAACTGAAAAAAATGAAGTCTTTTCGCGTGGTTTCTTTGTTCGAGGGGCCTAAATCTTATTTTTTGCCTAACTACTAGTTCGGATAACATTTTTGAGCGATTCCAAAGCCTGACATGTTTTTTTTTACCATTTCTAAGGGGTTCGAGCGCTCTGAAGCTAAAAATTTTGAAGTCCGATTTTTCGCGTCGGCTCTTTGTTCTTGGGGCCTAAATTGTATTTTTAGCCTACCTCCTAGCTCAGATAACATTTTTGAGCGATTCCAAAGCCTGACATGTTTTTTTTTTACCATTTTTAAGGGGTTCGTGACCTCAGAAGCAGAAAATTTCGAAGTCGGATTTTTCGCGTTGGTTAATTGTTCGTTGGGGTCCAGATCATATTTTTGGTCTAACTCCTACGTTGGATAACATTTTAGAGCGATTTCTATGGGGTTCGAGCGCTCAGAAGCTAAAAAATTTGAAGTCAGATTTTTCGCGTCGGTTCTTTATTTGTGGGGCCCAAATTGTATTTTAGGCCTAACTCCTAGCTCGGATAACATTTTTGAGTGATTCCAAAGCGTGACATGTTATTTTTTTACCATTTTCAAGGAGTTCGTGATCTCAGAATCTGAAAATTTCGAAGTCCGATTTTTCGCGTTGGTTAATTGTTCGTGGGTGCCCAAATCGTATTTTTAGCCTAACTCTTAGCTCGGATAACATTTTTGTGCGATTCCAAAGCCTGGCATGTTTTTTTTACCATTTCTAAGGGGTTCGAGCGTTTAGAAACTGAAAAAATTGAAGTCCGATTTTTTGCGTCGGTTCTTTGTTCGAGGGGGCCTTAATCTTTTTTTGGCCTAACTCCTAGCTCGGATATCATTTTTGAGCGATTCCAAAGCCTGACATTTTTTTTGCCATTTCTAAGGGGTTCGAGCGCTCCGAAGCTAAAAATTTTGAAGTCCGATTTTTCGTGTCAATTCTTTGTTAGTTGGGCCCAATTTGTATATTAGGCCTAACTCCTATCTCGAATAACATTTTTGAGAGATTCCAAAGCCCGACAGGTTTTTTTTTATTCCATTTTAAAGGCGTTCGTGATCTAAGAAGCTCAAATTTTCAAAGTCCGATTTTTCGCGTTGGTTAATTGTTCGTGGGGGCCCAAATCATATTTTTGGCCTAACTCTTAGCTCGGATAACATTTTTGAGCGATTCCAAAGCCTGACATGTTTTTTTACATTTCTAAGGGGTTCGAGCATTCAGAAACTGAAAATATTGAATTCCCATTTTTCGCGTCACTTGTTTGTTCGAGGGGGCCAAAATTGTATTTTTGGCCTAACTCCTAGCTCGGATAACATTTTTGAGCGATTTCAAAGCCTGACATGTTTTTTTACCATTTCTAAGGGGTTGAAGTAGACTTGGCAAAGATAACCCGACCCGAACGACACGACCCGAATGACCCGACCCGAGACTCGAAATTGACCCAAAATCGATGACCTGAAATCAACCCCGAGACCTGAAATGACCCGACCCAAAGATGCTGAACCGAGATTGACCCGACCCGAAAGTTAACCCGACCCGAAAATTTACCAGACTCGAAAATTGACCGATCCGAGAGTGTCCCGAATAATATCTATTCATAATTTTTAAATTTCACGTAAATCCTCGACGTAGTTTCAAGTCAAGCCAATATAAAGGTTGTGCTCTGATACCAATTCTCCCCCATTAAGCCTAATAGGTCCCATTCCTCGATCAACGATCAAGAACGTTGTAACGTTGTTGGGGGCCTGGGGCAAAGACCAGAAAATTGACCCGACCTGAAAAGTGACATAACCCGAAACTAAAAGTGACATACTCGAAACCCGACCCGACCCAAAACCCGACCCGACCCGAAATGGAAGACCGAAGCAGACCCGACCCGACCCGACATTGACCCGAAGTCAAGCTGACTCGACCCAGACCCGACCCGAACGACCCGATTGCTACCTATAGGTTCGAGCGCTATGAAGCTAAAAAATTTTTACTCCGATTTTTCGCGTCGGTTATTTGTTCTTGGGGGCCCAAATCGTATTTTTGGCCTAATTCCTAGCACGGATAATATTTTTGACCTACTCCAAATCTGACCTGTTTTTTTTACCAATTTAAAGGTGTTCGAGCGCTCAAAAGCCGAAAATTTTGAATTCCGATTTTTCGCGTCGGTTAATTGTTCGTGGGGGCCAAAATCGTATTTTTGGTCTAACTCTTAGCTCGGATAACATTTTTTAACAGTCCAAAGCCTGTCAGGTTTTTTTACCATTTCTAAGGGGTTCGAGCGCTCAGAAACTGAAAAAAATTAAGTCTTTTCGCGTGGTTTCTTAGTTCGAGGGGCCTAAATCTTATTTTTTGCCTAACTACTAGTTCGGATAACATTTTTGAGCGATTCCAAAGCCTGACATATTTTTTTTACCATTTCTAAGGGGTTCGAGCGCTCTGAAGCTAAAAATTTTGAAGTCCGATTTTTCGCGTCGGCTCTTTGTTCTTGGGGCCTTAATTGTATTTTTAGCCTAACTCCTAGCTCAGATAACAATTTTGAGCGATTCCAAAGCCTGACATATTTTTTTTTACCATTTTTAAGGGGTTCGTGACCTCAGAAGCAGAAAATTTCGAAGTCGGATTTTTCGCGTTGGTTAATTGTTCGTTGGGGCCCAGATGATATTTTTGGCCTAACTCCTACGTTGGATAACATTTTAGAGCGATTTCTATGGGGTTCGAGCGCTCAGAAGCAAAAAATTTGAAGTCAGATTTTTCGCGTCGGTTCTTTGTTCGTGGGGCCCAAATTGTATTTTAGGCCTAACTCCTAGCTCGGATAACATTTTTGAGCGATTCCAAAGCCTGACATGTTTTTTTTTTACCATTTTTAAGGGGTTCGTGATCTCAGAAGCTGAAAATTTCGATGTCCGATTTTTCGCTTTGGTTAATTTTTCGTGGGGGCCCAAATCGTATTTTAGGCCTAACTCCTAGCTTGGATAACATTTTTGAGCAATTCCAAAGCCTGTTTTTCCCATTTCTAAGGGGTTAAAGGGCTAAGAAACTGAAAATATTGAAGTACGATTTTTCGCGTCGGTTCTTGATCGTGGGGGCCTAAATCGTATTTTTGGCCTAACTCCTAGCTCGGATAGCATTTTTGAGCGATTCCAAAGCCTGACACGTTGTTTTATCATTTTTAAGGGGTTTGTGAGCTCAGAAGCTTAAAATATTGAAAACCGATTTTTCGCGTCGTTTCTTGATTCTTTGGGGCCGAAATCGTATTTTTGGCCTAACTCCAAGCTTAGATAACATTTTTGAGCGATTCCAAAGCCTGGCATATTTTTTACCATTTCTAAGGAGTTCGAGCTCTCAGTAACGAAAAAATATTGAAATCCGATTATTCGCGTTGGTTCTTTGTTCGTGGGGGCCCAAAACGTAATTTTGGCCTAACTCCTAGCTCGGATAATATTTTTGAGCGATCCCAAAGCCTGACATATTTTTATACCATTTTTAATGGGTTCGGGCGCTCAAAAGCTGAAAATTTTGAAGTCCGATTTTTCGCGTCGGTTAATTGTTCGTGGGGGCCCAAATCGTATTTTTGCCCTAACTCTTAGCTCGGATAACATTTTTGAGAAATTCCAAAGTGTGACATGTTTTTTTACCATTTCGAAGGGGTTCGAGCGCTCAGATGCTGAAAATTTTGAAATCCGATTTTTCGCGTCCGTTCGTTCTTCGTGTGGGCCAAATTGTATTTTAGGCCTAACTCCTAGCTCTGATAACATTTTTGAGCGATTCCAAAGCGTGACATTTTTTTTACCATTTTTAACGAGTTCGTGATCTCAAAAGCTTAAAATTTCGAAGTCCGATTTTTCGCGTTGTTTGATAGGTTTTAGTCGTATCACCTAATCAAAAATACACCTACGGTCCTCTAACTAAGGTAGTCAGTGGAAGCAGGGTCGAATCCACAGGGAGACAGAGTTTCTAAATCAATATTCAACCAATTCAGCTACTCCAGAGTAAATCAGGAAGGAATTAATTAAACTAATGATTAAGCTAAGAAAGACGAATTAAACAAAGGATTTAACTATGGACTAAAAACCTAGGGTATTAGGTCAGTCCACCACGCTTATACCAATCAAACAAGGGCAACTACTATCACAATATAAATCAAGAGTCGGGGGATTAGAGCCTATGTTGAGCTATGGTTAAGACTCAACGCTCATAGTTCAACATACGCCGCATGTTCACTAACGTAATCAGAACTACTGACGTGTCCTAGGCCTCTAGTCGTAAGACGGATCTGTGCAAACAACTATTAACCACAAGCAACCAAAGAAACTGCGTAATAACGTTAATTACTCAATAAAGAACAAACCACATCATAATCACCCTAATCATGCCCTAGAATTCAATAGGAGTCTAAATCACAATCATGGTATAAACATGGCTTTCCTAACTAACACCCTAGAAAGAGAACTACTCACTCATAATCGAATTAACTACGACAAAACTAATTGAAAACCCTAACAATTGCATCATGAACGATTAAATAAATAAACTAAGCAATCAAGAATAACAAAAGTGATTAGGGTAAGAAAGAATACCAATTGACGAAAGCAGGAACTTTTATTGAAATCGAAATAGGTTTGATCACCTCTAAATTAATCTAAAGTGTTTGAATTAAACTAAGAACAATGAGAAGTAACTCTAGTCTAAAGCTGATGAAAGATGAATAAAAGATGTCTCTAAATAATGAGGAAAAAGGTATTTATAATACCCCTGGAGTCTAATTAAAAATAGGAAGCAAAAGTCGAAAATCGCGACAAATAGCGCCAGACCCGATCGGGCCCGAGCACAGTACCCGATCGGGTCAAATACAAATTCAGCCCAACTTTTGGTTTCTTGACCTGTACGCACTCAGCAGCAAAAATGAGCAATGGGCCTCTACCCGATCACCGGCCCGATCGGGTGGTGGATCGGGTGAAATGACCAAACGAGCCCAGCAGCACCACAGCGCCTGTAGCACCGCAACGAGACCAAGCAGCACTCCACCCGATCAGGTCGGGCGGTGGTCACCCGATCGGGTCTGGGGACATGCTTCCTCGCCCGATCGGATCGGGCAACCCTCGCCCGATCGGGTCCGCAACTTTCATACCCGATCAATAAATCTTCGCCCGATCGGGCCATTTCTGCCCGATCAGTGCACGAAAACCTCCTTTTTGACTCTTTGGCTTCCTAATCTTCACGTTTAGGGGTCTTGGGACCTCCTAAACTACCCATAAAGCTCGTGAGCCATCCTACGTGCCTCGTAACATCTCGTAAAGTCGTGGTTGCTTCCAAATGGCTCGGTAATAAGGAGAAAACTCCCTAAAACCTGCAATTCAACACTAAAATACAAAACCACAACTATATACGATAGTTAGCACAAAATAGCTCCCAAGAGCTCCAATGACGCACAAATTAGCTTGTAAATAAGGGAGAAAACTCTATATAAATACGTGATATCAAACTCCCCCAAGCTAAACCTTTTCTTGTCCTCAAGCAAACAGAACATGAACATGGAATAGATTGCCTCACCCCATAGATAAAAACAAATCAAAGCTCAAAACATTTTCAAGACTAAGAATCGTTCAAGCAGGCATAATTCAAGTTTGGCTAATCAAATCCATCCAACCACCAATCATTCAAGCAATTTATCAAACTCAAGCATCCACAAGGCATACAAATCCTGAAAAGGCTCTCCCAAGGGTGTCACTCCTCTCTATTTTGTGGCAGGCAAAGAATATGCCCGAACACTCACCAACCCGACCATAAGTACCCTTCCCACTCACACTCTCATGTGTTTAAGAAGGTTCAATGACGCTCAACCTAGTCAAGTCGACTCAATTAGCAGAAATACTCCCTAGCTTTGACAAACTGACTCGAAATCAATCAAATGAACAATGCAGACATAAGCTCAAGAGGACTTTATAGGGTTGTAATGGGGCTTAGGCGAGAGGTAGGGGATATTTTTGGGTAATGTGGTGGAAAAACCAAGAAAGGGGGAACATAAATCATTCAAACAAGGCCTTAGATGGCCTACACAACTCCCAACAATCACCATAAAACCATGTAAAGTAACCCAACTCTCATAAATCAATGAAAAGCTCATAACAAACCCAATTTTCTAGCAATGGAGCGAATATTCCTTTATGAACGTACGTGAATGAAAGAACTAGAATTCTTTTGAATTTTCATTTCATTTTTCTGAACTTCATTCACGCAACTCTAAACTTGCCTTTTCTTTTCTCTTTCTCACTCTCAAACCACAACAAATACACTTTTAAATTCCTCAAAAACCAAACTAAACCAACAAACCAATCTCAAACTCAACCCATACAAAAGCTACCCCAAGCTAGGCTTGGAATAATATCAAGTGAAGGCTTTTGGCTCATAATAGGGGTTTAAGTAACACGAAACAAGTCATTAGGCTCAGCGGGGCTAAGGAGGATAAAAGTATATCAAAAACTCACTCTGAAGCTCAAGAATAAGACAAAAGAACGCCTCTATCACAGCATATGCTACAAGTCATCTAAAATCAGACAAGTACGAAGTCAAATTCAAGATCAATCCACTAAACAGGAACTAACACAGAAGAATAGATTGGATAATAATATGAATCCAATAGGCTACAAAGAGGCCTCACAGTCTAACCAATTCAGGTATGCAGCACAAAGTGGTCTAATATAATCCAAAAATGCTCGAAATCATAGCAATCAAACATCAAATCATAGCCTCAAGATCACAAATGCCCAGCTATCCAGAAAACAGAGTCAAATCAATTTCAAATAGAGCACAACAAGGGGCACAGGGAGGCAACTAAACCAGTCATGGGAACCATATTTTTTAATTTTTTCAGTATTTTTCGAAAGCAGTAAAACTATTCTAGAAAGCAGTAAAAGAGATAGGGAATACAAACAGAACTCCTCCCCCAAGCTGAACTTGGCAGTGTCCTCAATGCCAAAAGGTGATAAGGACTATGCTAAGAGGAAAAACAATGTTAGTACCCTCACTCTCGCTCACAAAAAGAAGAAAAATAAAAAGAAAAGGAAAAGGGAAAGAAAAGAAATACGAGTTGCCTCTCGTACAGCGCTGGTTTATAAAGGTCCCGCACGACCATAATCCGCCCTCTCTCAAATAGGAGGGGCGTGGCAGTGAGTGCCACCCTCATCAAATATCTTTCTCCTCCAAATGTTCTTGACAATGCCGCCAGACGGTGAGGCAACCTTAGGTGAAATTGGAACCTTCTCCACACCTACTTCATCCAAAATCTCATCCCCGGCAACGGCGCCAAAATTTGATAGGTTTTAGTCGTATCACCTAATCAAAAATAAACCTACGGTCCTCTAAATAAGGTAGTCAGTGAAAGCAGGGTCGAATCCACAGGGAGATAGAGTTTCTAAATCAATATTCAACCAATTCAGCTACTCCAGAGTAAATCAGGAAGGAATTAATTAAACTAATTATTAAGCTAAGAAAGACGAATTAAACAAAGGATTTAACTATGGACTAAAAACCTAGGGTATTAGGTCGGTCCACCATGCTTATACCAATCAAACAAGGGCAACTACTATCAAAATCTAAATCAAGAGTCGGGGGATTAGAGCCTATGTTGAGCTATGGTTAAGACTCAACGCTCATAGTTCAACATACGCCGCATGTTCACTAACGTAATCAGAACTACTGACTTGTCCTAGGCCTCTAGTCGTAAGACGGATCTGTGCAAACAACTATTAACCACAAGCAACCAAAGAAACTGCGTAATACCGTTAATTACTCAATAAAGAACAAACCACATCATAATCACCCTAATCAAGCCCTAGAAATAAATAGGAGTCTAAATCACAATCATGGTATAAACATGCTTTCCTATCTAACACCCTAGAAAGAGAACTACTCACTCATAATCGAATTAACAACGACAGAACTAATTGAAAACCCTAACAATTGCATCATGAACGATTAAATAAATAAACTAAGCAATCAAGAATAACAAAAGAGATTAGGGTAAGAAAGAATACCAATTGACGAAAGCAGGAACTTTTATTGAAATCGAAATAGGTTTAATCACCTCTAAATTAATCTAAAGTGTTTGAATTAAACTAAGAACAATGAGAAGTAACTCTAGTCTAAAGCTGATGAAAGATGAATTAAAGATGTCTCTAAATAATGAGGAAAAAGGTATTTATAATACCCCTCGAGTCTAATTAAAAATAGGAAGCAAAAGTCGAAAATCGCGACAAATAGCGCCAGACCCGATCGGGCCCGAGCACAGTACCCGATCGGGTCAAATACAAATTCAGCCCAACTTTTGGTTTCTTGACCTGTACGCACTCAGCAGCAAAAATGAGCAATGGGCCTCCACCCGATCACCGGCCCGATCGGGTGGTGGATCGGGTGAAATGACCAAACGAGCCCAGCAGCACCACAGCGCCTATAGCACCGCAACGAGACCAAGCAGCACTCCACCCGATCAGGTCGGGCGGTGGTCACCCGATCGGGTCTGGGGACATGCTTCCTCGCCCGATCGGATCGGGCAACCCTCGCCCGATCGGGGTCGCAACTTTCATACCCGATCAATAAATCTTCGCCCGATCGGGCCATTTCTGCCCGATCAGTGCACGAAAACCTCCTTTTTGACTCTTTGGCTTCCTAATCTTCACGTTTAGGGGTCTTGGGACCTCCTAAACTACCCATAAAGCTCGTGAGCCATCCTACGTGCCTCGTAACATCTCGTAAAGTCGTGGTTGCTTCCAAATGGCTCGGGAATAAGGAGAAAACTCCCTAAAACCTGCAATTCAACACTAAAATACAAAACCACAACTATATACGATAGTTAGCACAAAATAGCTCCCAAGAGCTCCAATGACGCACAAATTAGCTTGTAAATAAGGGAGAAAACTCTATATAAATACGTGATATCATTGGTTAATTATTCGTGGGGGCCCTAATCGTATTTTTGGCCTAACTCTTAGCTCGGATAACAATTTTGAGCGATTCCAAAGCCTGACTTGTTTTTTTTACAGTTTCAAGGGGCTCGAACATTCAGAATCTGAAAAAATTGAAGTCCGATTTTTCGCGTTGGTTCTTTGTTCGAGGGGGCCTAAATCGTATTTTTGGCCTAACTCCCAGCTCGGATAACATTTTTGAGCGATTCCAAAGCCTGACATTTTTTTACCATTTCTAAGGTGTTCGAGCGCTCTAAAGCTGTAACAGCCCGGATTTACCGACCAACTTAATTAGAGCTAAACACAGCGGAAAGCTTAATCCGGACTATTACCATCACACTCATCGTCCTAAAACGACGAGTATGGAACTCTAAAAACCTGAACTTTATAAAACTTTAACTATAAAACATTAACACTAAATGAAGTTATCTAAATGATCTGAATGGTATTAATTAAATAATAAAAGTCTACAGAAAATTCGGCAGAGCTCCGTTTGAAATACGAACTGCCTAAAATTTAACTTAGGACTTGCTTCCAAACTGTGAACCTGTATATCATTTTAATATATTTCCAGCAGCTATTCCCAGCTTCTACTTTACAAGTTCCTATTTTAAAACTATTTACAACATAACTAAATATTACACTATTACAAAGTCGATTGTCCTCGCCTCAATACATATAAAGATAATTGCAATAAGAATTCCTGCATCAAAGCTTCATAACTTCACTGCTTCCACCTGAAACTAATACGACACTGCCACCCACCCAAGTGACAGGCCACAGAAATGACAAAACAAACATTTGACTCCCATCAGCAACGCGCTGAGTACTAAACCCGTAAAATAAGTAAAACATGCTTTGGTGGCTTTTGTTTAATACACTCATCACATATATTCACAACAATTCACATAAACTCTATATATACTTCAAATCACTTACTCAACAATATACAACAGTATACAACTCTTATTGAAACCGTAGTTCATAAGGAAAGGTAATAGCGATATAATATTTATTTGAAAACTCGGCTTATTTTCAAAACATTTAAGTTTCTTACAAGTAACATTCATTTCCATTTCTTATCTCGTTGTGAACGCGAGTGGAGAGGGGTACAACGTACCGGCTGTCTCCAAACTGTTGAGGGTCGTCACCCCACCTTTTATGTTCTGCTTGCAAGACTTAACTTGACATGTCCTTCAACGTCAGGATTTCGCCCCTCCTGATTGGGTAACAGCTAGGGAATACCCGCCCTAACCCGGGTGCATGTTCACAACCCCATTTCACCATTCTTATTTATATTATATATATATTCAACGTAGTAAGTGGCGACTCATTCACCTTATTTCACATATCACATATCACTTATCACCTTGTAACACATTCTCATAAATATCACACTTTAATATTCGTAAATCAAGTGATATATAAAGTAATCAATTTGAAAATCATTTCAAATAATTATAAAGATATTATCAGCATGGCTGATATCCCACAAGACCTCTATGGCTAATTCCTTTTCCAATAACATCTCCAATCGAATCACTTCACCGACCTCAACATAGTCATTTACTAATCAGTCGTAACCTCAACCTCCATAATTTACCTTAATAACCTCAACTCCTCTCATTATAAACTCCCTACTAGTGTATACCTCATTAATGGAACAAATCGATACTCATTCTATATTAGAGTCATTCGGACAAGCTAGCCCTAAATGTCTTCCTTTTATTAGATTCTTTTGTGAATCTCCCAAATCAACAACAATTGAACATAACAACAAATTCTCCAATCACAGCTAGGACATTTACGTAGCTTGACTAATCTCTAAGAAGGTTTTGCTAATCTTAAAACACAGACTTGAGAAGATCTAGGGCAATTCAGTTTAGTATATTAACTCTTAATTCATATAACCGTCATTAACTTTGCGACCTCTATGTCTTGTTATTATTATCAACCAACAACAACTAGGATTAATGTCCTTATATTCCCGATATATAGCCAATTCTATAAATTAATATTTCAATTTAAGACTCTAAGTTGGGAACCCTTATGTTAATATAAATTATTAATTCAATTCTAAGTTTCAATTCTAAGTGGTTCATGAAATGATTATTCTTAGCCAAGTTAGATTTTAATCCATACGTTTAACTCTGAAGATTATTCCAAACTGATCTCAATATTAATTACGTATGTATGTTAATATTAAACTCTAGATGAGACTATTCAATACTCTTGGTTAATATTCAATTGACACCTAGGTCATCCTCGTTCTTAGACCAAAACCACAACTAATGACACTTATACAATATATTTAACTTAACGAGAACTCTCAGAGCTTATATTCAATTTATATTTATAACGTGCTACTAACTAATGGAAATCTTTAGACTTGGACTGAACTTTCTTAAATTACACAGAACTACCTAACTTGATTCTTTTAGGCCAAGACTACTTAACTCAATTCTATAAGCCGATTCAAATTACTTTCCAAATTAATAGTGATCCGATCCCTTACTAAATTTCTTTTAATTAGAATTACTGAACTCAATTCATAAGTGAACTTAGGCTATTTCACTAACTGATTCATAAAGATTATGAAATTATTGAACTCTGTTAGTATACTGCCTCCTATTTCAATCCATCCCTTTTGTTGCTGATTAAGTTTTAGATTAGATATCGATAGTAAATTAACATTTACTAATTTAGTATGTTCCAAAAACTTACTTATAAAGGAAAATCAAGAATACTTCCTATTGATTCCATACTTATTTGCAGGCAAACTAACAACCTTCATTTCCTTCATACTCCCAATTCTCGCACTCGATTATTATTTTATCCCCATTTTGAAATGAACCCAAACAAATATTCAGCAACTATTCCATTTCACACTCTAAAGGTTAGAACGTACTTCGAGTATTCACTCAATGCTAATGCCTTCAATCGAGTCTTAGCTATTCAACGATTAACAAAATTCATATTCAAGCAATTTCACTCTTAATCCCATAATCCAAAAACTAACATTAATTCGGAATCTAACCTCAAGATTCAAAGATAGATAAAATCTAATTGAAACCTCTAACTAAAGAACCTACTATCCCAACAATAAAACAACGAGGCAGGAACAACAACAACAACATCAGACTTCAAACAACAATGACAACATCCAAGTATCTCAGTTTATATCAACTCACTAATATAATCTTAAATCAGTAACTAAACAATCGAAATTCATTTCTAACTTATAACTGAACAAAATTAGATTAAACATCAACTAATCTAACAATAGGTTTAAAACTGAATTGATGTTCTATAATCATAAGTAATGGTTTAGTACCTCAGTTAGGGTTTCAAAGTGAGCAAGAACAGCAGTGGAGGTGGTCGTCGGTCACTCACACAACCCTCCTCACGCACAATCCTTCATCCCTCTCAAGAAAACCCCCTAATTTTGAGTATAATCTCTAAATAGATAGAGGGTTTAGGTATTTTGGATCTTAGCCCATCTTACTCCTTCTCTAATCGCCGGAAAAGTGGTCGGAGATGGCCTGGGTTTCGCGCCGGAACCGCTACTCGCACGCTTCTCCCTCTTCCTTTCCTCGTTGGCCGCCGTTGGTGGTTGCTGCTGCTCGCGGAGTGGAGCAACGCGCCTCGCCACGCCGCTGCTCTCCCCTCTCTCGCCCTCTGCTTCTCTTCTTCCTCTTCCTCTGTTTCTCTCGGCCCCGACCCCAGCTTTCCCTTCTCTCTTTCTCTTCTCCCTTCTGTTCCTGTTTGTGAAGAAACAGGGCCCTTCCCTTTTTTTGTTTTTTTTTTATTTGGTGAGTCATTACCCTCGCTCACTCTAACTTAATGCCACACACAACCCATTGCTTTCTCCTTAAATGCCACGCCTCCCCTCACTCTTGATTTCCCCTTTCTTTCTTTTTTTTCTTTTATTAACCTTAATAAGCAAAACACCCCCTTTTCTCAATATATATCTTGTATTACATAAACACAAATATAATTAATGTATTATCAAAATAATAATTCAAACTCATTTCTCATATTAGTATAAAACTCGATATTATTAAAATTAATTCCATAAATATAATTTAAAATAATTACGTCAATAAATATAGCACAACTTCTTAATAATAATAATAAAATCAAATATAAGTTTTCATTTAAAACACAAGGGTTTTAATAATTAATTAAGCTAATATTATAATTAACAATTAATAAAGGTGCTCCTAAAACAGGGCTATTACAGAAGCTAAAAATTTTGAAGTCCGATTTTTCGTGTCGGTTCTTTGTTCGTGGGGCCCAAATTGTATTTTAGGCGTAACTTCTAGATCTGATAACATTTTTGAGCGATTCTAAAGCGTGACATGTTTTATTTTTATTATTTTTAAGGAGTTCGTGATCTCAAAAGCTGAAAATTTCGAAGTTCGATTTTTCTCGTGGGTTAATTGTTCGTGGGGGCCCAAATCATATTTTTGGCCTAACTCTTAGCTCGGCTAATATTTTTGTGCGATTCCAAAGCCAGACATGTTTTTTTACCATTTCTAAGGGGTTCGACCGTTCAGAAACTGAAAAAATTGAAGTCCGATTTTTTGCGGGTGTTCTTTGTTCGAGGGGGCCTAAATCGTATTTTTGCCGTAACTCCTACCTCGGATGACATTTTTGAGCGATTCCAAAGCCTGACATTTTTTTACCATTTCTAAGGGGTTCGAGGGATCTAAAGCTAAAAATTTTGAAGTCCGATTTTTCGTGACGGTTCTTGGTTCGTGGGGCCCAAATTGTATTTTAGGCCTAACTCCTATCTCGAATAACATTTTTGAGCGATTCCAAAGCCTGACATGTATTTTTTTTTAATCATTTTAGGGGGTTCGTGATCTCGGAAGCTGAAAATTTCGAAGTCCGATTTTTTCGCGTTGGTTAATTTATCGTGGGGGCCCAAATCGTATTTTTTGCCTAACTCTTTGCTCGGATAACATTTTTGAGCGATTCCAAAGCCTGATATGTTTTTTTTACCATTTTTAAGGGGTTCGTGATCTCAGAAGCCGAAAATTTCAAAGTCCGATTTTTCGCGTTAGTTAACTTTTCGTGGGGCCTAAAATTATATTGTTAGCTTACATCTTAGCTCGGATAATATTTTTTAACGATTCCAAAGCCTGACATGTTTTTTTTACCATTTTAAAGGGGTTAGTGATCTCAGAAGCTGAAAATTTCGAAGTCTGATATTTCGCGTTGGTTAATTTTACGTGGGGGCAAAATCGTATTTTTGGCCTAACTCTTAGCGCGGATAACATTTTTGAGCGATTCTAAAGCCTGACATGTTTTTTTTACCATTTCTAAGGAGTTCAAGGGTTTAGAAACTTAAAATATTGAATTCCCATTTTTCGCGTCACTTCTTTGTTCGAGGGGGCCTAAATTGTATTTTTGGCCTAACTCCTAGCTCGGATAACATTTTTGAGCGATTCCAAAGCCTGACATGTTTCTTTTTACCATTTCTAAGTGGTTCGAGCGCTTTGAAGCTAAAAAAATTCAACTCCGATTTTTCGCGTCAGTTCTTTCTTCGTGGGGCCTAAATTGTATTTTAGGCCTAACTCCTACCTCGCATAACATTTTTGACTGATTCCAAAGCCTGACATGTTTTTTTTACCATTCTTAAGGGGTTCTTGATCTCAGAAGCTAAAAATTTAAAAGTCTGATTTTTTGCGTTGTTTAATTGTTCGTGGTGGCCCAAATCGTATTTTTGGCCTAACTCTTAGCTCGGATAACATTTTTGAGCGATTCCAAAGCCTGTCATGTTTTTTTACCATTCTTAATGGGTTGGAGCTCTCAGAAACTTAAAATATTAAAGTTCGATTTTTCGCGTCATTTCCAGGTGCGTTGGGGCCGAAATCATATTTTTGGCCTGACTCTTAACTCGGATAACATTTTTGAGCCACTCCAAAGCCTGACATGTTTTATTTACCATTTATAAGATGTTCGCGAGCTCAGAAGCTGAAAATATTAACGTCCGATTTCGCGTCAGTTAATTGTTCGTGGGGCCTAAATCGTATTTTTAGCCTAACTCTTAGCTCGGATAACAATTTTGAGCGATTCCAAAGCCTGACATGTTTTATTTCCTATTTTAAGGGGTTCGTGATCTCAAAAGCTGAAAAATTTCGAATTCCGATTTTTCGCGTTGGTTAATTGTTCGTGGGGGCCCAAATCGTATTATTGGCCTAACTCTTAGCTTGGATAACATTTTTTAGCGATTCCAAAGCCTGACTTGTTATTTACCATTTCTAAGGGGTTCAAGCGTTCAGAAACTGAAACAATTGAAGTCCGATATTTCGCGTCGGTTCTTTGTTTGAGTGGGCCTAAATCGTATTTTTGGCCTAACTCCTTGCTCAGATAAAATTTTTAAGCGATTCCAAAGCGTGACATGTTTTTTTACCAATTCTAAGGGGTTTGAGCGCTCTGAAGCTAAAAAATTTGAAGTCTGATTTTTCGCGTCAGTTCTTTGTTCGTGGGGCCCAAATTGTATTTTAGGCCTAACTCCTAGCTCGGATAACATTCTTGAGCGATTCCAGAGCCTGACATGTTTTTTACCATTTCTAAGAGGTTCGAGCGCTCTGTAGCTAAACGTTTTGAAGTACGATTTTTCGCATCAATTCCTTGTTCGTGGGTCCCAAATTGTATTTTAGGCCTAACTCCTAGCTCGGATAACATTTTTGAGCGATTCCAAAGCCGAACATGTTATATTTACCATTTTTATGGGGTTCGTGATCTCATAAGCTGAAAACTTTGAAGTCCGATTTTTCGCATTGGTTAATTGTTCGTGGGGGCCCAAATTGTATTTTTGGCCTAACTCTTAGCTTGGATAACAATTTTTAGCGATTCCAAAGCCTGACATGTTTTTTTACCATTTCTAAGGGGTTCGAGCGTTTAGAAACTGAAAATATTTAATTACCATTTTTCGCGTCACTTTTTTGTTCGAGGGGGCCTAAATCGTATTTTTTTGCCTAACTCCTAGCTCGGATAACATTTTTGAGCGATTCCAAAGCCTGACATGTTTTTTTACCATTTCTAAGGGGTTCGAGCGCTTTGAAGCTAAAAAATTTTAACTCCGATTTTTCGCGTCAGTCCTTCGTTCGTGGGGCCCAAATTGTTTTTTAGGCCTAACTCCTAGCTCGGATAACATTTTTGAACGATTCCAAAGCCTGACATGTTTTTTTACCATTCTTAAGGGGTTCTTGATCTCAGAAGCTGAAAATTTAAAAGTCCAATTTTTAGCGTTGTTTAATATTTAGTGGGGGCCCAAATCGTATTTTTGGCCTAACTCTTAGCTCGGATAATATATTTGAGCGATTCCAAAGCCTGACATGATTTTTTACCATTCTTAAGGGGTTCGAGCGCTCAGAAACTTAGAATATTGAATTTCTATTTTTCGCGTCATTTCTTGGTGTGTTGGGGCCAAAATCATATTTTTGGCCTATCTCTTAACTCGGAAATTTTATTGGAGCCCTCCAAAGCCTGACATGTTTTTTTTTACCATTTACAAGATGTTCGCGAGCTCAGAAACAGAAAATATTAAAGTCCGATTTCGCATCAGTTAATTGTTCGTGGGGGCCTAAATCGTATTTTTAGCCTAACTCTTAGCTCGGATAACAATTTTGAGTGATTCCAAAGCCTGACATGTGTTTTTACCAATTTTAAGGGGTTCGTGATCTCAGAAACTGAAAATTTCGAAGTCCGATTTTTCGCGTTGGTTAATTGTTAGTGGGGGCCCAAATCGTATTTTTAGCCTAACTCCTAGCTCGGATAAAATTTTTGAGCGATTCCAAAGCGTGACATTTTATTTATCATTTCTAAGGGGTTTGAGCGCTCTGAAACTAAAAATTTTGAAGTCCGGTTTTTCGCGTCGGTTCTTTGTTCGTGGGGCCTAAATTGTATTTTAGGCCTAACTCCTAGCTCGGATAACATTTTTGAGCGATTCCAAAGCCTGACATTTTTTTTACCATTTCTAAGGGTTCGAGCGCTCTATAGCTAAAAATTTTGAAGACCGATTTTTCGCATCGGTTCCTTGTTCGTGGGGCCCAAATTGTATTTTAGGCCTAACTCCTAGCTCGGATAACATTTTTGAGCGATTCCAAAGCCTTACATGTTATTTTTTACAATTTTTATAGGGTTCGTGATCTCAGAAGCTGAAAATTTCGAAGTCCGATTTTTCGCGTTGGTTAATTGTTTGTAGGAGCTCAAATCGTATTTTTGGCCTAACTCTTAGCTCGGATACCATTTTTGAGCAATTCCAAAGCCTGACATGTTTTTTTTACCATTTCTAAGGGGTTCGAGCGTTCAGAAACTGAAAATGTTGAATTCCCATTTTTAGCGTCCCTTCTTTGTTCGAGGGGGCCTAAATCGTATTTTTAGCCTAGCTCCTAGCTCGGATAACATTTTTGAGCGATTCCAAAGCCTGACATTTTTTTTTACCAATTCTAAGCGGTTCTGGATCTCTGAGGCTAAAAATTTTTAACTCCAATTTTTCACGTCGGTTCTTCGTTCTAGGGGCTCAAATTGTATTTTAGGCCTAATCCTAGCTAAGATAACATTTTTGAGCGATTCCAAAGCCTGACATGTTTTTTACCATTTCTAAGGGGTTCGAGCTCTCTATAGCTAAAAATGTTGAAGTCCAATTTTTCGCATCGGTTCTTTGTTCGTGGGGCCCAAATTGTATTTTAGGCCTAACTCCTAACTCAGATAACATTTTTGAGCGATTCCAAAGCCTGACATGTTTTTTTAACCATTTTTAAGGGGTTCGTGATCTCATAAGCTAAAAATTTCGAAGTCCGATTTTTCGAGTTAGATAATTTTTCGTGGGGCCCTAAATTGTATTTTTAGCCTAACTCCTTGCTCGGATAATAGTTTAGAGCGATTCCAAATCCTGAAATGTTTATTTACCATTTCTAAGGGGTTCGAGCGCTCAGAAGCTGAAAATTTTGAAATCCGATTTTTCGCGTCGGTTCTTTGTTCTCGAGAGCCAAATTGTATTTTAGGCCTAACTCCTATCTCTGATAACATTTTTGAGCGATTCCAAAGCGTGACATGTTTTTTTTTACCATTTTTAAGGAGTTCGTGATCTCAAAAGCTGAAAATTTTGAAGTCCGAT
Organism: Patellifolia procumbens; assembly: GCA_947645195.1. Classification (NCBI taxonomy): domain Eukaryota; kingdom Viridiplantae; phylum Streptophyta; class Magnoliopsida; order Caryophyllales; family Amaranthaceae; genus Patellifolia; species Patellifolia procumbens. Next base: position 2,826,607 of record CANSGD010000953.1, read on the forward strand.
TTTTCGCGTTGGTTAATTGTTCAGGGGGCTCAAATCGTATTTTTTGCCTAACTCTTAGCTCAGATAGCATTTTTGAGCAATTCCAAAGCCTGACATGTTTTTTTACCATTTCTAAGGGGTTCGAGCGTTCAGAAGTTGAAAATATTGAATTCCCGTTTTTCGCGTCACTTCTTTGTTCGAGGGGGCCTAAATCGTATTTTTGGCCTAACTCCTAGCTCGGATAACATTTTTGAGCGATTCCAAAGCCTGACATGTTTTTTTTACCAATTCTAAGGGGTTCGAGATCTCTGAGGCTAAAAAATTTTAACTCCGATTTTTCACGTCGGTTCTTCGTTCGAGGGGCCCAAATTGTATTTTAGGCCTAATCCTAGCTCGGATAAAATTTTTGAGCGATTCCAATTCCTGACATGTTTTTTTACCATTTCTAAGGGGTTTTAGCGCACAGAAGCCGAAAATTTTGAAATCCGATTTTTCGCGTCGGTTCTTTGTTCTTGGGGGCCAAATTGTAGTTTAGGCCTAACTCCTAGCTCTGATAACATTTTTGTGCGATTCCAAAGCGTGACATGTTTTTTTTTACCATTTTTAAGGAGTTCGTGATCTCAAAAGCTTAAAATTTCGAAGTCTGATTTTTCGTGTTGGTTAATTGTTCGTGGGCGCCCAAATCGTATTTTTGTCTAACTCTTAGCTCGGATAAAATTTTTGAGCGATTCCAAAGCTTGACATTGTTTTTACCATTTCTAAGGGGTTCGAGCGCTCTGAAGCTAAAAATTTGGAAGTCCAATTTTTCCTGTCGATTCTTTGTTCGTGGGGCCCAAATTGTATTTTATGCTAATAACATTTTTGAGCGATTCAAAAGCCTGACATGTTTTTCTTACCATTTCTAAGGGGTTCGTGATCTCAGAAGCTGAAAGTTTCGAAGTCCGTTTTTTCGGTTAATTGTTCGTGGGGGCCCAAATCGTATTATTGGCCTAACTCTTAGCTAGGATAACATTTTTGAGCGATTCCAAAGCCTGACTTGTGTTTTTACCATTTCTAAGGGGTTCGAGCATTCAGAAACTGAAAATGTTGAATTTCCATTTTTCGCGTCACTTCTTTGTTTGAGGGGGCCTAAATCGTATTTTTGGCCTAACTCCTACCTCGAATAACATTTTTGAGCGATTCCAAAGCCTGACATGTTTTTTTTTACCATTTTTAAGGGGTTCGAGCGCTATGAAGCTAAAAAATTTTAACTCCGATTTTTCGCGTCGATTCTTTGTTCGTGGGGCCCAAATTTTATTTTAGGCCTAACTCCTAGCTCGGATAACATTTTTGAGCGATTCCAAAGCCTGACATGTTTTTTTTTTACCAATTTTTAGGGGTTCGTGATCTCACAAGCTGAAAAATGTCGAAGTCCGATTTTCCCGTACGTTAATTGTTCGTGGGGGCCCAAATCATATTTTTGGCCAAACTCTTAGCTTGAATAACATTTTTGAGCGATTCCAAAACCTGACATATTTTTTACCATTTCAAAGGGGTTCGAGCGTTCAAGAACTGAAAAAATTTAAGTGCGATTTTTGCACCGGTTCTTTGTTCGAGGGGGCCTAAATCGTATTTTTGGCCTAACTCCTTGCTCGGATTATATTTTTGAGCGATTCCTAAGCGTGACATGTTTTTTTACCATTTCTAAGGGGTTTGAGCGGTCTGAAGCTAAAAATTTTGAAGTCCAATTTTTCGCGTCGGTTCTTTGTTCGTGGGACCCAAATTGTATTTTAAGCCTAACTCCTAGGTCTGATAACATTTTTGAGCGATTCCAAAGCCTAACATGTTTTTTTTACCATTCTTAAGGGGTTCGAGCGCTCAGAAACTGAAAAAATATTGAAGTTCGATTTTTTCGCGTCGTTTCTTTGTTCGTTGGGGCCGAAATCATATTTTAGCCTAACTCTTCACTCGGATTTCACATCGGTTCTTTGTTCTTGGGGCCCAAATTGTATTTTAGGCCTAACTTCTAGCTTGGATAACATTTTTGAGCGATTCCAAAGCCTGACATGTTTTTTTTACCATTTTTAAGGGGTTCGTGATCTCAGAAGCTGAAAATTTCGAAGTACTATTTTTCGCGTTGGTTAATTTTTCGTGGGGCCCCAAATTGTATTTTTGGCCTAACCCCTAGCTCGGATAATACTTAAGAGCGATTCCAAAGCCTGACATATTTTTATTTACCATTTCTAAGGGGTTCGAGCGCTCAGAAGCTGAAAATTTTGAAATCCGATTTTTCGCGTCGGTTAATTGTTTGTGGGGGCCAAAATCGTATTATTGGCCTAACTCTTAGCTCGGATAACATTTTTGAGCAGTCCAAAGCCAGTCAGGTTTTTAGACTATTTCTAAGGAGTTCGAGTGCTCAGAAACTGAAAAAATTGACGTCCGACTTTTCGCGTCGTTTCTTTGTTCGAGAGGGCTTAAATCTTATTTTTAGCCTAACTCCTAGTTCGGATAACATTTTTGAACGATTCCAAAGCCATACATTTTTTTTTACCATTTCTAAGGGGTTCGAGAGCTCTGAAGCTAAAAATTTTGAAGTCCGATTTTTCGCGTCGACTCTTTGTTCTTGTGTCCTAAATTGTATTTTTGGCCTAACTCTTAGCTCGGATATCATTTTTTAGCGATTCCAAAGCCTGACATCTTTATTTTCAATTTCTAAGGGGTTCGAGCCTTCAGAACCTGAAAAAATTAAAGTCCGATTTTTTCGCATAAGTTCTTTGTTCGTGGGGCCCAAATAAAATTTTTTTTGGCCTAACTCCTACCTCGGATAACATAACATTTTATAGCGATTCCAAAGCCTGGCATGTTTTTTTACCATTTCTAAGGGTTTGAGCGCTCAGAAGCTGAAAATTTTGAAGTCCGATTTATCGCGTCGGTTAATTGTTCAAATGGGCCCAAATCGTATTTTTGGCCTAACTCTTAGCTCGGATAACATTTTTGAGCGATTCCAAAGCCTGACATGTTTTTAAACCATTTCGAAGGGGTTCGAGCTCCCACAAAATGAAAAATATTGAAAACTGATTTTTCGTGTTCGTTCTTTGTTCGTGGGGGCCCAAATCGTATTTTTGGCCTAACACCTAGCTTGGATAATATTTTTGAGCGATTCCAAAGCCTGACATGTTTTTTTACCATTTTTAATGAGGTTCGAGCGCTCAGAAGCTGAAAATTTTGGATTCCGATTTTTCGCGTCGATTAATTGTTCGTGGGGGCCGAAATCGTTTTTTTGTCCTAACTCTTAGATTGGATAACATTTTTGAGCGATTCCAAAGCCTGACATGTTTTTTAACCATTTCTAAGGGGTTCGACGTTCAGAAATTGAAAAAATTGAAGTACGATATTTCGCATCAGTTCTTTGTTCGTGGGGGCCCAAATAATATTTTTGGCCTAACTCCTAGCTCAGATAACATTTTTGTGCGATTCCAAAGCCTGACATGTTTTTTTTACACTTTCTAAGGGGTTCGAGCGCTCTGAAGCTAAAAATTTTGATGTCTGATTTATCTCGTCGGTTAATTGTTATAGGGGGCCCAAATCGAATTTTTGGCCTAACTCTTAGCTCGGATAACATTTTTGAGCGATTCCAAAGCCTGACATGTTTTTTAACCATTTTTAAGGGGTTCGAGCTCTTCGAAACTGAAAAATATTGAAAACTGACTTTTTCGCGTCGCTTCTTTGTTCGTGGGGCCTAAAATGTATTTTAGGCCTAACTCCTATCTCGGATAACATTTTTGAGCGATTCCAAAGCCTGACAAGTTTTTTTTTACCATTTTTAAGGGGTTCGTGACCTCAGAAGTTGAAAATTTCAAAGTCCGATTTTTCGCGTTGGTTAATTGTTCGTGGGGGCTCAAATCATATTTTTGGCCTAACTCCTACGTCGGATAACATTTTAGAGCGATTTCTAAGGGGTTTGAGCGCTCAGAAGCCTAAAATTTGAAGTCAGAATTTTCGCGTCGGTTATTTGTTCGTGGGCCCAAATTGTATTTTAGGCCTAACTTCTAGCTCGGATAACATTTTTTAGCGATTCCAAAGCCTGACATGTTTATTTTACCATTTTTAAGGGGTTCGTGATCTCAGAAGCTGAAGATTTTCGAAGTCCGATTTTTCGCGTTGGTTAATTATTCGTGGGGGCCCAAATCGTATTTTTGGCCTAACTCTTAGCTCGGATAACATTTTTGAGCGATTCCAAAGCCTGACATGTTTTTTTAACCATTTATAAGGGGTTCGAGCGCTCAAAAGCTAAAAAAATTTAGTCCCATTTTTCGCGTCGGTTCTTTGTTCGTGGGGGCCCAAATCGTATTTTAGGCCTAACTCCTAGCTCGGATAATATTTTTGAGCGATTCTAAAGACTGACATTTGTTTTACCATTTTTAAGGGGTTCGTGACCCCAGAATCTTAAAATATTGAAGTCCGATTTTTCGCGTCGTTTCTTGGTTCGTTAGGGCCGAAATCGTATTTTTGGCCTAACTCAAAGCTAAGATAACATTTTTTAGCGATTCCAAAGACTGACATGTTTTTTACCATTTCTAAGGGGTTCGAGGGCTCAGAAACTGAAAATATTGAAGTCCGATTTTTCACGTCGGTTCATTGTTCGTGGGGCCTAAATCGTATTTTTTGCCTAACTCCTAGCTCGGATAACATTTTTGAGCGATTCAAAAGCCTGACATGTTGTATTACCATTTTTAAGGGGTTCGTGAGCCCAGAAGCTTAAAATATTGAAGTCCAATTTTTCGCGTCGTTTCTTGGGTCGTTAGGGCCGAAATCGTATTTTTTGCCTAACTCAAAGCTCAGATAACATTTTTTAGCGATTCCAAAGCCTGACATGTTTTTTTACCTTTTCTAAGGAGTTCGAGCATTCAGAAGCTGAAAATTTTGATGTCCAATTTTTCGCTTCGTTTAATTGTTCGCGGGGGACCAAATCGTATTTTTGGCCTAACTCTTAGCTCGGATACATTTTTGAACGATTCCAAAGCCTGACATGTTTTTTTTTACCATTTCTAAGGGGTTCGAGCGCTTAGAAACTGAAAATATTGAAGTTCAATTTTTCTCGTCGTTTCATTATTCGTTGGGACCGAAATCATATTTTTGGCCTAACTCTTAACTCAGATACTTCCTCAGTTTTTTATTAAATGTGACACTTTCTATATAAGGAAGTTTGGAATTAATTGTCACACTTTATTATTTAGGCAAATCTTTCTCTGTATCTCTCTCCTATCACATGGGTCCTCTTCTTTCATTCTCTCTATCTCTTTCCTCTCCAAAAATTGTCTAGGACTCCGTGAAATCAAAAGTGTCACAACTAATAAAAAATGGAGGAATTAACATTTTTGAGCAACTCAAAAGCCTGACATGTTTTTTTTACCATTTATAAGTTGTTCGAGAGCTCAAAAGCTGAATATGTTGAAGTCTGATTTTTCGCGTCGGTTAATTATTCGTGGGGGCCTAAATCGTATAATTGGCCTAACTGCAAGCTCGGATAACATTTTTAAGCGATTCCAAAGCCTGACATGTTTTTTACCATTTCAAAGGGTTTCGAGCGCTGAGAAGCTGAAAATTTTGAAGTCTGAATTTTTGTGGTCGGTTAAATTTCCGTGGGGGCCCAAATCGTATTTTTGGCCTAACTCTTAGCTCGGATAACATTTTTGAGCGATTCCAAAGCCTAGCATGTTTCTTAACCATTTCTAAGGGGTTCGAGCTCTCAGAAACGGAAAAATATTGAAATTCTATTTTTCGCGTTGGTTCTTTGTTCGTGGGGGCCCAAATCGTATTTTTGGCCTAACTCGTAGCTCGGATAATATTTTTGAGCGATTCAAAGCCTGATATGTTTTTTTTACCATTTCTAATGAGTTCGAGCGCTCAGAAGCTGAAAATTTTGAAGTTCCATTTTTCGCGTCGGTTAATTGTTCGTGTGGGCCCAAATCGTATTTTTGGCCTAACTCATAGCTCGGATAACATTTTTGAGCAATTCCAAAGCGTGACATGTTGTTTTACCATTTATAAGGGTTCGAACGCTCAGAAATTGAAAAACTTAAAGTCCGATATTTCGCGTCAGTTCTTCGTTCGAGGGGGCCTAAATCAAAATTTTGGCCTAAATCCTAGATCGGATAATATTTTTGAGCGATTCCAAAGCCTGACATGTTTTTTTACTATTTCTAAGGGTTCGAGCGCTCAGAACTGAAAATTTTGAAGTCCGATTTTTCGCGTCGGTTCTTTTTTCGTGGGGCCCAAATTGTATTTTAGCCAAACTCCTAGTTCGGATAACATTTTTGAGCGATTCCAATTCCTGACATGTTTTTTTTAACTCCTAGTTCGTGATCTCAGAAGCTGAAAATTTCGAAGTCCGATAATTCGGTTAATTGTTCGTGGGGCCCAAATCGTATTTTTGGCCTAACTCTTAGCTCGGATAATATTTTGAGCGATTCCAAAGCCTTACATGTTTTTTTTACCATTTCTGAGGGGTTCGAGCGTTCAGAAATTGAAAAAATTGAAGTCTGATTTTTCGCGTCGGTTCTTTGTTAGAAGGGGTCTAAATCGTATTTTTGCCCTAACTCCTAGCTCGAATAACATTTTCGAGCGATTCCGAAGCCTGCCATTTATTTTTACTATTTCAAAGGGGTTCGAGCGCTCTAAAGCTAAAAATTTTGAAGTCCGATTTTTCGCGTCGGTTCTTTGTTCGTGGGGCCCAAATTGTATATTAGGCCTAACTCCTAGCACTGATAATATTTTTGAGCGATTCCAAATCCTGACATGTTTTTTTTACTATTTCTAAGGGGTTCGAGCGCTCAGAAGCTGAAAATTTTGAAGTCCGATCGTCTGTTCTTTGTTCGTGGGGCCCAAATTGTATTTTAGGCCAAACTCCTAGCTCGGATAACATTTTTGAGCGATTCCAAAGCCTGACATGTTTTTTTGACCATTTTACGGGGTTCGTGATCTCAGAAGCTAAAAATTTCGAAGTCTGATATTTCGGTTAATTGTTCGTGGGGGCCCAAATCGTATTTTTGGCCTAACTCTTAGCTCGGATAACATTTTGAGCGATTCCAAAGCCTGAAATGTTCTTTTACCATTTCTAAGGGGTTCGAGCGTTCAGAAACTGAAAAAATTGAAGACCGATTTTTCGCGTCGGTTCTTTGTTAGAAGGGGCCTAAATCGTATTTTTGGCCTAACTCCTAGCTCTAATAACATATTTAGAGCGATTCCAAAGCATGAGATGTTTTTTTTCTATTTCAAAGGGGTTCAAGAGCTCTGAAGCTAAAAATTTTGAAGTCCGATATTTCGCGTTGGTTCTTTGTTCTTGGGGCCCAAATTGTATTTTAGGCCTAACTCCTAGCTCGGATAACATTTTTGAGCGATTCCAAAGCCTGGCATGTTTTTTTTACCATATTTAAGGGGTTCGTGATCTCAGAAGCTAAAAATTTCGAAGTCCGATTTTTCGCGATGGTTAATTGTTCGTGGGGGCCCAAATCATATTTTTAGCCTAACTCCTAGCTCGGATAACATTTTAGAGCGATTCCAAAGCCTGACATGTTTTTTTTACCATTCCTAAGGGGTTCCAGCGCTCAGAAGCTGAAAATTTTGAAGTCCGATTTTCGCGTCGGTTCTTTGTCATGGGGCCCAAATTGTATTTTAGGCCAAACTCCTAGCTCGGATAATATTTTTGAGCGATTCCAAAGCCCGACATGTTTTTTTTACCATTTCTAAGAAGTTCGAGCTTTCAGAAACTGAAAATATTGAAGTCCCATTATTCGCGTCGGTTCTTTGTTCGTGAGGGCCCAAATCGAATTTTTAGCCTAACTCTTTGCTCGGATAACATTTTACTAAATCCTAACATGTTTTTTTTCCATTTCTAAGGGGTTCGAGCGCTCTGAAACTGAAAAATATAGATGTCCGATTTTACACGTTTGTTCTTTGTTCTTGGGGGTCTAAAACGTATATTTTGCCTAACTCGTAGCTCGGATAACATTTTTGAGCGATTCTAAAGCCTGACATGTTTTTTTACCATTTCTAAGGGGTCGTGATCTCAGAAGCTGAAAATATTGAAGCCGATTTTTCGCGTCGGTTCTTTATTCGTGGAGGCCCAAATCGTATTTTTGGCCTAACTCCTAGCTCGGGTAACATTTTTGAGCGATTCCAAAGCCTGAGATGTTTTTTTTTACAATTTTTAAGGGTTTCGTGAGCTCAGAAGCTAAAAATATTGAAGTCCGATTTTTCGCGTCGTTTCTTGTTTCATTGGGGCCGAAATCGTATTTTTTGCCTAACTACTACCTCGGATAACATTTTTGAGCGATTCCAAAGCCTGACATGTTTTTTTACCATTTCTAAGGAGTTCGAGCATTCGGAAGTGGAAAATTTTGAATTCCGATTTTTCGAGTCGTTTAATTGTTCTTGGGGGACCAAATCGTATTTTTGGCCTAACTCTTAGCTCGGATAACATTTTTGAGCGATTCAAATGCCAGACATGTTTTTACCATTTCTAAATGGTTCGAGCGCTCAGAAGATGAAAATATTGAAGTTCAATTTTTCTCGTCGTTTAATTGTTCGTGGGGGACCAAATCGTATTTTTGGCCTAACGCTAAGCTCGGATAACATTTTTGAGCGATTCCAAAGCCTGACATGGTTTTTTACCATTTCTAAGCGGTTCGAGCTCTCAGAAACTGAATAATATTGAAAACCAATTTCTCGCGTTGTTTCTTTGTTCATGGGGGCCCAAATCGTATTTTTGGCCTAACTCCTATCTCGGATAATATTTTTGAGCGATTCCAAAGCCTGACATGTTTTTTTACCATTTCTAATTGGTTCGAGCGCTCAGAAGCTGAAAATTTTGAAGTCCGATTTTTCGCATTGGTTAATTGTTTGTAGGGGCCCAAATCGTATTTTTGGCCTAACGTATAGCTCGGATAACATTTTTGAGCTATTCCAAAGCCTGACATGGTTTTTTTCCATTTCTAAGGGGTTCGAGCGCTCAGAAACTGAAAAAAGTGGAAGTCCGGTTTTTCGCGTCGGTTCTTTTTGGATGGGGCCTAAATCATATTTTTGGCCTAACTCCTAGCTCGGATAACATTTTTGAGCGATTCTAAAACCTGACATGTTTTTTACCATTTCTAAGGGTTTCGAGCGCCCTGTAGCTAAAAACTTTGAAATCCGATTTTTCTCATCGGTTCTTTGTTCGTGGGGCCCAAATTGTATTTTAGGCCTAACTCTTATGTCGGATAACATTTTTGAGCGATTCCAAAGCCTGACATGTTTTTTTACCATTTATAAGAGGTTCGTGATCTCAGAAGCTGAAAATATCGAAGTCCAATTTTTCGCATTGGTTAATTTTTCGTGGGGCCCCAAATTGTATTTTTGGACAAACTCCTAGCTCGGATAATATCTTAGAGCGATTCCAAAGCCTGACATTTTTTTTACCTTTTCTAAGGGGTTCGGGCGCTCAGTAGGTGAAAATTTTGAATTCCGATTTTTCGCGTCTATTCTTTTTACGTTAGGCCCAAATCGTATTTTAGGCCTAACTCCTAGCTTTGATAACATTTTTGAGCGATTCCAAAGCGTGACATGTTTTTTTACCATTTTTAAGGAGTTCGTGATCTCAGAAGCTGAAAATTTGGAAGTCTGATTTTTCGCGTTGGTTAATTGTTGTAGGGGCCCAAATCGTATTTTTTTCCTAACTCTTAGCTCGGATAACATTTTTGAACGATTCCAAAGCCTGATATGTTTTTTTACCATTTCTAAGGGTAGGAATGGCAATGGATCGGACTCGGATCGGACTTACCAAACTCCAAGTCCGCTCCATTTCAATCGGACTATGAAATTTACACTCCTATTAGGATTCGGACTATATATTCTCGGATTCGGACTCGTACTTTTTCCTTCGAATTGTTTCGGACTCGAATCGGATTCGGATAAAATTACCATATTAAATACCCAAAACACATCTTTAATATAAAAATTTTAATGTTTTACTTGATTTCTTATAATGTAAATCTATTATTTCTATTAAAATGTTCTTTTGATCTATTAGTTGACGAAGTAACAAGTAATAATCGGACTTTAGTCGGATTCAGATCGGATCTTACCTAAGGTCCAACTCCTATCGGATTTCATTCGGACTTTTATGTTTTCGGATTCCGATCGGACTTTTTCCTTCGGATCGAGTCGGACTCGGATCGGAGGCGGACTGAATTGCCATCCCTATCTAAGGGGTTCGAGCGCTCAGAAACTGAATAAAAAATGATGTCCGATTTTTCGCGTCAGTTCTTTGTTTGAGGGGGCCTAAATCGAATTTTTGGCTTAACTCCTAGCTCGGATAACATTTTTGAGCGATTCAAAAGCTTGACATGTTTTTTACCATTTCTAAGGGGTAAGAGCGCTCTGAAGCTAAAAATTTTGAAGTCCGATTTTTCGCGTCTCTTATTTGTTCGTTGGGCCCAAATTGTATTTTAGGCTTAACTCTTATCTCGGATAACATTTTTGAGCGATTCCAAATCCTGACATGATTTTTTTTACCATTCTTAAGGGTTTCGAGCGCCCAGAAACTAAAAATATTGAAGTTCGATTTTTTGCGTCGTTTCTTTGTTTGTTATGGCCGAAATTACATTTTTGGCCTAACTCTTAACTCGGATAACATTTTTGAGCCACTCCATAGCCTGACATGTTGTTTTTACCATTTATAAGTTGTTCGGAAGCTCAGAAGCTGAAAATAGTACAGTCCGATTTCGCGTCAGTTAATTGTCCGTGGGGGCCCAAATCGGATTTTTGGCCTAACTCTTAGCTTGGATAACATTTTTGAGCGATTCCAAAGCCAGACATGATTTTACCATTTCAAAGGGGTTCGAGGGTTCAGAAACTGAAAAAATTGAAGTCCGATTTTTCGCGTCGGTTCTTTGTTCGAGGGGGCCAAAATCGTATTTTTGGCCTAACTTCTAGTTCGGATAAAATATTTGAGCGATTCCAAACTGTGACATGTTTTTTTACCATTTCTAAGGGGTTTGAGCGCTCTGAAGCGAAAAATTTGAAAGTCCGATTTTTCGCGTCGGTGCTTTGTTCCTGGGGCCCAAATTGTATTTTAGGCCTAACTCCTAGCTGAGATAACATTTTTGAGCGATTCCAAAGCCTTACATGTTTTATTTACCATTTTAAGGGGTTCGTGAAAATTTCGAAGTCCGATTTTCCGCGTTAGTTAATTTTTCGTGGGGCCCCAAATTATATTTTTGGCCTAACTCCTAGCTCGGATAATATTTTAGAGCGATTCCAAAGCCTGACATGTTTTTTTACCATTTCTAAGGGGTTCGAGCGTTCAGAAACTGAAAATAATGAATTCTTTCGCGTCACTTCTTTGTTCGAGGGGGCCCAAATCGTATTTTTGGCTTAACTCCTACTTCGGATAACATTTTTGAGCGATTCCAAAGCCTGACTGTTTTTTTAACATTTCTAATGGGTTCGAGAGCTCAGAAGCTGAATATTTTGAAGGCCCATTTTACGCGTCGGTTAATTGTTCGTGGGGGCCCAAATCGTATTTTTGGCCTAACGCTTAGCTCGGATAACATTTTCTAGCAATTCCAAAGCGTGATATGTTTTTTTTACCATTTCTAAGGGTTCGAACGCTCAGAAATAGAAAAAATTATAGTTCGATATTTCGCGTCGGTTCTTTGTTCGAGGGGGCCTAAATAAAATTTTTGGACTAACTCCTAGCTCGGATAACATTTTTGAGCGACTCCAAAGCATGACATGTTTTTTTACCATTTCTAAGGGGTTCGGGCGCTCAGAAGCTGAAAATTTTGATGCCCAATTTTTCGTGCGGTTCTTTGTTCGTGGGGCCAAAATTGTATTTTAGGCCAAACTCCTAGTTCAGATAACATTTTTGAGCGATTCCAAAGCCTGACATGTTTTTTTACTATTTCTAAGGGGTTCAAGCGCTCAGAAGTTGAAAATTTTGAAGTCCGATTTTTCGCGTCGTTTCTTTGTTCGTGGGGCCTAAATTGTATTTTAGGCCAAACTCCTAGTTCAGATAACATTTTTGAGCGATTCCAAACCCGGACATATTTTTTTACCATTTCTAAGGGGTTCGAGCGTTCAGAAACTGAAAAAATTGAAGTCCGATTTTTCGTGTCGGTTCTTTGTTAGAAGGGGCCTAAATCGTATTTCTGGCCTAACTCCTAGCTCGAATAACATTTTAGAGCGATTCCAAAGCGTAATATGTTTTTTTTTCTATTTCAAAGCGGTTCGAGCGCTCTGAAACTATAAATTTTGAAGTCCGATATTTCGCGTCGGTTCTTTGTTCGTGGGGCCCAAATTGTCTTTTAGGCCTAACTCTTAGCTCGGATAATATTTTTGAGCGATTCCAAAGCCTGACATGTTTTTTTTTACTATTTCTAAGGGGTTCGAGCGCTCAGAAGCTGAAAATTTTGAACTCCGATTTTTCGCTTCGGATCTTTGTTCGTGGGGTCCAAATTGTATTTTAGGCCAAACTCATAGCTCGGATAACCTTTTTGAGCGATTCCAAAGCCTGACATGTTTCTTTTACCATTTTACGGGGTTCGTGATCTTAGAAGCAAAAAATTTCGATGTCCGATATTTCGGTTAATTGTTCGTGGGGGCCCAAATCGTATTTTTGGCCTAACTCTTTGCTCGGATAACATTTTGAGGGATTCCAAAGCTTGTCATGTTTTTTTACCATTTCTAAGGGGTTCGAGCGTTCGGAAACTAAAAAAATTGAAGTCCGATTTTTCGCGTCGGTTCTTTGTTAGAAGGGGCCTAAATCGTATTTTTGGCCTAACTCATAGCTCTAATAACATATTTAGAGCGATTCCAAAGCCTGAGATGTTTTTTTTTACTATTTCCATGGGATTTGAGCTCTCTAAAGCTATAAATTTTGAAGTCCGATTTTTCGCGTCGGTTCTTTGTTCGTGGGGCCCAAATTTTATTTTAGGCCTAACTCCTAGCTCGGATAACATTTTTGAGCGATTCAAAAGCCTGACATGTTTTTTTTTACCATTTTTAAGGGTTCGTGATCTCAGAAGCTGAAAATTTCGAAGTCCGATTTTTCGCGATGGTTAATTGTTCATGGGGGCCCAAATCGTATTTTTGGCCTAACTCCTAGCTCGGATAACATTTTAGAGCGATTCCAAAGCCTGGCATGTTTTTTTTACCATTTCTAAGGGGTTCCAGCGCTCAGAAACTGAAAATTTTAAAGTCCGATTTTCGCGTCTGTTCTTTGTCATGGGGCCCAAATTGTATTTTAGGCCTAACTCCTAGCTCGGATAACATTTTTGAGCGATTGCGAAACCTAACAATTATTTTTTTTTTACCATTTTTGAGGGAATCGTGATCTCAGAAGTTGAAAATTTCGAAGTCCGATTTTTCTTGGTACGATGGGGCCGAAATCGTATTTTTTGCCTAACTCCTATCTCAAATAATATTTTTGAACGATTCCAAAGCCTGACATGTTTTTTAACCATTTCTAAGGGGTTCGAGCGCTCAAAAACTTAAAATTTGATTTCCGATTATTCGCGTTGGTTCTTTGTTCGAGGGGGCCTAATTCGTATTTTTAGCCTAACTCCTAGCTCGGATAAAATTTTTGAGCGATTCCAAAGCCTGACATGTTTTTTAGAATTTTTAAGGGGTTCGAGCGCTCAGAAGCTAAAAAATTTTAAGTCCAATTTTTCGCGTCGGTTCTTTGTTCGTGGGGGCACCAAATCGTATTTTTGGCCTAACTCTTAGCTCGGATAACATTTTTGAGCGATTCCAAAGCCTGACTGTTTTTTTACCATTTCTAATGGGTTCGAGCGCTCAGAAGCTGAAAATTTTGAAGGCCCATTTTTCGCGTCGGTTAATTGTTCGTGGGGGCCCAAATCGTATTTTTGGCCTAACGCTTAGCTCGAATAACATTTTCTAGCAATTCCAAAGCGTGATATGTTTTTTTACCATTTCTAAGGATTCGAACGCTTAGAAATTGAAAAAATTATAGTTCGTTATTTCGCGTCGGTTCTTTGTTCGAGGGGGCCTAAATCAAAATTTTGGCCTAACACCTAGCTCGGGTAACATTTTTGAGCGATTCCAAAGCCTGACATGTTTTTTTACTATTTCTAAGGGGTTCGGGCACTCAGAAGCTGAAAATTTTGATGTCCGATTTTTCGTGCGGTTCTTTGTTCGTGGGGCCAAAATTGTATTTTAGGCCAAACTCCTAGTTCGGATAACATTTTTTAGCGATTCCAAAGCCTAACATGTTTTTTGTACTATTTCTAATGGGTTCGAGCGCCCAGAAGCTGAAAATTTTGAAGTCCGATTTTTTGCGTCGTTTCTTTGTTCGTGGGGCCCAAATTGTATTTTAGCCAAACTCCTAGTTCGAATAACATTTTTGAGCGATTCCAAAGCCTGACATGTTTTTTTTACCATTTTTAAGGGGTTCGTGATCTCAGAAGCTGAAAATTTCGAAGTCCGATATTTCGGTTAATTGTTCGTGGGGGCCCAAATCGTATTTTTGGCCTAACTCTTAGCTCGGATAACATTTTGTGCGATTCCAAAGCCTGACATGTTTTTTTACCATTTCTAAGGGGTTCGAGAGTTCAGAAACTGAAAAAATTGAAGTCCGATTTTTCGCGTCGGTTCTTTGTTAGAAGGGGCCTTAATCGTATTTATGGCCTAACTCCTAGCTCGAATAACATTTTAGAGCGATTCCAAAGCCTTACATGTTTTTTTTCTATTTCAAAGGGGTTCGAGCGCTCTAAAGCTAAAAATTTTGAAGTCCGATATTTCGCATCGGTTCTTTGTTCGTGGGGCCCAAATTGTATTTTAGGCCTAACTCTTAGTTCGAATAACATTTTTGAGCGATTCCAAAGCCTGACATGTTTTTTTTATCATTTTACGGGGTTCGTGATCTTAGAAGCAAAAAATTTCGATGTCCGATATTTCGGTTAATTGTTCGTGGGGGCCCAAATCGTATTTTTGGCCTAACTCTTAGCTCGGATAACATTTTGAGCGATTCCAAAGCTTGTCATGTTTATTTACCATTTCGAAGGGGTTCGAGCGTTCAGAAATGGAAAAAATTAAAGTCCGATTTTTCGCGTCGGTTCTTTGTTAGAAGGGGCCTAAATCGTATTTTTGGCCTAACTCCTAGCTCTAATAACATATTTAGAGCGATTCCAAAGCCTGAGATGTTTTTTTTACTATTTCCATGGGGTTCGAGCGCTCTGAAGCTAAAAATTTTGAAGTCCGATTTTTCGCGTCGGTTCTTTGTTCGTGGGGCCCAAATTTTATTTTAGGCCTAACTCCTAGCTCGGATAACATTTTTGAGCGATTCAAAAGCCTGACATGTTTTTTTTTTTACCATTTTTAAGGGTTCGTGATCTCAGAAGCTGAAAATTTCGAAGTCCGACTTTTCGCGATGGTTAATTGTTCATGGGGGCCCAAATCGTATTTTTGGCCTAACTCCTAGCTCGGATAACATTTTAGAGCGATTCCAAAGCCTGGCATGTTTTTTTTACCATTTCTAAGGGGTTCCAGCGCTCAGAAACTGAAAATTTTAAAGTCCGATTTTCGCGTCGGTTCTTTGTCATGGGGCCCAAATTGTATTTTAGGCCTAACTCCTAGCTCGGATAACATTTTCGAGCGATTGCGAAGCCTAACCTTTATTTTTTTTTACCATTTTTAAGGGAATCGTGATCTCAGAAGTTGAAAATTTCGAAGTCCGATTTTTCGCGTTGGTTAATTGTTCGTGGGGGCCCAAATGGTATTTTTGGCCTAACTCTTAGCTCGAATAATATTTTTGAGCGATTAAAAAGCCTGACATGTTTTTTTTTACCATTTCTAAGAAGTTCGAGAGTTCAGAAACTGAATATATTGAAGTCCCATTATTTGCATCGGTTCTTTGTTCGTGAGGGCCCAAATCCAATTTTTGGCCTAACTCTAAGCTCGGATCACATTTTTGAGCGATTCCAAAGCCTGGCGTGATTTTTTTTACCATTTTTAAGGGAATCGTGAGCTCAAAAGCCGAAAATATTGAAGTCCAATTTTTCGCATCGTTTCTTGGTACGATGGGGCCGAAATCGTATTTTTGGCCTAACTCCTATCTCAGATAATATTTTTGAGGGATTCCAAAGCTTGACATATTTTTTAACCATTTCTAAGGTGTTCGAGCGCTCAAAAACTTAAAATTTGATTTCCGATTATTCGCGTTGGTTCTTTGTTCGAGGGGGCCTAAATTGTATTTTTAGCCTAACTCCTAGCTCGGATAAGATTTTTGAGCGATTCCAAAGCCTGACATGTTTTTTATTATTTCTAAGGGGTTGGAGAGCTCAGAAGCTAAAAAATTTTAAGTCCGATTTTTCGCGTCGGTTCTTTGTTCGTGGGGGCACCAAATCGTATTTTTGGCCTACCTCTTAGCTCGGATAATATTTTTGAGCGATTCCAAAGCCTGACATGGTTTTTTACCATTTCGAAGGGTTTCGAGCGCTCAGAAGCTGAAAATTTTGAAGTCTAAATTTTTGTGGTCGGTTAAATTTTTGTGGGGGCCCAAATCGTATTTTTGGCCTAACTTTTAGCTCGGATAACATTTTTGAGCGATTCCAAAGCGTGACATGTTTTTTAACATTTCTAAGGGGTTCGAGCTCTAAGAAACTTAAAATATGGAAATCCGATTTTTCGCGTCGGTTAATTGTTCGTGGGGGCCCAAATCGTATTATTGGCCTAACTCCTAGCTCGGATAACCTTTTTCAGCAATTCCAAAGCGTGACATGTTTTTTTTTACCATTTCTAAGCTGTTCGAACGCTCAGAAATTGAAAAAATTAAAGTCCGATATTTAACGTCGGTTCTTTGTTCGAGGAGGCGTAAATCAAAATTTTTGCCTAACTCCTAGCTCGGATAACATTTTTGAGCGATTCCAAGCACTCACATGTTTTTTTTACCATTTCTAAGGCGTTCAAGCGCTCAAAAGATTAAAATTTTGAAATCCGATTTTTCGCGTCGGTTTTTTGGTCGTGGGGCCCAAAATGTATTTTAGGCCTAACTCCTAACTCGTATAACATTTTTGAGAGATTCCAAAGCCTGACATGTTTTTTTACCATTTTTAAGGGGTTCGTGATCTCAGAAGCTGAAAGTTTCGAAGTCCGATATTTCGCGTTGGTTAATTATTCGTGGGGTCCCAAATGGTATTTTTTGCCTAACTCTTAGCTCGGATAACATTTTGAGCGATTCCAAAGCCTGACATGTTTGTTTTACCATTACTAAGGTGTTCGAGTGTTTAGAAACTGAAAAAATTGAAATCTTATTTTTCTCGTCGGCTCTTTGTTAGAAGGGCCCTAAATCTTACTTTTGGCCTAACTCCTAGCTCGGATAACATTTTTGCGCGATTCCAAAGCGTGACATGTCTTTTACCATTTCTAAGGGGTTCGAGCGCTCTGAAGCTAAAAATTTTGAAGTCCGATTTTTCGCGTTTGTTCTTTGTTCGTGGGGCTCAAATTGTATTTTAGGCCTAACTCCTAGCTCGGATAATATTTTTAAGCGATTCCAAAGCCTAACATGTTTTTCTTTACCATTTTTAAGGGAATCGTGATCTAAGAAGTTGAAAATATCGAAGTCCCATTTTTCGCGTCCGTTCTTTGTTCGTGGGGGCCCATATCGTATTTTTGGCCTAACCCTTAAGTCGGATAAGTTTTTTGAGCGATTCTAAAGCCTGACATGTTTTTTTTGCAATTTCTAAGGGGTTCGAGCGCTCTGAAACTGAAAATATTGACGTCCGAATTTACGCGTTTGTTCTTGGTTCTTGGGGGCCCAAAACGTATATTTGGCCTAACTCTTAGCTCGGATGACATTTTTGAGCGATTCCAAAGCTTGACATGTTCTTTTTACCATTTCTAACGGGTTCGAGCGCTCAAAAACTGAAAAAATTGAATTCCGATTTTTTGCGTCAGTTCTTTGTTCGAGGGGCCCTAAATCGTATTTTTTGCCAAACTCCTAGCTCGGATTATATTTTTGAACGATTCCAATGCCTGACATGTTTGTTTATCATTTCTAAGGGGTTCGAGAGCTCAGAAGCTAAAAAATTTTAAGTCTATTATTTCGTGTCGGTTCTTTATTCGTGGGGGCCCAAATCGTATTTTTGGCGTAACTCCTAGCTCGGGTAACATTTTTGAGCGATTCGAAAGCCTGACATGTTTTTTTTTTACCATTTTTAATGGGTTCGTTAGCTCAGAAGCTGAAAATATTGAAGTCCGATTTTTCGCGTCGTTTCTTGTTTCGTTGGGGCCGAAATCGTATTTTTGGCCTAACTCCTAGCTCGGATAACATTTTTAAGCGATTCCAAAGCCTGACATGATTTTTAACCATTTCTAAGGAGTTCGAGCGTTCAGAAGCTGAAAATCTTGAAGTTCGATTTTTCGCGTCGTTTAATTATTCGTGGGGGACCAAATTGTATTTTTGGCCTAATTCTTAGCTCGGATAACATTTTTGAGCGATTCCAAAGCCTGACATGGTTTTTTACCATTTCTAAGGGGTTCGAGCGCTCAGAAACTTAAAATATTGAAGTTCGATTTTTCGCGTAGTTTCTTTATTTGTTGGGGCCGAAATCATATTTTTGGCCAAACTATTAACTCGGATAACATTTTGGAGCTACTCAAAAGCCTGACATGTTTTTTTAACCATTTATAAGTTGTTCGCGAGCTCAAAA
The DNA here is from genome assembly GCA_947645195.1 of Patellifolia procumbens. Lineage (NCBI taxonomy): Eukaryota > Viridiplantae > Streptophyta > Magnoliopsida > Caryophyllales > Amaranthaceae > Patellifolia > Patellifolia procumbens. Next base: position 2,845,272 of record CANSGD010000953.1, read on the forward strand.
GCTGAAAATATTGAAGTCCGATTTTTCGTATCGCTTAATTGTTCGTGGGGGCCTAAATCGTATTTTTGGCCTAACTCCGAGCTCGGATAACATTTTTAAGCTATTCCAAAGCCTCACATGTTTTTTTTTACCATTTTTAAGGGTTTCGAGCGCTCAGAAGCTGAAAATTTTGAAGTCTGAATTTTTGTGGTCGGTTAAATTTTCGTGGGGGCCCAATTCGTATTTTTGGCCTAACTCTTAGCTCGGATAACATTTTTGAGCGATTCCAAAGCATGACATGTTTTTTAACCATTTCTAAGGGGTTTGAGCTCTCAGAAACTGAAAAATATTGAAATCCGATTTTCTCGTTAGTTCTTTTTTCGTGGGGGCCCAAATCGTATCTTTGGCCTAAATCCTAGCTCGGATAATATTTTTGAGCGATTCCAAAGCCTGACATGTTTTTTTTACCATTTCTAAGGGGTTCGAGCGCTCAGAAATTGAAAAAATTTAAGTCCGATATTTAACATCGGTTCTTTGTTCGAGGGGGCCTAAATCAAAATTTTGGCCTCACTCCTAGCTCGGATAACATTTTTGAGTGATTCCAAAGCCTCACATATTATTTTTACCATTTGTAAGGGGTTCAAGTGCTCAAAAGCTGAAAATTTTGAATATCCGATTTTTCGCGTCGGTCCTTTGTTCGTGGGGCCCAAATTGTATTTTAGGCCTAACTCCTAGCTCGGATAACATTTTTTAGCAATTCCAAAGCCTGACATGTTTTATTAACCATTTCTAAGGGGTTCGAGCATTCAGAAACTGAAAATATTGAAATCCCATTTTTCGCGTCAGTTCTTTGTTCGTGGGGGCCCAAATTGTATTTTTGGTCTAACCCATAGCTCGGATAACATTTTTGAGCGATTCTAAAGCATGACATGTTTTTTTGCCATTTCTAAGGGGATCGACCGCTCTGAAACTGAAAATATTGATGTCCGATTTTACGCGTTTGTTCTTGGTTCTTGGGGCCCTAAACGTATATTTGGCCTAACTCGTAGCTCGGATAACATTTTTGAGCGATTCCAAAACCTGACATGTTCTTTTTACCATTTCTAAGGGATTTGAGCGCTCAACAACTGAAAACATTGAATTCCTATTTTTCGCGTCGGTTCTTTGTTCGAGGGGGGCCTAAATCGTATTTTTGGCCTAACTCCTAGCTCGGATAACATTTTTGAGCGATACCAAAGCATGACATGTTTTTTTTAATCATTTCTAAGGGGTTCGAGCGCTCAGAAGCTAAAAAATTTTAAGTCTAATTTTTCGCGTCGGTTCATTGTTCGTGGGGGCCCAAATCGTATTTTAGGCCTAACTTTTAGCTCGCATAATATTTTTGAGCGATTCCAAAGCTTGCCATGTTTTTTACCATTTCTAAGCGGTTCGAGGGCTCAGAAACAGAAAATATTGAAGTTCGATTTTTCGCGTCGGTTCTTTGTTCATTGGGGCCCAAATCGTATTTTTGGCCTAACTCCTAGCTCGAATAACCTTTTTGAGCGATTCCAAAGCCTAACATGTTTATATTACCATATTTAAGGAGTTCGTGCGCTCAGAAGTGGAAAATATTGAATTCCGATTTTTCGCATCGTTTCTTGGTTCGTTATGGCCGAAATCGTATTTTTGGCGTAACTCCTATCTCAGATAACATTTTTGAGCGATTCCAAAGACTGACATGTTTTTTAACAATTTCTAAGGAGTTCGAGCATTCGGAAGTGGAAATTTTGAATTCCGATTTTTCGCGTCGTTTAATTGTTCGTGGGGGAACAATTCGTATTTTTGGCCTAACTCTTTCTCGGATAACATTTTTGAGCGATTCCAATGCCTGACATGTTTATTTACCATTTCTAAGTGGTTCGAGCGCTTAGAAACTGAAAATATTAAAGTTTATATTTTCGCGTCGATTCTTTGTTCCTTGGGGCCGAAATCATATTTTTGGCCTAACTTTTCACTCGGATAACATTTTTGAGCCATTCAAAAGCCTGACATGTTTTTTTACCATTTATAAGTTGTTCGCGAGCTTAGAAGCTGAAAATTTAGAACTCCGATTTTTCGCGTCGGTTAATTGTTCGTGAGGGCCTAAATTGTATTTTTGGCCTAACTTTAAGCTCGGATAATATTTTTGAACAATTCCTATGCCTGACATGTTTTTTAACCATTTCTAAGTGGTTCGAGCGCTCAGAAGCTGAAAATATTGAAGTTCGATTTTTCGCGTCGTTTAATTGTTCTTGGGGGACCAAATCGTATTTTTGGCCTAACTCTTAGCTCGGATAACATTTTTGAGCGATTCCAAGGCCTGACATGTTTATTTACCATTTCTAAGTGGTTCGAGTGCTCAGAAACTGAAAATATTTAAGTTTGATTTTTCTCGTCGTTTCTTTGTTCCTTGGGGCCGAAATCATATTAATGGCCTAACTCTTAACTCGGATAACATTTTTGAGCCATTCAAAAGCCTGACATGTTTTTTTGCCATTTTTAAGGGGTTCGAGCGCTCTGAAACTGAAAATATTGATGTCCAATTTTACGCGTTTGTTCTTGGTTCTGGGGGGCCTAAATCTTATTTTTGGCCTAACTCCTAGCTCGGATAACATTTTTGAGCGATACCAAAGCCTGCCATGTTTTTTTTAATCATTTCTAAGGGGTTCGAGCGCTCAGAAGCTAAAAAATTTTAAGTCTAATTTTTCGCGTCGGTTCATTGTTCGTGGGGGCCCAAATCGTATTTTAGGCCTAACTTTTAGCTCGCATAACATTTTTGAGCGATTCCAAAGCTTGCCATGTTTTTTACCATTTCTAAGGGGTTCGAGGGCTAAGAAACAGAAAATATTGAAGTTCGATTTTTCGCGTCGGCTCTTTGTTCATTGGGGCCTAAATCGTATTTTTGGCCTAGCTCCTAACTCGGATAACATTTTTGAGCGATTCCAAAGCCTGACATGTTTTTATTACCATTTTTAAGGGGTTCGTGAGCTCAGAATCCGAAAATATTGAATTCCGATTTTTCGCATCGTTTCTTGGTTCGTTAGGGCCGAAATCGTATTTTTGGCCTAACTCCTATCTCAGATAACATTTTTGAGCGATTCCAAAGGCTGACATGTTTTTTAACCATTTCTAAGGAGTTCAAGCATTCGGAAGTGGAAATTTTGAATTCCGATTTTTCGCGTCGTTTAATTGTTCGTGGGGGACCAAATCGTATTTTTGGCCTAACTCTTAGGTCGGATAACATTTTTGAGCGATTCCAATGCCTGACATGTTTATTTACCATTTCTAAATGGTTCGAGCGCTCAGAAACTGAAAATATTGAAGTTTGATTTTTCGCGTCGTTTCTTTGTTCCTTGGGGCCGAAATCATATTTTTGGTCAAACTACATTTTTGAGCCATTCAAAAGCCTGACATGTTTTTTTACCATTTATAAGTTGTTCGCGAGCTTAGAAGCTGAAATTTTGAAGTCCGATTTTTCGCGTCGGTTAATTGTTCGTGGGGGTCGAAATCGTATTTTAGAACTAACTCCTAGCTCTGATAACATTTTTGAGCGATTCTAAAGCGTGACATGTTTTTTTATTACCATTTTTAAGGAGTTCGTGATCTCAGAAGCTGAAAATTTCGAAGTCCGATTTTTCCCGTTGGTTAATTGTTCGTAGGGGCCCAAATCGTATATTTGGCCTAACTCTTAGCTCGGATAACATTTTTTAGCGATTCCAAAGCCTGACATGTTTTTATACCATTTCTAAGGGGTTCGAGCGCTTAGAAACTGAAAAAAAATTGAAGTCCGATTTATCGCATCGGTTCTTTGTTCGAGGGGGCCTAAATCGAATTTTTGGCTTAACTCCTAGCTCGGATAACATTTTTGAGCGATTCCAAAGCCTGGCATATTTTTTACCATTTCTAAGGGGTAAGAGCGCTCTGAAGCTAAAAATTTTGAAGTCCGATTTTTCGCGTCGGTTTTTTGTTCGTGGGGCCCAAATTGTATTTTAGGCCTAACTCCTATCTCGGATAACATTTTTGAGAGATTCCACAACCTGACATGTTTTTTTACCATTCTTAAGGGGTTCGAGCGCTCAGAAACTGAAAATATTGAAGTTCGATTTTTAGCGTCGTTTCTTTGTTCGTTAGGGCCGAAATCATATTTTTGGCCTAACTCTTAACTCGGATAACATTTTTGAGCCACTCTATAGCCTGACATGTTGTATTTACCATTTATAAGTTGTTCGGAAGCTCAGAAGCTGAAAATATTAAAGTCCGATTTCGCGTTAGTTAATTGTTCGTGGGGGCCTAAATCGTATTTTTAGCCTAACTCTTAGCTCGGATAACATTTTTGAGCGATTCTAAAGCCTGACATGTTTTTTTACCAATTTTAAGGGGTTCGTGATCTCAGAAGCTGAAAATTTCGAAGTCAGATTTTTCCTGTTGCTTGATTATTCGTGGGGGCCCGAATCGTATTTTTGGCATAACTCTTTGCACGGATAACATTTTTGAGCGATACTAAACCCTGACATGTTTTTTTTGCCATTTCTAAGGGCTCGAGCTCTCTGAAACTGAAAATATTGAAGTCCTATTTTACGCGTTTGTTCTTTGTTCTTAGGGGCCCAAAACATATTTTTGGCCTAACTTGTAGCTCGGATAACATTTTTGAGCGATTCCAATGCCTGCCATGTTTTTTTTACCATTTCTAAGGGGTTCGAGCGCTCAGAACTGAAAATGTTAAAGTCCGATTTTTCGCGTTGGTTATTTGCTCGTGGGGGCCCAAATTGTATTTTAGGCCTAACTCCTCGCTCGGATAACATTTTTGATCGATTCCAAAGCCTGACATGTTTTTTTTACCATTTATAAGGGGTTCGTGATCTCAAAAGCTGAAAATATCGAAGTCCGATTTTTCGCGTTGGTTAATTTTTCGTGGGGCCCCAAATTGTATTTTTGGCCTAACTCCTAGCTTTGATAATACTTTAGAGCGATTCCAAAGCCTGACATTTTTTTTACCATTTCTAAGGGGTTCGAGCGCTCAGACGGTGAAAATTTTGAAGTCCGATTTTTCGCGTCGATAATCTGTTCATGGGGCCCAAATTGTATTTTAGGCCTAACTCCTAGCTCTGATAACATTTTTGAGGGATTCCAAATCGTGACATGTTTTTTTTTACCAATTTTAAGGAGTTTGTGATCTCAGAAGCTTAAAATTTCGAAGTCCGATTTATGATATCACGTATTTATATAGAGTTTTCTCCCTTATTTACAAGCTAATTTGTGCGTCATTGGAGCTCTTGGGAGCTATTTTGTGCTAACTATCGTATGTAGTTGTGGTTTCGTGTTTTAGTATTGAATTGCAGGTTTTATGGAGTTTTCTCCTTATTCCCGAGCCATTTGGAAGCAACCACGGCTTTACGAGATGTTATGAGGCACGTAGGATGGCTCACGAGCTTTATGGATAGTTTAGGAGGTCCCAAGACCCCTAAAAGTGAAGATTAGAGAGCAAAGGAGTCAAAAGGGGTTTTCCGTGCACTGATCGGGCAGAAATGGCCCGATCGGGCGAAGTATTTATGATCGGGTATGAAAGTTGCGGACCCGATCGGGCGATGTTTGCCCGATCGAATCGGGCGAGGAAGCATGTCCCCAGACCCGATCGGGTGACTACCGCCCGACCCGATCGGGTGGAGTGCTGCTTGGTCTCCTTGCGGTGCTACAGGCGAGGGGAACACGCTTGCCCAAGTTGTCGCCAGACCCGATCGGGTGACTACCGCCCGACTCGATCGGGTGGGCCGTTTTTCTCGCCTTATTGCTGCACTGCTGCTGCCAGAGCCCAGAAGTGAAGTTGGGAAATTTGTATGTGGACCCGATCGGGTACTGTGCTCGGGCCCGATCGGGTCTGGTGCTTTAATCGCGTTTTTTCACTTTTTGTTTCCGTTTTTAGTGAACTTGAGGGGTATTATAAATACCTTTTTCCTCATTATCTTTCATTCATCTTTTATTCATCTTTCATTAGGTTTTAGACTAGTTTTATTCTACATTGTTCTTAGTTTAATTCAAACACTTTAGATTAATTTAGAGGTGATCAAACCTATTTCGATTTCAATAAAAGTTCCTGCTTTCCGTCAATTGGTACTCTTCTCTACTCTTTATCTCTTTAATTACTTTGATTGCTTAGTTTAATTATTCAATTATTCATGATGCAATTCTTAGGGTTTCATATTAGTTTTGTTGTTGCCAATTCGATTATGAGTGAGTAGTTCTCTTTCTAGGGTGTTAGATAGGAAAGCCATGTTTATACCATGATTGTGATTTAGATTTCTATCAATTTCTAGGGCTTGATTAGGGTGATTGTGATGTGGTTTGTTCTTATTGAGTAATTAATGTCAGTGTACAATTTCATTGATTGCTTGTGGTTAATAGTTGTTTGCACAGATCCGTCTTACGACTACAGGCCTAGGACACATCAGTAGTTCTGATTACGTTAGTGAACATGCGGCGTATGTTGAACTATGAGCGTTGAGTCTTAACCATAGCTCAACATGGGCTCTAATCCCCCGACTCTTGACTTAGGTTTTAATAGTAGTTGACCCTATTTGATTGGTATAAGCATGGTGGACCGACCAATACCCTAGACTTTTATTCCATAGTTTAATCCTCGATTTATTCAGTCTTCCGTAGTGTATTCCTTAGTTTAATTAATTCCTTCCTGATTTCATCTGGAGTAGCTGAATGGGTGGATTATTGATTTAGAAACTCTGTCTCCCTGTGGATTCGACCCTGCTTCCACTGACTACCTAGTTAGAGGTCCGTAGGTTTATTTTTGATTAGGTGACACGACTAAAACCTATCAAATTTTGGCGCCGTTGCCGGGGAGACGGCTAGTTCTCTAAGTTTTTATTTAATTATTTGGTCTACTTCTCTGTACCTCATTGGAACTTCATTGTTTCAATCGAGGTACGTTTTACTGCTGCTTTTTGTTTCTTTTGTATGCCCATGTCCCAAAGAAACGGTTCCCCAATTCCAGCGGACCCCGATCTTTCTAGGACAATCAGGCGGATCCGAAAGATAAAGCAGAAAGAAAAGCAGTCTGTTCAGCTGAACACCTCTGGAACAGACACCTTGAATTCAGTTATGTCAAAATCACTGAAGTCATATGGGGTGCCCAACCCGGATGGTCTCTCCACTGGACCTACTATGCCCACCATTGCCGCAGCAAATTTCGAAATCAAGCCTGGACTCATCAGCATGGTCCAGCAAAATCAGTTTGGTGGGCATCCTACTGAAGATCCGGCAAATCATCTACAACGGTTTCAACAACTTTGTCGAACCGTTAAACATGCCGGCGTCACTCCAGATCAACTCAAAGTCATGTTGTTCGAGTTTTCACTGAGAGATAGAGCCCAAAAATGGTTGAACGATGTGAAAGAAACCGAATGGAGTGAGATTTCTGCTGCATTTCTGAGAGAGTATTACCCACCTACTAAAACAGCAGAAATTAGAAATAAACTAGCCACGTTTTTCCAAGAGCCTGATGAAACATTAAGGGAAGCGTGGGCTAGGTTTAGAGATTTACAGAGAGAGTGTCCACACCATAATATGGACAAATGGTTCTTGACGCAGACATTCTACAATGGTCTGCAGCCTCAGAAGAAGTGTATTGTTGATTCGTCTGCAGGAGGAGTGTTTTTAGACAAGGCAGTTGATGAGGGTTATGAATTCATATCAAATCTTGCAGCCAATGACCATACATCATCTAGGATTTTGACTAAGAAGGTACTTGAAGTTGACGCTATTTCATTGCTTACATCTCAGATGGCGCAACTAACTCAGCAGCTAATGAAGTCTTCTAGTCCGACACCTCCACCCATGAGTATCAATGCTATGTCTGCAGTAGCACCCATTACCTCATCTTACTGCGAGGTATGTGGTGTTCAGGGTCACTTTGGGCATGACTGTCACTTCAGTCAATTTCCGATGGAGCAGGCCAATGCCTTCCAACAAAGACCACAAACCTTCCCCCCTTCACATAACTACCAAAACCCACAAAACCATCAACCTCCACCTCCACAAAACTACCCTAAACCCTCATACCATCAAACCCCACAACATTTCCAAAGACCACCACCACAAAACTTCCATCATCCCAATAACTTCCAAACTCCACAAAATTTCCACACCCCACCCCCACAAAACAACAACCCACAAGAGCCTAGCAATTCTGAACTGATGAAACTGATATTGTCTATGTAAAAGGCAAATGAGGAAACACGGAGGGCCCAGGAGGAAGCAAGGAGGGCCCAAGAGAAGCACATCCAACTTCTCGAGGCTCAAGTTGCTCAGTTGGCAGAATCTAATGCACAGAGGCAGCAGGGACAATTGCCAGGGCAACCAGTTCAGAGAGAACATGTGAATGCCATCACTCTTCGTAGTGGCATTGCATATGATGCCCCTCCAGTGGCCATTGATGAGGTTACCCCGACTGCAGGGAAGAAGAGGGTGGTAGAGGAAAGAAAAAGAAAGAATTCGACGTCTGAAGTCGATTTGTCTGCAGAAGCTGAACAGACAGGGAAGAAAAAGGAGAAGGTTTCTGAAACGTCTTTTACACCAAGGCTACCTTTTCCTCACAGGATGCAACAATCTAAGGTCGATCAGCAATTTGGTAAGTTCTTGGCTATGGTCAAGAACCTTGAGGTAACGATTCCATTTACAGATTTAATTACCCAAGTGCCTGTTTATGCCAAATTTCTGAAAGACATGATCACTAAGAAAAGAGACTTTGGTGGGGTAGAACGTGTCGCTCTTACTGAAGAGTGTAGTTCTTTTATTCAAAATAAAACCCCACCAAAGTTAGAAGATCCTGGTAGTTTTTCTATACCCTGCCATCTTGGACCTATTTTTATTGATAAGGCTTTGTGTGATTTAGGTGCTTCTGTTTCTGTTATGCCATTGTCTGTTTATAAGAAACTGAACATGGGAGCCCTTAAATGCACACAAATCACTTTACAGATGGCGGATCGTTCTATAAAATACCCTCTAGGTGTTTTAGAGGACGTTCCTGTTAGGGTAGGGAAATTCTATATTCCTGTTGATTTTGTGGTGTTAGATATGGATGAGGATGCCCAGATCCCTATTATCTTGGGTAGGCCATTTTTGTGTACTGCTGGTGCTGTCATTGATGTCAAGTCTGGGTCTTTAACTTTGAGTGTTGGTGATGACAAAGTGATTTTTAAACTGACCAATGCTGTTAAGGCTCCTATGCTTGAACAATCTTTTTGCAGGGATAAGGTTTTAGATGAAGTAGGGGTGGAGAAGGTTCCAATTCCACCTAAGGTTGCCTCACCGTCCGGAGGCATTATCAAGAACATTTGGAGGAGAAAGATGTTTGATGGGGGTGGCACTCATTGCCAAGCCCCTCCTATTTGAGAGAGGGAGGATCATGGTCGTGCGGGACCTTTATAAACCAGCGCTGTGCGAGAGGCAACTCATATTTCTTTTCTTTTCCTTTTTCTTTTCTTTTTATTTTTCTTCCTTTTGTGAGCGAGAGTGAGGGTACTAACATTGTTTTTCCTCTTAGCATAGTCCTTATCACCTTTTGGCATTGAGGACACCGCCAAGTTCAGCTTGGGGGAGGAGTTCTGTTTGTATTCCTATTCCCTATCTCTTTTACTGCTTTCTAGGATAGATTTACTGCTTTCAAAAATACTGAAAAAAATCAAAAAATATGGTTCCCATGACTGGTTTAGTTGCCTCCCTGTGCCCCTTGCTGTGCTCTATTTGAAATTGATTTGACTTTGTTTTCTGGATAGCTGGGCATTTGTGATCTTGAGGCTATGATTTGATGTTTGATTGCTATGATTTCGAGCATTTCTGGATTATATTAGACCACTTTGTGCTGCATACCTGAATTGGTTAGACTGTGAGGCCTCTTTGTAGCCTATTGGATTCATATTATTATCCAGTCTATTCTTGTGTGTTAGTTCCTCTTTAGTGGATTGATCTTGACTTTGACTTCGTACTTGTCTGATTTTAGATAACCTGTAGCATGTGCTGTGATAGAGGCGTTCTTTTGTCTTATTCTTGAGCTTCAGAGTGAGTTTTTGATATACTTTTATCCTCCTTAGCCCCGCTGAGCCTAATGACTTGTTTCGTGTTACTTAAACCCCTATTATGAGCCAAAAACCTTCACTTGATATTATTCCAAGCCTAGCTTGGGGGAGCTTTTGTATGGGTTGAATTTGAGATTGGTTTGTTGGTTTAGTTTGGTTTTTGAGGAGTTTAAAAGTGTATTTGCTGTGGTTTGAGAGTGAGAAAGAGAAAAGAAAGAAAGCAAGTTTAGAGTTGCGTGAATGAAGTTCAGAAAAATGAAAGAAAAATGAAATGAAAATTCAAAAGAATCCTAGTTCTTTCATTCACGTACGTTCATAAAAGAATATTCGCTCCATTGCTAGAAAATTGGGTTTGTTATGCGCTTTTCATTGATTTATGAGAGTTGGGTTATTTTACATGGTTTTATGGTGATTGTTGGGAGTTGTGAAGGCCATCTTAGGCCTTATTTGAATGATTTATGCTCCCCCTTTCTTGGTTTTTCCACCACATTACCCAAAAGTATCCCCTACCTCTCACCTAAGCCTCATTACAACCCTATAAAGTCCTCTTGAGCTTATGTCTGCATTGTTCATTTGATTGATTTCGAGTTAGTTTGTCAAAGTTAAAGAGTATTTCTGCTAATTGAGTCGACTTGACAAGGATGAGCGTCCTTGAACCTTCTTAAACACATGAGAGTGTGAGTGGGAAGGGTACTTATGGTCGGGTTGGTGAGTGTTCGGGCACATTCTTTGCCTGCCACAAAATTGAGAGGAGTGACACCCTCGCGAGTGCCTTTTCAGGACTTGTATGCTTTGTGGGTGCTTGAGTTTGATAAATTGCTTGAATGATTGGTAGTTGGATGGATTTGATTAGCGAAACTTGAATTATGCCTGTTTGAACGATTCTTAGTCTTGAAAATGTTTTGAGCTTTGATTGTTTTTATCTATGGGGTGAGGCAATCTATTCCATGTTCATGTGCTGTTTGCTTGAGGACAAGCAAAGGTTTAGCTTGGGGGAGTTTGATATCACGTATTTATATAGAGTTTTCTCCCTTATTTACAAGCTAATTTGTGCGTCATTGGAGCTCTTGGGAGATATTTTGTGCTAACTATCGTATGTAGTTGTAGTTTCGTGTTTTAGTATTGAATTGCAGGTTTTATGGAGTTTTCTCCTTATTCCCGAGCCATTTGGAAGCAACCACGGCTTTACGAGATGTTATGAGGCACGTAGGATGGCTCACGAGCTTTATGGATAGTTTAGGAGGTCCCAAGACCCCTAAAAGTGAAGATTAGAGAGCAAAGGAGTCAAAAGGGGTTTTCCGTGCACTGATCGGGCAGAAATGGCCCGATCAGGCGAAGTATTTATGATCGGGTATGAAAGTTGCGGATCCGATCGGGCGATGTTTGCCCGATCGAATCGGGCCAGGAAGCATGTCCCCAGACCCGATCGGGTGACTACCGCCCGACCCGATCGGGTGGAGTGCTGCTTGGTCTCGTTGCGGTGCTACAGGCGAGGGGAACACGCTTGCCCAAGTTGTCGCCAGACCCGATCGGGTGACTACCGCCCGACCCGATCGGGTGGGCCGTTTTTCTCGCCTTATTGCTGCACTGCTGCTGCCAGAGCCCAGAAGGGAAGTTGGGAAATTTGTATGTGGACCCGATCGGGTACTGTGCTCGGGCCCGATCGGGTCTGGTGCTTTAATCGCGTTTTTTCACTTTTTGTTTCCGTTTTTAGTGAACTTGAGGGGTATTATAAATACCTTTTTCCTCATTATCTTTCATTCATCTTTTATTCATCTTTCATTAGGTTTTAGACTAGTTTTATTCTACATTGTTCTTAGTTTAATTCAAACACTTTAGATTAATTTAGAGGTGATCAAACCTATTTCGATTTCAATAAAAGTTCCTGCTTTCCGTCAATTGGTATTCTTCTCTACTCTTTATCTCTTTAATTACTTTGATTGCTTAGTTTAATTATTCAATTGTTCATGATGCAATTCTTAGGGTTTCATATTAGTTTTGTTGTTGCCAATTCGATTATGAGTGAGTAGTTCTCTTTCTAGGGTGTTAGATAGGAAAGCCATGTTTATACCATGATTGTGATTTAGATTTCTATCAATTTCTAGGGCTTGATTAGGGTGATTGTGATGTGGTTTGTTCTTATTGAGTAATTAATGTCAGTGTACAATTTCATTGATTGCTTGTGGTTAATAGTTGTTTGCACAGATCCGTCTTACGACTAGAGGCCTAGGACACATCAGTAGTTCTGATTACGTTAGTGAACATGCGGCGTATGTTTAACTATGAGCGTTGAGTCTTAACCATAGCTCAACATGGGCTCTAATCCCCCGACTCTTGACTTAGGTTTTAATAGTAGTTGACCCTATTTGATTGGTATAAGCATGGTGGACCGACCTAATACCCTAGACTTTTATTCCATAGTTTAATCCTCGATTTATTCAGTCTTCCGTAGTCTATTCCTTAGTTTAATTAATTCCTTCCTGATTTCATCTGGAGTAGCTGAATTGGTTGATTATTGATTTAGAAACTCTGTCTCCCTGTGGATTCGACCCTGCTTCCACTGACTACCTAGTTAGAGGTCCGTAGGTTTATTTTTGATTAGGTGACACGACTAAAACCTATCAATTTATCGCGTTGGTTAATTGTTCGAAGGGGCCTAAATCATATTTTTGACCTAACTCCTAGCTCGGATAACATTTTTGAGCGACTCCAAAGCCTGACATGTTTTTTTGCCATTTCTAACGGGATGGAGCGCTCTGAAGCTAAAAAAATTTAAGTCCGATTTTCCGCGTCGGTTCTTTGTTCGTGGGGCCCAAATTGTATTTTAAGCCTAACTCCTAGCTCGGATAACATTTTTGGGCGATTCCAAAGCCCGACATGTTTTTTTTTTTACCATTTTTAAGTTGTTCGCGAGCTCAGAAGCTGAAAATTTCGAAGTCCGATTTTTCGCGTTTATTAATTGTTGTGGGGCCCAAATCGTATTTTTGGCCTAACTCTTAGCTTGGATAATATTTTTGAGTGACTCCATAGACTTACATGTATTTTTTACCATTTCTAAGGGGTTCGAGCGCTCAGAAACTGAAAATATTGAAGTTCGATTTTTCGCGTCGTTACTTTTTTCGTTGGGGGCGAAATCATATTTTTGGCCTAACTATTAACTCGGATAACATTTTTGAGCCAGTCCAAAGCCTCACATGTTTTGTTTTTACCATTTATAAGTTGTTCGCGAGCTCAGAAGCTGAAAATATTGAAGTCCGATTTCGCGTTAGTTAATTGTTCGTGGGGGCCTAAATTTTATTTTTTGGCCTAACTCTTAGCTCAGATAACAGTTTTGAGCGATTCCAAAGCCTGACATGTTTTTTTTTACCAATTTTAAGTGGTTCGTGATCTCAGAAGCTGAAAATTTCGAAGTCCAATTTTTTGCGGTTGTTAATTGATCGTGGGGGCCCAAATCGTATTTTTGGCCTAACTCTTAGCTTGGAAAACAAGTTTGAGCGATTCCAAAGCCTTACATGTTTGTTTTACCATTTCTAAGGGGTTCGGGCATTCAGAAACTTTAAAATTTGAAGTCTGATTTTTCGCGTCAGTTTTTTGTTCGAGGGAGCCTAAATCGTATTTTTGGCCTAACTCCAAGCTCGGATAACATTTTTGAGCGATTCCAAAGCCTGACATGTTTATTTTACCATTTCTAAGGGGTCGAGCGGTCAGTAGCTAAAAATTTTGAAGCGTGATTTTTCGCGTCGGCTCTTTGTTCGTGGGGCCCAAATCGTATTTTAGGCCTAACTCCTAGCTCGGTTAAAATTATTCAGCGATTCCAAAGCCTGACATGTTTTTTTTTTTATCAATTTTAAGGGGTTTCTGATCTCAGAAGCTGAAAATACCGAAGTTCGATTTTTTGCGTCGGTTCTTAGTTCGTGGGGGCCAAAATCGTATTTTTTGCCTAACTCCTAGCTCACATAACATTTTTGAACCATTCCAAAGCCTGACATGTTTTTTTTTCATTTTTAAGGGGTTCGAGTGCTCAGAAGCTAAAATTTTTGAAGTCTGATTTTTCGGTCTTTGTTCGTGGGTCCCCCGTTTTATTTTTGGCCTAACTCCTAGCTCGGATAACATTTTTGAGCGATTGTAAAGCCTGACATGTTTTTCTAACCATTTCTAAGGGGTTCGAGCGCTCATTAACTAAAAATTTTGAAGTCCGTTTTTCGCGTCGGTTCGTTGTTCGTGGGGGCCCAAATCGTATTTTAGGCTTAACTCCTAGCTCAGATAACATTTTTGAGCGATTCCAAAGCCTAACATGTTTTTTTACGATTTCTAAGGGGTTCGAGCGCTCAAAAGCTACAAATTTTGAACTCCGACTTTTCGCGTCATCTCTTTTTTCGTGGGGCCCAATTCGTATTTTAGGCCTAACTCCTAGCTCGGATAACATTTTTGAGCAATTCCAAACCCTGACAAGGTTTTTTACCATTTTTAAGAGGTTCGTGATCTCAGAATCTGAAACTATTGAAGTCCGATCTTTCGGTTTGGTTCTTTGGTCGTGGGGGTCAAAATCGTATTTTTAGCCTAACTCCTATCTCGGATGACATTTTTGAGCGATTCCATTCCCTGACATGATTTTCTACCATTTCAAAGGAAGTCGAGCGCGCAGAAGCTAAAAATTTTGAAGTCCAATTTTTCACGTTAGTTATTTGTTCGTGGTGCCCTAAATCGTATTTTAGGCCTAACTCCTAGCTCGGATAACATTTTTGAGCAATTCCAAAGCTTGACATGTTTTTTTACCATTTCTAAGGGGTTCGAGAGCTCATAAGCTAAAATTTTTGACGTCCGATTTTTTGCGTTTTTTTTTTTCGTGGGGCTCAAATCGTATTTTAGGCGTTACTCCTAGCTCAGATAACATTTTTAAGCGATTCCATAGCCTAATATGGTTTTTTTTACCATTTTTATGGGGTTCGCGTTCTCATAAGCTGAAAATAATGAAATCCTATTTTTCGCGTTGGTTCTTTGGTCGTGGGGGCCCAAATCGTATTTTTGGCCTAACTCCTAGCTCGGATAACATTTTTGAGCGATTCTAAAGTCCAACATGTTTATTTAACATTTCTAAGGGGTTTGAGCGCTCAGATACTGAAAATTTTGAAGTCCAATTTTTCGCGTCAGTTAATTGTTCGTGGGGGTTCAAATCGTATTTTTGGCCTAACTATTAGCTCGGATAACTTTTTTGAGCGATTCCTCAGCCTGACAAGTTTTTTTTTACCATTTTTAAGGGTTCGTGATATCATAAGCTGAAATTTCGATGTCCGATTTTTTGCGTTGGTTCTTTGTTCGTGAGGGCCCTAATCGTATTTTTGGATGAACTCCTTGCTAGGATAACATTTTTAAGCGCTTCCAAAGCCTGACATGTTTTTTTTACCATTTCTAAGGGTTTCGAGCGCTAAGAGGCTAAAAATTTTGAAGTCAGATTTTTCGCGTTAGTTCATTGTTCGTGAGGGCCCCAATCGTATTTTAGGTCTAACTCCTACCTCGGATAACATTTTTGAGCGATTCCAAAGCCTGACATGGTTTTTTACCATTTTAAGAGGTTCGTCCTCTCAGAAGCAGAAAATATTGAAGTCCGATTTTTCGTGTTGGTTCTTTGTGCGTGGGGGGCCGAAATCGTATTTTTGTCCTAACTCCTAGCTCCGATAACAATTTTGAGCGATTCCAAAGCCTTACATGTTTTTTTACTATTTCTAAGGGGTTCGAGAACTCAAAAGCTAAAAAAATTTAAGTCCGATTTTTCGCGTTAGTTCTTTTTTCGTGAGGGCCCAAATCGTATTTTAGGTCTAACTCCTAACTCGGATAACATTTTTGAGCGATTCCAAAGCCTGACATGAGTTTTTTACCATTTTTAAGGGGTTCGTGATCTCAGAAGCTGAAAATATTGAAGTCCGATTTTTCGCGTTGGTTCTTTGTGCGTGGGGGCCGAAATCGTATTTTTGGCCTAACTCCTAGCTCCGATAACATTTTTGAGCGATTCCAAAGCCTGACATGTTTTTTTTTACCATTTCTAAGTGGTTCGAGAGCTCAAAACCTAAAAATATAAACATCCTATTTTTTCGCTTCGGTTCTTAGTTTCGTGGGGGCTTAAATCGTATTTTTGGCCTAACTCCTAGCTTGGATAACAATTTTGAGCGATTCCAAAGCGTGACATATTTATTAACCATTTCTAAGGGATTCGAGCACTCCGAAGCTGAAAATTTTGAAGTTTGATTTTTCACGTCGTTTCTTCATTAGTCGGCCCCGAAATTGTATTTTTGACCTAACTCCTTGCTCGGATAAAATTTTTGAGCTCTTCCAAAGCCTGACAAGCTTTTTTTTACCATTTCTAAGGGGTTGAAGCACTCAGAAGCTGAAAATTTTGAAGTTCGTTTTCTGGCGTTGTTTCTTTTTTCGTGGGGGCCCAAATCGTATTTTTTGCCTAACTCCTAGTTCGGATAACATTTTTGAGCGATTCCAAAGTCTAACATGGTTCTTTTTACCATTTTTAGGGGGTTCGTGATCTCGGAAGGTGAAAATATCGAAGTCCCATTTTTCGCATTCTTTCTTTGTTCGTGGGGGCCCAAATCTTATTTTTGGCCTAACTCCTAGCTCGAATAACATTTTTTAGCGAATCCAAAGCCTGACATGTTTTTTTACCAATTCTAAGGGGTTCGAGTGTTCAGAAACGCAAAAGATTGAAGTCGATTTTTCGTGTCGGTTCTTGGTTCGTAGGGGCCAAGTTCGTATTTTGGGCCTAACTCCTAGATCGGATAACATTTTTGAGCGATTCCAAAGCTTGGCATATTTTTTTACCATTTCTAAGGGGTTCGAGCGCTCAGAAGCTAAAAATTTTGAAGTTCGAATCGCATCGATTCTTTGTTCGTAGGGGCCCAAATCGTATTTTAGGCGTAACTCCTAGCTTGTATACCATTTTTGAGCGATTCCAATGCCTGACATGTTTTTTTACCATTTCTATGCAGTTCTAGCACTCTAAAACTGAAAATATTGAAGTCCGATTTTTCGCGTCGGTTCTTTGTTCGTGGGGGCCCAATTCGTATTTTTTGCCTAACTCCTAGCTCGGATAACATTTTTGAGCGAATCCAAAGCCTGACATGTTTTTTTACCATTTCTAATGGGTTCAAACGCTCAGAAACTGAAAATATTGAAGTCCGATTTTTCGCGTAGGTTCTTTGTTGGTGGGGGCACAAAACGTAATCTTAGCCTAACTCCTAGGTCGGATAACATTTTTGAGCTATTCCAAAGCCTGACATGTTTTATTACCATTTTTAAGGGGTTCGTGATCTCAGAAAATGAAAATATCGAAGGCCGATTTTCGCGTTGGTTCTTTGTTCGTGGCCGCCCAAATCATATTTTTTTCCTAACTCCTAGCTCGGACAACATTTTTGGGCGACTCCAAAGCCTGACATGTTTTTTAACCATTTCTAAGGGGTTCGAGCGCTCAGAAGCTATAAATTTCGAAGTCCGATTTTTCGCGTTGGTTCTTTGTTCGTGGGGGCCCAAATCATATTTTAGGCCTAACTCCTAGCTCGGATAACATTTTTAAGCGATTCCGAAGCCTGACTTATTTTTTTACCATTTCTCTAGGGTTCGACCGCTGAGAAGCTAAAAATTTGGAAGTCCGATTTTTCGCTTCGGTTCTTTGTTCATGGGGGCCCTAATTGTATTTTAGGCCTAACTCGTAGCTCGGATAACATTTTTGAGAGATTCCAAAGCCTTACATGTTTTTTTTTACAATTTTTAAGGGGTTCGTGATCTCAGAAGCTGAAAATATCGAAGTCCGACTTTTCGCGTTCGTTCTTTGTTCGTGGGGGCCCAAATCGTATTTTTGGCCTAACTCCTAGCTCGGATAACATTTTTGAGCGATTCCAAAGCCTGACATGTTTTTTTTTTACCATTTCTTAGGCTTTCGAGCGCTCAGAGGCTAAAAATTTTGAAGTACGATTTTTCGCGTTAGTTCTTTTTTCGTGAGGGCCCAAATCATATTTTAGGTCTAACTCCTACCTCGGATAACATTTTTGAGCGATTCCAAAGCCTGACATAGTTTTTTACCATTTTTAAGGGGTTCGTCATCTCAGAAGCAGACAATATTGAAGTCCAATTTTTCGCGTTGGTTCTTTGTGTGTGGGGGCCGAAATCGTATTTTTGGCCTAACTCCTAGCTCCGACAATATTTTTGAGCGATTACAAAGCCCGACATGTTTTTTTACCATTTCTAAGGGGTTACAGAGCTCAAAAGCTAAAATAATTTTAGTCCGATTTTCGCGTTAGTTCTTTTTTGGTGAGGGCCCAAATCGTATTTTAGGTCTAACTCCTAACTCGGATAAAATTTTTGAGCGATTCCAAAGCCTGACATGGTTGTTTACCATTTTTAAGGGGTTCGTGATCTCAGTAGCTGAAAATACTGAAGTCCGATTTTTCGCGTTGGTTCTTTGTGCGTCGGGGCCGAAATCGTATTTTTGACCCAACTCCTAGCTCCGGTAACATTTTTGAGCGTTTCCAAAGCCTAACATGTTTTTTACCCTTTCTAAGGGGTTCGAGCGCTCAAAAGCTAAAAAATTTTAAGTCCGATTTTTCGGTCGGTTATTTGTTCGTGGGGGGCCAAATCGTATTTTAGGCCTAACTCCTAGCTCCGATAACATTTTTGAGCGATTCCAAAGCCTAACATGTTTTTACCATTTCTAAGGGGTTCGAGGGCTCAAAAACTAAACATATGGAAGTTCTATTTTTTCGCGTCGATTCTTAGTTTCGTGGGGGCTTAAATCGTATTTTTGGCCTAACTCCTAGCTTGGATAATATTTTTGAGCGATTCCAAAGCCTGGCATGTTTTTTTTAAATCAATTTCAAGGGGTTCGTGAGCTCAGAAGCTGAAAATTTTGACGTCCGATTTTCCGCGTCATTTCTTTGTTCGTTGGGGCCCAAATCGTATTTTTGGCCTAACTCCTAGCTCGGATAACATTTTTGAGCGATTCCAAAGCCTGACATGTTTTTTTACCATTTCTAAGGGGTTCGGGCGCTCATAAGCTAAAAATTTTGAAGTCCATTTTTCGCGTCGGTTCGTTGTTCGTGGGGGCCCAAATCGTATTTTAGGCCTAAGTCCTAGCTCAGATAACATTTTTGAGCGATTCCAAAGCCTGACATGTTATTTAACCATTTCTAAGGGGTTCGAGTGCTCAAAAGCTAAAAATTTTGAAGTCCTACTTTTCGTGTCAGGTCTTTTTTCGTGGGGCCAATTCGTATTTTAGGCCTAACTCTAGCTCGGATAACATTCTTGAGCGATTCCAAACCCTGACATGGTTTTTTACCATTGTTAAGGGGTTCGTGATCTCAAAGCTGAAAATATTGAAGTCCGATTTTTCGCGTTGGTTCTTTGGTCGTGGGGCCCAAATTGTATTTTTAGCCTAACTCCTAGCTCGGATAACATTATTGAACGATTCCAAACCCTGACATGTTTTTCTACCATTTAAAAGGGGTTCGAGCGCTCGAAGCCAAAAATTTTGAAGTCCAATTTTTCACGTCGGTTATTTGTTCGTGGGGGCCTAAATCGTATTTTAGGCCTAACTCATAGCTCGGATAGCATTTTTGAGAGATTCCAAAGCCTGGCATGTTTTTTTACCATTTCTAAGGGGTTCGAGCGCTCAGAAGCTGAAAATTTTTAATTCTGATTTTTTCGCATCGGTTCTTTGTTCGTGGGGGCCCAAATCGTATTTTTGGCCTAACTCCTAACTCCGATGAAATTTTTGAGCAATTCCAAAGCCTGCCATGTTTTTCTACCATTTCTAAGGGGTTCGAACGCTCATAAGCTAAAAATTTTTAATTCCAATTTTTCATGTCGGTTATTTGTTCGTGGTGCGCTAAATCGTATTTTAGGCCTAACTCCTAGCTCAGATAAGATTTTGAGCGATTCCAAAGCCTGACATGTTTTTCTACCATTTCTACAGGTTTCGAGCGCTCATAAGCTAAAATTTTGACGTCCGATTTTTCACGTGACTTCTTTTTTCGTGGGGCCCCAATCGTATTTTAGGCCTTACTCCTAGCTCGGATAATATTTTTGAGCGATTCCCAAGCCTGACATGGTTTTTTACCATTTTTAAGGGGTTCGCGATCTCAGAAGCTGAAAATATTGAAATCCTATTTTTCGCTTTGGTTCGTTGGTCGTGGGGGCCCAAATCGTATTTTTGGCCTAACTCCTAGCTCGGATAACATTTTTGAGCGATTCTAAAGTCCAACATGTTTATTTAACATTTCTAAGGGGTTTGAGCGCTCAGATACTGAAAATTTTGAAGTCCAATTTTTCGCGTCAGTTAATTGTTCGTGGGGGTTCAAATCGTATTTTTGGCCTAACTATTAGCTCGGATAACTTTTTTGAGCGATTCCTCAGCCTGACAAGTTTTTTTTTACCATTTTTAAGGGTTCGTGATATCATAAGCTGAAATTTCGATGTCCGATTTTTTGCGTTGGTTCTTTGTTCGTGAGGGCCCTAATCGTATTTTTGGATGAACTCCTTGCTAGGATAACATTTTTAAGCGCTTCCAAAGCCTGACATGTTTTTTTTACCATTTCTAAGGGTTTCGAGCGCTAAGAGGCTAAAAATTTTGAAGTCAGATTTTTCGCGTTAGTTCATTGTTCGTGAGGGCCCCAATCGTATTTTAGGTCTAACTCCTACCTCGGATAACATTTTTGAGCGATTCCAAAGCCTGACATGGTTTTTTACCATTTTAAGAGGTTCGTCCTCTCAGAAGCAGAAAATATTGAAGTCCGATTTTTCGTGTTGGTTCTTTGTGCGTGGGGGGCCGAAATCGTATTTTTGTCCTAACTCCTAGCTCCGATAACAATTTTGAGCGATTCCAAAGCCTTACATGTTTTTTTACTATTTCTAAGGGGTTCGAGAACTCAAAAGCTAAAAAAATTTAAGTCCGATTTTTCGCGTTAGTTCTTTTTTTCGTGAGGGCCCAAATCGTATTTTAGGTCTAACTCCTAACTCGGATAACATTTTTGAGCGATTCCAAAGCCTGACATGAGTTTTTTACCATTTTTAAGGGGTTCGTGATCTCAGAAGCTGAAAATATTGAAGTCCGATTTTTCGCGTTGGTTCTTTGTGCGTGGGGGCCGAAATCGTATTTTTGGCCTAACTCCTAGCTCCGATAACATTTTTGAGCGATTCCAAAGCCTGACATGTTTTTTTTTACCATTTCTAAGTGGTTCGAGAGCTCAAAACCTAAAAATATAAACATCCTATTTTTTCGCTTCGGTTCTTAGTTTCGTGGGGGCTTAAATCGTATTTTTGGCCTAACTCCTAGCTTGGATAACAATTTTGAGCGATTCCAAAGCGTGACATATTTATTAACCATTTCTAAGGGATTCGAGCACTCCGAAGCTGAAAATTTTGAAGTTTGATTTTTCACGTCGTTTCTTCATTAGTCGGCCCCGAAATTGTATTTTTGACCTAACTCCTTGCTCGGATAAAATTTTTGAGCTCTTCCAAAGCCTGACAAGCTTTTTTTTACCATTTCTAAGGGGTTGAAGCACTCGAAGCTGAAAATTTTGAAGTTCGTTTTCTGGCGTTGTTTCTTTTTTCGTGGGGGCCCAAATCGTATTTTTTGCCTAACTCCTAGTTCGGATAACATTTTTGAGCGATTCCAAAGTCTAACATGGTTCTTTTTACCATTTTTAGGGGGTTCGTGATCTCGGAAGGTGAAAATATCGAAGTCCCATTTTTCGCATTCTTTCTTTGTTCGTGGGGGCCCAAATCTTATTTTTGGCCTAACTCCTAGCTCGAATAACATTTTTTAGCGAATCCAAAGCCTGACATGTTTTTTTACCAATTCTAAGGGGTTCGAGTGTTCAGAAACGCAAAAGATTGAAGTCGATTTTTCGTGTCGGTTCTTGGTTCGTAGGGGCCAAGTTCGTATTTTGGGCCTAACTCCTAGATCGGATAACATTTTTGAGCGATTCCAAAGCTTGGCATATTTTTTTACCATTTCTAAGGGGTTCGAGCGCTCGAAGCTAAAAATTTTGAAGTTCGAATCGCATCGATTCTTTGTTCGTAGGGGCCCAAATCGTATTTTAGGCGTAACTCCTAGCTTGTATACCATTTTTGAGCGATTCCAATGCCTGACATGTTTTTTTACCATTTCTATGCAGTTCTAGCACTCTAAAACTGAAAATATTGAAGTCCGATTTTTCGCGTCGGTTCTTTGTTCGTGGGGGCCCAATTCGTATTTTTTGCCTAACTCCTAGCTCGGATAACATTTTTGAGCGAATCCAAAGCCTGACATGTTTTTTTACCATTTCTAATGGGTTCAAACGCTCAGAAACTGAAAATATTGAAGTCCGATTTTTCGCGTAGGTTCTTTGTTGGTGGGGGCACAAAACGTAATCTTAGCCTAACTCCTAGGTCGGATAACATTTTTGAGCTATTCCAAAGCCTGACATGTTTTATTACCATTTTTAAGGGGTTCGTGATCTCAGAAAATGAAAATATCGAAGGCCGATTTTCGCGTTGGTTCTTTGTTCGTGGCCGCCCAAATCATATTTTTTTCCTAACTCCTAGCTCGGACAACATTTTTGGGCGACTCCAAAGCCTGACATGTTTTTTAACCATTTCTAAGGGGTTCGAGCGCTCAGAAGCTATAAATTTCGAAGTCCGATTTTTCGCGTTGGTTCTTTGTTCGTGGGGGCCCAAATCATATTTTAGGCCTAACTCCTAGCTCGGATAACATTTTTAAGCGATTCCGAAGCCTGACTTATTTTTTTACCATTTCTCTAGGGTTCGACCGCTGAGAAGCTAAAAATTTGGAAGTCCGATTTTTCGCTTCGGTTCTTTGTTCATGGGGGCCCTAATTGTATTTTAGGCCTAACTCGTAGCTCGGATAACATTTTTGAGAGATTCCAAAGCCTTACATGTTTTTTTTTACAATTTTTAAGGGGTTCGTGATCTCAGAAGCTGAAAATATCGAAGTCCGACTTTTCGCGTTCGTTCTTTGTTCGTGGGGGCCCAAATCGTATTTTTGGCCTAACTCCTAGCTCGGATAACATTTTTGAGCGATTCCAAAGCCTAACATGTTTTTTTTACCATTTTAAGGGGTTTGTGATCTCAGAAGCTGAAAATATCGAAGTTCTATTTTTCGCGTCAGTTCTTTGTTCGTGGGGGCCCAAATCGTATTTTTGGCCTAACTATTAGCTCGGATAACATTTTTGAGCTATTCCAAAGCCTGACATGGTTTTTTTTACCATTTCTAAGGGATTCGTGATCTCACAAATTCAAATTTTCGATGTCCGATTTTTCGCGTTCGTTCTATGTTTGTGAGGGCCCAAATCGTATTTTTGGCCTAACTCCTAGCTCGGATAACATTTTTGAGCGATTCCAAAGCCTGACATGTTTTTTTTTTACCATTTCTTAGGCTTTCGAGCGCTCAGAGGCTAAAAATTTTGAAGTACGATTTTTCGCGTTAGTTCTTTTTTCGTGAGGGCCCAAATCATATTTTAGGTCTAACTCCTACCTCGGATAACATTTTTGAGCGATTCCAAAGCCTGACATAGTTTTTTACCATTTTTAAGGGGTTCGTCATCTCAGAAGCAGACAATATTGAAGTCCAATTTTTCGCGTTGGTTCTTTGTGTGTGGGGGCCGAAATCGTATTTTTGGCCTAACTCCTAGCTCCGACAATATTTTTGAGCGATTACAAAGCCCGACATGTTTTTTTACCATTTCTAAGGGGTTACAGAGCTCAAAAGCTAAAATAATTTTAGTCCGATTTTCGCGTTAGTTCTTTTTTGGTGAGGGCCCAAATCGTATTTTAGGTCTAACTCCTAACTCGGATAAAATTTTTGAGCGATTCCAAAGCCTGACATGGTTGTTTACCATTTTTAAGGGGTTCGTGATCTCAGTAGCTGAAAATACTGAAGTCCGATTTTTCGCGTTGGTTCTTTGTGCGTCGGGGCCGAAATCGTATTTTTGACCCAACTCCTAGCTCCGGTAACATTTTTGAGCGTTTCCAAAGCCTAACATGTTTTTTACCCTTTCTAAGGGGTTCGAGCGCTCAAAAGCTAAAAAAATTTTAAGTCCGATTTTTCGGTCGGTTATTTGTTCGTGGGGGGCCAAATCGTATTTTAGGCCTAACTCCTAGCTCCGATAACATTTTTGAGCGATTCCAAAGCCTAACATGTTTTTACCATTTCTAAGGGGTTCGAGGGCTCAAAAACTAAACATATGGAAGTTCTATTTTTTCGCGTCGATTCTTAGTTTCGTGGGGGCTTAAATCGTATTTTTGGCCTAACTCCTAGCTTGGATAATATTTTTGAGCGATTCCAAAGCCTGGCATGTTTTTTTTTAAATCAATTTCAAGGGGTTCGTGAGCTCAGAAGCTGAAAATTTTGACGTCCGATTTTCCGCGTCATTTCTTTGTTCGTTGGGGCCCAAATCGTATTTTTGGCCTAACTCCTAGCTCGGATAACATTTTTGAGCGATTCCAAAGCCTGACATGTTTTTTTACCATTTCTAAGGGGTTCGGGCGCTCATAAGCTAAAAATTTTGAAGTCCATTTTTCGCGTCGGTTCGTTGTTCGTGGGGGCCCAAATCGTATTTTAGGCCTAAGTCCTAGCTCAGATAACATTTTTGAGCGATTCCAAAGCCTGACATGTTATTTAACCATTTCTAAGGGGTTCGAGTGCTCAAAAGCTAAAAATTTTGAAGTCCTACTTTTCGTGTCAGGTCTTTTTTCGTGGGGCCAATTCGTATTTTAGGCCTAACTCTAGCTCGGATAACATTCTTGAGCGATTCCAAACCCTGACATGGTTTTTTACCATTGTTAAGGGGTTCGTGATCTCAAAGCTGAAAATATTGAAGTCCGATTTTTCGCGTTGGTTCTTTGGTCGTGGGGCCCAAATTGTATTTTTAGCCTAACTCCTAGCTCGGATAACATTATTGAACGATTCCAAACCCTGACATGTTTTTCTACCATTTAAAAGGGGTTCGAGCGCTCAGAAGCCAAAAATTTTGAAGTCCAATTTTTCACGTCGGTTATTTGTTCGTGGGGGCCTAAATCGTATTTTAGGCCTAACTCATAGCTCGGATAGCATTTTTGAGAGATTCCAAAGCCTGGCATGTTTTTTTACCATTTCTAAGGGGTTCGAGCGCTCAGAAGCTGAAAATTTTTAATTCTGATTTTTTCGCATCGGTTCTTTGTTCGTGGGGGCCCAAATCGTATTTTTGGCCTAACTCCTAACTCCGATGAAATTTTTGAGCAATTCCAAAGCCTGCCATGTTTTTCTACCATTTCTAAGGGGTTCGAACGCTCATAAGCTAAAAATTTTTAATTCCAATTTTTCATGTCGGTTATTTGTTCGTGGTGCGCTAAATCGTATTTTAGGCCTAACTCCTAGCTCAGATAAGATTTTGAGCGATTCCAAAGCCTGACATGTTTTTCTACCATTTCTACAGGTTTCGAGCGCTCATAAGCTAAAATTTTGACGTCCGATTTTTCACGTGACTTCTTTTTTCGTGGGGCCCCAATCGTATTTTAGGCCTTACTCCTAGCTCGGATAATATTTTTGAGCGATTCCCAAGCCTGACATGGTTTTTTACCATTTTTAAGGGGTTCGCGATCTCAGAAGCTGAAAATATTGAAATCCTATTTTTCGCTTTGGTTCGTTGGTCGTGGGGGCCCATATCGTATTTTTGACCTACTTCCTAGCTCGGATAATATTTTTGAGCGATCCCAAAGCCAGGATTTTTTTTTACCATTTCTAAGTGGTTCGAGCGCTTAGAAGCTGAAAATTTTGCAGCACGATTTTTCGCGTCAGCTAATTATTCGTGGGGGTCAAAATCGTATTTTTGGCCTAACTATTAGCTCGGATAACATTTTTGAGCGATTCGAAAGCCTAACATGTTTTTTTTACTATTTTTAAGGGGTTCGTGATCTCATAAGCTGAAAATTTTGATGTCCGATTTTTTCGCGTTGGTTCTTTGTTCGTGAGGGCCCAATCGTATTTTTGGCCTAACTCCTAGCTCGGATAACATTTTTGAGCGATTCCAACGCCTGACATGTTTTTTTACAATATCTAAAGGGTTAGACCGCTCAGAAGATAAAAATTTTGAAGTCCGATTTTTTCGCGTTAGTTCTTTTTTCGTGTGGGCCCAAATCGTATTTTAGGTCTAACTCCTAGCGCCGATAACATTTTTGAGCGATTCCAAAGCCTGACATGTTTTTTTTACCATTTCTAATAGGTTCGAGCGCTCAAAAGCTAAAAAATCTTAAGTACGATTATTCGCGTCGGTTATTTGTTCGTGGGGGGCCCAAATCGTATTTTAGGCCCTAACTCCTAGCTCGGATAACATTTTTGATCGATTCCAAAGCCTTACATGTTTTTTACTCTTTCTAAGGGGTTCGAGGGCTCAAAAACTAAAAATATGGAAGTCCGATTTTTCGCATCGGTTCTTTATTTTGTGGGGGCTTAAATCGTATTTTTGGCCTAACTCCTAGCTTGAATTCCGATTTTTCGCGTCGTTTCTTTGTTCGTTGGGGCCCAAATCGTATTTTTGCCTAACTCGTAGCTCGGATAATATTTGTGAGCGATTCCAAAGCCTGACATGTTATTTTTTACCATTTTAAGGGGTCGTGAGCTCAGAAGCTGAAAATATTGAAGTCTAATTTTTTGCGTCATTTCTTTGGTCGTTGGGGCCGAAATCGTATTTTTGGCCTAACTCCAAGCTCGAATAACATTTTTGAGCGATTCTAAAGCCTGACATGTTTTTTTACCATTTCTAAGGGGTTTAATCGCTCAGAAGCTGAAAATTTTGAAGTCCGATTTTTCGCATCTGTTAATTGTTCGTTGGGGCCTAAATCGTATTTTTGGCCTTACTCTTAGCTCGTATATCATTTTATAGCGATTCCAAAGCCTGACATGTTTTTTTACCATTTCTAAACGTTTCGAGCGCTCAGAAACTGAAAATATTGAAGTCCTATTTTTCGCGTCGGTTCTTTGTTCGTGGGGGCCCAAATTGTATTTTGGCCTAACTCCTAGTTCGGATAATATTTTTAAGCGATTGAAAGCTTGACATGTTTTTTTTACCATTTCTAAGAGGTTCGAGAGCTCAAAAGATAAAAAAAATTTACGTCCGATTTTTCGTGTAGTTCTTTTTTCGTGAGGGCCCAAATCGTATTTTAGGTCTAACTCCTAACCTCGGATAACATTTTTTAGCGATTCCAAAGCCTGACATGGTTTTTTACAATTTTTAAGGGGTTCGTGATCTCTGTAGCCGAAAATATTGAAGTCCGATTTTTCGCGTTGGTTCTTTGTCAGTGGAGGCCGAAATCGTATTTTTGGCCCAACTCCTAGCTCTGATAACATTTTTGAGCGTTTCCAAAGCCTGACATGTTTTTTTACCATTTCTAAGGGGTTTGACCGCTCAAAAGCTAAAAAAATTTAAGTCCGATTTTTCGGTCGGTTACTTGTTCGTGGGGGGCCTAAATCGTATTTTAGGCCTAACTCTTTGCTCCGATAACATTCTTGAGCGATTCCAAAGCCTAACATGTTTTCTACCATTTCTAAGGGGTTCGAGGGCTCAAAAACTAAACATATGGAAGTCCTATTTTTTCGCGTCGGTTCTTAGTTTCGTGGGGGCTTTAATCGTATTTTTGGCGTAACACCTAGCTTAGATAACATTTTTGAGCGATTCCAAAGCCTGGCATGTTTTATTTATCATTTTTAAGGGTTCGTGATCTCAGAAGCTGAAAATGTTGAAGTCCGATTTTTCGCGTTGGTTCTTTGGTCGTGGGGGCCCAAATCGTATTTTTAGCCTAACTCCTAGCTCGGATAACATTTTTGAACGATTTCAAACCCTGACATGTTTTTCTACCATTTCTAAGGGGTTCGAGCGCTCAGAAGCTGAAATTTTGATTTCTGATTTTTCGCGTCGTTCTTTGTTCGTGGGGGCCCAAATCGTATTTTTAGCCTAACTCCTAGCTCGGATAACATTATTGAGCGATTCCAAAGCCTGACATGTTTTTCTACCATTTCTAAGGGGTTCGAGCGCATATAAGCTAAAATTTTTGACGTCCGATTTTTCGCGTGACTTCTTTTTTCGTGGGGCCCGAATCGTATTTTAGGCCTTACTCCTAGCTCGGATAACATTTTTGAGCGATTCCAAAGCCTGACAAGATCTTTTTACCATATTTAAGGGGTTTGCGATCTCAGAAGCTGAAAATAATGAAATCCTATTTTTCGCTTTGGTTCTTTGGTCGTGGGGGCCCAAATCGTATTTTTGGCCTAACTCCTAGCTCGGATAATATTTTTAAGCGATTCACAAGCCAGACATTTTTTTTTACCATTTCTAAGTGGATCGAGCGCTTAGAAGCTCAAAATTTTGAAATACGATTTTTCGCGTTAGTTAATTGTTCGTGGGGGTCCAAATCGTATTTTTGGCCTAACTATTAGCTCGGATAACATTTTTGAGCGATTCCAAAGCCTGACATGTTTTTTTTTACTATTTTTAAGGGGTTCGTGATCTCATAAGCTGAAAATTTTGATGTCCGATTTTTGCACGTTGGTTCTTTGTTCGTGAGGGCCCAAATCGTATTTTTGGCCTAACTCCTAGCTCGGATAACATTTTTGAGCGATTCCAAAGCCTGACATGTTTTTTTACAATATCTAAAGGGTTAGAGCGCCGGAAGCTAAAAATGTTGATGTCCGATTTTTTCGCGTTAGTTCTTTTTTCGTGAGGGCCCAAATCGTATTTTAGGTCTAACTCCTAGCGCCGATAACATTTTTGAGCGATTCCAAAGCCTGACATGTTTTTTTACCATTTCTAATAGGTTCGAGCGCTCAAAAGCTAAAAAAATTTAAGTACGATTTTTCGCGACGGTTATTTGTTCGTGGGGGGCCCAAATCGTATTTTAGGCTCTAACTCGTAGCTCGGATAACATTTTTGATCGATTCCAAAGCCTGACATGTTTTTTTACTCTTTCTAAGGGGTTCGAGAGCTCAGAAACTAAAAATGTGGAAGTCCGATTTTTCGCGTCGGTTCTTTATTTCGTGGGGGCTTAAATCGTATTTTTGGCCTAACTCCTAGCTTGGATAACATTTTTTAGCGATTCCAAAGCCTGGCAGGTTTTTTTACCATTTTTAAAGGGTTCATGAGCTCAGAAGCTGAAAATTTTGAATTCCGATTTTTCGCGTCGTTTCATTGTTTGTTGGGGACCAAATCGTATTTTTGCCTAACTCGTATCTCGGATAATATTTGTGAGCGATTCCAAAGCCTCACATGTTTTTTTTTTACCATTTTAAGGGGTTCGTGAGCTCAGAAGCTGAAAATATTGAAGTCTAATTTTTGAGTCATTTCTTTTGTCGTTGGGGCCGAAATCGTATTTTTGGCCTTACTCCTAGCTCGAATAACATTTTTGAGCGATTCTAACGCCTGACATGTTTTATTACCATTTCTAAGGGGTTTAATCGCTCAGAAGCTGAAAATTTTCGGTTCTTTGTTCGTGGGGGCTCAAATCGTATTTTTGCCTAACTCCTAGTTCGGATAATATTTTTGAGCGATTGAAAGCCTGACATGTTTTTTTTACCATTTCTAAGAGGTTCGAGAGCTCAAAAGATAAAAAATTTTATGTCCGATTTTTCGCATTAGTTCTTTTTTCGTGAGGGCCCAAATCGTATCTTAGGTCTAACTCCTGACTCGGATAACATTTTTGAGCGATTCCAAAGCCTGACATGGTTTTTTACCATTTTTAAGGGGTTTCGTGATCTCTGTAGCTGAAAAATATTGAAGTCCAATTTTTCGCGTTGGTTCTTTGTGAGTGGGGGCCGAAATCGTATTTTTGGCCCAACTCCTAGCTCTGATAACATTTTTGAGCGTTTCCAAAGCCTGACATGTTTTTTTACCATTTCTAAGGGGTTCGACCGCTCAAAAGCTAAAAAAAATTTAGGTCCAATTTTTTGGTCGGTTATTTGTTCATGGGGGGCCCAAATCGTATTTTAGGCCTAACTCCTAGCTCCGATAACTTTTTTGAGCGATTCCAAAGCCTGACATGTTTTTCTACCATTTCTAAGGGGTTCGAGCGCATATAAGCTAAAATTTTTGACGTCCGATTTTTCGCGTGACTTCTTTTTTCGTGGGGCCCGAATCGTATTTTAGGCCTTACTCCTAGCTCGGATAACATTTTTGAGCGATTCCAAAGCCTGACAAGATCTTTTTACCATATTTAAGGGGTTTGCGATCTCAGAAGCTGAAAATAATGAAATCCTATTTTTCGCTTTGGTTCTTTGGTCGTGGGGGCCCAAATCGTATTTTTGGCCTAACTCCTAGCTCGGATAATATTTTTAAGCGATTCACAAGCCAGACATTTTTTTTTTACCATTTCTAAGTGGATCGAGCGCTTAGAAGCTCAAAATTTTGAAATACGATTTTTCGCGTTAGTTAATTGTTCGTGGGGGTCCAAATCGTATTTTTGGCCTAACTATTAGCTCGGATAACATTTTTGAGCGATTCCAAAGCCTGACATGTTTTTTTTTACTATTTTTAAGGGGTTCGTGATCTCATAAGCTGAAAATTTTGATGTCCGATTTTTGCACGTTGGTTCTTTGTTCGTGAGGGCCCAAATCGTATTTTTGGCCTAACTCCTAGCTCGGATAACATTTTTGAGCGATTCCAAAGCCTGACATGTTTTTTTACAATATCTAAAGGGTTAGAGCGCCGGAAGCTAAAAATGTTGATGTCCGATTTTTTCGCGTTAGTTCTTTTTTCGTGAGGGCCCAAATCGTATTTTAGGTCTAACTCCTAGCGCCGATAACATTTTTGAGCGATTCCAAAGCCTGACATGTTTTTTTACCATTTCTAATAGGTTCGAGCGCTCAAAAGCTAAAAAAAATTTAAGTACGATTTTTCGCGACGGTTATTTGTTCGTGGGGGGCCCAAATCGTATTTTAGGCTCTAACTCGTAGCTCGGATAACATTTTTGATCGATTCCAAAGCCTGACATGTTTTTTACTCTTTCTAAGGGGTTCGAGAGCTCAGAAACTAAAAATGTGGAAGTCCGATTTTTCGCGTCGGTTCTTTATTTCGTGGGGGCTTAAATCGTATTTTTGGCCTAACTCCTAGCTTGGATAACATTTTTTAGCGATTCCAAAGCCTGGCAGGTTTTTTTACCATTTTTAAAGGGTTCATGAGCTCAGAAGCTGAAAATTTTGAATTCCGATTTTTCGCGTCGTTTCATTGTTTGTTGGGGACCAAATCGTATTTTTGCCTAACTCGTATCTCGGATAATATTTGTGAGCGATTCCAAAGCCTCACATGTTTTTTTTTTACCATTTTAAGGGGTTCGTGAGCTCAGAAGCTGAAAATATTGAAGTCTAATTTTTGAGTCATTTCTTTTGTCGTTGGGGCCGAAATCGTATTTTTGGCCTTACTCCTAGCTCGAATAACATTTTTGAGCGATTCTAACGCCTGACATGTTTTATTACCATTTCTAAGGGGTTTAATCGCTCAGAAGCTGAAAATTTTCGGTTCTTTGTTCGTGGGGGCTCAAATCGTATTTTTGCCTAACTCCTAGTTCGGATAATATTTTTGAGCGATTGAAAGCCTGACATGTTTTTTTACCATTTCTAAGAGGTTCGAGAGCTCAAAAGATAAAAAATTTTATGTCCGATTTTTCGCATTAGTTCTTTTTTCGTGAGGGCCCAAATCGTATCTTAGGTCTAACTCCTGACTCGGATAACATTTTTGAGCGATTCCAAAGCCTGACATGGTTTTTTACCATTTTTAAGGGGTTTCGTGATCTCTGTAGCTGAAAAATATTGAAGTCCAATTTTTCGCGTTGGTTCTTTGTGAGTGGGGGCCGAAATCGTATTTTTGGCCCAACTCCTAGCTCTGATAACATTTTTGAGCGTTTCCAAAGCCTGACATGTTTTTTTACCATTTCTAAGGGGTTCGACCGCTCAAAAGCTAAAAAAATTTAGGTCCAATTTTTTGGTCGGTTATTTGTTCATGGGGGGCCCAAATCGTATTTTAGGCCTAACTCCTAGCTCCGATAACTTTTTTGAGCGATTCCAAAGCCTAACATGTTTTCTACCATTTCTAAGGGGTTCGAGGGCTCAAAAACTAAACATATGGAAGTCCTATTTTTTCGCGTCGGTTCTTAGTTTCGTGGGGGCTTAAATCGTATTTTTGGCCTAACACCTAGCTTAGATAACATTTTTGAGCGATTCCAAAGCCTGGCATGTTTTTTTTTTTATCATTTTTAAGGGGTTCGAGATCTCATAAGCTGAAAATAATGAATTCCGATTTTTCGCGTTGGTTCTTTGGTCGTGGGGGCCCAAATCGTATTTTTAGCCGAACTCCTAGCTCGGATAACATATTTGAACGATTTCAAACCCTGACATGTTTTTCTACCATTTCAAAGGCGTTCGAGCGCTCAGAAGCTAAAAATTTTGAAGTCCAAATTTTCACGTCAGTTATTAGTTCGTGGGGGTCTAAATCAGATTTTAGGCCTAACTCATAGCTCGCATAACATTTTTGAGAGATTCCAAAGCCTGACATGTTTTTTTTACCATTTCTAAGGGGTTTGAGAGCTCAGAAGCTGAAAATTTTGAATTCTGATTTTTCGCGTCGGTTCTTTGTTCGTGGGGGCCCAAATCGTATTTTTAGCCTAACTCCTAGCTCGGATGACATTTTTGAGCGATTCCAAAACCTGACATGTTTTTCTACCATTTCAAAGGGGTTCGAGAGCTCTGAAGCTAAAAATTTTGAAGTACAATTTTTCACGTCGGTTTTTTGTTCGTGGTGCCCTAAATCGTATTTTAGGCCTAACTTCTAGCTCGGATAACATTTTTGAGCGATTCCAAAGCCTGACATGTTTTTCTACCATTTCTAAGGGGTTCGAGCGCATATAAGCTAAAATTTTTGACGTCCGATTTTTCGCGTAACTTCTTTTTTCTTAGGGCCCGAATCGTATTTTAGGCCTTACTCCTAGCTCGGATAACATTTTTGAGCGATTCCAAAGCCTGATAAGGTTTTTTACCATTTTTAAGGGGTTCGCGATCTCAGAAGCTGAAAATATTAAAATCCTATTTTTCGCTTTGGTTCTTTGATCGTGGGGGCCCAAATCATATTTTTGGCCTAACTCCTAGCTCGGATAATATTTTTAAGCGATTCCAAAGCCAGACATTTTTTTTTACCATTTCTAAGTTGTTCGAGCTCTTAGAAGCTGAAAATTTTGAAGTACAATTTTTCGCGTTAGTTAATTGTTCGTGGGGGTCTAAATCGTATTTTTGGCCTAACTATTAGCTCGGATAACATTTTTGAGCGATTCCAAAGCCTGACATGTTTTTTTTAAATATTTTTAAGGGGTTCGTGATCTCATAAGCTGAAAATTTTGATGTCCAATTTTTTCGCGTTGGTTCTTTGTTCGTGAGTGCCCAAATCGTATTTTTGGCCTAACTCCTAACTCGGATAACATTTTTGAGCGATTCCAAAGCGTGACATGTTTTTTTACAATATCTAAAGGGTTAGAGCGCTCAGAAGCTAAAAAATTTGAAGTCCGATTTTTTAGCGTTAGTTCTTTTTTCGTGAGGGCCCAAATCGTATTTTAGGTCTAACTCCTAGCGCCGATAACATTTTTGAGCGATTCCAAAGCCTGACATGTTTGTTTTACCATTTCTAATAGGTTCGAGCGCTCAAAAGCTAAAAAATTTTAAATACGATTTTTCGCGTCGGTTATTTGTTCGTAGGGGGCCCAAATCGTATTTTAGGCCCTAACTATTAGGTCGAATAACATTTTTTATCGATTCCAAAGCCTGACATGTTTTTTACCTTTTCTAAGGGGTTCGAGGGCTCAAAAACTAAAAATATGGAAGTCCGATTTTTTGCGTCGGTTCTTTATTTCGTGGGGGCTTAAATCGTATTTTTTGGCCTAACTCCTAGCTTGGATAACATTTTTGAGCGATTCCAAAGCCTCACATGTTTTTTTACAATTTTTAAAGGGTTCGTGAGCTCAGAAGCTGAAAATTTTGAAGTCCGATTTTTCGCGTCGTTTCTTTGTTCGTTGGGGCCCAAATCGTATTTTTGCCTAACTCCTAGCTCGGATAATATTTGTGAGCGATTCCAAAGCCTGACATGTTTTTTTTTTTTACCATTTTAAGGGGCTTGTGAGCTCAGAAGCTGAAAATATTGAAGTCTAATTTTTTGCGTCATTTCTTTGGTCGTTGGGGCCGAAATCGTATTTTTGGCCTAACTCCTAGCTCGAATAACATTTTTGAGCGGTTCTAAAGCGTGACATGTTTTTTTACCATTTCTAAGGGGTTCAATCGCTCAGAAGCTGAAAATTTTGAAGTCCGATTTTTCGCGTCTGTTAATTGTTCGTGGGGGCCTACATCGTATTTATGGCCTAACTCTTAGCTCGGATAACATTTTATAGCGATTCCAAAGCCTGACATTTTTTTTTACCATTTCTAAACGTTTCGATCGCTCAGAAACTGAAAATATTAAAGTCCGATTTTTCGTGTCATTTCTTTGTTCGTTGGGGCCGAAATCATATTTTTGGCCTAACTCCTAACTCGGATAACCTTTTTGAGCCACTGCAAGGCCTGATATGTTTTTTTTTTACCATTTTTAAGGGTTCGTGATCTCAGAAGTTGAAAATATTGAAGTCCAAGTTTTCGCGTTGGTTCTTTTTTCGCGAGGGCCCAAATCTTATTTTTGGCCTATTTCCTAGCTCGGATAATATTTTCGAGTGATTCCAAAGCCTGACATGTTTTGTTACCATTTCTATGGGTTTCGAGCCGTCAGAAGCTGAAAATTTTGAAGTCCGATTTTTCGAGTCAATTCTTTGTTCGTTGGGGCCTAAATCGTGTTTTTGGCCTAACTCCTAGCTCGGATAACATTTTTAAGCGATTCTAATGCCTGACATTTTTTTTTTTACCATTTTTAAGGGTTTAGTGAGCTCATAAGCCAAAAATATTGAAGTCTGATTTTTCGCGTCGTTTCTTTGTTCGATGGGGCCGAAATCGTATTTTTGGCTTAACTCCTAGCTCGGATAACATTTTTGAGTGATTCTAAAGCCTAAAATGTTATTTTACCACTTCTAAGGGGTTCAATTGCTCGGAAGCTGAAAATTTTGAAGTCCGATTTTTCACGTTTGTTAATTGTGAGTGGGCGCCCAAATCGTGTTTTTGGCCTAACTCTTAGGTCGGATAACATTTTTCAGCGATTTTAAAGCCTGAAATTTTCTTTTACTATTTCAAGGGGTTCAAGCGCTCAGAAACTGAAAATTTTGAAGTCCGATTTTTCTCGTCGGTTCTTTGTTCGTGGGGTCCCAAATCTTTTTTTTGGCCTAACTCTTATCTAGGATAACTTTTCGAGCGATTCCAAAGCCTGACATCTTTTTTAACCATTTCTAAGGAGTTCGAGCTCTCAAAAACTGAAAATATTGAAATCTGATTTTTTTCGCGTCGGTTCTTTGTTCGTGTGGGCCCAAATCGTATTTCCGGCCTAACTCCTAGCTCGGATAATATTTTTGGGCGACTCTAAAGCCTGACATGCTTTTTTTTACATTTTTAAGAGGTTTGTGATCTCAAAAGCTGGACATATCGAAGTCCAATTTCTCGTGTTGGTTCTTTAGTCGTGGGGGCCCAAATTTTATTTTTGGCCTAACTCCTAGCTCGTATGATATTTTTGAGCGATTCCAAAGCAAGACATGTTTTTTTACCATTTGTAAGGGGTTCGAGCGCTTAGAAGCTGAAAATTTTGAAGTCTGATTTTTATCGTCGATTAAATGTTCGTGGGGGCCCAAATCGTATTTTTGCCATTTTTAAGGGTTTCGCAATCTCAGAAGCTCAAAATATTGCAGTCCGATTTTTCACATTCCTTCTTTGTACGTGGGGGCCGAAATTGTATTTTTGGCCTAACTCCTAGCTCGGATAACATTTTTGAGCGATTCCAAAGCCTGATATATTTCTTTACCATTTCAAAGGGGTTCGAGCGCTCAGAAGCTGAAAATTTTGAAATTCGATTTTTCGCATTGGATCTTTGTTCGTGGGGGCCCAAATCGTATTTTTGGCCTAACTCCTAGCTCGGATAACATTTTTGAGCGATTCCAAAGTCTAACATGTTTTTTTACCATTTTTAAGGAGTTTGTGATCCCAGAAGCTGAAAATATCGAAATCCCATTCTTCACGTTCTTTCTTTGTTCGTGGAGGCCCAAATTCGTATTTTTGGCCTAACTCCTAGATCGGATAAATTTTTTGAGCGATTCCAAAGCTTCGCATGTTTTTTTACCATTTCTAAGGGGTTCGAGCGCTCAGAAGCTATAAATTTCGAATTCCGATTTTTCGCGTGGGTTCTTTGTTCGTGGGGGCCCAAATCGTATTTTAGGCTTGACTCCTAGCTCGGATAACATTTTTAAGCGATTCCAAAGCCTTTCATATTTATTTACCATTTCACAAGGGTTCGACCGCTCAGAAGCTAAAAATTTTTAAGTCCGATTTTTCGCATCAGTTCTTTGTTCGTGGGGGCCCTAATTGTATTTTAGGCGTAACTCCTAGCTCGGATAACATTTTTGAGAGATTCCAAAGCCTGACATGTTTTTATTACCATATTCAAGGGGTTCGTGATTTCAGAAGCTGAAAATATCGAAGTCCGATTTTTCCCGTTCTTTCTTTGTTCGTGGGGGCCCAAATCGTATTTTTGGCCTAACTCCTAGCTCGGATAACATTTTTGACCGATTCCAAAGCCCGACATGTTTTGTTTTTTACCATTTTAAGGGGTTTGTGATCTCAGAAGCTGAAAATATCGAAGTTCGATTTTTCGCGTCGGTTCTTTGTTCGTGGGGGCCCAAATCGTATTTTTGGCCTAACTCCTAGATCGCATAACATTTTGAGCGATTCTCAAGCCTGATATGTTTTTTTTACCATTTTTAAGGGGATCGTGATCTCATAAGCTAAAAATATTGATGTTCGATTTTACAATTTTCTTTGTTCGTGGGGGCCCAAATCGTATTTTTGACCTAACTCCTAGCTCGGATAACATTTTTGAGCGATCCAAAGCCTGACATGGTTTTTTACCATTTCTAAGGGGTTCGAGAGCTAAGAAGCTAAAAAATTTTAATTCCGATTTTTCGCATCGGTTCGTTGTTTGTGGGGGCCCAAATCGTATTTTAGGCCTTAGTCCTAGGTCGGATGACATTTTTGAGCGATTCCAAAGCCTGACATATTTTTTTTACCATTTCTGAAAGGTTCGACCGCTCAGAAGCTAAAAATTTTGTAGTCCGATTTTTCGCGTCGATTTTTTTTTCATGGGGGC
Organism: Patellifolia procumbens; assembly: GCA_947645195.1. Taxonomy (NCBI): domain Eukaryota; kingdom Viridiplantae; phylum Streptophyta; class Magnoliopsida; order Caryophyllales; family Amaranthaceae; genus Patellifolia; species Patellifolia procumbens. Next base: position 2,882,680 of record CANSGD010000953.1, read on the forward strand.
CCTAATTGTATTTTAGGCCTAACTTCTAGCTCGGATAACATTTTTGAGCGATTGCAAAGTCTGACATGTTTTTTTATCATTTTTAATGGTTCGTTATCTAAGAAGCTTCGAAGTCCGATTTTTCGCGTTCTTTCTTTGTTCGTGCGGGCCCAAATCGTATTTTTGGCCTAAAACCTAGCTCGGATAACATTTTTGAACGATTCCAAAGCCTGACATGTATTTTATATAATTTTTAAGGGGTTTGTGATCTCGGAGCTGAAAATATCGATGTTTGATTTTTCGCGTCGGTTCTTTGTTCGTGGGGGCCTTAACCGTATTTTTGGTCTAACTCCTAACTCGAATAACATTTTTGAGCGATTCCAAAGCCTGACATGTTTTTGAACATTTCTAAGGGGTTCGAGCGCTCAGAACTGAAAATATTTAAGTTCGATTTTTGCGTCGTTTCTTTGTTCGTGGGGGCCCAAATCGTATTTTTGGCTTAACTCCTTGCTCGGATAACATTTTTGAGGGATTCCAAAGCCTGACTTGTTTTATTTTACCAATTTTTAAGGGGTTCATTATCTCATAAGCTGAAAATATCAAAGTTCGATTTTTCGCGTCGGTTCTTTGTTCGTGAGGGCCCAAATCGTATTTTTGGCCTAACTCCTAACTCGAATAACATTTTGGAGCAATTCCAAAGCCTGCTATTTTTTTAACATTTCTAAGGTGTTCGAGCGCTCAAAAAATGAAATTATTGAAATCCGATTTTTGCGTCGTTTCTTTGTTCGTGGGGGCCCAAATCGTATTTTTGGCCTAACTCCTAGAGTGGATAACATTTTTGAGCGATTCCAAAGCCTAACATGTTATTTTACCATTTCTAAATCGCTCAGAAGCTAAAAATTTTGAAGTCCGATTTTCGCATTAGTTCTTTATTCGTGGGGGCCCAAATCGTATTTTAGGCCTAACTCCTAGCTCGGATAACATTTTTGAACGATTCCAAAGCCTTAAATATTTTTTTTACCATTTCTCAGGGGTTCAACCGCTCAGAAGCTAAAATTTTGAAGTCCAATTTTTCGCGTCGGTTCTTTGCTCGTGGGGGCCCTAATTGTATTTTAGGCCTAACTCCCAGCTCGGATAATATTTTTGAGCGATTCCAAAGCCTGACATGTTTTTTTTACCATTTTTAAGAGGTTTGTGAACTCCGAAGCTGAAAATATTGAAGTTCGTTTATTCGCGTTATTTCTTTGTTCGTGGGGGCCTAAATCGTATTTTTGTCCTAACTCCAGGCTCGGATAACATTTTTTACTATTCCAAAGCCTGACATGTTTTTTTTACCATTTATAAGGGGTCCGAGCGCTCAGAAATTGAAAATATTGAAATCAGATTTTTCGCGTCGGTTCTTTGTTCGTGGGGGCTAAAACGTATTTTTGACCTAACTTCTAGATCGGATAACATTTTTGGGCGATTCCAAAGCCTGACATGTTTTTTTTTTACCATTTTTAAGGGGTCCGTGATCTCAGAAGCCGAAAATATCGAAGTTCGATTTTTGCGTCTGTTCTTTGTTCGTGGGGGCCCAAATCGTATTTTTGGCCTAACTCCTAACTCGAATAACATTTTTGAGCGATTCCAAAGCCTGTCATGTTTTTTTTTTAACATTTCTAAGGGGTTCGAGGGCTCAGAAACTGAAAAATATTGAAGTCCAATTTTTGCGTCGATTCTTTGTTCGTGGGGGCCCATATCGTATTTTAGGCCGAACTCCTTGCTCGGATAACATTTAGAGCGATTTCATAGCCTGACATATTTATTTACCATTTCTCGAGGGTTCGACCGCTCAGAATCTAAAAATTTTGGAGTCCGATTTTTCGCGTCGGTTCTTTCTTCGTGGGGGCCCAAATCGTATTTTAGGCCTAACTCCTAGCTCGGATAACATTTTTGAGAGATTCAGAAGCCTGACATGGTTTTTTACCATTTTTAAAGGTGTTTGTGATCTCAAAAGCTGTAAATATCGAAGTCCGATTTTCGCGTTCTTTCTTTGTTTGGGGGGGCCTAAATCGTATTTTTGGCCTAACTCCCAGCTCGGATAACATTTTTTAGCGATTCCAAAGCATTACAATTTTTTTTACCATTTCTAAGGGGTTCGAGCGTTCAGAAACTGAAAATATTGAAGTCTAATTTTTCGCGTCGGTTCGTTGTTCGTGGGGGGCCAATTCGTATTTTGGCCTAACTCCTATATCGGATAACATTTTTGAGCGATTCCAAAGCCTGGCATGTTTTTACATGTTCTAAGGGGTCCGAGCGTTTAGAAGCTAAAAATTTTGAAGTCCGATTTTTCGCATTGGTTCTTTGTTCATGGGGGCCCAAATCGTATTTTAGGCCTAATTCCTAGCTTGGATAACATTTTTGAGCGATTCCAAAGCCTGTCATGTTTTTTTTAAAACATTTCTAAGGGGTTCGGGGGCTCATAAATTGAAAATATTGAAGTCCAATTTTTGCGTCGATTCTTTGTTCGTGGGGGCCCATATCCTATTTTAGGCCGAACTCCTAGCTCGGATAACATTTAGAGCGATTCCAAAGCCTGACATATTTATTTACCATTTCTCGAGGGTTCGACCGCTCAGAAGCTAAAAATTTTGGAGTCCGATTTTTCGCGTCGGTTCTTTGTTCGTGGGGGCCCAAATCGTATTTTAGGCCTAACTCCTAGCTCGGATAACATTTTTGAGAGAATCCGAAGCCTGACATGGTTTTTTACCATTTTTAAAGGTGTTTGTGATCTCAAAAGCTGAAAATATCGAAGTCCGATTTTTCGCGTTCTTACTTTGTTTGGGGGGCCTAAATCGTATTTTTGGCCTAACTCCCAGCTCGGATAACATTTTTTAGCGATTCCAAAGCATGACAATTTTTTTTACCATTTCTAAGGGTTTCGAGCGTTCAGAAACTAAAAATATTGAAGTCTAATTTTTCGCGTCGGTTCGTTGTTCTTGGGGGGCCAATTCGTATTTTGGCCTAACTCCTAGATCGGATAACATTTTTGAGCGATTCCAAAGCCTGGCATGTTTTTTTACCTGTTCTAAGGGGTCCGAGCGCTCAGGAGCTAAAAATTTTGAAGTCCGATTTTTCGCATTGGTTCTTTGTTCGTGGGGGCCCAAATCGTATTTTAGGCCTAACTCCTAGCTCGGATAACATTTTTGAGAGATTCCAAAGCCTGACATGTTTTTTTTATCATTTTTAAGGGGTTCGAGATCTTAGAAGCTTAAAAATATCGCAGTTCGATTTTTAATGTTCTCTCTTTGTTCGTGGGGGCCGAAATCGTATTTTTGGCCTAATTCCTAGCTCGGATAAATTTTTGACCGATTCCAAAGCCTGACATGTTTTTTTACCATTTCTAAGGGTTTCGAGTTCTCAGAAACTAAAAATATTGAAGTTCAATTTTTCTCGTCGGTTCTTTGTTCGTGTGGGCCCAAATCGTATTTTTGGCCTAACTCCTAGCTCGGATAAATTTTTGAGCGATTCCAAAGCCTGACATGTTTTTTTTTACCATTTCTAAGGTTTCGAGTGCTCATAAACTAAAAATATTGAAGTTCGATTTTTCTCGTCGGTTCTTTGTTCGTGGGGGCCCAAATCGAAATTTGGCCTAATTCCTAGCTCCCTGACATGTTTTTTTGCCATTTCTAAGGGATTCGAGCGCTCAGAAGCTAAAAATTTTGCAGTCCGATTTTTCGCATCGGTTCTTTGTTCGTGGGGGCCCAAATTGTATTTTTGGCCTAACTCCTAACTCGAATAACATTTTTGACATGTTTTTTTTACATTTCTAAGGGGTTCGAGCGCTCAGAAACTGAAAATATTGAAGTCCGATTTTTGCGTCGCTCCTTTTTTCGTGGGGGCCCAAATCGTATTTTAGGCCTAACTCCTAGCTCGGATAACATTTTTGAGCCATTCCCAAGCCTGACATATTTTTTTACCATTTCTCAGGTGTTCGACTGCTCAGAAGCTAAAAATTTTGAAGTCCGATTTTTCGCATCGGTTCTTTGTTCATGGGTGCCGTAATTGTATTTTAGGCCTAACTCCTAGCTCGGATAACATTTTTGAGCGATTCCAAAGTCTGACATGTTTTTTTACCATTTTTAAGGGGTTCGTGATCTCAGAAGCTAAAAATTTTGAAGTCCGATTTTTCGCGTCGGTTCTTTGTTCATGGGTGCCGTAATTGTATTTTAGGCCTAACTCCTAGCTCGGATTACATTTTTTAACGATTCCAAAGTCTGACAGGTTTTTTTTACCATTTTCAAGGGGTTCGAGATCTTAGAAGCTTAAAAATATCGCAGTTCGATTTTTCATGTTCTTTCTTTATTCGTGGGGGCCCAAATCGTATTTTTGGCCTAACTCCTAGCTCGGATAAATTTTTGAGCGATTCCAAAGCCTGGCATGTTTTTTTTACCATTTGTAAGGGGTCCGAGCGCTCAGAAGCTAAAAATTTTGAAGTCCGATTTTTCGCATTGGTTCTTTGTTCGTTGGGGCCCAAATCGTATTTTATGCCTAACTCCTAGCTCGGTTAACATTTTTGAGCCTGACATATTTTTTTCCATTTCTCAGGGGTTCGACCGCTCAGAAGCTAAAATTTTGAAGTCCGGTTTTTCGCGTCGGTTCTTTGCTCGTGGGGGCCGAAATTGTATTTTAGGCCTAACTCCCAGCTCGGATAACATTTTTGAGCGATTCCAAAGCCTGACATGTTTTTTTTTACCATTTTTAAGGGGTTCGAGATATTATAAGCTTAAAAATATCGCGGTCCGATTTTTCCTGTTCTTTCTTTTTTCGTGGGGGCCCAAATCGTATTTTTAGCCAACCTCCTAGCTCGGATAATTTTTTGAGCAAATCCAAATCTTGACATGTTTTTTTACCATTTCTAAGGGTTTCGAGTGCTCAGAAACTAAAAATATTGAAGTTTAATTTTTCTCATCGGTTCTTTGTTCGTGGGGGCCCAAATTGTATTTTTGGCCTAACTCCTAGCTCTGATAAATTTTTAAGCGCTTCCAAAGGCTGACATGTTTTTTTACCATTTCAAAGGTTTCGAGTGCTCAGAAACTAAAAATATTGAAGTTCGATTTTTCTCGTCGGTTCTTTGTTCGTGGGGGCCCAAATCGATTTTTTTGCCTAATTCCTAGCTCCATGACGTGTTTGTTTTCACCATTTCCAAGGGGTTTGAGCGCTCAGAAACTGAAAATATTGAAGTCCGATTTTTAAGTCGGTTCTTTGTTCGTGGGGGCCTAAATTGTATTTTAGGCCTAACTCCTAGCTCGGATAACATTTTTGAGCCATTCTAAAGCCTGACATATTTTTATACCATTTCTCAGGGGTTCGACTGCTCAGAAGCTAAAAATTTTGAACTCCGATTTTTCCCGTCGATTTTTTGTTCGTGGGTGCCCTAATTGTATTTTAGGCCTAACTCCTAGCTCGGATAACATTTTTGAGCGATTCCAAAGTCTGACATTTTTTTTACCATTTTTAAGGGGTTCGTGATCTTAGAAGCTGAAAATATCGAAATCCGATTTTTCGCGTTCTTTCTTTATTTATGGGGGCCTAAATCGTATTTTGGCCTAACTCCTAGCTCGGATAACATTTTTTAGCGATTTCAAAGCCTGACATGTTTTTTTACCATTTCTAAAGGGTTCGAGCGTTCAGAAACTGAAAATATTGAAGTCTGATTTTTCCCGTCGGTTATTTGTTCGTGGGGGCCCAATTCGTATTTTTGGCCTAACTCCTAGATCGGATAACATTTTTTACTATTCCTAAGCCTGACATATTTTTTAACCATTTATAAGGGGTCCGAGCGCTCAAAAATTGAAAATATTGAAGTTCGATTTTTCGCGTCGGTTCTTTGTTTGTGGGGGACTAAATCGTATTTTTGACCTAACTCCTAGATCAGATAACATTTTTGAGCGATTCCAAAGCCTGAGATGTTTTTTTAACCATTTTTAAGGGGTTCGTGATCTCAGAAGCTGAAAATATCGAAGTTCGATTTTTCGCGTCGGTTCTTTGTTCGTGTGTGCCCAAATCGTATTTTTGGCCTAACTCCTAAGTCGAAGATTATTTTTGAGCGATTCCAAAGCCTGACATGTTTTTTTAACATTTCTTAGGGGTTCGAGCGCTAAGAAACTGAAAATATTGAAGTCCGATTTTTGCGTCGGTACTTTGTTCGTGGGGGCCCAAATCGTATTTTAGGCCAAACTCCTAGCTCGGATATTATTTTTGAGCGATTCAAAAGCCTGACATATTTTTTTTACCATTTCTAAAGGTTTCGAGTGCTCGGAAACTTAAAATATTGAAATTCTATTTTTCTCGTCCGTGCTTTGTTCGTGGGGACCCAAATCGAATTTTTGGCATGATTGCTAGCTCCCTGACATGTTTTTTTTTTACCATTTCTAAGGGGTTCGAGCGCTCAGAAGCTAAAAATTTTGCAATCCGATTTTTCGCATCGGTTCTTTGTTCGAGGGGGCCCAAATCGTATTTTTGGCCTAACTCCTAACTCGAATAACATTTTAGAGAGATTCCAAAGCCTGACATGTTTTTTTTAACATTTCTAAGCGGTTCGAGCGCTCAGAAACTGAAAATATTGAAGTCCGATTTTTGCGTCGGTTCTTTGTTCGTGGGGGCCCAAATCGTATTTTAGGCCTAACTCCTAGCTCGGATAACATTTTTGAGCCATTCCAAAGCCTGACATATATTTTACCATTTCTCAAGGGTTCGACTGCTCAGAAGCTAAAACTTTTGAAGTCCGATTTTTCGCGTCGATTCTTTGTTCGTGGGTGCCCTAATTGTATTTTAGTCCAAACTCCTAGCTCGGATAATATTTTTGAGCAATTCCAAAGTCTGACATGTTTTTTTACCATTTTTAAGGGGTTCGTGATCTCAGAAGCTGAAAATATCGAAGTCCGATTTTTCGCGTTTTTTCTTTGTTTGTGGGGGCGTAAATCGTATTTTTGGCCTAACTCCTAGCTCGTATAACATTTTTTCACGAATCCAAAGCCTGTCATGTTTTTTAACCATTTCTAAGGAGTTCGAGTGTTAAGAAACTGAAAATTTCGAAGTCTGGTTTTTCGCGTCGGTACTTTGTTCGTGGGGGCCCAATTCGTATTTATGGCCTAACTCCTAGATCGGATAACATTTTTGAGTGATTCCAAAGCCTGGCATTTTTTTTTACCATTTCTAAGGGGTCCAAGCGCTCAGAAGCTAAAAATTTTGAAGTCCGATTTTTCGTGTTGGTTCTTTGTTCGTATGGGCCCAAATTGTATTTTTTGCCTAACTCCTAGCTCGTAGAACATTTTTTACTATTCCAAAGCCTGACATTTTTTTTGACCATTTACAAGGGGTCCGAGCGCTCAGAAACTGAAAATATTGAAGTCCGATTTTTCTCATCGGTTCTTTGTTCGTGGGGGCCTAAATCGTATTTTTGACCTAACTCCTAGATCGAATAACATTTTTGAGCTATTCAAAACCATACATCTTTTTTTAACCATTTTTAAGGGGTTCGTGATCTCAAAAGCTGAAAATTTCGAAGTTCGATTTTTCGCGTCGGTTCTTTGTTCGTGGGGGCCCAAATCGTATTTTTAGCCTAACTCCTATTTGAATAACATTTTTGAGCGATTCCAAAGCCTGACATGTTTTTTTAACATTTCTAAGGATTCGAGTGCTCAGAAACTGAAAATATTGAAATCTAATTTTTCGCGTCGGTTCTTTGGTCGTGGGGTCCCTAATTGTATTTTAGGCCAAAGTCCTAGCTTGGATAACATTTTTGAGAGATTCCAAAGCCTGACATGTTATTTTTACAATTTTTAAGGGGTTCGTGATCTCAGAAGCTGAAAATATCGAAGTCCGATTTTTCGCGTTCTTTCTTTGTTCGTAGGGCCCAAATCGTATTTTTGGGCTAACTCCTAGCTCGGATAACATTTTTGAGGGAATCCTAAGCCTGACATGTTTTTTTACCATTTCTAAGGGGTTCGAGTGCTCAGAAAATAAAAATATTAAAGTCCAATTTTTCTCGTCGGTTCTTTGTTCGTGGGGGCTTAGATCGCATTTTTAGCCTAACTCCAAGCTGGAATAACATTTTTGAGCGATTCCAAAGCCTGACATGTTTTTTTTTATCATTTCTACGGGGTTCGAGCGCTCAGAAGGTAAAAATTTTGAAGTCCCATTTTTCGCATCGGTTCTTTGTTCGTGGGGGCCCAAATTGTATTTTAGGCTTAACTCCTAGCTTGGATAACATATTTGAGCAATTCCAAAGCCTGACATATTTTTTTACAATTTCTCAGGGGTTCCACCGCTCAGAAGTTAAAAATTTTGAAAACCCATTTTTCGCGTTGCTTCGTTGTTCGTGGAGGCCCAAATCGTATTTTAGGTTAACTCCTAGCTTTGATAATATTTTTGAGCGAATCCAAAGCCTGACATAATTTTTTTACCATTTCTCAATGGTTCGACCGCTCAGAAGCTAAAAATTTTGTATACCGATTTTTCGCATAGGTTTTTTGTTCGTGGGGGCCCTAATTGTATTTTAGGCCTAACTCGTAGCTCGGATAACATTTTTGAGAGATTCTAAAGCCTGACATGTTTTTTTACCATTTTTAAGGGGTTCGAGATCTTAGAAGCTTAAAAATATCGCAGTCCGATTTTTCTTGTTCTTTCTTCGTTCGTGGGGGCCCAAATCATATATTTGGCCTAACTCCTTGCTCGGATAAATTTTTGAGCGATTCCAAAGCCTGTCATCTTTTTTTACCATTTCTAAGGGTTTCGAGTGCTCAGAAAACTAAAAATATTGAAGTTCAATTTTTCTCGTCGGTTCTTTGTTCGTGGGGGCCCAATTCGTATTTTTGGCCTAACTCCTAGATCGGATAACATTTTTGAGCGATTCCAAAGCCTGGCATTTTTTTTTACCATTTCTAAGGGGTCCGAGCGTTCAGAAGATAAAAATTTTGAAGTCCGATTTTTCGCATCGGTTCTTTGTTCGTAGGGGCCCAAATCGTATTTTTTGCCTAACTCCTAGCTCGGATAACATTTTTTACTATTCCAAACCTGACATTTTTTTTTACCATTTATATGGGGTCCGAGCGCTCAGAAACTGAAAATATTGAAGTCCGATTTTTCTCATTGGTTCTTTGTTCGTGGGGGCCTAAATCGTATTATTAACCTAACTCCTAGATCGGATAACATTTTTGAGCTATTCAAAACCATACATGTTTTTTAACCATTTTTAAGGGGTTCGTGATCTCAAAAGTTGAAAATTTCGAAGTTCGATTTTTCGCGTCGGTTCTTTATTCGTGGGACCCAAATCGTATTTTTGGCCTTACTCCTATTCGAATAACATTTTTGAGCGATTCCAAAGCCTGACATGTTTTTATAACATTTCTAAGGATTCGAGCGCTCAGAAACTGAAAATATTGAAGTCTAATTTTTCGCGACGGTTCTTTGGTCGTGGGGTCCCTAATTGTATATTAAGCCAAACTCCTAGCTTGGATAACATTTTTGAGAGATTCCAAAGCCTGACATGTTATTTTTACCATTTTTAAGGGGTTCGTGATCTCGGAAGCTGAAAATATCGAAGTCCGATTTTTCGCGTTTTTTCTTTGTTCGTAGGGGCCCAAATCGTATTTTTGGCCTAACTCCTAGCTCGGATAACATTTTTGAGGGATTCCTAAGCCTGACATGTTTTTTTTTCCCATTTCTAAGGGGTTCGAGTGCTCAGAAACTAAAAATATTGAAGTCCAATTTTTCTCGTCGGTTCTTTGTTCGTGGGGGCTCAGATCGCATTTTTAGCCTAACTCCAAGCTGGAATAACATTTTTGAGCGATTCCAAAGCCTGACATGTTTTTTTTACCATTTCTACGGGGTTCGAGCGCTCAGAAACAAAAAATTTTGAAGTCCCATTTTTCACATCGGTTCTTTGTTCGTGGGGGCCCAAATTGTATTTAAGGCTAACTCCTAACTTGGAGAACATATTTGAGCAATTCCAAAGCCTGACATATTTTTTTACAATTTCTCAGGGGTTCGACCGCTCAGAAGCTAAAAATTTTGAAAACCGATTTTTCGCGTTGCTTCGTTGTTCGTGGAGGCCCAAATCGTATTTTAGGCTTAACTCCTAGCTTTGATAATATTTTTGAGCGAATCCAAAGCCTGACATAATTTTTTTACCATTTCTCAATGGTTCGACCGCTCAGAAGCTAAAAATTTTGAATTCCGATTTTTCGCGTAGGTTTTTTGTTCGTGGGGGCCCTAATTGTATTTTAGGCCTAACTCGTAGCTCGGATAACATTTTTGTGAGATTGTAAAGCCTGACATGTTTTTTTTACCATTTTTAAGGGGTTCGAGATCTTAGAAGCTTAAAAATATCGCAGTCCAATTTTTCCTGTTCTTTCTTCGTTCGTGGGGGCCCAAATCATATATTTGGCCTAACTCCTAGCTCGGATAAATTTTTGAGCGATTCCAAAGCCTGTCATGTTTTTTTACCATTTCTAAGGGTTTCGAGTGCTCAGAAAACTAAAAATATTGAAGTTCAATATTTCTCGTCGGTTCTTTGTTCGTGGTGGCCCAAATCGTATTTTTGGCCTAACTCCTAGCTCGGATAAATTTTTGAGCGATTCCAAAGCCTGACATGTTTTTTAACCATTTCTAAAGGTTTCGAGTCCTCTGAAACTAATAATATTGAAGTTCGATTTTTCTCGTCGGTTCTTTGTTCCTGGGGGCCTAAATCGAATTTTTGGAATAATTCCTAGCTCCCTGACATGTGTTTTTACCATTTCTAAGGGGTTCGAGAGCTCAGAAGCTAAAAATTTTGCAGTCCGATTTTTCGCGTCGGTTCTTTGTTTGTGGGGGCCGTAATTTTATTTTAGACCTAACTCCTAGCTCGGATAACATTTTCGAGCGATAACAAAGCCTGACATGTTTTTTTTTACCATTTTAAGGGGTTTGTGATCTCAGAAGCTGAAAATATCGAAGTTCGATTTTTCGCGTCGGTTCTTTGTTCGTGGGGACACAAATCGTATTTTTGGCCTAACTCCTTACTCGAATAACATTTTTGAGCGATTCCAAAGTCTGACATGATTTTTAAACATTTCTAAGGGGTTCGAGCGCTCAGAAACTGAAAATATTGAAGTCCGATTTTTGCGTAGGTTCTTTGTTCGTGGGGGCCCAAATTGTATTTTAGCCTAACTCCTAGCTCGGATAATATTTTTGAGCCATTCCAAAGCCTAACATTTTTTTTTACCATTTCTAAGGGGTTCAAGCGTTCAGAAACTGAAAATATTGAAGTCTGATTTTTCGCGTCGGTTCTTTGTTCGTGGGGGCCCAATTCGTATTTTTGACCTAACTCCTAGATCGAATAACATTTTTGAGCGATTCCAAAGCCTGGCATGTTTTTTTAACCATTTCTAAGGGGTCCGAGTGCTCAGAAGCTAAAAATTTTGAAGTTTGATTTTTCGCGTCGGTTCTTTGTTTGTGGGGTCCCAAATCGTATTTTTGGCCTAACTCCTAGCTCGGATAAATTTTTTTACTATTCCAAAGCCTGACATTTTTTTTACCATTTATAAGGGGTCCGAGCGCTCAGAAACTGAAAATATTGAAGTCCGATTTTTCGCGTCGGTTCTTTGTTTGTGGGATCTCTAATCGTATTTTAGGCCCAACTCCTAGCTCGGATAATATTTTTGAGAGATTCCAAAGCCTGACATGTTTTTTTTACCATTTTTAAGGGGTTCGTGATCTCAGAAGCTGAAAATATCGAAGTCCGATTTTTCGCGTTTTTTCTTTGTTCGTAGGGGCCCAAATCGTATTTTTGGCCTAACTCCTATCTCGGATAACATTTTTGAGGGATTCAAAAACCTGACATGTTTTTTTTACCATTTCTAAGGGGTTCGAGTGCTCAGAAACTAAAAATATTGAAGTCCAATTTTTCTCGTCGGTTCTTTGTTCGTGGGCGCCCTAATAGTATTTTAGGCCAAACTCCTAGCTCGGATAACATTTTTGAGCGATTCCAAAGTCTGACATGTTTTTTTACCATTGTTAAGGGGTTCGTGATCTCAGAAGCTGATAATATCGAAGTCCAATTGTTCGCGTTCTTTCTTTGATTGTGGGGGCCTAAATCGTATTTTTGGCCTAACTCCTAGCTCGGATAACATTTTTTAGCGATTCCAAAGCCTGACATGTTTTTTTACCATTTCTAAGGTGTTCGAGCGTTCAGAAACTGAAAATATTGAAGTCCGATTTTTCGCGTCGGTTCTTTGTTCGTGTGGGCCCAAATTGTATTTTTGGCCTAACTCCTAGCTCGGATAACATTTTTTACTATTCCAAAGGCTGACATTTTTTTTACCATTTATAAGGGGTCCAAGCGCTTAGAAACTGAAAATATTGCAGTCCGATTTTTCGCATCGGTTCTTTGTTCGTGGGGGCCCAATTCGTATTTTTTGCCTAACTCCTAGATCGGATAACATTTTTGAGCGATTCCAAAGCCTAGCATGTTTTTTTACCATTTCTAAGGGGTCCGAGCGCTCATAAGCTAAAAATTTTGAAGTCCGATTTTTTGCGTCGGTTCTTTGTTCGTGGGGGCCCAAATTGTATTTTTTGCCTAAGTCCTAGCTCGGATAACATTTTTTACTATTCCAAAGCCTGACATTTTTTTTACCATTTATAAGGGGTCCAAGCACTCAGAAACTGAAAATATTGAAGTCCGATTTTTCGCTTCGGTTCTTTGGTCGTGGGGGCCTTAATCGTATTTTTGACCTAACTCCTAGATCGGATAACATTTTTGAGCGATTCGAAACCTTACATGTTTTTTTTAACCGTTTTTAAGGGGTTCGTGATCTCAAAAGCTTAAAATCCCGAAGATCGATTTTTCGCGTCGGTTCTTTGTTCGTGGGGGTCAGAATCGTATTTTTGGCCTAACTCCTAACTCGAATAACATTTTTGAGCTATTCGAAAGCCTGACATTTTTTTTTAATATTTCTGAGGGATTCGAGCGCTCAGAAACTGAAAATATTGAAGTCCAATTTTTCGCGTCGGTTCTTTGGTCGTGGGGTCCCTAATTGTATTTTAGGCCAAACTCCAAGCTCGAATACATTTTAAAGAGATTCCAAAGCCTGACATGTTTTTTTTACCATTTCTAAGGGTTCGAGTGCTCAGAAACTAAAAATATTGAAGTCCAATTTTTCTCGTCGGTTCTTTGTTCGTGGGGACTCAGATCGCATTTTTAGCCTAACTACAAGCTGGAATAACATTTTTGAGCGATTCCACAGCCTGACATGTTTTTTTACCATTTCTACGGGGTTCGAGCGCTCAGAAGCTAAAAATTTTGAAGTCCCATTTTTCGCATCGGTTCTTTGTTCGTGGGGGCCCAAATTGTATTTTAGGCCTAACTCCTATCTTGGATAACATTATTGAGAGATTCCAAAGCCTGACATGTTTTTTTTACCATTTTTAAGGGGTTCGAGATCTTAGAAGCTTAAAAATATCGCAGTCCGATTTTTCCTGTTCTTTCTTTGTTCGTGGGGGCCCAAATCGTATATTTGGCCTAACTCCTAGCTCGAATAATTTTTGAGCGATTCAAAATCCTGACATGTTTTTTTTACCATTTTTAAAGGGTTTGTGATCTAAGAAGTTGAAAATATCGAAGTTCGATTTTTCGCGTCGGTTCTTTGTTCGTGGGGGCCCAAATCGTATTTTTGGCCTAACTCCTAACTCGAATAACATTTTTGAGAGATTCCAAAGCCTGACTTGTTTTTTTAATATTTCTAAGGGGTTCGACCGCTCAGAAACTGAAAATATTGATGTCCGATTTTTGCGTCGGTTCTTTGTTCGTGGGGGCCCAAATTGTATTTTAGGCCTTACTCCTAGCTCGGATAACATTTTTGAACGATTCCAAAGCCTGACATATTTTTTACCATTTCTAAAGGTTTCGAGTGCTCGGACACTAAAAATATGGAAGTTCGATTTTTCTCGTAGGTTCTTTGTTCGTGGGGGCCCGAATCGAATTTTTGGCCTAATTGCTAGCTCCCTGACATGTATTTTTACCATTTCTAAGGAATTCGAGCGCTCAGAAGCTAAAAATTTTGCAGTCTGATTTTTCGCATCGATTCTTTGTTCGTGAGGGCCCAAATCGTATTTTTTGGCCTAACTCCTATCTCGAATAACATTTTTGAGAGATTCCAAAGCCTGACATGTTTTTTAAACATTTCTAAGGGGTTCGAGCGCTCATAAACTGAAAATATTGAAGTCCGATTTTTGAGTAGGTTCTTTGTTCGTGGGTGCCCTAATTGTATTTTAGGCCAAACTCCTAGCTCGGATAACATTTTTGAGCGATTCCAAAGTCTGACATGTTTTTTTTACCATTTTTAAGGGGTGATAGGCTTTAGTCGTATCACCTAATCAAAAATAAACCTACGGACCTCTAACTAGGTAGTCAGTGGAAGCAGGGTCGAATCCACAGGGAGACAGAGTTTCTAAATTAATATTCAACCGATTCAGCTACTCCAGATGAAATCAGGGAAGAAATAATTAAACTAAAGAATAGACTACAGAAGACGGAATAAATTGAGGATTAAACTATGGAATAAAATTCTAGGGTATTAGGTCGGTCCACCATGCTTATACCAATCAAATAGGGTCAACTACTACCAAAACCTAAGTCAAGAGTCGGGGGATTAGAGCCTATGTTGAGCTATGGTTAAGACTCAACGCTCATAGTTCAACATACGCCGCATGTTCACTAACGTAATCAGAACTACTGACGTGTCCTAGGCCTCTAGTCGTAAGACGGATTCGTGCAAACAACTATTAACCACAAGCAACCAACGAAACTGCGCAATAACGTTAATTACTCAATAAAGAACAAACCACATCACAATCACCCTAATCAAGCCCTAGAAATCAATAAGAGTCTAAATCACAATCATGGTATAAACATGGCTTTCCTATCTAACACCCTAGAAAAAGACTACTCAGACATGATCGAATTAATAACGAAAAAACTAATATGAAACCCTAACAGTTGCATCATGAACGATTAAATAAATAACTAAGCAATCAAAGTAATTAAAGAGATAAAGAGTAGAGAAGAGTACCATTTGACAGAAAGCAGGAACTTTTATTGAAATCGAAATAGGTTTGATCACCTCTAAATTAATCTAAAGTGTTTGAATTGAACTAAGAACAATGAAGAATAAAACTAGCCTAAAGCTAATGAAAGATGAATAAAAAAGATCTATCTCTAAAAATATGAGGAATAGGTATTTATAATACCCCTCAAGTCTAAATAAAATTCGGAAACGAAGGTCAAATTTCGCGAGTAAGTGCGCCAGACCCGATCGGGCCCGAGGCATCCACCCGATCGGGCCGACGTACAAAGTCACCAATCTGCGCTCCTGGGCCTTCGTATAGTAGCAACGAAGCAGCAATCCAAGTTTTACGGCCCACCCGATCGGGCCGTGGGCAGCCACCCGATCGGGCCAGGTGACAAACGAGCCCAGCAGCTTCTTAGCATCCGCAGCTTCACAATGGGACCTAGCAGCACCCCACCCGATCGGGTCGGGAACACTATGCCCGATCGGGTCTGGTGCATTGATGCTCGCCCGATCTGATCGGGCACACCTTGCCCGATCGGGTCCGCAACTTTCATACCCGATCATAAATACTTCGCCCGATCGGGCCATTTTTGCCCGATCAAAGCACGGAAACCTCCTTTTTGACTCTTTGGCTCTCTAATCTTCACGTTTAGGGGTCTTGGGACCTCCTAAACTATTCATAAAGCTCGTGAGCCATCCTACGTGCCTCGTAACATCTCGTAAAGCCGTGGTTGCTTCCAAAAGGCTCGGGAATAAGGAGAAAACTCCATAAAACCTGCAATTCAATACTAAAACACGAAACCACAACTACATACGATAGTTAGCACAAAATAGCTCCCAAGAGCTCAAATGACGCACAAATTAGCTTGTAAATAAGGGAGAAAACTCTATATAAATACGTGATATCAAACTCCCCCAAGCTAAACCTTTGCTTGTCCTCAAGCAAACAGCACATGAACATGGAATAGATTACCTCACCCCAAAGATAAAAACAAATCAAAGCTCAAAACATTTTCAAGACTAAGAATCGTTCAACCAGGCATAATTCAAGTTTGGCTCATCAAATCCATCCAACCACCAATCATTCAAGCAATTTATCAAACTCAAGCATCCACAAAGCATACAAGTCCTGAAAAGGCACTCAAGGGTGTCACTCCTCTCAATTTTGTGGCAGGCAAAGAATGTGCCCGAACACTCACCAACCCGACCATAAGTACCCTTCCCACTCACAGTCTCATGTGTTTAAGAAGGTTCAATGACGCTCATCCTAGTCAAGTCGACTCAATTAGCAGAAATACTCTTTAACTTTGACAAACTAACTCGAAATCAATCAAATGAACATTGCAGACACGAGCTCAAGAGGACTTCATAGGGTTGTAATGGGGCTTAGGTGAGAGGTAGGGGATACTTTTGGGTAATGTGGTGGAAAAACCAAGAAAGGGGGAGCATAAACCATTCAAACAAGGCCTAAGATGGCCTTCACAACTCCCAACAATCACCATAAAACCATGTAAAATAACCCAACTCTCATAAATCAATGAAAAGCGCATAACAAACCCAATTTTCTAGCAATGGAGCGAATATTCTTTTATGAACGTACGTGAATGAAAGAACTAGAATTCTTTTGAATTTTCATTTCATTTTTCTTTCATTTTTCTGAACTTCATTCACGCAACTCTAAACTTGCTTTTCCTTTTCTCTTTCTCACTCTCAAACCATAGCAAATACACTTTTAGATTTCTCAAAAACCAAACTAAACCAACAAACCAATCTCAAACTCACCCATACAAAAGCTCCCCCAAGCTAGGCTTGGGATAATACCAAGTGAAGGCTTTGGGCTCATAATAGGGGTTTAAGTAACACGAAACAAGTCATTAGGCTCAGCGGGGCTAAGGAGGATAAAAGTATATCAAAAATTCACTCTGAAGCTCAAGAATAAGACAAAAGAACGCCTCTATCACAGCACATGCTACAAGTCATCTAAAATCAGACAAGTACGAAGTCAAAGTCAAGATCAACCCACTAAAGAGGAACTAACACACAAGAATAGACTGGATAATAATATGAATCCAATAGGCTACAAAGAGGCCTCACAGTCTAACCAATTCAGGTATGCAGCACAAAGTGGTCTAATATAATCCAGAAATGCTCGAAATCATAGCAATCAAACATCAAATCATAGCCTCAAGATCACAAATGCCCAGCTATCCAGAAAACAAAGTCAAATCAATTTCAAATAGAGCACAACAAGGGGCACAGGGAGGCAACTAAACCAGTCATGGGAGCCATATTTTTTTGATTTTTTTCAGTATTTTTGAAAGAAGTAAATCTATCCTAGAAAGCAGTAAAAGAGATAGGGAATACAAACAGAGCTCCTCCCCCAAGCTGAACTTGGCAGTGTCCTCAATGCCAAAAGGTGATAAGGACAATGCTAAGAGGAAAAACAATGTTAGTATCCTCACTCTCGCTCACAAAAGGAAGAAAAATAAAAAGAAAAGGAAAAGGGAAAGAAAAGAAATACGAGTTGCCTCTCGCACAGCGCTGGTTTATAAAGGTCCCGCACGACCATAATTCTCCCTCTCTCAAATAGGAGGGGCTTGGCAATGAGTGCCACCCTCATCAAACATCTTTCTCCTCCAAATGTTCTTGACAATGCCTCCAGACGGTGAGGCAACCTTAGGTGGAATTGGAACCTTCTCCACACCTACTTCATCCAGAACCTCATCCCTGCAACAAGATTGTTCAAGCATAGGTGCCTTAACAACATTGGTTAGTTTAAAAATCACTTTATCATCACCAACACTCAGAGTTAAAGACCCAGACTTGACATCAATGACAGCACCAGCAGTACACAAAAACGGCCTACCCAAGATAATAGGAATCTGGGCATCCTCATCCATATCTAATACCACAAAATCAACAGGGATATAGAATTTCCCAACCCTAACAGGAACGTCCTCTAAAACACCTAGAGGGTATTTTATAGAACGATCTGCCATCTGTAAAGTGATTTGTGTGCATTTAAGGGCCCCCATGTTCAGTTTCTTATAAACAGACAATGGCATAACAGAAACAGAAGCACCTAAATCACACAAAGCCTTATCAATAAAAATAGGTCCAAGATGGCAGGGTATAGAAAAACTACCAGGATCTTTTAACTTTGGTGGGGTTTTATTTTGAATAAAAGCACTACACTCTTCAGTAAGAGCGACACGTTCTACCCCACCAAAGTATCTTTTCTTAGTAATCATGTCTTTCAGAAATTTGGCATAAACAGGCACTTGGGTAATTAAATCTGTAAATGGGATCGTTACCTCAAGGTTCTTGACCATAGCCAAGAACTTACCAAACTGCTGATCGACCTTGGACTGTTGCATCCTGTGAGGAAAAGGTAGCCTTGGTGTAAAAGGCGTTTCAGAAACCTTCTCCTTTTTCTTCCCTGTCTGTTCAGCTTCTGCAGACAAATCGACTTCAGACGTCGAATTCTTTCTTTTTCCTTCCTCTACCACCCTCTTCTTCCCTGCAGTTGGGGTAACCTCATCAATGGGCACTGGAGGGGCATCATATGCAATGCCACTACGAAGAGTGATGGCATTCACATGTTCTCTCTGAACTGGTTGCCCTGGCAATTGTCCC
This sequence comes from Patellifolia procumbens, assembly GCA_947645195.1. NCBI lineage: Eukaryota > Viridiplantae > Streptophyta > Magnoliopsida > Caryophyllales > Amaranthaceae > Patellifolia > Patellifolia procumbens. The sequence goes on from CANSGD010000953.1 coordinate 2,901,384, forward strand.
TGCTGCCTCTGTGCATTAGATTCTGCCAACTGAGCAACTTGAGCCTCGAGAAGTTGGATGTGCTTCTCTTGGGCCCTCCTTGTTTCCTCATTTGCCTTTTGCATAGACAATATCAGTTTCATCAGTTCAGAATTGTTAGGCTCTTGTGGGTTGTTTTGTGGAGGTGGGGTGTGGAAATTTTGTGGAGTTTGGAAGTTATTGGAAGGATGGAAGTTTTGTGGTGGTGGTCTTTGGAAATTTTGTGGGGTTTGATGGTATGAAGGTTTATGGTAGTTTTGTGGAGGTGGAGGTTGATGGTTTTGTGGGTTTTGGTAGTTATGTGAAGGGGGGAAGGTTTGTGGTCTTTGTTGGAAGGCATTGGCCTGCTCCATCTGAAATTGACTGAACTGACAGTCATGCCCAAAGTGACCCTGAACACCACATACCTCGCAGTAAGATGAGGTAATGGGTGCTACTGCAGACATAGCATTGATACTCATGGGTGGAGGTGTCGGACTAGAAGACTTCATTAGCTGCTGAGTTAGTTGCGCCATCTGAGACGTAAGCAATGAAATAGCGTCAACTTCAAGTACCTTCTTAGTCAAACTCCTAGATGATGAATGGTCATTGGCTGCAAGATTTGATATGAATTCATAACCCTCATCAACTGCCTTGTCTAAAAACACTCCTCCTACAGACGAATCAACAATACACTTCGTCTGAGGCTGCAGACCATTGTAGAATGTCTGCGTCAAGAACCATTTGTCCATATTGTGGTGTGAACACTCTCTCTGTAGATCTCTAACCTGGCCCACGCTTCCCTTAATGTTTCATCAGGCTCTTGGGAAAACGTGGCTAGTTTATTTCTGATTTCTGCTGTTTTAGTAGGTGGGTAATACTCTCTCAGAAATGCAGCAGAAATCTCACTCCATTCAGTTTCCTGCACATCGTTCAACCACTTCTGGGCTCTATCTCTCAAAGAAAACTCGAACAACATGACTTTTAACTGATCTGGAGTGACGCCGGCATGTTTAACGGTTCAACAAAGTTGTTGAAACCGTTGCAGATGATTTGCCGGATCTTCAGTAGGATGCCCACCAAACTGATTTTGCTGGACCATGCTGATGAGTCCAGGCTTAATCTCAAAGTTGTTAGCGGCGATGGTGGGCATGGGTGGTCCAGTAGAAAGACCATTCGGGTTGGGCACCCCATATGACTTCAGTGATTTTGACATAACTGAATTCAAGGTGTCTGTTCCAGAGGTGTTCAGCTGAACAGACTGCTTTTCTTTCTGCTTTATCTTTCGGATCCGCCTGATCGTCCTAGTAAGATCGGGGTCCGCTGGAATTGGAGAACCGTTTCTTTGGGACCTGGGCATACAAAAGAAACAAAAAGCAGCAGTAAAACGTACCTCAATTGGAACAATGAAGTTCCAACGAGGTACAGAGAAGTAGACCAAATAATCAAATAAAAACTTAGAGAACTAGCCGTCTCCCCGGCAACGGCGCCAAATTTTGATAGGCTTTAGTCGTATCACCTAATCAAAAATAAACCTACGGACCTCTAACTAGGTAGTCAGTGGAAGCAGGGTCGAATCCACAGGGAGACAGAGTTTCTAAATTAATATTCAACCGATTCAGCTACTCCAGATGAAATCAGGGAAGAAATAATTAAACTAAAGAATAGACTACAGAAGACGGAATAAATTGAGGATTAAACTATGGAATAAAAGTCTAGGGTATTAGGTCGGTCCACCATGCTTATACCAATCAAATAGGGTCAACTACTACCAAAACCTATGTCAAGAGTCGGGGGATTAGAGCCTATGTTGAGCTATGGTTAAGACTCAACGCTCATAGTTCAACATACGCCGCATGTTCACTAACGTAATCAGAACTACTGACGTGTCCTAGGCCTCTAGTCGTAAGACGGATCTGTGCAAACAACTATTAACCACAAGGACCAACGAAACTGCGCAATAACGTTAATTACTCAATAAAGAACAAACCACATCACAATCACCCTAATCAAGCCCTAGAAATCAATAAGAGTCTAAATCACAATCATGGTATAAACATGGCTTTCCTATCTAACACCCTAGAAAAAGACTACTCAGACATGATCGAATTAATAAAGACAAAACTAATATGAAACCCTAACAGTTGCATCATGAACGATTAAATAAATAACTAAGCAATCAAAGTAATTAAAGAGATAAAGAGTATAGAAGAGTACCAATTGACAGAAAGCAGGAACTTTTATTGAAATCGAAATAGGTTTGATCACCTCTAAATTAATCTAAAGTGTTTGAATTGAACTAAGAACAATGAAGAATAAAACTAGCCTAAAGCTAATGAAAGATGAATAAAAAAGATCTATCTCTAAAAATATGAGGAATAGGTATTTATAATACCCCTCAAGTCTAAATAAAATTCGGAAACGAAGGTCGAAATTCGCGAGTAAGTGCACCAGACCCGATCGGGCCCGAGGCATCCACCTGATCGGGCCGACGTACAAAGTCACCAATCTGCGCTCCTGGGCCTTCGTATAGTAGCAGCGAAGCAGCAATCCAAGTTTTACGGCCCACCCGATCGGGCCGTGGGCAGCCACCCGATCGGGCCAGGCGACAAACGAGCCCAGCAGCTTCTTAGCATCCGCAGCTTCACAATGGGACCTAGCAGCACCCCACCCGATCGGGTCGGGCACACTATGCCCGATCGGGTCTGGTGCATTGATGCTCGCCCGATCTGATCGGGCACACCTTGCCCGATCGGGTCCGCAACTTTCATACCCGATCATAAATACTTCGCTCGATCGGGCCATTTCTGCCCGATCAAAGCACGGAAACCTCCTTTTTGACTCTTTGGCTCTCTAATCTTCACGTTTAGGGGTCTTGGGACCTCCTAAACTATTCACTAAGCTCGTGAGCCATCCTACGTGCCTCGTAACATCTCGTAAAGCCGTGGTTGCTTCCAAAAGGCTCGGGAATAAGGAGAAAACTCCATAAAACCTGCAATTCAATACTAAAACACGAAACCACAACTACATACGATAGTTAGCACAAAATAGCTCCCAAGAGCTCAAATGACGCACAAATTAGCTTGTAAATAAGGGAGAAAACTCTATATAAATACGTGATATCAAGGGGTTCGTGATCTCAGAAGCGGATAATGTCGAAGTCCGATTTTTCGCGTTCTTTCTTTGTTTGTGGGGGCCAAATAGTATTTTTGGCCTAACTCCTAGCTCGGATAACATTTTTTAGCGATTCCAAAGCTTGACATGTTTTTTTTACCATTTCTAAGGGGTTCGAGCGTTCAGAAACTGAAAATATTGAAGTCTGATTTTTCGCGTCGGTTCTTTGTTCGTGGGGGCCCAATTCGTATTTTTGGCCTAACTCCTAGATCGGATAACATTTTTGAGCGATTCCAAAGCCTGGCATGTTTTTTTAACCATTTCTAAGGGGTCCGAGCGCTCAGAAGCTAAAAATTTTGAAGTCCGATTTTTCACGTCGGTTCTTTGTTCGTGGGGGCCCAAATCGTATTTTTGGCCTAACTCCTAACTCGGATAACAATTTTTACTATTCCAAAGCCTGACATTTTTTTTACCATTTATAAGGGGTCCGAGCGCTCAGAAACTTAAAATATTGAAGTCCGATTTTTCGCGTCGGTTCTTGGTTCGTGAGTCTCTAATTGTATTTTACGCAAAATTCCTAGCTCGGATAATATTTTGAGAGATTCCAAAGCCTGACATGTTTTTGTACCATTTTTAAGGGGTTCGTGATCTCAGAAGCTGAAAATATCGAAGTCCGATTTTTCGCTTTTTTTCTTTGTTCGTATGGGCCAAAATCGTATTTTTGGCCTAACTCCTCGCTCGGATAACATTTTTAAGGGATTCAAAAACCCGACATGTTTTTTTACCATTTCTAAGGGGTTTGAGTGCTCAGAAACTAAAAATATTGAAGTCCAATTTTTCACGTCGGTTCTTTGTTCGTTGGTGCCCTAATAGTATTTTAGGCCAAACTCCTAGCTCGGATAACATTTTTGAGCGATTCCAAAGTCTGACATGTTTTTTTATCATTTTTAAGGGGTTCGTGATCTCAGAAGCTCAAAATATCGAAGTCCGATTTTTCGCGTTCTTTCTTTGTTTGTGGGGGCCTAAATCGTATTTTTGGCCTAACTCCTAGCTCGGATAACATTTTTTAGCGATTCCAAAGCCTGACATGTTTTTTTACCATTTCTAAGGTGTTCGAGCGTTCAGAAATTGAAAATATTGAAGTCTGATTTTTCGCGTCGGTTCTTTGTTCGTGGGGGCCCAATTCGTATTTTTGGCCTAACTCCTAGATCGGATAACATTTTTGAGCGATTCCAAAGCCTGGCATGTTTTTTTAATTATTTGTAAGGGGTCCGAGCACTCAGAAGCTAAAAATTTTGAAGTCCGATTTTTCACGTCGGTTCTTTGTTCGTGGGGGCCCAAATCGTATTTTGGGCCTAACTCCTAACTCAGATACCATTTTTTACTATTCCAAAGCCTGACATTTTTTTTACCATTTTTAAGGGGTCCGAGCGCTCAGAAACTGAAAATATTGAAGTCCGATTTTTCGCGTCGGTTCTTGGTTCGTGGGGTCTCTAATTGTATTTTAAGCAAAACTCCTAGCTCGGATAATATTTTTGAGAGATTCCAAAGCCTGACATGTTTTTTTTACCATTTTTAAGGGGTTCGTGATCTCAGAAGCTGAAAATATCGAAGTCCGATTTTTCGCTTTTTTTCTTTGTTCGTATGGGCCAAAATCGTATTTTTGGCCTAACTCCTAGCTCGGATAACATTTTTAAGGGATTCAAAAACCCGACATGTTTTTTTACCATTTCTAAGGGGTTCGAGTGCTCAGAAACTAAAAATATTGAAGTCCAATTTTTCACGTCGGTTCTTTGTTCGTTGGTGCCCTAATAGTATTTTAAACCAAACTCCTAGCTCGGATAACATTTTTGAGCGATTCCAAAGTCTGACATGTTTTTTTATCATTTTAAGGGGTTCGTGATCTCAGAAGCTCAAAATATCGAAGTCCGATTTTTCGCGTTCTTTCTTTGTTTGTGGGGGCTTAAATCGTATTTTTGGCCTAACTCCTAGCTCGGATAACATTTTTTAGCGATTCCAAAGCCTGACATGTTTTTTTACCATTTCTAAAGTGTTCGAGCGTTCAGAAATTTAAAATATTGAAGTCTGATTTTTCGCGTCGGTTCTTTGTTCGTGGGGGCCCAATTCGTATTTTTGGCCTAACTCCTAGATCGGATAACATTTTTGAGCGATTCCAAAGCCTAGCATGTTTTTTTACTATTTTTAAGGGGTCCGAGTGCTCAAAAGCTAAAAATTTTGAAGTCCGATTTTTCGCGTCGGAACTTGGTTCGTGGGGGCCCAAATTGTATTTTTGGCCTAACTCTTAGCTCGAATAACATTTTTTACTATTCCAAAGCCTGACATTTTTTTTACCATTTATAAGGGGTCCAAGCGCTAAGAAACTGAAAATATTGATGTCCGATTTTTCGCGTCAGTTCTTTGTTTGTGGGGGCCTAAATCGTATTTTTTACCTAACTCTTAGATCGGATAACATTTTTGAGCGATTCCAAACCTTACATGTTTTTTTAACCAATTTTAAGGGGTTCGTGATCTCAAAAGCTGAAAATCTCGAAGTTCGATTTTTAGCGTCGGTTCTTTGTTCGTGGAGGCCCAAATCGTATTTTTGGCCTAACTCCTAACTCGGATAACATTTTTGAGCGATTCCAAAGCCTGGCATGTTTTTTTTAAAATTTCTAAGGGATTCGAGCGCTCAGAAACTGAAAATATTAAAGTCCAATTTTTAGCGTTCTTTCTTTGTTCGTAGGGGGCCCAAATCGTATTTTTGGCCTAACTCCTAGCTCGGATAACATTTTTGAGGGATTCAAAAGCCTGACATGTTTTTTTTACCATTTCTAAGGGGTTCGAGTGCTCATAAACTAAAAATATTAAAGTCCAATTTTTCTCGTCGGTTCTTTGTTCGTGGGGGCTTAGATCGTATTTTTTAGCCTAACTCCTAGCTGGAATAACATTTTTGAGCGATTCCAAAGCCTGATATGTTTTTTTACCATTTCTATTAGGTTCGAGCGCTCAGAAGCTAAAAATTTTCAAGTCCCATTTTTCGCATCGGTTCTTTGTTTGTGGGGGCCCAAATTGTATTTAAGGCCTAACTCCTAGCTTGGATAACTTTTTTGAGCAATTCCAAATCCTGACATATTTTTATACAATTTCGCAGGGTTTCAACCGCTCAGAAGCTAAAAAATTTTAAAACCGATTTTTCGCTTTGTTTGTTGTTCGTGGAGGCCCAAATCGAATTTTAGGCTTAACTCCTAGCTTTGATAATATTTTTGAGCGAATCCAAAGACTGACATATTTTTTTTTACCATTTCTCAAGGGTTCGACCGCTCAGAAGCTAAAAATTTTGAATTCCGATTTTTCGCGTAGGTTTTTTGTTCGTGAGGGCCCTAATTGTATTTTAGGCCTAACTCGTAGCTTGGATAACATTTTTGAGAGATTCCAAAGCCTGACATGTTTTTTTTACCATTTTTAAGGGGTTCGAGATCTTAGAAGCTTAAAAATATCGCAGTCCGATTTTGCCTGTTCTTTCTTTGTTCACGGGGGCCCAAATCGTATTTTTGGCCTAACTCCTAGATTGGATAACATTTTTGAGCGATTCCAAAGCCTGGCATGTTTTTTTTACCATTTCTAAGGGGTCCGAGCGGTCAGAAGCTAAAAATTTTGAAGTCCGATTTTTCGCGTCGGTTATTTGTTCGTGGGGGCCCAAATCGTATTTTTGGCCTAACTCCTAGCTCGGATAACATTTTTTACTATTCCAAAGCCTGGCATTTTTTTTTACCATTTATCACGGGTCCGAGAGCTCTGAAACTGAAAATATTGAAGTCCGAGTTTTCGCGTCGGTTCTTTGTTCGTGGGGGCCTAAATCGTATTTTTGACCTAACTCCTAGATCGGATAACATCTTTGAGCGATTCCAAACCTTACATGTTTTTTTAAACCATTTTTAAGGGGTTCGTGATCTCAAAAGCTTAAAATCTCGAAGTTCTATTTTTCGCGTCGGTTCTTTGTTCGTGGGGGCCCAAATCGTATTTTTGGCCTAACTCCAAACTCGAACAACATTTTTGAGCGATTCCAAAGCCTGACATGTTTTTTTAACCATTTTTAAGGGGTTCGTGATCTCAAAAGCTGAAAATATCGAAGTCCTATTTTTCGCGTTCTTTATATCTTCGTAGGGGCCCAAATCGTATTTTTGTCCTAACTCCTAGCTCGGATAACATTTTTGATGGATTCCAAAGCCTGATATGTTTTATTTACCATTTCTAAGGGGTTCGAGTGCTCAGAAACTAAAAATATTGAAGTCCAATTTTTCTCGTCGGTTCTTTGTCCGTGGGGGCTCAGATCGTATTTTTAGCCTAACTCCTAGCTGGAATAACATTATTGAGCGATTCCAAAGCCTGACATGTTTTTTACCATTTCTACGGGGTTCGAGCGCTCAGAAGCTAAAAATTATGAAGTCCCATTTTTCGCATCGGTTCTTTGTTTGTGGGGGCCCAAATTGTATTTTAGGCCTAACTCCTAGCTTGGATAACATTTTTGAGCAATTCCAAAGCCTGACATATTTTTTTACAATTTCTCAGGGGTTCGACCGCTCAGAAGCTAAAAATTTTGAAAAGAGATTTTTCGCGTTGGTTCTTTGTTCGTGGAGGCCCCAATCGTATTTTAGGCAAACTCCTAGCTTTGATAATATTTTTGAGCGAATCCAAAGCCTATTTTTTTTACCATTTCTCAAGGGTTCGAACGCTCAGAAGCTAAAAACATTGAATTCCGATTTTTCACGTAGGTTTTTTTGTTCGTGGGGGCCCTAATTGTATTTTAGGCCTAACTCGTAGCTCGGATAACATTTTTGAGAGATTCCAATGCCTGACATGTTTTTTTTTACCATTTTTAAGGGGTTCGAGATCTTAGAAGCTTAAAAATATCGCAGTCCTATTTAACCTGTTCTTTCTTTGTTCGTGGGGGCCCAAATCGTATTTTTGGCCTAACTCCTAGCTCAGATAAATTTTTGGGCGATTCCAAAGCCTGACATGTTTTTTTTACCATTTCTAAGGGGTTCGAGCGTTCAGAAACTGAAAATATTGAAGTCTGATTTTTCGCGTCGGTTCTTTGTTCGTGGGGGCCCAATTCGTATTTTTGGCCTAACTCCTAGCTCGGATAACATTTTTGAGCGATTCCAAAGCCTAACATGTTTTTTTTACCATTTCTAAGGGGTTCGAGCGCTAATTAACTTAAAACATTTAAGTCTGATTTTTCGCGTTACTTCTTTGTTCGTGGGGGCCCAAATTGTATTTTTGGCCTAACTCCTAACTCGGATAAATTATTGAGCGACTCCAAAGCCTTACATGTTTTATTACCACTTCTAAGGGTTTCGAGTGCTCAGAAACTAAAAATATTGATGTTCAATTTTTTTCGTCCGTTCTTTGTTCGTGGGGGCCCAAATCGTTTTTTTGGCCTAAGTCCTAGCTCGGATAACATATTTGAGCGATTCCAAAGCCTGACATGTTTTTCAACCATTTGTAAGGGGTTCGAGCGCTTAGATACTGAAAATATTGAAGTCCGATTTTTCGCGTAAGTTCTTTAGTCGTGGTGGCCCAAATCGTATTTTTGGCCTAACTTCTAGTTCGGAAAACATTTTTGAGCGATTCCAAAGCCTGACATGTTTTTTTAACATTTCAAAGGGGTTTGCGCGCTCACAAACTTAAAACATTGAAGTCCGATTTTTAGTGTCACTTCTTTGTTCTGGGGGGCCCAATTCGTATTTTTGCCCTAACTCCTAGATCGGATAACATTTTTGAGCGATTCCAAAGCCTGCCATGTTTTTTTTACCATTTTTAAGGGGTTTGTTATCTCAGAAGCTGAAAATCTCAAAGTCTGATTTTTCGCGTCCTTTCTTTGTTCGTGAGGGACAAAATCGTATTTTTGGCCTAACTCCTAGCTCGGATAACATTTTTGAGCGATTCCAAAGCCTGACATGTTTTTTTACCATTTCTAAGGGGTTCGAGCGCTCAGAAACGGAAAATATTGAAGTTTGATTATTCGGGTCAGTTGTTTGTTCGTGGGGGCCAAAATCGTATTTTTGGCCTAACTCCTAGTTCGGATAACATTTTTCAGCGATTCCAAAGACTTACATGTTTTTTTTACCATTTCTAAGGGGTTCGAGCGCTCAGAAACTTAAAACATTGAAGTCCGATTTTTCACGTCACTTCTTTGTTCGGGGGGCCCAAATCGTATTTTTGACCTAACTCTTCGATCGGATAACATTTTTCAGCGATTCTAAAGCCTGACATGTTTTTTTTTTCCATTTTTAAGGCTTTCGTTATATCAGAAGCTGAAAATCTCAAAGTTCGATATTTCGCGTTCTTTCTTTGTTCGTGGGGGACCAAATCGTATTTTTGGCCTAACTCCTATCTCAGATAACATTTTTGAGCGATTCCAAAGCCTGACATGTTTTTTTTACCATTTCTAAGGGGTTCGAGCGCTCATAAACTTAAAACATTGAAGTCCCATTTTTCGCGTTACTTCTTTGTTCGTGGGGGCCCAAACCGTATTTTTGGCCTAACTCCTAGATTGGATAACATGTTTGAGCGATTCCAAAGCCTGACATGTTTTTTTTACCATTTTTAAGCGATTCATGATCTCAGAAGTTGAAAATCTCGAAGTCCGATTTTTCGCGTTCTTTCGTTGTTCGTGGGGGCCCAAATCGTATTTTTGGCCTAAATCCTAGCTCGGATAAATTTTCGAGCGATTCCAAAGCCTGACATGTTTTTTTACCACTTCTAAGGGTTTCGAGTGCTCAGAAACTAAAAATATTGAAGTTCAATTTTTCTCGTCGGTTCTTTGTTCGTGGGGGCCTAAATCGTATTTTTGTCTAACTCCTAGCTCTGATAAATTTTTGAGCGATTCCAAAGACTGACATGTTTTTTTTTACCATTTCTAAGGGTTTGAACGGTTACAGAAACTAAAAATATTGAAGTCCAATTTTTCTCGTCGGTTGTTTGTTCGTGGGCGCCCAAATCGTATTTTTGGCCTAACTCCTAGCTGAATAACATTTTTGAGCGATTCCAGAGCCAGTCATCTTTTTTTACCATTTATACAGGATTCGAGCGTTCAGAAGCTAAAAAATTTTAAGTCCGATTTTTCGCATTGGTTCTTTGTTCGTGGAGGCCCAAATGAGTATTTTAGGCCTAACTCCAACCTCGGATAACATTTTTGAGCAATTCCAAAGCCATACATATTTTTTTACAATTTCTCAGGGGTTCGACCGCTCAGAATCTAAAAATTTCGAAGTCCGAATTTTCGTGTCGGTTCGTTGTTCGTGGAGGCCCAAATCGTATTTTAGGCTTAACTCCTAGCTTTGATAATATTTTTGAGCGAATCCAAAGCGTGACATATTTTTTTTACCATTTCTCAAGGGTTCGACCGCTCAGAAGCTAAAAATTTTGAAGTCCGATTTTTCGCGTAGGTCTTTTATTCGTGGGGGCCCTAATTGTATTTTAGGCCTAACTCATAGCTCGGATAACATTTTTTAGAGATTCCAAAGCCTGACATGTTTTTTTTACCATTTTTAAGGGGTTCGAGATCTTAGAATCTTAAAAATATTGCAGTCCGAATTTTCCAGTTCTTTCTTTGTTCGTGGGGTCCCAAATCGTCTTTTTGGCCTAACTCCTAGCTCGGATAAATTTTTGAGCGATTCCAAAGCCTGACATGTTTTTTTACCATTTCTAATGGTTTCGAGTGCTCAGAAACGAAAAATATTGAAGTTCAATTTTTCTCGTTGGTTCTTTATTCGTGGGGGCCCAAATCGTATTTTTGGCCTAACTCCTAGATCGGATAAATTTTTGAGCGATTCCAAAGCATGATATGTTTTTTAACCATTTCTAAAGGTTTCGAATGCTCAGAAACTAAAAATATTGAAGTTCGATTTTTCTCGTCGGTTCTTTGTTCGTGGGGGCCCAAATCGAATTTTTTGCCCAATTCCAAGCTCCCTGACATGTTTTTTTTACCATTTCTAAGGGGTTCGAGCGCTAAGAAGCTAAAAATTTTGCAGTCTGATTTTTCGCATCGGTTCTTTGTTCGTGGGGGCTCAAATCGTATTTTAGGTCTCACTCCTAGCTTGGATACCTTTTTGAGCGAATCCAAAGCCTGACATATTTTTTTACAATTTCTCAGGGGTTCGACCTCTCAGAAGCTAAAAATTTTGATTTCCTCTTTTTCGCGTCGGTTCTTTGTTCGTGGGGGCCGTAATTGTATTTTAGGCCTAACTCCTAGCTCGGATAACATTTTCGAGGGATTCCAAAGTCTGCATGTTTTTTCTTTTACCATTTTTTAGGGGTTTGTGATCTCAGAAGATGAAAATATTGAATTTCGATTTTTCGCGTCAGTTCTTTGTTCGTCGGGGCCAAAATCGTATTTTTGGCCAAACTCCTAGCTCGGATAACATTTTTGAGAGATTCTAAAGCCTGACATGTTTTTTTACCATTTGTAAGGGGTTTGAGCGCTCAGAAACTGAAAATATTGAAGTCCGATTTTTCGCGTCAGTTCTTTGTTCGTGGGGGCCCAAATCGTATTTTTGGCCTAACTCCTAGCTCGGATAACATTTTTGAGCGATCCCAAAGCCTGACATGTTTTTTTACCATTTCTAAGGGGTTCGAGCGCTCAGAAACTTAAAACATTGAAGTCTGATTTTTCGCGTCTCTTCTTTGTTCGTGGGGGCCCAAATCGTATTTTTGCCTTATTCCTAGATCGGATAACATTTTTGAGCGATTCCAAAGCCTGACACGTTTTTTACCATTTTTAAGGGGTTCGTGATCTCAGAAGCTGAAAATCTCAAAGTCCGATTTTTCGCCTTCTTTCTTTGTTCGTGGGGGACCAAATCGTATTTTTGGCCTAACTCGTAACTCAGATAACATTTTTGAGCGATTTTTTTGACCATTACTAAGGGGTTCGAGCATTCATAAGCTAAAAATTTTGAAGTATGATTTTTCACTTCGGTTCGTTGTTCGTTGGTGCCCAAACCATATTTTTGACCTAACTCTTAGCTCGGATAACATTTTTGAGCGATTCCAAAGCTTGATATATTTTTTTTACCATTTCTCAAGGGTTCGACCGCTCAGAAGATAAAAATTCTTAAGTCCGATTTTTCGCGTCTGTTCTTTGTTCATGGAGGCCCTAATCGTATTTAAGGCCTAACTCCTAGCTCTGATAACATTTTTGAGAGATTCCAAAGCCTGACATGTTTTTTTTACCATTTTTAAGGGGTTCGTGATCTCAGAAGCTGAAAATATCAAAGTCTTATTTTTCAAGTTCTTTCTTTGTCCGTGGGGGACCAAATCGTATTTTTGGCCTAACTCCTAGCTCGGATAACATTTTTGAGCGATTCTAAAGCCTCCCAAGTTTTTTTTTACCATTTTTAAGGGGTTTTTGATCTCAGAAGCTGAAAATATCAAAGTTCGGTTTTTCACTCGGTTCTTTGTTCGTGGGGGCCCAAATCGAATTTTGGCCTAACTCCTCGATCGGATTACATTTTTGAGCGATACCAAGGCCTGATATGTTTTTTTAGCATTTCTAATGGGTTCGAGCGCTCAGAAACTGAATTTACTGAAGTCCGATTTTTAGCTTCGGTTCTTTGTTCGTGGGGGCCCAAATTGTATTTTTGGCCTAACTCCTAGCTCGGATAACATTTTTGAGCGATTCCAAAGCGTCACATTTTTTTAACCATTTTTCAGGGGTTTTTGATCTCAGAAGCTAAAAAAATATCAAAGCTCGATTTTTCGCGTCGGTTCTTTGTTCGTGGGGGCCCAAATCGAATTTCGGCCTAACTCCTCGATCGGATAACATTTTTGATCGATGCCAAGGCCTGATATATTTTTTTAGCATTTCTAAGGGGTTCGAGCGCTCTGAAACTGAATATATTGAAGTCCGATTTTTCGCGTCGGTTCTTTGTTCGAAGAGGCCCAAATCATATTTTTGGCCTAACTCCTCGATCGGATAACATTTTTGAGCGATTCCAAGGCCTGATATGTTTTTTTAGCATTTCTAAGGGGTTCAAGCGCTCAGAAACTGAATATATTGAAGTCCGGTATTTCGTGTCGTTTCTTTGTTCGCGGGGGCCAAAATCGTATTTTTGACCTAACTCCTAGCTCGGATAACATTTTTAAGCGATTACAAATCCTGACATGTTTTTTTTACCATTTCTAAGGGTTTGAGCGTTCAGAAACTTAAAACATTGAAGTCCGATTTTTCGCGTCACTTCTTTGTTCGGGGCGTCCAAATCGTATTTTTGCCCTAACTCCTAGATCGGATAACATTTTTGAGCGATTCCAAAGCCTGACATGTTTTTTTTCCATTTTTAAGGGGTTCGAGATCTTAGAAGCTTAAAAATATCGCAGTCTTATTTTTCTTGTTCTATCTTCGTTCGTGGTGGCCCAAATCGTATTTTTGGCCTAACTCCTAGCTCGGATAAATTTTTGAGCGATTCCAAAGCCTAACATGTTTTTTTTACCATTTCTAAGTGTTTCAAGTGCTCAGAAACTAAAAATATTGAAGTTCAATTTTTCTCGTCGGTTCTATATTCGTGGGGGCCCAAATCGTATTTTTGGCCTAACTCCTAGCTCGGATAAATTTTTGAGCGATTCCAAAGCCTCACAAGTTTTTTTTACCATTTTTAAGGGGTTTTTGATCTCAGAAGCTGAAAATATCAAAGTTCGATTTTTCACTCGGTTCTTTGGTCGTGGGGGCCCAAATCGAATTTTGGCCTAACTCCTCGATCGGATTACATTTTTGAGCGATACCAAGGCCTGATATGTTTTTTTAGCATTTCTAAGGGGTTCGAGCGCTCAGAAACTGAATTTACTGAAGTCCGATTTTTAGCTTCGGTTCTTTGTTCGTGGGGGCCCAAATCATATTTTTGGCCTAACTCCTAGCTCGGATAACATTTTTGAGCGATTCCAAAGCGTCACATATTTTTTAACCATTTTTCAGGGGTTTTTGATCTCAGAAGCTAAAAAAATATCAAAGCTCGATTTTTCGCGTCGGTTCTTTGTTCGTGGGGGCCCAAATCGAATTTCGGCCTAACTCCTCGATCGGATAACATTTTTGAGCGATACCAAGGCCTGATATATTTTTTTAGCATTTCGAGGGGGTTCGAGCGCTCTGAAACTGAATATATTGAAGTCCGATTTTTCGCGTCGGTTCTTTGTTCGAAGAGGCCCAAATCATATTTTTGGCCTAACTCCTCGATCGGATAACATTTTTGAGCGATTCCAAGGCCTGATATGTTTTTTTAGCATTTCTAAGGGGTTCGAGCGCTCAGAAACTGAATATATTGAAGTCCGGTATTTCGCGTCGGTTCTTTGTTCGCGGGGGCCAAAATCGTATTTTTGACCTAACTCTTAGCTCGGATAACATTTTTTAGCTATTACAAAGCCTGACATGTTTTTTTTACCATTTCTAAGGGTTTGAGCGCTCAGAAACTTAAAACATTGAAGTCCGATTTTTCGCGTCACTTCTTTGTTCGGGGCGTCCAAATCGTATTTTTGCCCTAACTCCTAGATCGGATAACATTTTTGAGCGATTCCAAAGCCTGACATGTTTTTTTACCATTTTTAACGGGTTCGAGATCTTAGAAGCTTAAAAATATCGTAGTCTTATTTTTCTTGTTCTATCTTCGTTCGTGGGGGCCCAAATCGTATTTTTGGCCTAACTCCTAGCTCGGATAAATTTTTGAGCGATTCCAAAGCCTAACATGTTTTTTTTACCATTTCTAAGTGTTTCAAGTGCTCAGAAACTAAAAATATTGAAGTTCAATTTTTCTCGTCGGTTCTTTATTCGTGGGGGCCCAAATCGTATTTTTGGCCTAACTCCTAGGTCAGATAAATTTTTGAGCGATTCCAAAGCCTTACATGTTTTCTAACCATTTCTAAAGGTTTCGAGAGCTCAGAATCTAAAAATATTGAAGTTCAATTTTTCTCGTCGGTTCTTTATTCGTGGGGGCCCAAATCGAATTTTTGGCATAATTCCTAGCTCCCTGACATGTGTTTTTACCATTTCTAAGGGGTTCGAGCGCTCAGAAGCTAAAAATTTTGCAGTCCGATTTTTCGCATCGGTTCTTTGTTCGTGGGGGCCCAAATCGTATTTTAGGCCTAACTCCTAGCTTGGATAACATTTTTAAGCCATTCCAAAGCCTGATATATTTATTTACAATTTCTCAAGGGTTCCACCTCTCATAAGCTAAAAGTTTTGAAGTCCGATTTTTCGCGTCGGTTCTTTGTTCGTGGGGGCCGTAATTGTATTTTAGACCTAACTCCTAGCTCGGATAACATATTCGAGCGATTCCAAAGCCTGACATGTTTTTTTTTACCATTTTTAAGGGGTTTGTGATCTCAGAAGCTGAAAATATTAAAGTTCGATTTTTCGTGTCAGTTCTTTGTTTGTGGGGGCCCAAATCGTATTTTTGGCCTAACTCCTAGATCGGATAACATTTTTGAGCGATTCCAAAGCCTGACATGTTTTTACCATTTGTAAGGGGTTCGAGCGCTCAGAAACTGAAAATATTGAAGTCCGATTTTTCCCGTCAGTTATTTGTTCGTGGGGGCCCAAATCGTATTTTTGGCCTAACTCCTAATTCGGATAACATTTTTGAGCGATTCTAAAGCCTGACATGTTTTTTTACCATTTCTAAAGGGTTAGAGCGCTCAGAAACTTAAAACATTGAATTCCGATTTTTCGTGTCACTTCTTTGTTCGGGGGCCCAAATCGTGTTTTTGCCCTAACTCCTCGATAGGATAACATTTTTGAGCGATTCCAAAGCCTGACAAGTATTTTTTTACCATTTTTAAGGGGTTCGTGATCAGAAAAAAGCTGAAAATCTCAAAGTCCGATTTTTTCGCGTTCTTTATTTCTTCGTGGGGGACCAAATCGTATTTTTGGCCTAACTCCTAGCTCTGATAACATTTTTAACCGATTCCAAAGCCTGACATGTTTTTTTTACCATTTCTAAGGGGTTCGAGCGCTCATAAACTTAAAAGATTTAAGTCCGATTTTTCGCGTTACTTCTTTGTTCGTTGGGGCCCAAATCGTATTTTTGGCCTAACTCCTAGATCGGATAACATTTTTGAGCGATTCCAAAGCCTGACATGTTTTTTTTTTACCATTTTTAAGCGGTCGTGATCTCAGAAGTTGAAAATCTCGAAGTCCGATTTTTCGTGTTCTTTCTTTGTTCGTGGGGGAACCAATCGTATTTTTGGCCTAACTCCTAACTCAGATAACATTTTTGAGCGATTCCAAAGCCTGACATGTTTTTTGACCATTTCTAAGGGGTTCGAGCACTAGGAAGCTAAAAATTTTGAAGTCCGATTTTTCGCGTCAGTTCTTTGTTCATGGAGGCCCTAATCGTATTTTAGGCCTAACTCCTAACTCGGATAACATTTTTGAGAGATTCCAAAGCCTGACATGTTTTTTTTTACCATTTTTATGGGTTCGTGATCTCAGAAGCTGAAAATATCGAAGTCCGATTTTCCGCGTTCTTTCTTTGTACATGGGGCCCAAATCGTATTTTTGGCCTAACTCCTAGCTCAGATAACATTTTGGAGCGATGCCAAAGCCTCACATGTTTTTTTACCATTTTTAAGGGTTTTTTGATCTCAAAGCTGAAAATATCAAAGTTCGATTTTTCGCGTCGGTTCTTTGTTCGTGGGGGCCCAAATCAAATTTTGACCTAACTCCTCGATCGGATAACATTTTAGAGCGATACCAAGGCCTGCTATGTTTTTTTAGCATTTCTAAGGGGTTCGAGCGCTCAGAAACTTAATATATTGAAGTCCTATTTTTCGCGTCGGCTCATTGTTCTAGGGGGCCCAAATCGTATTTTTGGCCTAACTCCTCGATCGGATAACAATATTGAGCAATTCCGAGGCCTTATAGGTTTTTTTAGCATTTCTAAGGGGATCGGCGCTCAGAAACTGAATATATTAAAGTCCGGTATTTCGCTTCGGTTCTTTGTTCGTGGGGGCCCAAATCGTATTTTTGGCCTAACTCCTCGATCGGATAACATTTTTGAGCGATTCTAAGGCCTGATATGTTTTTTTTTCACCATTTTTGAGGGGTTCGTGATCTCAGAAGCTGAAAATATCGAAGTCCGATTTTTCACGTTTTTTCTTTGTTTGCGGGGGCCTAAATCGTATTTTTGACCTTACTCCTAGCTCGGATAACATTTTTGAGCGATTCCAAAGCCTGACATGTTTTCTTTACCATTTCTAAGGGGTTCGAGCGCTCAGAAACTTAAAACATTTAAGTCTGATTTTTCGCGTTACTTCTTTGTTCGTGGGGGCCCAAATTGTATTTTTTGCCTAACTCCTAATTCGGATAACATTTTTGAGCGATTCCAAAGCCTGACATGTTTTTTTACCATTTCTAAAGGGTTAGAGCGCTCAGAAACTTAAAACATTGAATTCCGATTTTTCGTGTCACTTCTTTGTTCGAGGGCCCAAATCGTGTTTTTGCCCTAACTCCTCGATAGGATAACATTTTTGAGCGATTCCAAAGCCTGACAAGTATTTTTTTACCATTTTTAAGGGGTTCGTGATCATAAAAAAGCTGAAAATCTCAAAGTCCGATTTTTTCGCGTTCTTTATTTCTTCGTGGGGGACCAAATCGTATTTTTGGCCTAACTCCTAGCTCTGATAACATTTTTGAGCGATTCCAAAGCCTTACATGTTTTTTTTACCATTTCTAAGGGGTTCGAGCGCTCATAAACTTAAAACATTTAAGTCCGATTTTTCGCGTTACTTCTTTGTTCGTGGGGGCCCAAATCGTATTTTTGGCCTAACTCCTAGATCGGATAACATTTTTGAGCGATTCCAAAGCCTGACATGTTTTTTTTTACCATTTTTAAGCGGTCGTGATCTCAGAAGTTGAAAATCTCGAAGTCCGATTTTTCGTGTTCTTTCTTTGTTCGTGGGGGAACCAATCGTATTTTGGCCTAACTCCTAACTCAGATAACATTTTTGAGCGATTCCAAAGCCTGACATGTTTTTTGACCATTTCTAAGGGGTTCGAGCACTAGGAAGCTAAAAATTTTGAAGTCCGATTTTTCGCGTCAGTTTTTTGTTCATGGAGGCCCTAATCGTATTTTAGGCCTAACTCCTAACTCGGATAACATTTTTGAGAGATTCCAAAGCCTGACATGTTTTTTTTTACCATTTTTATGGGTTCGTGATCTCAGAAGCTGAAAATATCGAAGTCCGATTTTCCGCGTTCTTTCTTTGTACGTGGGGGCCCAAATCGTATTTTTGGCCTAACTCCTAGCTCAGATAACATTTTGGAGCGATGCCAAAGCCTCACATGTTTTTTTACCATATTTAAGGGGTTTTTGATCTCAGAAGTTGAAAATATCAAAGTTCGATTTTTCGCGTCGGTTCTTTGTTCGTGGGGGCCCAAATCGAATTTTGACCTAACTCCTCGATCGGATAACATTTTTGAGCGATACCAAGGCCTGCTATGTTTTTTTAGCATTTCTAAGGGGTTCGAGCGCTCAGAAACTTAATATATTGAAGTCCTATTTTTCGCGTCGGTTAATTGTTCTAGGGGGCCCAAATCGTATTTTTGGCCTAACTCCTCGATCGGATAACAATATTGAGCAATTCCGAGGCCTTATAGGTTTTTTTAGCATTTCTAAGGGGATTGGCGCTCAGAAACTGAATATATTGAAGTCCGGTATTTCGCTTCGGTTCTTTGTTCGTAGGGGCCCAAATCGTATTTTTGGCCTAACTCCTCGATCGGATAACATTTTTGAGCGATTCTAAGGCCTGATATGTTTTTTTTCACCATTTTTGAGGGGTTCGTGATCTCAGAAGCTGAAAATATCGAAGTCTGATTTTTCACGTTTTTCCTTTGTTTGCGGGGGCCTAAATCGTATTTTTGACCTTACTCCTAGCTCGGATAACATTTTTGAGCGATTCCAAAGCCTGACATGTTTTCTTTACCATTTCTAAGGGGTTCGAGCGCTCAGAAACTTAAAACATTTAAGTCCTATTTTTCGCGTCAGTTCTTTGTTCGTGGGGGCCTAAATCTTATTTTGGCCTGACTCCTAACTCGGATCACATTTTTCAGCGATTCCAAATCCTGACATGTTTTTTTTACCATTTGTAAGGGGTTTGAGCGCTCAGAAACTGAAAATATCGAAGTCCGATATTTCGCGTTTTTTCTTTGTTCGCGGGGCCCAAATCGTATTTTTGACCTAACTCCTAGCTCGGATAACATTTTTGAGCCATTCCAAAGCCTGACATGTTTTTTTACCATTTCTAAGGGGTTCACGCGCTCAGAAACTTAAAACATTAAAGTCCGATTTTTTGCGTCACTTCTTTGTTCGGGGGGGCCCAAATTGTATTTTAGACCTAACTCCTAGATTGGATAATATTTTTTAACCAATTCCAAAGCCTGACATGTTTTTTTACCATTTTTAAGGGGTTCGAGATCTTAGTAGCTTAAAAATATCGCAGTCCTATTTTTCGCGTTTTTTCTTTGTTCGTGGGGGCCCAAATCGTATTTTTTGCTTAACTCCTAGCTCAGATAAAATTTTGAGCGATTCCAAAGCCTGACATGTTTTTTTACCATTTCTAAAGGTTTCAAGTACTCAGAAGCTAAAAATATTGAAGTCTGATTTTTCTCGTCGGTACTTTATTCGTGGGGGCCCAAAAAGTATTTTTGGGCTAACTCCTAGCTCGGATAAAATTTTGAGCGATTCCAAAACCTTACATGTTTTTTAACCATTTCTAAAGGTTTCATGTGCTCAGAAACTAAACATATTGAAGTTCGATTTATCTCGTCGGTTCTTTGTTCGTGGGGGCCCAAATCGAATATTTGGCCTAATTCCTAGCTCCCTGACATGTGTTTTTACCATTTCTAAGGGGTTCGAGCGCTCAGAAGCTAAAAATTTTGCAGTCCGATTTTTCGCATCTGTTCTTTGTTTGTGGGGGCCCAAATCGTATTTTAGGCCTAACTCCTAGCTTGGATAACATTTTTGAGCCATTCCAAAGCCTGACATATTTTTTTACAATTTGTAAAGGGTTCGACCTCTCAAAAGCTTAAAATTTTGAAGTCTGATTTTTCGCGTCGGTTCTTTGTTCGTGGGGGCCGTAATTGTATTTTACACCTAACTCCTAGCTCGGATAACATTTTCGAGCGATTCCAATGCCTGACATGTTTTTTTTACCATTTTTAAGGGGTTTGTGATCTCAGAAACTGAAAAGATTAAAGTTCGATTTTTCGCGTCAGTTCTTTGTTTGTGGGGGCCCAAATCGTATATTTGACCTAACTCCGAGCTCGGATAACATTTTTGAGCGATTCCAAAGCCTGACATGTGTTTTTACCATTTGTAAGGGGTTCGAGCGCTCAGAAACTGAAAATATTAAAGTCCGATTTTTCGCGTCAGTTCTTTGTTCGTTGGAGCCCAAATCGTATTTTTGGCCTAACTCCTAGTTCGGATAACATTTTTGAGCGATTTCAAAGCATGACATGTTTTTTTTACCATTTCTAAGGGGTCCGAGCGCTCAGAAACTTAAAACATTGAAGTCCGATTTTTTGCGTCACTTCTTTGTTCGGGTGGGCCCAAATCGTATTTTTGCCCTAACACCTCGATCGGATAACATTTTTGAGCGATTCCAAAGCCTGTCATGTTTTTTTTACCATATTTAAGGGGTTCGTGATCTCAGAAGCTGAAAATCTCGAAGTCCGATTTTTCGCGTTCTTTCTATGTTCCTGGGGGACCAAATCGTATTTTTGGCCTAACTCCTAGCTCGGATAACATTTTTGAGCGATTCCAAAGCCTGTCATGTTTTTTTTACCATTTCTAAGGGGTTCGAGCGCTCATAAACTTAAAAAATTTAAGTCCGATTTTTCGCGTTACTTCTTTGTTCGTGGGGGCCCAAATCGTGTTTTTGGCCTAACTCCTAAATCGGATAACATTTTTGAGCGATTCCAAAGCCTGACATGTTTTTTTTTACCATTTTTAAGCGATTCGTGATCTCAGAAGTAGAAAATCTCGAAGTCTGATTTTTTGCTTTCTTTCTTTGTTCGTGGGGGACCAAATCGTAATATTGGCCTAACTCCTAGCTTGGATAACATTTTTGAGCGATCCCAAAGCCTGACATATTTTTTTACAATTTCTCAGGGGTTCGACCTCTCAGAAGCTAAAACTTTTGAAGTCTGATTTTCGCGTCGGTTCTTTGTTCGTGGGGACCGTAATTAAATTTTAGGCCTAACTCCTAGCTCGGATAACATTTTCGAGCGATTCCAAAGCCTGATATGATTTTTTTTTACCATTTTGAAGGGGTTTGTGATCTCAGAAGCTGAAAATATTGAAGTTCGATTTTTCGCGTCAGTTCTTTTTTCGTGGGGGCCAAAATTGTATTTTTTGCCAAACTCCTAGCTCGGATAACATTTTTGAGCGATTCCAAAGCCTGACATATTTTTTTACCATTTGTAAGGGTTTTGAGCGCTCAGAAACTGAAAACATTGAAGTCCGATTTTTCGCGTAACTTCTTGTTCGTGGGGGCAAATCGTATTTTTGGCCTCACTCCTAGATCGGATAACAATTTTGAGCGATTCCAAAGCCTCACATGTTTTTTTTACCATTTTTAAGTGGTTCGTGATCTCAGAAGTTTAAAATCTCGAAGTCCGATTTTTCGCGTTCTTTCTTTGTTCGTGGGGGAACCAATCATATTTTTGGCCTAACTCCTAACTCGGATAACATTTTTGAGAGATTCCAAAGCCTGACATGTTTTTTGACCATTTCTAAGGGGTTCGACGCTCAGAAGCTAAAAATTTTGAAGTCCGATTTTTCGCGTCGGTTCTTTGTTCATGGAGGCCCTAATCGTATTTTAGGCCTAACTCCTAACTCGGATAACATTTTTTAGAGATTCTAAAGCCTGACATGTTTTTTTACCATTTTTAAGGGGTTCGTGATCTCAGAAGCTGAAAATATCGAAGTCCGCTTTTTCGCGTTCTTTCTTTGTTCGTGGGGGCCCAAATCGTATTTCTTGCCTAACTCCTAGCTCGGATAACATTTTTGAGCGATTCCAAAGCCTCACATGTTTTTTTTTACCATTTTTAAGGGGTTTTTGATCTAAGAAGCCGAAAATATCAAAGTTCGATTTTTCGCGTAGGTTCTTTATTTGTGGGGGCCCAAATCGAATTTTGGCCTAACTCCTGGATCGGATAACATTTTTGAGCGATACCAAGGCCTGATATGTTTTTTTAGCATTTCTAAGGGGTTCGAGCGCTGAGAAACTGAATATATCGAATTCCAATTTTTCGCGTCGGTTCTTTGTTCGTGGGGGCCCAAATCGTATTTTTGGCATAACTCCTCGATCGGATAACAATTTTGAGCGATTCAAAGGCCTGATATGTTTTTTTAGCATTTCTAAGGGGATCAAGCGCTCAGAAACTGAATATATTGAAGTCCAGTATTCCGCTTCGGTTCTTTGTACGTGGGGGCCCAAATCGTATTTTTGGCCTAACTCCTCGATCGGATAACATTTTTGAGCGATTCTAAGGCCTGATATGTTTTTTTCACCATTTTTCAGGGGTTCGTGATCTCAGAAGCTGAAAATATCGAAGTTCGATTTTTCGCGTTTTTTCTTTGTTGACGGGGCCCAAATCGTATTTTTGACCTGACTCCTAGCTCGGATAACATTTTTGAGCGATTCTAAAGCCTGACATGTTTTTTTTACCATTTCTAAGGGGTTCGAGTGCTCAGAAACTTAAAACATTTAAGTCCGATTTTTCGCGTCAGTTCTTTATTCGTGGGTCCTAAATCGTATTTTGTCCGGACTCCTAGCTCGGATAACATTTTTCAGCGATTCCAAATCCTGACATGTTTTTTGTTACCATTTGTAAGGGGTTTGAGCGCTCAGAAACTGAAAATATCGAAGTCTGATTTTTCGCGTTTTTTCTTTGTTCGCGGGGGCCCAAATCATATTTTTGACCTAACTCCTAGCTCGGATAACATTTTTTAGCGATTCCAAAGCCTGAATTGTTTTTTTACCATTTCTAAGGGGTTCGAGGGCTCATAAAGTTAAAACATTGAAGTCCGATTTTTCGCGTCCCTTCTTTGTTCGAGGGGGCCCGAATCGTATTTTAGACCTAACTCCTAGATCGGATAATATTTTTTAGCGATTCCAAAGCCTGACATATTTTTTTTACCATTTTTAAGGAGTTCGAGATCTTAGAAGCTTAAAAATATCGCAGTCCAATTTTTCGCGTTCTTTCTATGTTCGTGGGGGCCCAAATCGTATTTTTGGCTTAACTCCTAGCTCAGATAAAATTTTGAGCGATTCCAAAGCCTGACTTTTTTTTTAACCATTTCTAAGGGTTTCAAGTACTCAGAAGCTAGAAATATTGAAGTCTGATTTTTCTCGTCGGTTCTTTATTCGTGGGGGCCCAAAAAGTATTTTTGGCCGAACTCCTAGCTCGGATAAAATTTTGAGCGATTCCAAAGCCTTACATGTTTTTTAACCATTTCTAAAGGTTTCGAGTGCTCAGAAACTAAAAATATTGAAGTTCGATTTTTTTCGTCGGTTCTTTGTTCGTGGGGTCCCAAATCGAATTTTTGGCCTAATTCCTAGCTCCCTGACATGTGTTTTTAACATTTCTAAGGGGTTCGAGCGCTCATAAGCTAAAAATTTTACAGTCCGATTTTTCGCGTCTGTTCTTTGTTCCTGGGGGCCGTAATTGTATTTTACACCTAACTCCTAGCTCGGATAACATTTTTGAGCGATTCCAAAGCCTGACATGTTTTTTTTACCATTTTTAAGGGGTTTGTGATCTCAGAAACTTAAAATATTAAAGTTTGATTTTTCGCGTCAGTTCTTTGTTTGTGGGGCCCAAATCGTATTATTGGCCTAACTCCTAGCTCGGATAACATTTTTGAGCGATTCCAAAGCATGACAGGTTTTTTTCCATTTGTAAGGGGTTCGAGCGCTCAGAAATTGAAAATATTGAATTCCGATTTTTCGCATCAGTTCTTTGTTCATGGAGGCCCTAATCGTATTTTAGGCCTAACTCCTAGGTCGGATAACATTTTTGAGAGATTCCAAAGCCTGACATGTTTTTTTTACCATTTTTTAGGGGTTCGTGATCTAAGAAGCTGAAAATATCAAAGTTCGATTTTTCACGTCGGTTCTTTGTTCGTGGGGGCCCAAATCGAATTTTGGCCAAACTCCTCGATCGGACAACATTTTTGAGCGATACCAAGGCCTGATATTTTTTTTAGCATTTCTAAGGGGTTCGAGCGCTCAGAAACTGAATATATTGAAGTCCGATTTTTCGCTTCGGTTCTTTGTTCGTGGGGGCCGAAATAGCATTTTTGGCTTAACTCCTCGATCGGATAACATTTTTGAGCGATACCAAGGCCTGATATGTTTTATTAGCATTTCTAAGGGGTTCGAGCGCTTAGAAAGTGAATATATTGAAGTCTGATTTTTCGCTTCGGTTCTTTGTTCGTGGGGGCCCAAATCGCATTTTTGGCCTAACTCCTCGATCGGATAACATTTTTGAGCGATTCTAAGGCCTGATATGTTTTTTTTCACCATTTTTGAGGGGTTCGTGATCTCAGAAGCTGAAAATATCTAAGTCCAATTTTTCGCGTTTTTTCTTTGTTTGCGGGGGCCCAAATCGTAATTTTAGCCTAACTGCTTGCTCGGATAACATTTTCAAGCGACTCCAAAGCCTGACATATTTTTTACCATTTCTAAGGGGTTCGAGCGCTCGGAAACTTAAAAGTTTTAAGTCCGATTTTTCGTGTCAGTTCTTTGTTCGTGGGGGCCTAAATCTTATTTTGGCCTGACTCCTAGCTCGGATAACATTTTTGAGCGATTCCAAAGCTTGACATGTTGTTTTACCATTTTTAAGGGGTTCGTGATCTAAGAAGCTGAAAATCTCGAAGTCCGATTTTTCGCGTTCTTTCTTTGTTCGTGGGGACCAAATCGTATTTTTGGCCTAACTCCTAGCTCGGATAACATTTTTGAGCGATTCCAAAGCCTGACATGTTTTGTGACCATTTCTAAGACGTTCGAGCACTCAGAAGCTAAAAATTTTGAAGTCTGTTTTTTCTCGTCGGTTCGTTGTTTGTGGGTTCGTTGTTAAGGGTTCGACCGCGCGGAAGCTAAAAATTTTGAAGTCCGAATTTTCCCGTCGGTTCTTTGTTGATGGAGGCCCAAATCGTATTGGCCTCACTCCTCGATCGGATAACATTTTTGAGCGATTCCAAGGCCTGATATGTTTTTTTAGCATTTCTTAGGGGTTCGAGCGCTAAGAAACTGAATATATTGAAGTCCGTTATTTCGCGTTGGTCCTTTGTTCGTGGGGGCCCAAATCATATTTTTGGCCTAACTCCTCGATCGGATAACATTTTTGAGCGATTCCCAGGCCTGATATGTTTTTTTTCACCATTTTTGAGGGGTTCGTGATCTTAGAAGCTGAAAATATCGAAGTCCGATTTTTCGCGTTTTTTCTTTGTTCGCGGGGGCCCAAATAGTATTTATGACTTAACTCCTAGCTCGGACAAAATTTTTGAGAGATTCCAAAGCCTGACATGTTTTTTTTACCATTTCTAAGGGGCTTCGAGCGCTCAGAAACTTAAAACATTGAAGTCCTATTTTTCGCGTCACTTCTTTGTTCAGGGGGCCCAAATCGTATTTTTGCCCTAACTCCTAGATCGGATAATATTTTTGAGCGATTCCAAAGTCTAACATGTTTTTTTTACCAATTTTAAGGGGTTCGAGATCTTAGAAGCTTAAAAATATCGCAGTTTGATTTTTTTTGTTCTTTCTTTGTTCGTGGGGGCCCAAATCGTATTTTTGTCTTAACTCCTAGCTCAGATAAAATTTTGAGCGATTCCAAAGCCTGACATGTTATTTTACCATTTCTAAGGGTTTCAAGTGCTCAGAAACTAAAAATATTGAAGTTCAATTTTTCTCGTCGGTTCTTTATTCGTGGGGGCCCAAATCGTATTTCTGGCCTAACTACTAGCTCGGATAAATTTTTGAGCGATTCCAAAGCCTGACATGTTTTCTTACCACTTCTAAGGGTTTCGAGTGCTCAGAAACTAAAAATATTGAAGTTCAATTTTTCTCGTCGGTTCTTTGTTCGTGGGGGCCCAAATCGTATTTTTGGCCTAACTCCTAGCTTTGATAAAGTTTTAAGCGATTCCAAATCCTGACATATTTTTTTACCATTTCTAAGGGTTTGAACGGTTACAGAAACTAAAAATATCGAAGTCCAAATTTTCTCGTCGGTTCTTTGTTCGTGGGGGCCCAAATCGTATTTTAGGCCTAAGTCCTAGCTGGAATAACATTTTTGAGCGATTCCAAAGCCTGACATGCTTTTTTACAATTTCTACGGGGTTCGAGCGCTCAGAAGCTATAAATTTTGAAGTCCGATTTTTCGCATTGGTTCTTTGTTCGTGGAGGCCCAAATGAGTATTTTAGGCCTAACTCCTAGCTCGGATAACATTTTTGAGCAATTCCAAAGCCATACATATTTTTTTACAATTGCTCAGGGGTTCGAACGCTCAGAAGCTAAAAATTTTGAAGTCCGATTTTTCGCGTCAGTTCGTTGTTCGTGGAGGCCCAAATCGTTTTTAGGCTTAACTCCTAGCTTTGATAATATTTTTGAGCGAATCCAAAGCCTGACATTTTTTTTCCATTTCTCAAGGGTTCGACCGCTCAGAAGCTAAAAATTTTGAAGTCCGATTTTTCGCGTAGGTTTTTTGTTCGTTGGGGCCCTAGTTCTATTTTAGGACTAACTCACAGCTCGGATAACATTTTTCAGAGATTCCAAAGCCTGACATGTTTTTTTTACCATTTTTAAGGGGTTCGAGATCTTAGAAGCTTAAAAATATCGCAGTCCGATTTTTCCTGTTCTTTCTTTGTTCGTGGGGGCCCAATTCGTATTTTTGGCCTAACTCCTAGCTCGGATAAATTTTTGATCGATTCCATGACTTGTTTTTTAACCATTTCTAAAGGTTTCGAGTGCTCAGAAACTAAAAATATCGAAGTTCAATTTTTCTCGTCAGTTCTTTGTTCATGGGGGCCCAAATCGAATTTTTGGCCTAATTCCTAGCTCCCTGACATATTTTTTTACCATTTCTAAGTGGTTCGCGCGCTCAGTAGCTAAAAATGTTGCAGTCCGGTTTTTTGCATCGGTTCTTTGTTCGTGGGGGCCCAAATCGTATTTTAGGTCTAATTCCTAGCTTGGATAACATTTTTGAGCAATTCCAAAGCCTGACATAGTTTTTTACAATTTCTCAGGGGTTCGACCTCTCAGAAGCTAAAAATATTGAAGTCCGATTTTTCGCGTCGGTTCTTTGTTCGTGGAGGCCGTAATTGTATTTTAAGCCTAACTCCTAGCTCGGATAACATTTTCGAGCGATTCCAAAGCCTGACATGTTTTTTTTACCATTTTTTAGGGGTTTGTAATTTCAGAAGCTGAAAATATTGAAGTTCGATTTTTCGCGTCAGTTCTTTGTTCGTGGGGGCCCAAATCGTATTTTTGGCCTAACTCCTAGCTCGGATAACATTTTTGTGCGATTCCAAAGCCTGACATGTTTTATACCATTTGTAAGGGGTTCGAGCACTCAGAAACTGAAAATATTAAAGTCCGATTTTTCGCCTCAGTTCTTTGTTCGTGGTGGCCCAAATCGTATTTTTGGCCTAACTCCTTGTTCGGATAACATTTTTGAGCGATCCCAAAGCTTGACATGTTTTTTTACCATTTCTAAGGGGTTCGAGCGCTCAGAAACTTAAAACATTGAAGTCCGATTTTTCGCTTCACTTCTTTGTTCGTGGGGGCCTAAATCGTATTTTTGGCCTAACACCTAGATCAGATAACATTTTTGAGCGATTCCAAAGCCTGACATGTTTTTTTTACCATTTTTAAAGGGTTCGTGATCTCAGAAGAAGAAAATCTCGAAGTGCCGATTTTTCGCGTTCTTTCTTTGTTCTTGGGGGACCAAGTTTTATTTTTGGCCTAACTCCTAGTTTGGATAACATATTTGAGCTATTTTTTTGACCATTTCTAAGGGGTTCGAGCGCTCAGAAGCTAAAAATTTTGAAGTCTGATTTTTCGCGTCGGTTCGTTGGTCGTGGGTGCCCAAACCGTAATTTTGACCTAACTCCTAGCTCGGATAACATTTTTTAGCGATTCCAAAGCCTGATTTTTCGCGTTGGTTCTTTGTTCATGGAGGCCCTAATCGTATTTTAGGCCTAACTCCTAGCTCGGATAACATTTTTGAGAGATTCCAAAACCTGACATGTTTTTTTTACCATTTTTAAGGGGTTCGTGATCTCAGAAGCTGAAAAGATCGAAGTCCGATTTTTTCGCGTTCTTTCTTTGTTCGTGGGGGCCCAAATCGTATTTTTGGCCTAACTCCTAGCTCGGATAACATTTTTAAGCGATTCCAAAGCCTCACAAGTTTATTTTTACCATTTTTAAGGGGTTTTTTTATCTCAGAAGCTTAAAATATCAAAGTTCGAATTTTCACGTCGGTTCTTTGTTCGTGGGGGCCCAAATCGAATTTCGGCCTAACTCCTCGATCGGATAACATTTTTGAGCGATTCCAAAGCCTGACATGTTTTTTTACCATTTGTAAGGGGTTTGAGCGCTCAGAAACTGAAAATATTGAAGTCCGATTTTTCACGTCAGTTCTTTGTTCGTGGGGCCCAAATCGTATTTTTGACCTAACTCCTAGTTCGGATAACATTTTTGAGCGATTCCAAAGCCTTACATGTTTTTTTTACCATTTCTAAGGGGCTCGAGCGCTCAGAAACTTAAAACATTGAATTCCGATTTTTCGCGTCACTTCTTTGTTTGGGGGGCCCAAATGGTATTTTTGCCCTAACTCCTCGATCGGATAACATTTTTGAGTGATTCCAAAGCCTGACATGTTTTTTTACAATTTTTAATGGGTTCGTGATCTCAGAAGCTGAAAATCTCGAAGTCCGATTTTTCGCGTTCTTTCTTTGTTCGTTGGGGACCAAATCGTATTTTTGGCCTAACTTCTAGCTCGGATTACATTTTTGAGCGATTCCAAAGCCTGACATGTTTTTTTTATAATTTCTAAGGGGTTCGAGCGCTCATAAACTTAAAACATTTAAGTCCGATTTTTCGCGTTACTTCTATGTTCGTGGGGGCCCAAATCGTATTTTTGGCCTAACTCCTAGCTCGGATAACATTTTTAAGCGATTCCAAAGCCTCACAAGTTTATTTTTACCATTTTTAAGGGGTTTTTTTTATCTCAGAAGCTTAAAATATCAAAGTTCGAATTTTCACGTCGGTTCTTTGTTCGTGGGGGCCCAAATCGAATTTTGGCCTAACTCCTCGATCGGATAACATTTTTAAGCGATACCAAGGCCTGATATGTTTTTTTAACATTTCTAAAGGGTTCGAGCGCTCAGAAACTGAATATATTGAAGTCCGATTTTTCTCTTCGGTTCCTTCTTCGTGGGGGCCCAAATCGTATTTTTGGCTTAACTCCTAGCTCGGATAACATTTTTGAGCGATTTCAAAGCCTGACATGTTTTTTTTACCATTTTTAAGCGGTTTGTGATCTCAGAAGTGGAAAAAACTCGAAGTCCGATTTTTCGCGTTCTTTCATTGTTCGTGGGGGCCCAAATCGTATTTTTGGCCTTACTCCTAGCTCGGATAAATTTTTGAGCGATTCCAAAGCCTGTCATGTTTTTTTACCACTTCTAAGGGTTTCGAGTGCTCAGAAACTAAAAATATTGAAGTTCAATTTTTCTCGTTGGTTCTTTGTTCATGGGGGCCCAAATCGTATTTTTGGCCTAACTCCTAGCTCTGATAAATTTTTGAGCGATTCCAAAGCCTGACATGTTTTTTTTACCATTTCTAAGGGTTTGAACGGTTACATAAACTAAAAATATTGAAGTGCAATTTTTCTCGTCAGTTCTTTGTTCGTGGGGGCCCAAATCGTATTTTTGGCCTAAGCTGGAATAACATTTTTGAGCGATTCCAAAGCCTGACATGCTTTTTTACCATTTCTACGGGGTTCGAGCGCTCAGAAGCTAAAAATTTTGAAGTCTGATGTTTGGCATTGGTTCTTTGTTCGTGGGGGCCCAAATGAGTATTTTAGGCCTAACTCCTAGCTCGGATAACATTTTTGAGCAATTCCAAAGCCTTACATGTTTTTTAACCATTTCTATAGGTTTCGAGTGATCAGAAACTAAAAATATTGAAGTTTAATTTTTCTCGTTGGTTCTTTGTTCGTGGGGGCCCAAATCGAATTTTTGGCCTAATTCCTAGCTCCCTGACATGTGTTTTTACCATTTCTAAGGGGTTCGAGCGCTCAGAAGCTAAAAATTTTGCAGTCTGATTTTTCGCATCGGTTCTTTATTAGTGGGTTCCAAAATCGTTTTTTAGGCCTACCTCCTAGCTCGGATATCATTTTCGAGCGATTCCAAAGCCTGACATGTTTTTTTTACCATTTTTAAGGGGTTTGTAATCTCAGAAGCTGAAAATATTAAAGTTCGAATTTTCACGTCAGTTCTTTGTTTGTGGGGGCCTTAATCGTATTTTTGCCCTAACTCCTCGATCGGATAACATTTTTGAGCGATTCCAAAGCCTCACATGTTTTTTTACAATTTTTAAAGGGTTCCTGTTCTTAGAAGCTGAAAATCTCGAAGTCCGATTTTTCGCGTTCTTTCTTTGTTCGTGGGGGACCAAATCGTTTTTTTGGCCTAACTCCTAGCTCTGATAACATTTTTGAGCGATTCCAAAGCCTGACATGTTTTTTTTACCATTTCTAAGGGGTTCGAGCGCTCATAAACTTAAAACATTTAAGTCCGATTTTTCGCGTTACTTCTATGTTCGTGGGGGCCAAAATCGTATTTTTGGCCTAACTCCTAGATCGGATAACATTTTTGAGCGACTCCAAAGCCTGACATGTTTTTTTTACCATTTTTAATAGGTTCGTGGTCTCAGAAGTTGAAAATCTCAAAGTCCAATTTTTCGCGTTCTTTCTTTGTTAGTGGGGGCCCAAATCGTATTTTGGGCCTAACTCCTAGCTCTGATAAATTTTTGAGCGATTCAAAGCCTGACATGTTTTTTTTACCATTTCTAAGGGTTTGACGGTTACAGATACTAAAAATATTGAAATCCAATTTTTCTCGTAGGTTCTTTGTTCGTGGGGCCCAAATCTTTTTTTTAGCCTCAGTCCTAGCTGGAATAACATTTTTGAGCGATTCCAAAGCCTGACATGCTTTTTTACCATTTCTACGGGGTTCAAGCGCTCAGAAGCTAAAAATTTTGAAGTCCGATTTTTCGCGTCAGTTCGTTGTTCGTGGAGGCCCAAATCGTATTTTAGGCTTAACTCCTAGCTTTGATAATATTTTTGAGCGAATCCAAAGATTGGCATATTTTTTTACCATTTCTCAAGGGTTTGACCGCTCAGAAGCAAAAAATTTTGAAGTCCGATTTTTCGCGTAGGTTTTTTGTTCGCGGGGCCCTAATTGTATTTTAGGACTAACTCGTAGCTGGGATAACATTTTTGAGGGATTCCAAAGCCTGACATGTTTTTTTACCATTTTTAAGGGGTTCGAAATTTTAGAAGCTTAAAATATCGCAATCCGATTTTTCCTGTTCTTTCTTTGTTTGTGGGGGACCAAATCGTATTTTTGGCCTAACTCCTAGCTCGGATAAATTTTTGACCGATTTCAAAGCCTGACATGTTTTTTTACCATTTCAAAGGGTTACGAGTGCTCAGAAACTAAAAATATTGAACTTCAATTTTTCTCCTCGGTTCTTTATTCATGGGGGCCCAAATCGTATTTTTGGCCTAACTCCTAGCTCGGATAAATTTTTGAGCGATTCCAAAGCCTGACATGTTTTTTAACCATTTCTAATGGTTTCGAGTGCTCAGAAACTAAAAATATTGAAGTTCTATTTTTCTCGTCGGTTCTTTGTTCGTGGGGGCCCAAATCGAATTTTTGACCTAATTCCTAGCTCCCTGACATATTTTTTACCACTTCTAAGGTGTTCGAGCGCTCAGAAGCTAAAAATTTTGCAGTCCGATTTTTCACATCGGTTCTTTGTTCGTGGGGGCCCAAATTGTATTTTAGGTCTAACTACTAGCTTGGATAACATTTTTGAGCGATTCCAAAGCCTGACATATTTTTTTACAATCTCTCAGGGGTTCGACCTCTCAGAAGCTAAAAATTTTGAAATCCGATTTTTCGCGTCGGTTCTTTGTTCGTGCGGGCCGTAATTGTATTTTAGGCCTAACTCCTAGCTCGGATAACATTTTCAAGCGATTCCAAATCCTGACATGTTTTTTTTTACCATTTTTAAGGGGTTTGTGATCTCAGAAGCTGAAAATATTGAAGTTCGATTTTTCGCGTCAGTTCTTTGTTCGTGGGGACCCAAAGTGTGTTTTCGGCCTAACTCCTAGCTCAGATAACATTTTTGAGCGATTCCAAAGCCTGACATGTTTTTTTACCATTTGTAAGGGGTTCGAGCGCTCAAAAACTGAAAATATTAAAGTCCGATTTTTCGCGTCAGTTCTTTGTTCGTGGGGGCCCAAATCGTATTTTTGGCCTAACTCCTAGTTCGGATAATATTTTTGAGCGATCCCAAAGGTTGACATGTTTTTTAACCATTTCTAAGGGGTTCGAGCGCTCAGAAACTTAAAACATGGAAGTCCGATTTTTCGCGTCACTTCTTTGTTCGTGGGGCCCAAATCGTATTTTTGGCCTAACTCCTAGATCGGATAACATTTATGAGCGATTCCAAAGCCTGACATGTTTTTTTTTACCATTTTTAAGGGGTTCTTGATCTCAGAAGCTGAAAATCTCGAAGTGCCGATTTTTCGCGTTCTTTCTTTGTTCGTGGGGGACTAAATTGAATTTTTGGCCTAACTCCTAGCTCGGATAACATTTTTGAGTGATTCCAAAGCCTGACATCTTTTATTACCATTTCTAAGGGCTTCGAGCGCATAAAAGCTGAAAATTTTGAAGTCCGATGTTTCGCATCATTTAATTCTTCGTTGGGGCCAAATTATATTTTTGGCCTGACTCTTAGGTCGGATAACATTTTTGAGATATTCCAAAGCCTGATATGTTTTCTTACCATTTCTAAGGGGTACGAGTGCTCAGAAGCTGAAAGTATCGAAGGCCCATTTTTCGCTTCTGTTCTTTGTTCGTGGGGGCCAAATCGTATTTTTGGCTTAACTCCAACCTCGGATAACATTTTTGAGCGATTTCAAAGCTTGACATGTTTTTTTGTCATTTCTAATGGGCTCGAGCGCTCAGAAGATGAAAATTTTGAAGTCAGATGTTTACCGTCGGTCAATTGTTCGTGGGGGCCCAAATTAGAGTTTTTGCCTAACTCTTAGCTCGGATAAAATTTTTGAGCGATTCCAAAGCTGACATGTTTTTTTTAACTATTTCTAAGGGATTCTAGCGCTCATAAGCTGAAAATATTTAAGTCTGATTTTTCGCGTCGATGATTTGTTCGTGGGGGCCCAAATCGTATTTTTGGCCTAACTCCAAGCTCAAACAACATTTTTGCGGGATTCAAATCCCTAACATGATTTTTTAACATTTCTAAGGGGTTCGAGCACCTAGAAGCTGAAAATTATGAATTCCTATTGTAACAGCCCAAACCTCCACTAAACCCTAATCAACATAATTAATCACAACGGAAGCGTCATCAAGATAAGATTTGGACCATTACCATGACATTCTCAATATATAAGAAAGAGAATATCGAAATACCTTCAAACACAACTTTAACTACATCCTTAATACTCACAAAGTTGTCCTTATAGTAGCACATAGCTTACATTCACCAAAACAAGATTAAGGTTCCATAATCTATCACTTGCTTAACTATGTAAATATATATAAGTTATTACTTAATTTACAATACATAAAGTCTATTACAAAGCAAACTCCTTCATTATATTTCCTCGTACCAACCTGCATCAAAATGAGACTCTGCCACCCACCAAGTGACAGGCCACAGAAATGACAAAACAAATCAGCAAAGCTGAGTACACACTGTATAATAGAAAAATACAAGTCTAGGTGTATTTTGAAAGCTAACAAATAACACGTAGTTATAATAGCAAGTAGTCACATTCAACTCAATTATTATAATTTCATAAAATCGAATCGTTTGGCATGAACGCGAATGGAGAGGGGTACTGCGTACCGGCTGTCTCCAAACTTTTGAGGGTCGTCACCCCACCTTTTATGTTCTGCTTGCAAGACTTAACCTGGACATGTCCTTCAACGTCAGGATTTCGCCCCTCCTGATTGGGTAACAGCTAGGGACTACCCGCCCTAACCCGGGTGCATGTTCACGCCTTACTTTCATGTTTGTAATTCAAGATATTTAATAATATACTTTAATACTTAATACTCATAATCCTCATCAATTTATTCTTAACTCACAGATTCCTTATCAACTCCCTTCAATTACTCTCGCTATAGTAGTTAAGAAACATAGAGTTTTTATACTTGAAACTAGTCTTTAAAGTAGTAACTTTGATTGAACTTAACCAGTTATGCCTTAGAGACTTGGTTAACACTTAAACATATAATTCCATCAGGAGTATACCTATTATCGATCACTACACAAGTCCATGTACTCAACACATCCCAATTAGATGCATAATCATGATAACTCGGTAAATAAGCGTTGTTTAGATCACCTAGAACAACTCTAATGAACCTTAACATGTTATGTCCATGTTATATACTCAATATACACATAATAAGATACACATCATAAGTAAATTCATTTCATAAACATGCTTCACACTAGAAAGAAACAATCACCTAACTTTAAGTATGGAATTTCCTAGGTTAAAACCAAACTAGGTGTGTACCTTCACTCAAGAGGCTTTATTCAATGAAACTTCTTAATCCAATTGTTTCACTACTCCTACAGCTTCCCCTGAATCAGTATAATGCTAAGAATTAGTCCAAACAAGCTTTTAGATATGAAAAACTAAGCTTAAACACAAGAGGTGTAATCTGTTGAACTTACAGCAACTTATATGATCTTTAAGCAAGGTTTTCTATATGATTTTAAGGTCTTATGATTGAAATCAAAGCTTGAAATACTTGGTATGGATGTCCAGAAGTGTTATATGTAAAGAAAAGTAGGCGTCCAAGAGGAAGAAAGAAGAGAAAAGAGGCAAAAACCCAGAACAGGTTTATATAGCCTGTTCTGGCGGTACCCAAGGGGGAGGGAAAGGGGTTCTGGGCAAGGTCGGTTTCTGGGTATTTCTGGGAGGTTCTTGCTTGTGGTGGTAGCTTGAGGTGTTGGCTTTCATGCACCCAAAGGATTTTAAGAGATTGACACCCAAGTAGCTGCTAAGCAGCCTTCTTTGAGCAAAGGTCTGAGCTGTACTTTCAGCTGGCCAGTTTTTACTTAAGGAGCAATTTACCTTAGTGAGCCACGTTATTCTTGGGAATAAATGACCATTTTGACCTTAAGACATCCCAAGCATGTCATATATCAAGTTTGGTTAGGTTCTAAGCTCGGATTCAACCCCGAAAGGCTCTTTAACTGGAAGTTCGTTGCTACCCGATAAAACGATCACTATACGATTTTCACAATCTTAATGAATAAGGTTCTTAAGGATCTTCTAACTTCTTTATTGGTTTCTAAAACCTTCCTAACCAATAAGAATAATAGATCTTACCCACTTTTGTCCTCATATGGTGTTGGAGGGTATTCTAATCTACTTTAAGCACTAAAACCAATTGGAACTTAATATAACTGACATCTCCAAGTAACTATCTTTCATCTAATACCTTAGAGTCCTATAATCCTATATGAATGAATCATATAACTCATGTAAAACATATAAGTTAACTAATTAAGCACAGATTAGTAAGAAATACTTAGTTAAACTATTATCTAGTTACTTTAATATAACTTTAAGCATTAACACATAATCAGGGCTTAAGTTTAGGGTTTCTTAGGGCTATTACACCTATTTTTCGTGTCGGTTCTTTGTTCTTGGGGGCCCAAATCGTATTTTTGGCCTAACTCCTAACTGGGATAACATTTTTGAGCCACCCCGAAGCCTAACATGTTTTTTTAACATTTTAAGGTGTTCGTGAGCTCGGAAGCTGAAAATATTGAAATCCGATTTTTTGCGTAGGTTGATAGTTCGTGGGGGCCCAAATCGTATGTTTGGCCTAACTCCTGGCTCGGATAACATTTTTTAGTTAATCCAATGCCTGACAATTTTTTTTTACCATTTCTAAGGGGTTCGAGCACTCGGAAATTGAAAATTTTGAAGTCCGATTTTTCGCATCGGTCCTATGTTCTTGGGGCCCAGATCGTATTTTTGGCCTAACTCCTAACTCGGATAACATTTTTGGGCGATTCCAAAGCCTGACATGTTTTTTTACCATTTGTATGGGGTTCGAGCGCTCATAAGCTGAAAATATTGAAGTCCGATTTTTCGTGTCGATGATTTGTTCGTCGGGGCCCAAATCGTATTTTTGGCCTAACTCCTAACTCGGATAACATTTTTGGGCGATTCCAAAGCCTGAAATGTTTTTTTACCATTTATATGGGGTTCGAGCGCTCATAAGCTGAAAATATTGAAGTCCGATTTTTCGTGTCGATGATTTGTTCGTGGGGGCCCAAATCGTATTTTTGGCCTAACTTCAAGCTCAGATAACATTTTTTGCGGGTTCCAAAGCCTGACATGTTTTTTTTACCATTTTTAAGGGGTTCGAGCGCTCAGAAGCTGAAAATTTTGAATTCTGATGTTTCGCGTCGTTTAAATCTTCGTGGGGGCCCAAATCGTATTTTTGGCCTGACTCTTAGGTCGGATAACATTTTAGAAAGATTCCAAAGCCTGACTTGTTTTCTTACCATTTCTAAGGGGTTCGAGCGTCGAAGCTTAAAACATTGAAGTCCCATTTTTCGCGTCGGTTCTTTGTTCGTGGGGGCCCAAATCGTATTTTTGGCCTAACTCCAAACTCGGATAACATTATTGAGCGATTCCAAAGCCTGACATGTTTTTTTATTTACCATTTTTAACGGGTTCGTGAGCTCAGAAGCTGAAAATTTTGAAGTAAGATGTTTAGCATCGGTTAGTTGTTCGTGGGGGCCCAAATCAGATTTTTTGCATAACTCTTAGCTCGGATAACATTTTCGGGTGATTCCAAAGCCTGACATGTTTTTTTTACCATTTCTATGGGGTTCGAGCGCTCTTAAGCTGAAAATATTGAAGTCCGATTTTTCGCGTCGATGATTTGTTCGTGGGGGACCAAATCGTATTTTTGGCCTAACTCCAAGCTCAGATAACATTTTTGCGGGTTTCAAAGCCTGACATGTTTTTTTAACATTTCTAAGGGGTTCGAGCACTCAGAAGCTGAAATTTTTCAAGTCCGATTTTTCTCGTCGGTTCTTTGTTCTTGGGGGCCCAAATCGTTTTTTTGGCGTAACTCCTAACTTGGATAACATTTTTGAGCCACCACAAAGCCTGACATGTTTTTTTTACCATTTTTAAGGGGTTCGTGAGCTCAGAAGCTGAAAATATTGAAATCCGATCATTCGCGTCGGTTAATTGTTCGTGGGGGCCCATATCGTATTATTGGCATAACTCCTAGCTCGGATAAGATTTCTCAACGATTCCAAAGCCTAACGTGTTGTTTTACCATTTGTAAGGGGTTCGAGCCGTCAGAAAATGAAAATTTTGAAGTGCGATATTTTCGGTTCTTTGTTCGTGGGGGCCCAAATCGTATTTTTGGCCTAACTACTTGCTCGGATAACATTTTTGAGCGATTTCAAAGCCTGACATGTTTTTTTACCATTTCTAATAGTTCAAGCGCTCAGAAGATAAATATTTTGGAGTCCGATTTTTTGCGTCGGTTCTTTGTTCGGAGGGGCCCAAATCGTATTTTAGGCCTAACCCCTAGCTCGGATAACATTTTTGAGCGATTCCAAAGCCTGACATGGTTGTTTCCATTTTTAAGGGGTTCCTTATCTCAGAATCTT
The DNA here is from genome assembly GCA_947645195.1 of Patellifolia procumbens. Classification (NCBI taxonomy): domain Eukaryota; kingdom Viridiplantae; phylum Streptophyta; class Magnoliopsida; order Caryophyllales; family Amaranthaceae; genus Patellifolia; species Patellifolia procumbens. The sequence continues at coordinate 2,939,524 of CANSGD010000953.1, forward strand.
AAAATATTGAAGTCCGGTTTTTCGTGATTGTTCGTGGGGCCCAAATCGTATTATAGGTCGAACTCCTAGCTCGGATAATATTTTTGAGCGATTCCAAAGCGTGACATATTTATTAACCATTTCTGAGGTTTCGAGCACTTAGAAGTTGAAAATTTTGAAGTTTGATTTTTCACGTCGTTCCTTTATTCGACGGCCCCGAAATCGTATTTTTGACCTAACTCCTTGCTCGGATAAAATTATTGAGCGCTTCCAAAGCATTACATGTTTTTTTACCATTTCTAAGGGGTTCAAGCACTCAGAAGCTGAAAAATTTAAAATCCGATGTTTCCCGTCGATTAATTGTTCGTGGGGGCTCAAATCGTATTTGTGGCATAACTCTTAGCTCAAATAACATTTTTGAGCGATTCCAAAGCCTGACATATTATTTTACCGTTTCTAAGGGGTTAGAGCGCTCAGAAGCTTAAAATTTTGAAATCCGATTTTTTGCGTCGGTTCTTTGTTCGTGGGGGCCCAAATCATTATTTGGCCTAACTCCTAACTCGGGTAACATTCTTGAGCCACTCCAAAGGCTGACATGTTTTTTTTACCATTTTTAAGGGGTTCGTGAGCTCAGAAGTTGAAAATATTGAAGTCTTATTTTTCGCGTCGGTTAATTATTCGTGGGAGCCCAAATCGTATTTTTAGCCTGACTCCTAGCTCGGATAACATTTTTGAGCGATTCCAAAGCCTGACATCTTTTTTTACCATTTCTAAGGGGTTCGAGCGCATAAAAGCTTAAAATTTTGAAGTCCGATGTTTCGCATCGTTTAATTATTCGTGGGGGCCAAATTGTATTTTTGGCCTTACTCTTAGATCGGATAACATTTTTGAGATATTCCAAAGCCTGATATGTTTTCTTACCGTTTCTAAGGGGTACGAGTGCTCAGAAGCTGAAAATATTGAATTCCCATTTTTCGCTTTGGTTCTTTGTTCGTGGGGGCCAAATTGTATTTTTGGCCTAACTCCAAACTCGGATAACATTTTTGAGCGATTCCAAAGCCTGACATTTTTTTTGCCATTTCTAAGGGGCTCGAGCGCTCAGAAGATGAAAAATTTGAAGTCAGATGTTTACCGTCGGGCAATTGTTCTTGGGGGCCCAAATTAGAGTTTTTGCCTAACTCTTAGCTCGGATAAAATTTTTGAGCGATTCCAAAGCTGACATGTTTTTTTATCATTTCTTAGGGGTTCTAGTGCTCATAAGCTGAAAATATTGAAGTCTGATTTTTCGCGTCGATGATTTGTTCTTGGGGGCCCAAATCGTATTTTTGGCCTAATTCCAAGCTCAAACAACATTTTTGCGGGATTCCAATCCCTAACAAGTTTTTTTAACATTTCTAAGGGGTTCGAGCACTTAGAAGCTGAAAATTTTGAGTGCCGATTTTTCGTGTCGGTTCTTTGTTCTTGGGGGCCCAAATCGTATTTTTAGCCTGACTCCTAGCTCGGATAACATTTTTGAGCGATTCCAAAGCCTGACATCTTTTTTTACCATTTCTAAGGGGTTCGAGCGCATAAAAGCTGAAAATTTTGAAGTCCGATGTTTCGCATCGTTTAATTCTTCGTGGGGGCCAAATTGAATTTTCGGCCTGACTCTTAGGTCGGATAACATTTTTGAGATATTCCAAAGCCTGATATGTTTTCTTACCATTTCTAAGGGGTACGAGTGCTCAGAAGCTGAAAATATTGAAGGCTCACTTTTCGCTTTGGTTCTTTGTTCGTGGGGGCCAAATCGTATTTTCGACCTAACTCCAAACTCGGATAACATTTTTGAGCGATTCCAAAGCCTGACATGTTTTTTTGCCATTTCTAAGGGGTTCGAGCGCTCAGAAGCTGAAAATTTTTAAGTCTAATTTTTCGCGTCTTTTAATTGTTCGTGGGAGCCCAAATCGTATTTTTGGCCTAATTCTTAGGTCGGATAACATTTTTGAGCGATTCCAAAAGCTGACATGTTTCTTTTACAATTTTTAAGGGGTTCGTGAGCTCAAGAACTGAAAATTTGGAAGTCAGATGTTAAGCGTTGATTATTTGTTCGTGAGGGCCCAAATCGTATTTTTGGCCTAACTCCTAGCTCGGATAATATTTTTGAGCGATTCCAAAGCCTGACAAGTTTATTTACCATTTTGAAGGGGTTGGTGCTCTCAGAAGCTGAAAATTTTAAAGTCCGATGTTTCGCGTCGGTTAATTGTTCGTCGGTTCCTAAATCGTATTTTTTGCTTAACTCTTAGCTCGGATAACATTTTTGAGCGATTCCAAAGCCTGACATGTTTTTTTTACCATTTCGAAGGGGTTCGATCGCTCAGAAGCTGAAAATATTAAAATCCGATTTTTCGCATTGGTTCGTTCTTCGTGGGGGCCTAAATCGTATTTTTAACCTAACTACTAGCTCGGATAACATTTTTGAGCGATTCTAAAGCCTGGCATGTTTTTTTTATACCATTTTTAAGGGTTTCGTGAGCTCAGAAGCTAAAAGCATCGAAGTACGAATTTTTGCGTCGGTTAATTGTTCGTGGGGGCCCAAATCGTATTTTTTGCCTAACTCCTAGCTCGGATAACATAATTCAGCGATTCCAAAGCCTGACATATTTTTTTACCATTTCTAAGGGGTTCGATGCCCTAAGAAGATGAAAATTTTGAAGTCCGATTTTTCGCGTCTGTTCTTTCTTCGCGAGGGCCCAAATCGTATTTTTGGCCTAACTACTAGCTCCGATAACATTTTTGAGCTATTCCAAAGCCTGATATGTTTTTTTTACCATTTATAAGCGGTTCGTGAGCTTAGAAGCTGAAAATTTTGAAGTCTGATTTTTCGCGTCGGTTCTTTGTTCGTGGGGGCCCATATCATTATTTGGCCTAACTCCTAACTCGGATAACATTTTTGAGCCATTCCAAAGCGTGAGATGTTTTTTTTACCATTTTTAAGGGGTTCCTAAGCTCAGAAGTTGAAAATTTTGAAGACCGATATTTCGCTTCGGTTAATTGTTCGTGGGGGCCCAAATCGTATTTTTGGCCTCACTCCTTGCTCGGATAACATTATTGAGCGATTCCAAAGCCTGACCTATTTTTTTACCATTTCTAAGGGGTTCGAACGCTCAGAAGCTGAAAAATTGGAAGTCTGATGTTTCGCGTCGTTTAATTGTTCGTGGGGACCTAAATCTTGTTTTTGGCCTAACTCCTAGCTCGGATAACATTTTTCAGCGAAACCAAAGCCTGCCATGTTTTGTTACCATTTCTAAGGGGTTCAAACCCTCAGAAGCACAAAATTTTGAAGTGCGATTTTTCGCGTCGGTTCTTTGTTACCAATTCGTATATTTGGCCTAACTCCTAGCTCGGATAATATTTTGAGCGAATCTAAAGCGTGACATGTTTTTTTTTACTTCTCTAAGGGGTTCGAGCGCTTAGAAGCTGAAAATTTTGAAGCCTGATTTCTCGAGTAGGTTCTTTGTTCGTGGGGGCTCAAATCTTATTTTTCGCGTAATTCCTAGCTCGGATAACATTTTTGAGCGCTTCCAAAGCCTGACATGTTTTTTTTACCAATTGTAAGGGGTTCAAGCGTTCAGATGCCGAAAATTTTGAAGTCCGATGTTTCCCGTTGATTAATTGTTCGTGGGGGCCCAAATCGTATTTTTAGCCTAACTCCTAGCTCGGATAACATTTTTGAGCGATTCCAAAGTCTGACATGTTTTTTTACCGTTTCTAAGGGGTTAGAGCGCACATAAGCTTAAAATTTGAAGTCCGATGTTTCGGGTCGTTTAATTCTTCGTGGGGGCCCAAATCGTATTTTTGGCCTGACTCTTAGGTCGGATAACATTTTTGAGTGATTCCACAGTCTGACATGTTTTTTTTTTCATTTCTAAGGGGTTCGAGCGCTAAGAAGCTGAAAAAGTTCAAGTCTGATTTTTCGTGTCGTTTAATTGTTCATGGGGGCCCAAATCGTATTTTTGGCCTAACTCTTAGGTAAGATAACATTTTTGAGCGATTCCAAAGGCTGACATGTTTCTTTTACAAATTTTAAAGGGTACGTGAGCTCAAAAACTGAAAATTTTGAAGTCAGATGTTAAGCGTCGGTTTATTGTTCGTGCGTGCCCAAATCGTATTTTGAGCGATTCCAAAACCTGACATGTTTTTTTTTACCATTTCTTAGGGGTTCAAGCGCACAGAAGCAAAAATAGTGAATTCCGATTTTACGCGTCTGTTCTTTGTTCGTGGGGGCCCAAATCGTATTTTTTGCCTAACTCCTAGCTCGGATAATATTTTTGAGCGATTCCAAAGCCTGACATGTTTTTTTACAATTTCTAAGGGGTTGGAGCGCTCAAAAGCAAAAAAAAAATTGAAGTCCGATGTTTCGCGTCGGTTAATTGTTCCTGGGTTTCAAAATCATATTTTTTGCTTAACTCTTAGCTCCGATAACATTTTTGAGCGATTCCAAAGCCTGACATGTTTTTTTACCATTTCTAAGGGGTTCAAGCGCTTAGAAGCTGAAAATATTTAAGTCCGATTTTACGCATCGGTTCTTTGTTCGTGGGGGCCCAAATCGTATTTTTAACCTAACTACTAGCTCGGATAACATTTTTGAGCGATTCTAAAGCCTGACATGTTTTTTTTTTTACCATTTTTAAGGGTTTCATGACCTCAGAACCTAAAAACATTGAAGTACGATTTTTCGCGTCGGTTAATTGTTCGTGGGGGCCCAAATCGTATTTTTTGCCTAACTCCTGGCTCGGATAGCATTTTTCAGCGATTCCAAAACCTAACATGTTTATATACCATTTCTTAGGGGTTCGAATCCCTAAGAAGCTGAAAATTTTGAAGTCCGATTTTTCGCGTCGTTTCTTTGTTCGAGGCGGCCCAAATCGAATTTTTAGCTTAACTACTAGCTCCGATAACATTTTTGTACGATTCCAAAGCCTGATATGTTTTTTTACCATTTTTAAGGGGTTCGTGAGCTTAGAAGCTGAAAATTTTGAAGTCCGACTTTTCTTGTCGGTTCTTTGTTCGTGGGGGCCCAAATCAGTATTTGGCCTAACTCCTAACTCGGATAACATTTTTGAGCCACTCCAAAGCGTGACATGAGTTTTTTTTTACCATTTTTAAGGGGTTCCTGAGCTCAGAAGTTGAAAATATTGAAGTCCGATTTTTCGCGTCGATTAATTGTTCGTGGGGTCCCAAATCGTATTTTTGGCATAACTGCTAGCTCGGATAACATTTTTTAGCGATTCCAAAACTTGACATATTTTTTACCATTTCTAAGGGGTTCGAGCGCTCAGAAGCTGAAAAATTTGAAGTCTGATGTTTTGCGTCGTTTAAATGTTCGTGGGGACCTAAATTTTATTTTTGGCCTAACTCCTAGCTCGGATAACATTTTTCAGCGATTCCAAAGCATGACATGTTTTTTTACCATTTCTAAGGGGTTCGAGCCCTCAGAAGCACAAAATTTTGGAAGTGCGATTTTTCTCGTCAGTTCTTTGTTCGTGGGGGCCCATATCGTATTTTTGCCTAACTCATAGCTCGGTTAACATTTTTGAGCGATTCCAAAGCTTGACATGTGTTTTTACCATTTTTAAGGGGTTCGTGAGCTCAGAAGCTGAAAATATTGAAGTCCTATTTTTCACGTCGTTTCTTGGTCCGTTGGGGCTGAAATCGTATTTTTGGCCTAACTCCTAGATCGGATAACATTTTTGAGCGATTCCAAAGCCTGAAATGTTTTTTTTACCATTTCTAAGTGGTCCGAGCGCTCAGACGCTGAAATATTGAATTCCGATTTTTCGCGTCAGTTCTTTTTTCGTGTGGGCCAATTCATTATTTGGCCTAACTCCTAACTCGGATAACATTTTTGACCACTCAAAAGCCTGAATTTTTTTTTTACCATATGTAAGGGGTTCGTGAGTTCAGAAGTTGAAAATATTGAAGTCTGATTTAACGCGTCTGTTAATTGTTCGTGGGGGCCCAAATTGTATTTTTGGCCTAACTCCTAGCTCGAATAACATTTTCGAGCGATTCCAAAGCCTGACATGTTTATTTTTACCATTTCTAAGGGGTTCGAGCGCTCAGAAGTTTAAAATTTTGAAGTCCGATGTTTCCCGTCGTTTAAATGTTTGTGGGAGCCCAAATCGTATTTTTGGAATAACTCTTAGCTCGGATAACATTTTTGAGCGATTCTAAAGCCTGACTTGTTTTTTTACCACTTCTAAGGGGTTCGAGTGCTGAGAAGCTGAAAATATTGAAGTCCCATTTTTCGCGTCGGTTCTTTCTTCGTGGGGGCCTAAATCATATTTTTGGGCAGTCCTAACTCGGATAACATTTTTGAGCGAGTCCAAAGCCTAACATGTTTTTTTTGCCATTGCTAAGGGGTCCGAGCACTCAGAAGCTGAAAATATTGATGTCCGATTTTCGCATCGGTTCTTTGTTCGTGTGGGCCCAAATCGTATTTTTAACCTAACTACTACCTCGGATAACTTTTGTGAGCGATTCTAAAGCCTGACATGTTTGTTTTTAACATTTTTAAGGGTTTCGTGAGCTCAGAAGCTTAAAACATTGAAGTAAGATTTTTTGCGTCGGTTAATTGTTCGTGGGGCCCAAATCGTATTTTTGGCCTAACTCCTGGCTCGGATAACATTTTTCAGCGATTCCGAAGCCTGACATGTTTTTTTTACCATTTCTAAGGGGTTCGATGCCCTAAGAAGCTAAAAAATTTTAAGTCCGATTTTTCGCGCCGGTTCTTTGTCTGCGGGGGCCCAAATCTTATTTTTGGCCTAACTACTAGCTCCGATAACATATTTTACCGATTCTACAGCCTGATATGTTTTTTTACGATTTTTAAGGGGTTCGTGAGCTCAGAAACTGAAAATTTTGAAGTCCGATTTTTCGCGTCGGTTCTTTGTTCGTGGCGGCCCAAATCATTATTTGGCCTAACTCCTAACTCAGTTAACATTTTTGAGCCCCTCAAAAGCGTGACATACTTTATTTACAATTTTTAAGGGGTGCAGGAGCTCAGAAGTTGAAAATATTGAAGTCGGATTTTTCGCGTCGGTTAATTGGTCGTGGGGGCCCAAATCATATTTTTGGCCTAACTCCTAGCTCGGATAACATTTTTGAGCGACTCGAAAGCCTGACGTATTTTTTAACATTTCTAAGGGGTTCGAGCGCTCAGAAGCTGAAATATTTGAAGTCTGATGTTTCGCGACGTTTAATTGTTAGTGGGGACCTAAATCTTATTTTTGGCCTAACTCCTAGCTCGGATAACATTTTTCAGCGATTCCAAAGCCTGACATTTTTTGTTACAATTTCTAAGGGGTTCGAGCCCTAAGAAGTACGAAATTTTGAAGTGCCATTTTTCGCTTCGGCTCTTTGTTCGTGGGCGCCCATATCGTATTTTTACCTAACTCCTCCTTGGATTACATTTTTGAGCGATTCCAAAGCTTGACATGTGTTTTTACCATTTTTAAGGAGTTCGTGAGCTCAGAAGCTGAAAATATTTAAGTCCTATTTTTCACGTCGTTTCTTGGTCCGTTGGGGCTGAAATCGTATTTTTGGCCTAACTCCTAGTTCGGATAACATTTTTGAGCGATTCCAAAGCCTGAAATGTTTTTTTTATCATTTCTAAATGCTCCGAGCGCTCAGACGCTGAAAATATTGAAGTCCGATTTTTCGCGTCGGTTCTTTGTTCGTGGGGGCCAATTCATTATTTGGCCTAACTCCTAACTCGGATAACATTTTTGACCACTAAAAAGCCTAAATTTTTTTTTACCATATGTAAGGGGTTCGTGAGTTCAGAAGTTGAAAATATTGAAGTCCGATTTAACGCGTTTGTTAATTGTTCGTGGGGGCCCAAATCGTATTTTTGGCCTAACTCCTAGCTCGAATAACATTTTTGAGCGATTCCAAAGCCTGACATGTTCTTTTTTTACCATTTCTAAGGGGTTCGAGCGCTCAGAAGTTTAAAATTTTGAAGTCCGATGTTTCCCGTCGTTTAATTGTTTGTGGGAGCCCAAATCGTATTTTTGGAATAACTCTTAGCTCGGATAACATTTTTGAGCGATTCTAAAGCCTGACTTGTTTTTTTACCACTTTTAAGGGGTTCGAGTGCTGAGAAGCTGAAAATATTGAAGTCCCATTTTTCGCGTCGGTTCTTTGCTCGTGGGGGCCTAAATCATATTTTTGGGCAGTCCTAACTCGGATAACATTTTTGAGCGAGTCCAAAGCCTAACATGTTTTTTTTGCCATTGCTAAGGGGTCCGAGCACTCAGAAGCTGAAAATATTGATGTCCGATTTTCGCATCGGTTCTTTGTTCGTGTGGGCCCAAATCGTATTTTTAACCTAACTACTACCTCGGATAACTTTTGTGAGCGATTCTAAAGCCTGACATGTTTGTTTTTAACATTTTTAAGGGTTTCGTGAGCTCAGAAGCTGAAAACATTGAAGTAAGATTTTTTGCGTCGGTTAATTGTTCGTGGGGCCCAAATCGTATTTTTGGCCTAACTCCTGGCTCGGATAACATTTTTCAGCGATTCCAAAGCCTGACATGTTTTTTTACCATTTCTAAGGGGTTCGATGCCCTAAGAAGCTAAAAATTTTGAATTCCGATTTTTCGAGTCGGTTCTTTGTTCGCGGGGGCCCAAAACTTATTTTTGGCCTAACTACTAGCTCCGATAACATTTTTGACCGTTCTACAGCCTGATATGTTTTTCTTTTACCATTTTTAAGGGGTTCGTGAGCTCAGAAACTTAAAATTTTGATGTCCGATTTTTCGCGTCGGTTCTTTGTTCGTGGGGGCCCAAATCATTATTTGGCCTAACTCCTAACTCAGTTAACATTTTTGAGCCACTCAAAAGCGTGACATACTTTATTTACAATTTTTAAGGGGTGCAGGAGCTCAGAAGTTGAAAATATTGAAGTCGGATTTTTCGTGTCGGTTAATTGGTCGTGGGGGCCCAAATCATATTTTTGGCCTAACTCCTAGCTCGGATAACATTTTTGAGCGACTCGAAAGCTGACGTATTTTTTTACATTTCTAAGGGGTTCGAGCGCTCAGAAGCTGAAATATTTGAAGTCTGATGTTTCGCGACGTTTAATTGTTCGTGGGGACCTAAATCTTATTTTTGGCCTAACTCCTAGCTCGGATAACATTTTTCAGCGATTCCAAAGCCTGACATTTTTTGTTACAATTTCTAAGGGGTTCGAGCCCTAAGAAGTACGAAATTTTGAAGTGCCATTTTTCGCTTCGGCTCTTTGTTCGTGGGCGCCCATATCGTATTTTTACCTAACTCCTAGCTCGGATTACATTTTTGAGCGATTCCAAAGCTTGACATGTGTTTTTACCATTTTTAAGGGGTTCGTGAGCTCAGAAGCTGAAAATATTGAAGTCCTATTTTTCACCTCGTTTCTTGGTTCGTTAGGGCCGAAATCGTATTTTTGGCCTAACTCCTAGGTCGGATAACATTTTTGAGCGATTCCAAAGCGTGAAATCTTTTTTTACCATTTCTAAGTGGTTCGAGCGCTCAGACGCTGAAAATATTGAAGTCAGATTTATCGCGTCGGTTCTTTGTTCGTGGGGGCCCAAATCATTATTTTGGCCTAACTCCTAACTCGGATAACATTTTTGATCCACTCCAAAACCTAACATGTTTTAAAATATTGAAGTCCGATTTTTCGCGTCTGTTAATTATTCGTGGGGGCCCAACTCGTATTTTTGGCCTAACTCCTAGCTCCACTAACAGTTTTGAGCGATTCAAAAGCCTGACATGTTTTTTTTACCATTTCTAAGGCTTTCGAGCACTCAGTAGCTGAAAATTTTGAAGTCCGATGTTTCGCGTCGTTTAATTGTTTGTGGGAGCCCAAATCGTATTTTTGGATTAACTCTTAGCTCGGATAACATTTTTGAGCGATTCTAAAGCCTGACATGTTTTTTTACCAATTCTAAGGGGTTCGAGTGCTCATAATCTGAAAATATTGAATTCCGATTTTTCGCGTCAGTTCTTTGTTCGTGGGGGCCCAAGTCGTATTTTTGGCCTAACTCCTGGCTCGGATAACATTTTTGAGCGATTCCAAACCCTGTAATATGTTTTTACCATGTCTAAGGGTTTCGAGCGCTCAGAAGCTGAAAATTTTGAATTCCGATGTTTCGCGTCGTTTAATTGTTCGTGAGGGCCCAAGTCGTATTTTTGCCCTAACTCCTGGCTCGGATAACATTTTTGAGCGATTCCAAAGCCTGACATGTTTTTTTACCATTTCTAAGGGGTTCGAGCGCTCAGAAGCTGAAAATTTTGAAGTCCGATGCTTCGCGTCGTTTAATTGTTCGTGGGTACGCAAATCGTATTTTTGGCCGGACTCCTAGCTCGGATAAGATTTCTCAGCGATTCCAAAGCCTGGCATGTTTTTTTACCATTTCTAAGGGTTTCGAGCGCTCAAAGCTGAAAAGTCGAAAGTCCGATTTTTTGCGTCGGTTCTTTGTTCTTGGGGGCCGAAATTGTATTTTTGGCGTAACTCCTAACTCGGATAACATTTTTGAGCCACCCCAAAGCTGCATTGTTTTTTTTACCATTTTTAAGGGGTTCGTGAGCTCAGAAGCTGAAAATATTGAAATCCGATCATTCGTGTCGGTTAATTGTTCGTGGGGGCCCATATCGTATTATTGGCATAACTCCTAGCTCGGATAAGATTTCTCAACGATTCCAAAGCCTAACGTGTTGTTTTACCATTTCTAAGGGGTTTGAGCCGTCAGAAAATGAAAATTTTGAAGTGCGATATTTCGCGTCGGTTCTTTTTTCGTGGGGGCCAAATCGTATTTTTGGCCTAACTACTAGCCCGGATAACATTTTTGAGCGATTTCAAAGCCTGACATGTTTTTTTTACTATTCTAATAGTTCAAGCGCTCAGAAGATAAATATTTTGAAGTCTTATTTTTTGCGTCGGTTTTTTGTTCGGAGGGGCCTAAATCGTATTTTAGGCCTAACCCCTAGCTCGGATTACATTTTTGAGCGATTCCAAAGCCTGACATGGTCGTTTCCATTTTTAAGGGGTTCCTGATCTCAGAATCTGAAAATATTGAAGTCCGATTTTTCGTGATTGTTCGTGGGGGCCCAAATCTTATTATTGGCCGAACTCCTAGCTCGGATAATATTTTTGAGCGATTCCAAAGCGTGACATATTTATTAACCATTTCTGAGGTTTCGAGCACTTAGAAGCTGAAAATTTTGAAGTTTGATTTTTCATGTCGTTTCTTTATTCGTCGACCCCGAAATAGTTTTCTTGACCTAACTCCTTTCTCGGATAAAATTTTTGAGCGCTGCCAAAGCCTGACATGTTTTTTTTTACCATTTCTAAGGGGTTCAAGCACTCAGAAGCTGAAAATTTTGAGATCCGATGTTTCCTGTCGATTAATTGTTCGTGGGGGCCAAATTGTATTTTTGGCCTGACTCTTAGGTCGGATAACATTTTTGAGATATTCCAAAGCCTGATATGTTTTCTTACCATTTCTAAGGGGTACGAGTGCTCAGAAGCTGAAAATATTGAAGGCCCATTTTTCGCTTTGGTTCTTTGTTCGTGGGGGCCAAATCGTATTTTTGGCCTAACTCAAAAATCGGATAACATTTTTGAGCGATTCCAAAGACTGACATGTTTTTTTGCCATTTCTAAAGGGCTCGAGCGCTCAGAAGATGAAAATTTTGAAGTCAGATGTTTACCGTCGGTCAATTGTTCGTGGGGGCCCAAACTAGAGTTTTTGCCTAACTCTTAGCTCGGATAAAATTTTTGAGCGATTCCAAAGCTGACATGTTTTTTTAACCATTTCTTAGGGGTTCTAGCGCTCATAAGCTGAAAATATTGAAGTCTGATTTTTCGCGTCGATGATTTGTTCTTGGGGGCCCAAATCGTATTTTTGGCCTAACTCCAAGCTCCAACAACATTTTTGCGGGATTCCAATCCCTAACATGTTTTTTTAACATTTCTAAGGGGTTCGAGCACTTAGAAGCTGAAAATTTTGAATTCCGATTTTTCGTGTCGGTTCTTTGTTCTTGGGGGCCCAAATCGTATTTTTGGCCTAACTCCTAACTGGGATAACATTTTTGAGCCACCCCGAAGCCTAACATGTTTTTTTTTACCATTTTTAAGGGGTTCATGTGCTCGGAAGCTGAAAATATTGAAATCCGATTTTTTGCGTAGGTTAATAGTTCGTGGGGGCCCAAATCGTATTTTTGGCCTAACTCCTAGCTCGGATAGCATTTTTTAGTTATTCCAAAGCCTGACATGTTTGTTTTTACCATTTCTAAGGGGTTCTAGCACTCGGAAGTTGAAAATTTTGAAGTCCGATTTTTCGCATCGGTTTTATGTTCTTGGGGGCCAGATCATATTTTTGGCCTAACTCATAACTCGGATAACATTTTTGGGCGATTCCAAAGCCTGACATGTTTTTTTACCATTTATATGGGGTTCGAGCGCTCATAAGCTGAAAATATTGAAGTCCGATTTTTCGCGTCGATGATTTGTTCGTGGGGGCCCAAATCGTATTTTTGGCCTAACTTCAAGCTCAGATAACATTTTTGCGGGTTCTAAAGCCTGACATGTTTTTTAAACCATTTTTAAGGGGTTCGAGCGCTCAGAAGCTGAAAATTTTGAATTCCGATGTTTCGCGTTGTTTAAATCTTCGTGGGGGCCCAAATCGTATTTTTGGCCTGACTCTTAGGTCGGATAACATTTTAGAAAGATTCCAAAGCCTGACATGTTTTCTTACCATTTCTAAGGGGTTCGAGCGTCAGAAGCTGAAAACATTGAAGTCCCATTTTTCGCGTCGGTTCTTTGTTCGTGGGGGCCCAAATCGTATTTTTGGCCTAACTCCAAACTCGGATAACATTTTTGAGCGATTCCAAAGGCTGACATGTTTTTTTATTTACCATTTTTAATGGGTTCGTGAGCTCAGAAGCTGAAAATTTTGAAGTAAGATGTTTAGCGTCGGTTAATTGTTCGTGGGGGCCCAAATCAGATTTTTTGCCTAACTCTTAGCTCGGATAACATTTTCGGGTGATTCCAAAGCCTGACATGTTTTTTTACCATTTCTATGGGGTTCGAGCGCTAATAAGCTGAAAATATTGAAGTCCGATTTTTCGCGTCGATGATTTGTTCGTGGGGGGCCCAAATCGTATTTTTGGCCTCACTCCAAGCTCAGATAACATTTTGCGGGTTCCAAAGCCTGACATGTTTTTTTAACATTTCTAAGGGGTTCGAGCACTCAGAAGCTGAAATTTTTGAAGTCCGATTTTTCTCGTCAGTTCTTTGTTCTTGGGGGCCCAAATCCTTTTTTTGGCGTAACTCCTAACTTGGATAACATTTTTGAGCCACCACAAAGCCTGACATGTTTTTTTTACCATTTTTAAGGGGTTCGTGAGCTCAGAAGCTAAAAATATTGAAATCCGATTATTCGCGTCGGTTAATTGTTCGTGAGGGCCCATATCGTATTTTTGGCCTAATTCCTAGCTCGGATAATATTTCTCAGCTATTACAAAGCCTAACATGTTTTTTACCATTTCTAAGGGTTTCGAGCGCTCAGAAGCTGAAAAGTCGAAAGTCCCATTTTTTGCGTCGGTTCTTGGTTCTTGGGGGCCCAAATTGTATTTTTGGCGTAACTCCTAACTCGGATAACATTTTTGAGCCACCCCAAAGCTGCATTGTTTTTTTTTACCATTTTTAAGCGGTTCGTGAGCTCAGAAGCTGAAAATATTGAAAACCGATCATTCGCGTCGCTTAATTGTTCGTGGGGGCCCATATCGTATTATTGGCATAACTCCTAGCTCGTATAAGATTTCTCAACGATTCCAAAGCCTAACGCGTTGTTTTACCATTTCTAAGGGGTTCGAGCTGTCAGAAAATGAAAATTTTGAAGTGCGATATTTCGCGTCGGTTCTTTGTTCGTGGGGCCCAAATCGTATTTTTGCCTAACTACTAGCTCGGATAACATTTTGGAGCGATTTCAAAGCCTGACATGTTTTTTTTACCATTTCTAATAGTTCAAGCGCTCAGAAGATAAATATTTTGAAGTCCGATTTTTTGCGTCGGTTCTTTGTTCGTAGGGGCCCAAATCGTATTTAAGGCCTAACCCCTAGCTCAGAAGGGGTTCCTGATCCATAATATGAAAATATTGAAGTCCGGTTTTTCGTGATTATTCGTGGGGGCCCAAATCGTATTATTGGCCGAACTCCTAGCTCGGATAATATTTTTGAGCGATTCCAAAGCGTGACATATTTATTAACCATTTCTAAGGGTTTCGAGCACTCAGAAGCTGAAAATTTTGAAGTTTGATTTTTCACGTCGTTTCTTTATTCGTCGGCCCCGAAATCGTATTTTTGACCTAACTCCTTGCTCGGATAAATTGAGCGCTTCCAAAGTCTGACATGTTTTTTTTTTACCATTTCTAAGGGGTTCAAGCACTCAGAAGCTGAAAATTTTTAAATCCGATGTTTCCTGTCGATTAATTGTTCGTGGGGGCCCATTTCGTATTTGTGGCATAAATCTTAGATCAAATAACATTTTTGAGCGATTCCAAAGCCTGACATATTTTTTTACCGTTTCTAAGGGGTTAGAGCGCTCAGAAGCTTAGAATTTTGAAATCCGATTTTTTGCGTCGGTTCTTTGTTCGTGGGGGCCCAAATCATTATTTGGCCTAACTCCTAACTCGGATAACATTCTTGAGCCACTACAATGGCTGACATGTTTTTTTTTTTACCATTTTTAAGGGGTTCGTGAGCTCAGAAGTTGAAAATATTGAAGTCTGATTTTTCGCGTCGGTTAGTTATTCGTGGGGGCCCAAATCGTATTTTTAGCCTGACTCCTAGCTCGGATAACATTTTTGAGCGATTCCAAAGCCTGACATCTTTTTTTACAATTTCTAAGGGATTCGAGCCCATAAAAGCTGAAAATTTTGAAGTCCGATGTTTCGCATCGTTTAATTATTCGTGGGGGCCAAATTGTATTTTTGGCCTGACTCTTAGGTCGGATAATATTTTTGAGATATTCAAAAGCCTGATATGTTTTCTTACCATTTCTAAGGGATACGAGTGCTCAGAAGATGAAAATATTGAAGGCCCATTTTTCGCTTTGGTTCTTTGTTCGTGGGGGCCAAATCGTATTTTTGGCCTAACTCCAAACTCGGATAACATTTTTGAGCGATTCCAAAGCCTGACATGTTTTTTTGCCATTTCTAAGGGGCTCGAGCGCTCAGAAGATGAAAATTTTGAAGTCAGATGTTTACCGTCGGTCAATTGTTCGTGGGGGCCCAAATTAGAGTTTTTGCCTAACTCTTTGCTCGGATAAAATTTGTGAGTGATTCCAAAGATGACATGTTTTTTTAACCATTTCTTAGGGGTTCTAGCGCTCATAAGCTGAAAATATTGAAGTCTGATTTTTCGCGTCGATGATTTGTTCTTGGGGGCCCAAATCGTATTTTTGGCCTAACTCCAAGCTCAAACAACATTTTTGCGGGATTCCAATCCCTAACATGTTTTTTTAACATTTCTAAGGGGTTCGAGCACTTAGAAGCTGAAAATTTTGAATGCCGATTTTTCGTGTCGGTTCTTTGTTCTTGGGGTCCCAAATCGTATTTTTGGCCTAACTCATAACTCGGATAACATTTTTGAGCCACCCCGAAGCCTAACATGTTTGTTTTTACCATTTTTAAGGGGTTCGTGAGCTCGGAAGCTGAAAATATTGAAATCCGATTTTTTTGCATATGTTAATAGTTCGTGGGGGCGAAATCGTATTTTTGGCCTAACTCCTAGCTCGGATAACATTTTTTAGTTATTCCAAAGCCTGACATGTTTGTTTTTACCATTTCTAAGGGGTTCGAGCACTCGGAAGTTTAAAATTTTGAAGTCCGATTTTTCGCATCGGTTCTATGTTCTTTGGGGCCCATATCGTATTTTTGGCCTAACTCCTAACTCGGATAACATTTTTGGGCGATTCCAAAGCCTGACATGTTTTTTTACCATTTATATGGGGTTCGAGTGCTCATAAGCTTAAAATATTGAAGTCCGATGTTTCGCGTCGATGATTTGTTCGTGGGGGCCCAAATTGCATTTTTGGCCTAACTTCAAGCTCAGATAACATTTTTGCGGTTTCCAAAGCCTAACATGTTTTTTTTACCATTTTTAAGGGGTTCGAGCGCTCAGAAGCTGAAAATTTTGAATTCTGATGTTTCGCGTCGTTTAAATCTTCGTGGGGGCCCAAATCGTATTTTTGGCCTGACTCTTAGGTCGGATAACATTTTAGAAAGATTCCAAAGCCTGACATGTTTTCTTACCATTTCTAAGGGGTTCGAGCGTCAGAAGCTGAAAACATTGAAGTCCCATTTTTCGCGTCGGTTCTTTGTTCGTGGGGGCCCAAATCGTATTTTTGGCCTAACTACAAGCTCAAACAACATTTTTGCGGGATTCCAATCCCTAACAGGTTTTTTTAACATTTCTAAGGGGTTCGAGCACTTAGAAGTTAAAAATTTTGAATTCCGATTTTTCGTGTCGGTTCTTTGTTCTTGGGGGCCCAAATCGTATTTTTGGCCTAACTCCTAACTGGGATAACATTTTTGAGCCACCCCGAAGCCTAACATGTTTTTTTTTTACCATTTTGAAGGGGTTCATGAGCTCGGAAGCTGAAAATATTGAAATCCGATTTTTTGCGTAGGTTAATAGTTCGTGGGGGCCCAAATCGTATTTTTGGCCTAACTCCTAGCTCGGATAACATTTTTTAGTTATTCCAAAGCCTGACATGTTTGTTTTTACCATTTCTAAGGGGTTAGAGCACTCGGAAGTTGAAAATTTTGAAGTCCGATTTTTCGCATCGATTCTATGTTCTTGGGGGCCCATATCGTATTTTTGGCCTAACTCCTAACTCGGATAACATTTTTGGGCGATTCCAAAGCCTGACATGTTTTTTTACCATTTATATGGGGTTCGAGCGCTCATAAGCTGAAAATATTGAAGTCCGATTTTTCGCGTCGATGATTTGTTCGTGGGGGCCCATATTGTATTTTTGGCCTAACTTCAAGCTCAGATAACATTTTTGCGAGTTCCAAAGCCTGACATGTTTTTTTAACCATTTTTAAGGGGTTCGAGCGCTCAGAAGCTGAAAATTTTGAATTCCGATGTTTCGCGTCGTTTAAATCTTCGTGGGGGCACAAATCGTATTTTTTGCCTGACTCTTAGGTCGGATAACATTTTAGAAAGATTCCTAACCTTACATGTTTTCTTACCATTTCTAAGGGGTTCGAGCGTCAGAAGCTGAAAAAATTGAAGTCCCATTTTTCGCGTCGGTTCTTTGTTCGTGGGGGCCCAAATCGTATTTTTGGCCTAACTCCAAACTTGGATAACATTTTTGAGCGATTCCAAAGGCTGACATGTTTATTTATTTACCATTTTTAAGGGGTTCGTGAGTTCAGAAGCTGAAAATTTTAAAGTAACATGTTTAGCGTCGGTTAATTGTTCGTGGGGGCCCAAATCAGATTTTTTGCCTAACTCTTAGCTCGGATAACATTTTCGGGTGATTCCAAAGCCTGACATGTATTTTTTACCATTTCTATGGGGTTCGAACGCACATAAGCTGAAAATGTTGAAGTCCGATTTTTCGCGTCGATGATTTGTTCGTGGGGGGCCCAAATCGTATTTTTGGCCTAACTCCAAGCTCAGATAACATTTTTGCGGGTTCCAAAGCCTGACATGTTTTTTTAACATTTCTAAGGGGTTCGAGCACTCAGAAGCTGAAATTTTTGAAGTCCGATTTTACTCGTCGGTTCTTTGTTCTTGGGGGCCCAAATCCTTTTTTTGGCGTAACTCCTAACTTGGATAACATTTTTGAGCCACCATAAAGCCTGACATGTTTTTTTAACCTTTTTTAAGGGGTTCGTGAGCTCAGAAGCTGAAAATATTGAAATCCGATTATTCGCGTCGGTTAATTGTTCGTGGGGCCCATATCGTATTTTTGGCCTAATTCCTAGCTCGGACAATATTTCTCAGCGATTCCAAAGCCTTACATGTTATTTAACCATTTCTAAGGGTTTCGAGCGCTCAGAAGCTGAAAAGTCGAAAGTCCGATTTTTTGAGTCGGTTCTTTGTTCTTGGGGGCCCAAAGCTGCATTGTTTTTTTACTATTTTTAACGGGTTCGTGAGCTCAGAAGCTGAAAATATTGAAATCCGATCATTCGCGTCGGTTAATTGTTCGTGGGGGCCCATATCGTATTATTGGCATAACTCCTAGCTCGGATAAGATTTCTCAACGATTCCAAGGCCTAACGTGTTGTTTTACCATTTCTAAGGGGTTCGAGCCGTCAGAAAATGAAAATTTTGAAGTGCGATATTTCGCGTCGCTCCTTTGTT
Organism: Patellifolia procumbens; assembly: GCA_947645195.1. Classification (NCBI taxonomy): domain Eukaryota; kingdom Viridiplantae; phylum Streptophyta; class Magnoliopsida; order Caryophyllales; family Amaranthaceae; genus Patellifolia; species Patellifolia procumbens. The sequence goes on from CANSGD010000953.1 coordinate 2,957,905, forward strand.
CGTGGGGGCCCAAATCATTATTTGGCCTAACTCCTAATTCGGATAACATTCTTGAGCCACTCCAAAGGTTGACATGTTTTTTTTTACCATTTTTAAGGGGTTCGTGAGCTCAGAAGTTGAAAATATTGAAGTATGATTTTTCGCGTCGGTTAATTATTCGTGGGGGCCCAAATCGTATTTTTAGCCTAACTCCTAGCTTGGATAACATTTTTTAGAGATTCCAAAGCTTGACATCTTTTTTTTACCATTTCTAAGGGGTTCGAGTGCATAATAGCTGAAAATTTTGAAGTCCGATGTTTCGCATCGTTTAATTCTTCGTGGAGGCCAAATTGTATTTTTGGCCTGACCCTCAGGTCGGATAACATTTTTGAGATATTCCAAAGCCTGATATGTTTTCTTACCATTTGTAAGGGGTTCGAGTTCTCAGAAGCTGAAAATATTGAAGGCCGCTTTTCGCTTCGGTTCTTTGTTCTTGGGGGCCCAAATTGTACTTTTGGCGTAACTCCTAACTCGGATAACATTTTTGAGCCACCCCAAAGCTGCATTGTTTTTTTTTTACCATTTTTAAGGGGTTCGTGAGCTCAGAAGTTGAAAATATTGAAATCCGAACATTCGCGTCGGTTAATTGTTCGTGGGGGCCCATATCGTATTATTGGCATAACTCCTAGCTCGGATAAGATTTCTCAAAGATTCCAAAGCCTAACGTGTTGTTTTACCATTTCTAAGGGGTTCGAGCCGTTAGAAAATGAAAATTTTGAAGTGCGATATTTCGCGTCGGTTCTTTGTTCGTCGGGGCCTAAATCGATTTTTTGGCCTAACTACTAGCTCGGATAACATTTTTGAGCGATTTCAAAGCCTGACATGTTTTTTTTACCATTTCTAATTGTTCAAGCGCTCAGAAGATAAACATTTTGAAGTCCGATTTTTTGCGTCGGTTCTTTGTTCGTAGGGGCCCAAATCGTATTTTAGGCCTAACCCCTAGCTCGGATAACATTTTGGAGCGACTCCAAAGCCTGACATGGTTGTTTCCATTTTTAAGGGGTTCTGATCTCAGAATCTGAAATATTGAAGTCTGGTTTTTCGTGATTGTTCGTGGGGGCCCAAATCGTATTATTGGCCGAACTCCTAGCTCGGATAATATTTTTGAGCGATTCCAAAGCATGACATATTTATTAACCATTTCTAAGGGTTTCGAGCACTCTGAAGCTGAAAATTTTGAAGTTTGATTTTTCACGTCGTTTCTTTATTCGTCGGCCCTGAAATCGTATTTTTGACCTAACTCCTTGCTCGGATAAAATTTTTGAGCGCTTCCAAAGCCTAACATGTTTTTTTACCATTTCTAAGGGGTTCAAGCACTCAGAAACTGAAAATTTTGAAATCCGATGTTTCCCGTCGATTAATTGTTCGTGGGGGCCGAAATGGTATTTGTGGCATAACTCTTAGCTCAAATAACATTTTTGAGCGATTCCAAAGCCTGACATATTTTTTTACCGTTTCTAAGGTGTTAGAGCGCTCAGATGCTTAAAATTTTGAAATCCGATTTTTTGCGTCGTTTCTTTGTTTGTGGGGGCCCAAATCATTATTTGGCCTAACTCCTAACTCGGATAACATTCTTGAGCCACTCCAAAGGCTGACATGTTTTTTTTAACCATTTTTAAGGGGTTCGTGAGCTCAGAAGTTGAAAATATTGAAGTCTGATTTTTCGCGTCGGTTAATTATTCGTGGGGGCCCAAATCGTATTTTTAGCCTAACTCCTAGCTCGGATAACATTTTTGAGCGATTCCAAAGCCTGACATCTTTTTTTACCTTTTCTAAGGGGTTCGAGCGCATAAAAGCTGAAAATTTTGAAGTCCGACGTTTCGCATCGTTTAATTCTTCGTGGAGGCCAAATTGTATTTTTTGCCTGACTCTTAGGTCGGATAACATTTTTGAGATATTCCAAAGCCTTATATGTTTTCTTACCATTTCTAAGGGGTTCGAGTGCTCAGAAGCTGAAAATATTGAAGGCCCATTTTCGTTTCAGTTCTTTGTTCGTGGGGGCCAAATCGTATTTTTGGCCTAACTCCAAACTCGGATAACATTTTTGAGCGATTTCAAAGCCTGACATGTTTTTTTGACATTTCTAAGGGTCTCGAGCGCTCAGAAGATGAAAATTTTTGAGTTTTTGCCTAACTCTTAGATCGGACCAAATTAGAGTTTTTGCCTAACTCTTAGATCGGATAAAATTTTTGAGCGATTCCAAAGCTGACATGTTTTTTTAACCATTTCTAAAGGGTTCTATCTCTCATAAGCTGAAAATATTGAATTCTGATTATTCGCGTCGATGATGTGTTCGTGGGCGCCCAAATCGTATTTTTGGCCTAACTCCAAGCTCAAACAACATTTTTGCGGGATTCCAATCCCAAACATGTTTTTTTAACATTTCTAAGGGGTTCGAGCACTTAGAAGCTGAAAATTTTGAATTCCGATTTTTCGTGTCGGTTCTTTGTTCGTGGGCCCAAATCGTATTTTTGGCCTAACTCCTAACTCGGATAACATTTTTGAGCCACCCCGAAGCCTAACAGGTTTTTTTTACCATTTTTAAGGGGTTCGTGAGCTCGGAAGCTGAAAATATTTAAATCCGATTTTTTGCGTAGGTTAATAGTTCGTGGGGGCCCAAATCGTATGTTTGGCCTAACTCCTAGCTCGTATAACATTTTTTAGTTTTTCCAAAGCCTGACATGTTTGTTTTTACCATTTCTAAGGGTTCGAGCACTCGGAAGTTGAAAATTTTCAAGTCCGATTTTTCGCATCGGTTCTATGTTCTTGGGGGCCCAGATCGTAATTTTGGCCTAACTCCTAACTCGGATAACATTTTTGGGCGATTCCAAAGCCTGACATGTTTTTTTTACCATTTATATGGGGTTCGAGCGCTCATAAGCTGAAAATATTGAAGTCCGATTATTCGCGTCGATGATTTGTTCGTGGGGGACCAAATTGTATTTTTGGCCTAACTTCAAGCTCAAATAACATTTTTGCAGGTTCCAAAGCCTGACATGTTTTTTTTTATACCATTTTTAAGGGGTTCGAGCGCTCAGAAGCTGAAAATTTTGAATTCTGATGTTTCGCGTAGTTTAAATCTTCGTGGGGGCCCAAATCGTATTTTTGGGCTGACTCTTAGGTCGGATAACATTTTAGAAAGATTCCAAAGCCTGACATGTTTTCTTACCATTTCTAAGGGGTTCGAGCGTCAGAAGCTGAAAACATTGAAGTCCCATTTTTCGCGTCGGTTCTTTGTTCGTGGGGGCCCAAATCGTATTTTTGGCCTAACTCCAAACTCGGATAACATTTTTGAGCGATTCCAAAGGCTGACATGTTTTTTTATTTACCATTTTTTAGGGGTTCGTGAGCTAAGAAGTTGAAAATGTAGAAGTAAGATGTTTAGCGTCGGTTAATTGTTCGTGGGGGCCCAAATCAGATTTTTTGCCTAACTCTTAGCTCGGATAACATTTTCGGGTGATTCAAAAGCCTGACATGTTTTTTTTACCATTTCTATGGGGTTCGAGCGCTCATAAGCTGAAAATATTGAATTCCGATTTTTCGCATCGATGATTTGTTCGTGGGGGCCTAAATCGTATTTTTTGCTTAACTCCAAGCTCAGATAACATTTTTGCGGGTTCCAAAGCCTGACATATTTTTTTAACATTTCTAAGGGGTTTGAGCACTCAGAAGCTGAAATTTTTGAAGTCTGATTTTTCTCGTTGGTTCTTTGTTCTTGGGGGCCCAAATCGTTATTTTGGCGTAACTCCTAACTTGGATTATTTTTTGGAGCCACCACGAAGCCTGACATGTTTTTTTACCATTTTAAGGGGTTCGTGAGCTCAGAAGCTGAAAATATTGAAATCCGATTATTCGCGTCGGTTAATTGTTCGTGGGGGCCCATATCGTATTTTTGGCCTAATTCCTAGCTCGGATAATATTTCTCAGCGATTCCAAAGCCTAACATGTTTTTTTTACCATTTCTAAGGGTTTCGAGCGCTCAGAAGCTGAAAAGTCGAAGGTCCGATTTTTTGCGTCGGTTCTTTGTTCTTGGGGGCCGAAATTGTATTTTTGGCGTAACTCCTAACTCGGATAACATTTTTGAGCCACCCCAAAGCTGCATTGTTTTTTTTTTAACCATTTTTAAGGGGTTCGAGCTGTGAGAAAATGAAAATTTTGAAGTGCGATATTTCGCGTCGGTTCTTTGTTCGTGGGGGCCCAAATCGTATTTTTGGCCTAACTACTAGCTCGGATAACATTTGTGAGCGATTTCAAAGCCTGACATGTTTTTTTTACCATTTCTAATAGTTTAAGCGCTCAGAAGATAAATATTTTGAAGTCCGATTTTTTGCGTCGGTTCTTTGTTCGTAGGGGCCCAAATCGTATTTTAGGCCTAACCCCTAGCTCGGATAACATTTTTGAGCAATTCCAAAGCCTGACATGGTTGTTTCCATTTTTAAGGGGTTCCTGATCCATAATCTGAAAATATTGAAGTCCGGTTTTTCGTGATTGTTCGTGGGGGCCCAAATCGTATTATTGGCCGAACTCCTAGCTCGGATAATATTTTTGAGCGATTCCAAAGCGTGACATATTTATTAACCATTTCTAAGGGTTTCGAGCACTCAGAAGCTGAAAATTTTGAAGTTTGATTTTTCGCGTCGTTTCTTTATTCGTCGGCCCCGAAATCGTATTTTTGACCTAACTCCTTGCTCGGATAAAATTTTTGAGCGCTTCCAAAGCCTGACATGTTTTTTGTACCATTTCTAAGGGGTTCAAGCACTCAGAAGCTGAAAATTTTGAAATCCGATTTTTCCCGTCGATTAATTGTTCGTTGGGGCCCAAATCGTATTTGTGGCATAACTCTTAGCAAAAATAACATTTTTGAGCGATTCCAAAGCCTGACATATTTTTTTACCGTTTCTAAGGGGTTAGAGCGCTTAGAAGCTTAAAATTTGTAAATCCGATTTTTTGCGTCAGTTCTTTGTTCGTGGGGGCCCAAATCATTATTTGGCCTAACTCCTAATTCGGATAACATTCTTGAGCCACTCCAAAGGTTGACATGTTTTTTTTACCATTTTTAAGGGGTTCGTGAGCTCAGAAGTTGAAAATATTGAAGTCTGATTTTTCGCGTCGGTTAATTATTCGTGGGGGCCCAAATCGTATTTTTAGCCTAACTCCTAGCTTGGATAACATTTTCTAGAGATTCCAAAGCTTGACATCTTTTTTTACCATTTCTAAGGGGTTCGAGTGCATAATAGCTGAAAATTTTGAAGTCCGATGTTTCGCATCGTTTAATTCTTCGTGGAGGCCAAATTGTATTTTTGGCCTGACCCTCTGGTCGGATAACATTTTTGAGATATTCCAAAGCCTGATATGTTTTCTTACCATTTGTAAGGGGTTCGAGTTCTCAGAAGCTGAAAATATTGAAGGCCGCTTTTCGCTTCGGATCTTTGTTCGTGGGGGCCAAATCGTATTTTTGGCCAAACTCCAAACTCGGATAACATTTTTGAGCGATTCCAATGTCTGACATCTTTTTTTGCCATTTCTAAGGGGCTCGAGCGCTCAGAAGATGAAAATTTCAAAGTCAGATGTTTACCGTCGGTCAATTGTTCGTGGGGGCCCAAATTAGAGTTTTTGCCTAAATTTTAGCTCGGATAAAATTTTTGAGCGATTCCAAAGCTGACATGTTTTTTTAACCATTTCTAAGGGGTTCTAGCGCTCATAAGCTGAAAATATTGAAGTCTGATTTTTCGCGTCGATGATTTGTTCGCCCAAATCGTATTTTTGGCCTAACTCCAAGCTCAAACAATATTTTTGCGGGATTCCAATCCCAAACATGTTTTTTAACATTTCTAAGGGGTTCGAGCACTTAGAAGCTGGAAATTTTTAATTACCATTTTTCGTGTCGGTTCTCTGTTCTTGGGGGCCCAAATCGTATTTTTGGCCTAACTCCTAACTCGGATAACATTTTTGAGCCACCCCGAAGCCTAACATGTTTGTTTTTACCATTTTTAAGGGGTTCGTGAGCTCGGAAGCTGAAAATATTGAAATCCGATTTTTTTGCATATGTTAATAGTTCGTGGGGGCCAAATCGTATTTTTGGCCTAACTCCTAGCTCGGATAACATTTTTTAGTTTTTCCAAAGCCTGACATGTTTGTTTTTACCATTTCTAAGGGTTCGAGCACTCGGAAGTTGAAAATTTTGAAGTCCGATTTTTCGCATCGGTTCTATGTTCTTGGGGGCCCAGATCGTATCTTTGGCCTAACTCCTAACTCGGATAACATTTTTGGGCGATTCTAAAGCCTGACATGTTTTTTTACCATTTATATGGGGTTCGAGCGCTCATAAGCTTAAAATATTGAAGTCCTATTTTTCGCGTCGATGATTTATTCGTGGGGGCCCAAATCGTATTTTTGGGCTAACTTCAAGCTCAGATAACATTTTTGCGGGTTCCAAAGCCTGACATGTTTTTTTTTTACCATTTTTAAGGGGTTCGAGCGCTCAGAAGCTGAAAATTTTGAATTCTGATGTTTCGCGTCGTTTAAATCTTCGTGGGGGCCCAAATCGTATTTTTTGCCTGACTCTTAGGTCGGATAACATTTTAGAAAGATTCCAAAGCCTGACATGTTTTCTTACCATTTCTAAGGGGTTCGAGCGTCAGAAGTTGAAAACATTGAAATCCCATTTTTCACGTCGGTTCTTTGTTCGTGGGGGCCCAATCGTATTTTTGGCCTAACTCCAAACTCGGATAACATTTTTGAGCGATTCCAAAGGCTGACATGTTTTTTTATTTACCATTTTTAAGGGGTTCGTGATCTTAGAAGCTGAAAATTTTGAAGTAAGATGTTTAAGTCGGTTAATTGTTCGTGGGGGCCCAAATCAGAATTTTTGCCTAACTCTTAGCTCGGATAACATTTTCGGGTGATTCCAAAGCCTGACATGTTTTTTTTACCATTTCTATGGGGTTCGAGCGCTCATAAGCTGAAAATATTGAAGTTCGATTTTTCGCGTCGATGATTTGTTCGTGGGGGCCCAAATCGTATTTTTGGCTTAACTCCAAGCTCAGATAACATTTTTGCGGGTTCCAAAGCCAGACATGTTTTTTTACCATTTATAAGGGGTTCGAGCACTCATAAGCTAAAAATTTTGAAGTCCAATTTTTTCGAGTCGGTTCTTTGATCGTGGGGACCTAAATCTTAATTTTGGCCTAACTACTAGCTCGGATAACATTTGTGAGTGATTCCAAAACTTGACATGGTTTTTTTTTTTACCATTTTTAAGGGGTTTATGATCTCAGAAGCTGAAAATATTGAGGTTCGATTTTTCGCGTTGGTTCTTTGTTTGTGGGGGCCCAATTCGTATTTTTTGCCTAACTCCTAGATCGGATAACATTTTTTAGCGAATCTAAAGCCTGACATGTTTTTTTTCCCATTCTAAGGGTTTCAAGCGCTCAGTATCTGAAATTTTTGAAGCCCCATTTTTCGCGTTGGTTGTTTGTTCGTGGGGGCCCAAATTGTATTTTTGGCCTAACTCCTAGCTCGGATAACATTTTTGAGCGATTCCAAAGCCTGACATATTTTTTTAAATTTTTTTAAGGGGTTCATGATCTTAGAAGCATAAAATATTGAATGCCAAATTTTCGCGTCGTTTCTTTGTTCGTGGGGGCCGAAATTGTATTTTTGGCCTAACTCGTAGCTCGGATAACATTTTTGAGCGATTCCAAAGCCTGACATGTTTTTTTTAAAATTTTTAAGGGGTTCATGAGCTTAGAAGCTTAAAAAATTGAATGTCGATTTTTCGTGTCGTTTCTTTGTTCGTGGGGGCCGAAATCGTATTTTTTTCCTAACTCGTAGCTCGGATAATATTTTTGAGAGATTCCAAAGCCTGACATGTTTTTTTACCATTTCTAAGGTGTTCTAACGCTCTGAAGCTAAAAATTTTGAAATCCAATTTTTCGAGTCGGTTCTTTGATCGTGGGGACCTAAATCGTACTTTTGGCCTAACTACTAGCTCGGATAACATTTGTGAGTGATTCCAAAGCCTGACATGGTTTTTTTCCATTTTTAAGGGGTTCGTGATCTCAGAAGCTGAAAATATTGAGGTCCGATTTTTCGCGTTGGTTCTTTGTTCGTGGGGGACCAATTCGTATTTTTGTCCTAACTTCTAGCTCGGATAACATTTTTGAGCGAATAAGAAGCGTGACATGTTTTTTTATCCATTCTAAAGGTTTTGAGCGCTCAGAAGCTGTAAATTTTTAAGTCCCGGGTTTCGCGTTGGTTGTTTGTTCGTGGGGGCCACAATTGTATTTTTGGCCTAACTCCTAGCTCGGATGACATTTTTGAGCGACTCCAAAGCCTGACATGTTTTTTTAAAATTTTTTAGGGGTTCATGAGCTTAAAAGCTTTAAATATTGAATGCCGAAATTTCGTGTCGTTTCTTTGTTAGTGGGGGGCGAAATCGTATTTTTTGCCTAATTCCTAGCTCGGATAACATTTTTGAGCGATTCCAAAGCCTGACATGTTTTTTTTACCATTTCAAAGAGTTGAAGCGCTCAGAAGATAAAAATTTTGAGGTCCGATTTTTCGTCGATTCTTTGTTCGTGGGGGCCCAAATCGGATTTTAAGCCTAACCCCGAGCTCAGATAATATTTTTGAGCGATTCCAAAGCCTGACATGGTTCCATTTTTAAGGGGTTCCTGATCTCAGAAGCTGAAAATATTGAAGTTCGATTTTTCGTAATTGTTCATGGGGCCCCAAATCGTATTATTGGCCGGACTCCTAGCTCGGATAATATTTTTGAGCGATTCCAAATCCTGGCATTTTATTAACCATTTCTAAGGGTTTCGAGCGCTCAGAAGCTGAAAATTTGAAATCTGATTTTTCGCGTCGTTTCTTTGTTCGTTGGGGCCGAAATCGTATTTTGACCTAACTCCTAGCTCGTATAACATTTTTAATCTGTACTAGGCTCAAAATGGTTCTGCCTCATATTGTGTCCCAAAATCAGGGAGCCTTTATCTGTGGTAGAAGCATCCTGAACAACATCTTGGTTTGCCAAGATATTGTGAGGCACTATGCTAGGAAAAATGCTACTCCTAGTTGTATGATGAAGATTGATCTCCAAAAGGCATATGACACTGTTGAATGGAGTTTTTTGGCTGATTTGATGGAAGCTCTGAAGTTTCCAACACAGTTTATTAAACTAATTATGGCATGTATCACAACCACTAGTTTCACTCTGCTTATAAATGGAACCAGTCAAGGTTTTTTCAACTCCAAGAGAGGTTTGAGACAAGGTGATCCTGTTTCCCCTCTTTTGTTCACACGTTGTATGGAATATTTGACAAGGACACTGAAATATCTAGGGGGGAGGAAGGATTTTAATTTCCACCCTAGATGTGCTGGTTTGAAGCTGAACAACCTGTGCTTTGCTGAAGATCTTCTGGTGTTCTGCAAGGGGGAAATACAAAGTGCTAGATTGCTTCTACAAGGCCTCAAGCATTTTGAATCAGTATCAGGGTTAGTAGCCAACAAGGGGAAATCTGAACTATTTCATGTTAACATGGCTGAAACTGAGGTGGCAAAACTGATTGAGAAATCTGGGTTTAAGTTAGGGAAACTCCCTTTCAGATACCTAGGAATGCCAATTTGCAACAAAAAGCTTTCCAACCAAGACTGTGATCAACTAGTCAGCAAGATAGTGCAAAGAATTACAGGATGGCAAGCAAAGCACCTTTCTTTTGCTGGTAGATTGCAACTTGTGAACTCAGTGTTGATGAGTGTATGCACATACTGGATGCAACTTATAATTCTTCCAAAAACAGTTATTGCAAGAGTTAATAAACTATGCAGAAGATTTCTTTGGGAAGGGAAAACAGAAGGCTGCAAAACTGGGTTTGTCAACTGGACCTCAGTTTGTAAATCTAAGAAGCATGGAGGCCTTGGAGTGAGAGACCTAGCCCTCTGGAATAGGGTTGCTGTAGTGAAGATAGCTTGGCAAATAGCTGAAAAGAAAGATAACCTGTGGGTTAAGTGGGTTCATAGTGTCTACTTGAAAGGCCAAGAGTGGTGGGGATACACACCTACCACCAATGGTAGCTGGATTTGGAAACATATATGTACAGTTAAAACTGAAGTTCATGCTTGGATCAGTCAAGCTTGGTGGACTGGTTCATATTCTATAGCTAAAATATACCATGGCATTAAGAATATGGTCAAGAAAGTGGAATGGCATGGAACCATTTGGAATAAGTTAGCTATGCCTAAGCATAGTTTTCTGTGGTGGGTGACTGTCCACCAAAGGTTACCTGTTAGAGAAAGATTGGCAAGGTTATTTTTTTGTGAAAAAGTATCATGCTGCATCTGTGATGCTCATCTAGAAACACACCAGCACCTTTTCTTTGAATGCCTTTACACCAGGAGGATTTGGCAAGAGATTGGAAGATGGTTAGGCTTCCCACAGGTTTTTGGCAGTATGAAGCAACTACTGCTCTGGCTCAGAAGGGGGAGGGGTTTCACTATGGTTCAACAGCAAGTATGCAAAGCTACAGTGGCTAGTCTGCTGTATCATATTTGGAAGGCTAGGAACCAGTCTTATTGGCTGGACCAAACACCTTCAGTTAGCTACACTTTAAACAGAATTCAATTTTTTGCTTTCCAAAGAGCAAAGAGTCTTTATACTTGTAAATTGAAAGAAAAAGATAGGATATGGATTAACAGTCTTCATTCTTAGCTTTCTGTTAATATTTTGAGTTGGGGTCTGTCCCTTCCAAATGATAGGTTGTAAAAAGGTTCCTTGTTGATATACAATTCTTAAATTACCAAAAAAAAAAAAAAAACATTTTTGAGCGCTTCCAAAGCCTGACATGTTTTTTTCACCATTTCTAAGGGCTTAAAGCGCTCAGAAGCTTAAAATTTTGAAGTCCGATTTTTCGGGTCGGTTCTTTGTTCGTGGGGGCCCAAATCATTATTTGGCCTAACTCCTAACTCGGATAACATTTTTGACCCACTCCAAAGGCTGACATGTTTTTTTTACCATTTTAAGAGGTTCGTGAGCTTAGAAGTTGAAAATATTGAAGTCCGATTTTTCGCGTCGGTTACTTATTCGTGGGGGCCCAAATCGTATTTTAAGCCTAACTCCTTGCTCGGATATCATTTTTGAGCGATTCCAAAGCCTGACATGTTTTTTTTTACCTTTTCTAAGGGGTTAGAGCGCTCAGAAGCTGAAAATATTGAAGTCCCATTTTTCGCGTCGGTTCTTTGTTCGTGGGGGCCCCAATCGTACTTTTGGCCTAACTCCAAACTTGGATAACATTTTTGTGCTATTTCAAAGCCTAACATGTTTGTTTGCCATTTCTAAGGGGTTCCAGCACTGAGAAGCTGAAAATTTTGAAGTCTGATTTTTCGCGTTGTTTAATTGTTCGCTGGGGCCCAAATCGTATTTTTGGCCTAACTCTTAGGTCGGATAATATTTTTGAGCGATTCCAAAGGTTGACATGTTTTTTTTTACCATTTTTAAGAGGTTCGTGAGCTCAGAAGCTGAAAATTTTGAAGTCAGATGTTTAGCGTCGGTTCTTTGTTCGTGGGGGCCCCAATCGTACTTTTGGCCTAACTCCAAACTCGGATAACATTTTTGAGCGATTCCAAAGCCTGACATGTTTGTTTTCCATTTCTAAGGGGTTCGAGCGCTCATAAGCTTAAAATATTAAAGTCCGAGTTTTCGCGTCGATGATTTTTTCGTGGGGGCCCAAATCGTATTTTGGCCTAACTCCAAGCTCAGATAACATTTTTTTGGATTCCAAAGCCTGGCATGTTTTTTTTTTAACATTTCTAAGGGGTTCGAGCACTCAGAAGCTGAAAATTTTGAAGTCCAACTTTTCGTGTCGGTTCTTTGTTCTTGGGGCCGAAATAGTATTTTTGGCCTAACTCCTAACTCGGATAATATTTTTGAGCCATCCCAAAGCCTGACATGTTTTTTTACCATTTCTAAGGGGTTCGTGAGCTCAGAACCTGAAAATATTGAAATCCGATTATACGCGTCGGTTAATTGTTCGTGGGGGCCCATATCGTATTTTTGGCCTAACTCCTAGCTCGGATAAGATTCTTAAGCGATTCCGAAGCCTAACATGTTTTTTTTACCATTTCTAAGGGGTTCGAGCCCGCAGAAGTTGAAAATTTTGAATCATAATTTTTCGCGTCATTTCTTTGTTCGTGGGGGCCCAATTCGTATTTTTGGGCCATGATATGTTTTTTTACCATTTCTAAGGGGTTCAAACGCACAAAAGCTGAAGATATTAAAGTCCGATTTTTCGCGTCGGTTCTTTTTTCGTGTGGGCCCAGATCGTATTTTAGGCCTAACCCCTAGCTCGAATAACATTTTTGAGCGACTCCAAAGCATGAGATGGTTTTTTTCCATTTTTACGGGGTTCCTGATCTCAGAAGCTAAAATATTGAAGTCCGATTTTTCGTAATTGTTCGTGGGGGCCCAAATCGTATTGTTGGCCGAACTCCAAGCTCGGATAATATTTTTGAGCGATTCCAAAGCCTGACATAGTTATTAACCATTTCTGAGGGTTTCGAGCGCTCTTAAGCTGAAAATTTGAAGTCTGATTTTTCGCGTTGTTTCTTTGTTCGTCGGGACCGAAATTGCATTTTTGACCTAACTCCTAACTCGGATAACATTTTTGAGCGCTTCCAAAGCCTGACATGTTTTTTTCCCTTTTCTAAGGGGTTCAAGCGCTCAGAAGCTGAAAATTTTGAAGTCTGATGTGTCCCGTCGATTCATTGTTCGTGGGGGCCTAAATCGTATTTGTGGCCTAACTCTTAGCTCGGATAACATTTTTGAGCGATTCCAAAGCCTGACATATGTTTTTACCATTTTTAAGGGGTTCGTGAGCTCAGAAGTTGAAAATATTAAAGTCCGATTGTTCGCGTCGGTTAATTATTCGTGGGGGCCCAAATCGTATTTTTAGCCTAACTCCTAGCTCGGATAACATTTTTGAGCGATTCCAATGCCTGACATGTTTTTATGATAGAGATTTGAACACAAATAAAATATACCATTTCTAAGGGGTTCGAGCGCTCAGAAGCTGAAAATTTAATAGTCCGATTATTTGCGTCGTTTAAATCTTCGTGGGGGCCCAAATCATATTTTTGGCCTGACTCTTAGGTCGGATAACATTTTTGAAAGATTCCAAAGCCTGACATGTTTTCTTATCGTTTCTAAAGGGTTCGAGCGCTCAAAAGCTGAAAATATTGAAGGCCCATTTTTCGCGAAGGTTCTTTGTTCGTGGGGGCCCAAATCGTATTTTTGGCCTAACTCCAAACTCGGATAACATTTTTGAGCGATTAGCCTGACATGTTTTTTTGGTTTTCCTAAGGGGTTCGAGCGCTCATAAGCTGAAAATATTGAAGTCCGATTTTTCACGTCGATGATTTGTTCGTGAGGGCCCAAATCTTATTTTTGGCCTAACTCCAAGCTTAGATAACATTTTTGCAGGATTCCAAAGCCTCACATATGTTTTTACCATTTTTAAGGGGTTCGTGAGCTCTGAAGTTGAAAATATTAAAGTCCGATTTTTCGCGTCGGTGAATTATTCATGGGGGCCTTAATCGTATTTTTAGCCTAACTCCTAGCTCGGATAACATTTTTGAGCGATTACAAAGCCTGACATGTTTTTATACCATTTCTAAGGGGTTCGAGCGCTCAGAAGCTGAAAATTTAATAGTTCGATGTTTCGCATCGTTTAAATCTTCGTGGGGGCCCAAATCGTATTTTTGGCCTGACTCTTAGGTCGGATATCATTTTTGAAAGATTCCAAAGCCTGACATGTTTTCTTATCGTTACTAAGGGGTTCGAGCGCTCAAAAGCTGAAAATATTGAAGGCCCATTTTTCGCGTCGGTTCTTTGTTCATGGGGGCCAAATCGTATTTTTGGCCTAACTCCAAACTTGGATAACAATTTTGAGCAATTAGCCTAGCATGTTTTTTTGGTTTTTCTAAGGGGTTCGAGCACTCATAAGCTGAAAATATTGAAGTGCGATTTTTCACGTCGATGATTTGTTCGTGAGGGCCCAAATCGTATTTTTGGCCTAACTCAAGGCTCAGATAACATTGTTGCAGGATTCCAAAGCCTGACATGTTTTTTCCATTTTTAAGGGGTTAGTGATCTCAGAAGCTGAAAATATTGAAGTCCGATTTTTCTCGTTGGTAAATTGTTCGTGGAAGCCCAAATCGTATTATTGGCCGAACTCCTAGCTCGGGTAATATTTTTGATCGATTCCAAAGCCTGACATATCTTTTACCATTTCTAAGGGTTTCGAGCGCTCAGAAGCTAAAAATTTTGAAGTCTGATTTTTTGCGTCGGTTTTTTGTTCTTCGGGGCCGAAATCGTATTTTTGGCCTAACTCCTAGCTCGGATAACATTTTTAAGCGATTCCAAAGCCTGGCATGTTTTTTTACCATTTCTAAGGGGTTCGAGCGTTCAGAAGCTGAAAATTTTTATGTCCGATGTTTAGCGTTGGTTATTTGTTCGTGGGGGCCCAAATCAGATTTTTGGCCTAACTCTTAGCTCGGATAACATATTTGAGCAATTCCAAAGCGTGACATGATTTTTTTACCATTTCTAAGGGGTTCGAGCTGTCATAAGCTGAAGATATTGAATTCCGATTTTTCGCGTTGATGATTTGTTCGTGGGGGCCCAAATCGTATTTTTGTCTAACTCCAAGCTCAGATAACATTTTTGCAGGATTCCAAAGCCTGACATGTTATTTGAAATGTTTTTAGGGGTTCATGAGCTTAGAAGCTTAAAATATTGAATGCCGATTTTTCGCGTCATTTCTTCTTTCGTGGGGACCGAAATCGTATTATTTGCCTAACTCCTAGCTCGGATATCATTTTTGAGCGATTACATAGCCTGCCATGTTTTTTTTTTACCATTTCTAAAGGGTTCGAGCGCTCAGAAGCTAAAAATTTTGAAGTCCAATTTTTCGAGTCGGTTTTCAAATCGTGGGGACCTAAATCTTATTTTTGGCCTAACTACTAGCTCGGAAAACATTTGTGAGTGATTCCAAAGCCTGGCACGTTTTGTTTTACCATTTTTAAGGGGTTCGTGATCTCAGAAGCTGAAAATATTGGGGTTCGATTTTTCGCGTTATTTCTTTGTTCGTGGGGGCCCAATTCGTATTTTTGGCCTAACTCCTAGCTCGCATAACATTTTTGAGCGAATCCAAAGCCTAACATGATTTTTGACCCATTCTAAGGGTTTCGAGCGCTCAGAAGCTGAAAATCTTGAAGCCCCATTTTTCGCTTTGGTTGTTTGTTCGTGGGGGCCCGAATTGTATTTTTGGCGTAACTCCAAGCTCGGATAACATTTTTGAGCGATTTTTAAGCCTGCCATGTTTTTTTTTTAAATTTTTAAGGGGTTCATGAGCTTAGAAGCTAAAAATATTGAATGCCGAATTTTCGCGTCGTTTCTTTGTTCCTGGGGGCCGAAATCGTATTTTTCGACTAACTCCTAGCTCAGATAACATTTTTGAGCGATTCCAAAGCCTGACATGTTTTTTAAAAAATTTTTAAGGGGTTCATGAGCTTAGAAGCTTAAAATATTGAATGCCAATTTTTCGCGTCGTTTCTTTGTTCGTGGCGGCCGAAATCGTATTTTTTACCTAACTCCTAGCTCGGATAACATTTTTGAGCGATTCCAAAGCCTGACATGTTTTTTTTACCATTTCTAAGGGGTTCGAACGCTCACAAGCTAAAAATTTTGAAATCCAATTTTCAAGTCGGTTCTTTGATCGTGGGGACCTAAATCTTATTTTTGGCCTAACTACTAGCTCGGAAAACATTTGTGACTGATTCCAAAGCCTGACATGGTTTTTTTTTTAACCATTTTTAAGGGGTTCGTGATCTCAGAAGCTGAAAATATTGAAGTTCGACTTTTCGCGTTGGTTCTTTGTTCGTGGGGGCCCAATTCATATTTTTGGCCTAACTCCTAGCTCGGAAAACATTTTTGAGAGAATCCAAAGCCTGACATGTTTTTTTACCCATTCTAAGTGTTTTGAGCGCTCAGAAGCTGAAAATTTTGAAGCCCCATTTTTCGCGTTGTTGTTTGTTCGTGGGGGCCCAAATGTATTTTTGGCCTAACTCCTAGCTCGGATAACATTTTTGAGCGATTACAAAGCCTGACATATTTTTTAAAAAAATTTCAAGGGGTTCATGAGCTTAGAAGCTTAAAATATTGAATGTCGAATTTTTGCGTCGTTTCTTTGTTCATGGGGGCCGAAATAATATTTTTGGCCTAACTCCTAGCTCGGATAACATTTTAGGGCGATTCCAAAGCCTGACATGTTTTTTTTTAATTTTTTAAGGGGTTCATGAGCTTAGAAGCTTAAAATATTGAATGCTGATTTTTCGCGTCGTTTCTTTGTTCGTGGGGGCCGATATCGTATTTTTTTCCTAACTCATAGCTCCGATAACATTTTTGAGCGATTCCAAAGCGTGACATGTTTTTTTCACCATTTCTAAGGGGTTCGAACGCTCAGAAGCTAAAAATTTTGAAATCCAATTTTTCGAGTCGGTTCTTTGATCGTAGGCCTAAATCATATTTTTGGCCTAACTACTAGCTCGGATAATATTTGTGAGTGATTCCAAAGCTTGAAATTGATATTTTTTTTACCATTTTTAAGGGGTGCCTGATCTCAGAAGCTGAAAATATTGAGGTCCGATATTTCGCGTTGGTTCTTTGTTCGTGGGGGACCAATCGTATTTTTGTCCTAACTCCTAGCTCGGATAACATTTTTGAGCGAATCCAAAGCCTGACATGTTTTTTTATCCATTCTAAGGGTATCGGGCGCTCAGAAGCTGAAAAATTTGAAGTCCCAGGTTTCGCCTATGTTGTTTGTTCGTGGGGGCCCAAATTGTATTTTTGGCCTAACTCCTAAATCGGAAAACATTTTTGAGCGATTCTAAAGCCTGACATGTTTTTTTAAACTTTTGAAGGGGTTGATGAGCTTAGAAGCTTTAAATATTGAATGCCGAAATTTCGCGTCGTTTCTTTGTTCGTGGGGGCGGAAATCGTATTTTTTGCCTAATTCCTCAATCGGATAACATTTTTGAGCGCTTCCAAAGCCTCACATGTTTTTTTACCATTTCTAAGGGGTTAGAGCGCTAAGAAGCTAAAAAATTTGAAGTGCGATTTTTCGCGTCGGTTCTTTGATCATGGGGACCAAAATCGAATTTTTGGCCTAACTACTAGCTCGCATAACATTTGTGAGTGATTCCAAAGCATGACATGGTTTTTACCATTTTTAAGGGGTTCGTGATCTCAGAAGCTGAAACTATTGATGTCCGATTTTTCGCGTTGGTTCTTTGTTCGTGGGGGCCCAATTCATATTTTTGCCCTAACTCCTAGCTCGGATAACATTTTTGTGCGAAGTCAAAGCCGGACATGTTTTTTTGACATTTCTAAGGGGTTCGAGCACTAAATTTTGAAGTCTGATTTCTCGAGTCGGTTCTTTGTTCGTGGGGGCCCAAATCGTATTTTTGGCGTAATTCCTAACTCGGATAACATTTTTGAGCCACCACAGAGCCTCACATGTTTTTTTTACAATTTTTAAAGGGTTCGTGAGCTCAGAAGCTGACAATATTGAAGTCCGATTTTTCGCGTCGGTTAATTGATCGTGGGGGCGCAAATCGTATTTTTGGCCTAACTCTTGGCACGGATAACATTTGTCAGCGATTCCAAAGCCTGACATGTTTTTTTTACCATTACTAAGGGGTTCGAGCCCTTAGAAGCTGAAAATTTTGAAGTCCCATTTTCGCGTCGGTTCTTTGTTCGTGGGGGCCCAAATTTTTTGCATTATTTCTAGCTCGGATAACTTTTTTGAGCGATTCCAAATCCTAACATGTTTTTTTTTACCATTTTTAAGGGGTTCGTGAGCTCAAAAGCTGAAAATGTTGAAGTCCGATTTTTCGCCACGGTTAATTGTTCGTGGGGGCCCAAATCGTATTTTTGGCCTAACTCTTAGCTCGGATAACATTTTTAAGCGATTCAAAAGCCAGACATGTTTTTTTACCATTTCTAAGGGGTTCGAGCGCTCATAAGGTGAAAATATTTAAGTCCGTTATTTCGCGTCGATGATTTGTTTGTGGGGGCCCAAATCGTATTTTAGGCCTTACTCCCAGCTCAAATAACATTTTTGCGTGATTCCAAAGCCTGACATGTTTTTTTATACATTGCTAAGGGGTTCGAGCACTCAGAAGCTGAAAATTTTGAATTTCGATTTTTCGCGTCGGTTCTTTGTTCTTGGGGGCACAAATCGTATTTTTGGCCTAACTCCTAACTCGGATAACATTTTTGAGCCACCCCAAAGCTTGACATGTTTTATTACCATTTTAAGGGGTTCGTGCGCTGAAAATATTGAAATTCGATTTTTGGCCCAAATTCGATTTTTGAAGGTTAAATGTTCGTGGGGGCCCAAATTGTATTTTTGGCTTAACTCCTATCTCGGATAACATTTTTCAGCGATTCCAAAGCCTGACAAGTTTTTTTTAAAACATTTCTAAGGGGTTCGACCACTCAGAAGTTGAAAATTTTGAAGTCTGATTTTTCCCGTTGGTTCTTTGTTTGTGGGGGCCCAAATCGTATTTTTGGCCTAACTCCTAACTCGGATTACTTTTTTTAGCCACCCCAAGCCTGACATGTTTTTTTTACCATTTTTAAGGGGTTCGTGACCTCAGAAGCTGAAAATATTGAAATCCGATTATACGCGTCGGTTAATTGATCGTAGGTGCCCTATTCGTATTTTTGGCCTAGCTCCTAGATCGGATAAGATTTCTCAGCGTTCCAAAGCCTGACATGTTTTTTTTTACCATTTCTAAGGGGTTCGAGCCCTCAAAAGATGAAATTTTTAAGTGCGATTTTTCGCGTCGGTTCTTTGTTCGTGGGGGCCCAAATCGTATTTTTGGCCTAACTTCTAGCTCGGATAACATTTTCGAGCGATTTCAAAGCCTGACATGTTTTTTTTACCATTTTAAGGGGTTCAAGAGCATAGAAGCTTAAAATTTCGATGTCCGATTTTAAGCGTCGCTTAATTGTTCGTGGGTGACGAAATCGTATTTTTGGCCTAACTCTTAGCTCGGATAACATTTTTGAGCGATTTCAAAGCTTGACCTTTTTTTTTACCAATTCTAAGGGGTTCAAGCGCACAAAAGCTGAAAATATTAAAGTCGATTTTTCGCGTCGACTCTTCGTTCTTGGGGGCCCAAATCATATTTTTGGCCTAACTCCTAGCTCGGTTAACATTTTTGAGCGATTCCAAAGCCTGATATATTTTTTTTTACCATTTCAAAGAGTTCAAGCGCTCAGAAGTTAAAAATTTTGAAGTCCGATTTTTCGCATCGGTTCTTTGTTCGCGGTGGCCCAAATCGTATTATTTGCCGAACTCCTAACTCGGATAATATTTTTGATCCATTCCAAATCCAGACATATTTAGTTACCATCATTTCTAAGGGTTTCGAGCGCTCAGAAGCTGAAAATTTTGAAGTTTGATTTTTTGCTAGTTTCTTTGTTCGTTAGGACCTGAAATCAGATTTTTGGCCTATTCTTAGCTCGGATAACATTTTTGAGCGATTCCAAAGCCTCACATGATTTTTTTTTACCATTTCTAAGGGGTTCGAGTGCTCATAAGCTGAAAATATTGAAGTTCGATTTTCGCGTCGATGATTTGTTCTTGGGGGCCCAAATCGTATTTTTGGCCTAACTCCAAGCTCAGATAACATTCTTGCGGGATTCTAAAGCCTCACACGTCTTTTTAACATTTCTAAGGGGTTCGAGCACTCAGAAGCTGAAAATTTTGAAGTCCGATTTTTCGCGTCGGTTCTTTCTTCTTGGGGGCCCAAATCGTATTTTTGGCGTAACTCCTAACTCGGATAACATTCTTTAGCCACCCCAAAGCCTGACATGTTTTCTTTTTACCTTTTTTAAGGGGTTTGTGAGCTCGGAAGCTGAAAATATTGAAATCCGATTTTTCGCGTCGGTTAATTATTCGTGGGAGCCCAAATCGTATTTTTGGCCTAACTCTCAGCTCGGATAACATTTTTCAGCGATTTCAAAGCCTTACATGATTTTTTTACCATTTCTAAGGGGTTCGAGCACTCAGAAGTTGAAAATTTTGAAGTCCTATTTGTCGCGTCGGTTCTTTGTTCTTGGGGGCTCAAATCTTATTTTTTGCCTAACACCTAACACAGATAACATTTTTGAGCCACCCCAAAGCCTGACAAGTTTTTTTACCATTTCTAAGGGGTTAGAGCGCTCAGAAGCTGAAAATATTGAAGTCCCATTTTTCGCGTCGGTTCTTTGTTCGTGGGGGCCCCAATCGTACTTTATGCCTAACTCCAAACTCGGATAACATTTTTGAGCGATTCCAAAGCCTGACATGTTTGTTTGCCATTTCTAAGGGGTTCGATCGTTCATAAGCTAAAAATATTAAAGTCCGAGTTTTCGCGTCGATAATTTGTTCGTGGGGGCCCAAATCGTATTTTGGCCTAACTCCAAGCTCAGATAACATTTTGTTGGATTCCAAAGCATGACATGTTTTTTTTAACATTTCTAAGGGGTTCGAGCACTCAGAAGCTGATAATTATGAAGTCCGACTTTTCGTGTCGGGTCTTTGTTCTTGGGGGCCGAAATCGCGTTTGGCCTAACTCCTAACTTGGATAACATTTTTGAGCCACCCCAAAGCCTGACATGTTTTTTTTATACCATTTTTAAGGGGTTCGTGAGCTCGGAAGCTGAAAATATTGAAATCCGATTTTTCGCGTAGGGTAATAGTTCGTGGGGTCCCAAATCGTATTTTTAGCCTAACTATTATCTCGAATATCATTTTTTAGTTATTCCAAAGCCTCACATGTTTGTTTTTACCATTTCTAAGAGGTTCGAGCACACGGAAGATGAAAATTTTAAAGTCCGATTTTTCGCGTCGGTTCTTTGTTCTTGGGGGCCCAAATCATATTTTTGGCCTAACTCCTAACCCAGATAACATTTTTGCGCCACCCCAAAGCCTGACATTTTTTTTACCATGTTTAAGGGTTTCGTGAGCTCAGAAGCTGAAAATATTAAAATCCGATTATTCGCGTCGGTTAATTTTTCGTGGGGGCCCAAATCATATTTTTTGCCTAACTCCTAGCTCGGATAAGATTTCTCAGGGATTCCAAAGCCTGACATGTTTTTTTTACCATTTGTAAGGGAGTCGAGCCCTCAGAAGCTGAAAATTTTGAAGTTCGATTGTTAGCGTCGTTTAATTGTTCGTGGGGGCCCAAATCGTGTTTTTGGCCTAACTCCTAGCTCGGATAACATTTTTGAACGATTCCAAAGCCTGACATGTTTTTTTTACAATTTCTAAGGGTTCAAGCACACAAAAGCTGAAAATATTGAAGTCTGATTTTTCGCGTCGGCTGTTTATTCGTGGGGGCCCAAATCGTATTTTTGGCCTAACTCCTAGCTCGGATCACATTTTTGAGCGATTTCAAAGCCAGACATGTTTTTTTTCCCATTTCAAAGAGTTCAAGTGCTAAGAAGCTAAAAATTTTGAATCCGATTTTTCGCGTCGGTTCATTGTTCGTGGGGGTCCAAATCGTATTTTAGGACTAACCCCTAGCTCGGATAACATTTTTGAGCGATTCCAAACCCTGAACTGGCTTTTTCCATTTTTAAGGGGTTCGTGATCTCAGAAGCCGAAAATGTTGAAGTCCGAGTTTTCTCGTAGGTTATATGTTCGTGGGGGCCCAAATCGTATTATTGGCCGAACTCCTACATCGGATAATATTTTTGATCGTTCCAAAGCCTGACATATTTATTTACCATATCTAAGGGTTTCGAGCACTCAAAACCTAAAAATTAAGAAGTCAGATTTTTTGCGTCGTTTCTTTGTTCGTCGGGGCCGAAATCGTATTTTTGGCCTAACTCCATGCTCGGATAACATTTTTGAGCGATTCCAAAGCCTGACATGTTTTTTTTACCATTTCCAAGGGGTTCGAGCGCTCAGAAGATGAAAATTTTTAAGTCCGATGTTTAACGTCGGTTAATTGTTCGTGGGGGCCCAAATCAGATTTTTTGCCTAACTCTTAGCTCGGATAACATTTTTGAGCGATTCCAATGCCTGACATGTTTTATTTTACCATTTCTAAGGGGTTGGAGCGCTCAGAAGCTGGAAATTTTTAATTCTGATTTTTCGCGTCGTTTCTTTGTTCGTCCGGGCCGAAATCGTATTTTTTGCCTAACTCCTACCTCGGATAACATTTTTGACCGATTCCAAAGCCTGGCATGTTATTTTTATTACCATTTCTAAGGGGTTCGAGCACTCAGAAGCTGAAAAATTTTAAGTCCGATGTTTAGCGTTGGTTAATAATTCGTGGGGGCCCAAATCAGATTTTTGGCCTAACTCTTAGCTCGGATAACATTTTTGAGCGATTTCAAAGCCTGACATGATTGTTTTAACCATTTCTAAGGGGTTCGAGCGCTCAGAAGCTGAAAACATTGAATTCTGATTTTTCGCGTCGATGATTTATTCGTGGGGGCCCAAATCATATTTGTGTCTAACTCCAAGCTCAGATAACATTTTAGCGGGATTCCAAAGCTTGACGTGTTTTTTTTTTAAAAAATTTTTAAGGGGTTCATGAGCTTAGAACTTAAAATATTGAATGCCGAATTTTCGCGTCGTTTCGTTGTTCGTGGGGCCGAAATCGTATTTTTGGCCTAACTCCTAGCTCGGCAAACATTTTTGAGCGATTCCAAAGCCTGAAATGTTTTTTTTTTAAATTTTTAAGGGGTTCATGAGCTTAGAAGCTTAAAATATTTAATGCCGATTTTTCGCGTCGATATCTAGTTCGTGGGGTCGAAATTTTATTTTTGCCTAACTCCTAGCTCGGATAACTTTTGTGAGTGATTCCAAAGCCTGGCAAGTTTTTTCTAACCATTTCTAAGGGGTTCGAGCGCTCAGAAGCTAAAAATTTCGAAGTCCAATTTTTCGAGTCAGTTCTTTGATCTTGGGGACCTCAATCGTAATTTTGGCCTAACTACTAGCTCGGATAACATTTCTGAGTGATTCCAAAGCATGAAATGGTTTTCGTTTTTACCATTTTTAAGGGGTTCGTGATCTCAGAAGCTGAAAATATTGAGGTCCGATTCTTCGCGTTGGTTCTTTGTTCATGGGGGCCCAATTCGTATTTTTGGCCTAACTCCTAGCTCGGATAACATTTTTGAGCAAATCCAAAGCATGACATTTTTTTTACCCATTCTAAGAGTTTCGAGCGCTCAGAAGGTGAAAATTTTGAACTCTTATTTTTCGCGTCGGTTGTTTGTTCATAGAGGCCCAAATTGTATTATTGGCCTAACTCCTAGCTCGGATAACATTTTTGAGCGATTCCAAAGCGTGACATGTATTTTTTATTATTTTAAGGGGTTCATGAGCTTAGAAGCTTAAAATATTGAGTGCCGATTTTTCGCGTCGTTTCTTTGTTCGTGGGGGCCGAAATCGTATTTTTTGCATAACTCCTAGCTCGGATAATATTTTTGAGCGATTCCAAAGCCTGACATATTTTTTTTACCATTTCGAAGGGTTCGAGCACTAAGAAGCTAAAAATTTTGAAGTGCGATATTTCGCGTCGGTTCTTTGATCGTAGGGACCTAAATCGTATTTTTTTCCTAACTACCTCGGATAACATTTGTGAGTGATTCCATGACATGGTTTTTTTTTACCATTTTTAAGTGGTTCGTAATCTCAGAAGCTGAAAATATTGAGGTCCGATTTTTCGTGTTGGTTCTTTGTTCGTGGGTGCCCAATGCGTATTTTTGGCCTAACTCCTAGCTCGGATAACATTTTTGAGAGAATCCAAAGCCTGACATGTTTTTTTAACATTTCTAAGGGGTTCGAGCGCTCAGAAGTTGAAAATTTTGAAGTCTGATTTCTCGAGTCGTTTCTTTGTTCGTGGGGGCCCAAATCGTATTTTTGGCGTAATTCCTAACTCGGATAACATTTTTGAGCCACCCCAAAGCGTGGCATGTTTTTTTTTTACCATTTTTAACGGGTTCAAGAGCTCAAAAGCTAAAAATATTGAAGTCCAATTTTTCGCGTTGGTTTATTTTTCTTGGGGGCCCAAATCGTATTATTGACCTAACTCCTAGCTCGAATAACATTTTTGAGCGATTCTAAATCATGACATATTTATTAACCATTTCTAAGGGTTTCGAGCGCTCAGAAGCTGAAAATTTTGAAGACTGATTTTTTCGCGTCGTTTCTTTGTTCGTCAGGGCCGAAATTGTATTTTTGACCTAACTCCTAGCTCGGATAACATTTTTGAGAGCTTCCAAAGCCTAACATGTTTTTTTACCATTTCTAAGGGGTTCAAGCGCTCAGAAGTTGAAAATTTTGAATTTCGATGTTTCCCGTCGATTAATTGTTCGTGGGGGCGCAAATCGTATTTTTAGCCTAACTCCTTGCTCGGATAACATTTTTGAGTGATTCCAAAGCCTGACATTTTTTTTTACCGTTTCTAAGGGGTTAGAGCTCTCATAAGCTTAACATTTAAAGTCCGATTTTTCGCGTCATTTAATTCTTCGTGGGGGCCCAAATTGTATTTTTGGCATGACTCTTAGGTCGGATAACATTTTTGAGTGATTCCAAAGCCTGACATGTTTTTTTACCGTTTCTAAGGGGTTAGAGCGCTCAGAAGCTTAAAATTTTGAAGTCTGATTTTTCGCGTCGTTTATTTGTTTGTGGGGTCCAAATCGTATTTTTTGCCTAACTCTTAGGTCGGATAACATTTTGAGCGATTCCAAAGGCTGACATGTTTCTTTTACAATTTTTAAGGGGTTCGTGAGCTGAAAAACTGAAAATTTTGAAGTCAGATGTTTCGCGTCGGTTAATTGTTCGTGGGTGCCCAAATCGTATTTTTGGCCTAACTCCTGGCTCGGATAACATTTTTGAGCGATTCCAAAGCCTGACATGTTTTTTTACTATTTCTAAGGGGTTGGAGCGCTCGGAAGCTGAAAATTTTGAAGTCCGATGTATTTTTTGCTTAACTCTTAACTTGGATATCATTTTTAAGCGTTTCCAAAGCCTGACACTTTTTTTTACCATTTCGAAGGGGTTCGAGCGCTCAGAAGCTGGACATATTAAAATTCGATTTTTTGCATCGGTTCTTTGTTCGTGAGGGCCCAAATCGTATGTTTAACCTAACTACTAGCTCGGATAACATTTTTGAGCGATTCTAAAGCCTGACATATTTTTTTACCATTTTTAAGGGTTTCGTGAGCTCAGAAGCTGAAAACATTGAAGTAAGAATTTCTGCGTCGGTTAATTGTTCGTAAGGGCCCAAATCGTATTTTTGGCCAAACTCCTGGCTCGGATAACATTTTTCAGCGATTCCAAAGGCTGAAATGTTTTTTTACCATTTCTAAGGGGTTCGATGCCCTAAGAAGCTGAAAATTTTGAAGTCCGATTTTTCGTGTCGGTTCTTAGTTCGCGGGAGCCCAAATCGTATTTTTGGCCTAACTACTAGCTCGGATAACATTTTTGAGCGATTCCAAAGCCTGATATGTGTTTTTACCATTTTTAAGGGGTTCGTGACCTCAGAAGCTGAAAATATTGAATTCCGATTTTTCGCGTCGGTTCTTTGTTCGTGGGGGCCCAAATCATTATTTGGTTTAACTCCTAACTCGGTTAACATTTTTGAGCGATTTCAAAGCCTGACATTTTTTTTACCATTTCTAAGAGGATCGAGCGCTCAGAAGCTGAGAAATTTGGAGTCTGATGTTTCGCGTCGTTTAATTGTTCGTGGGGACCTAAATTTTATTTTTGGCCTAACTCCTAGCTCGGATAACATTTTTCAGCGATTCCAAAGCGTGACATTTTTTTTACCATTTCGAAGGGGTTGGTGCTCTCAGAAGCTGAAAATTTTGAAGTCCGATGTTTCGCGTCGGTTAATTGTTCGTGGGTTCCTAAATCGTATTTTTTGCTTAACTCTTAGCTCGGATAACATTTTTGAGTGATTCCAAAGCCTGACATGTTTTTTTTACCATTTCGAAGGGGTTCGATCGCTCAGAAGCTGAAAATATTAAAGTCCGATTTTTCGCATCGGTTCGTTGTTCGTGGGGGCCTAAATCGTTTTTTTAACCTAACTACTAGCTCGGGTAACATTTTTGAGCGATTCTAAAGCCTGGCACGTTTTTTTTCACCATTTTAAGGGTTTCGTGAGCTCAGAAGCTGAATACATCGAAGTACGAATTTTTGCGTTGGTTAATTGTTCGTGGGGGCCCAAATTGTATCTTTGGCCAAACTCCTGGCTCGGATAAAGTTTTTCAGCGATTCCAAAGCCTGACATGTTTTTTTACCATTTCTAAGGGGTTCGATGCCCTAAGAAGCTGAAAATTTTGAAGTCCGATTTTTCGCGTCTGTTCTTTGTTCGCGAGGGCCCAAATCGTATTTTTGGCCTAACTACTAGCTCCGATAGCATTTTTGAGCGATTCCAAAGCCTGATATGTTTTTTTTACCATTTTTAAGTAGTTCGTGAGCTTAGAAGCTGAAAATTTTGAAGTCCGATTTTTCGCGTCGGTTCTTTGTTCGTGGGGGCCCAAATCATTATTTGGTTTAACTCCTAACTCGGATAACATTTTTGAGCCACTCCAAAGCGTGACATTTTTTTAACCATTTTTAAGGGGTTCGTAAGCTGAGAAGTTGAAAATTTTGAATAGCAATTTTTCGCGTTGGTTCTTTGTTCGTGGGGGATCAATTCGTATTTTTGGCCTGACTCCTAGCTCGGATAACATTTTTGAGCGAATCCAAAGCCTGACATGTTTTTTTAACATTTCTAAGGGGTTCGAGCGCTCAGAAGCTGAAAATTTTTAAGTCTGATTTCTAGAGTCGGTCCTTTGTTCGTGGGGGCCCAAATAGTATTTTTTGGCGTAATTCCTTACTCGGATAACATTTTTGAGCCACCCAAAGCCTGACATGTTTTTTTTTACCATTTTTAAAGGGTTCATGAGCTAAGAAGCTGAAAATATTGAAGTCCAATTTTTCGCGTTGGTTAATTGTTTGTTGGGGCCCAAATCGTATTATTGGCCGAACTCCTAGCTCGGATAATATTTTTGAGCGATTCCAAAGCCTGGCATATTTATTTACCAATTCTAAGGGTTTCGAGCGCTCAGAAGCTGAAAATTTTGAAGTCTGATTTTTCGCGCCGTTTCTTTGTTCGTCGGGGCTGAAATCGTATATTTGGCCTAACTCCTAGCTCGGATAACATTTTTGAGCGCTTCAGAAGCCTGACATGTTTTTTACCAATTCTAAGGGGTTCAAGCGTTCAAAAGCTTAAAATTTTGAAGTCCGATGTTTCCCGTCGATTAATTGTTCATGGGGGCCCAAATCGTATTTTTAGCCTAACTCCTAGCTCGGATAACATTTTTGAGCCACTCCAAAGCGTGACATGTTTATTTACCGTTTCTAAGGGGTTACAGCGCACATAAGCTTAAAATGTGAAGTCCGATGTTTCGCGTCGTTTAATTCTTCGTGGGGGCCCAAATAGTCTTATGGCCTGACTCTTAGGTCGGATAACATTTTTGAGTGATTCCAAAGCCTGACATGTTTTTTTGCCATTTCTAAGGGGTTCGAGCGCTCAGAAGCTGAAAATTTTTAAGTCTGATTTTTCGCGTCTTTTAATTGTTCGTGGGAGCCCAAATTGTATTTTTGGCCTAACTCTTAGGTCGGATAACATTTTTGAGCTATTCCAAAGGCTGACATGTTTCTTTTACAATTTTTAAGGGGTTCGTGAGCTCAAGAACTGAAAATGTGGAAGTCAGATGTTAAGCGTCGATTAATTGTTCGTGAGGGCCCAAATCGTATTTTTGTTCTAACTCCTAGCTCGGATAATATTTTTGAGCGATTCCAAAGCCTGACATGTTTTTTTACCATTTCGAAGGGGTTGGTGCTCTCAGAAGCTGAAAATTTTGAAGTCCGATGTTTCGCATCGGTTAATTGTTTGTGGGTTCCTAAATCGTATTTTTTGCCTAACTCTTAGCTCGGATAACATTTTTGAGCGATTCCAAAGCCTGACATGATTTTTTTATCATTTTGAAGGGGTTCGATCGATCAGAATCTGAAAATATTAAAGTCCGATTTTTCGCATCGGTTCGTTGTTCGTGGGGGCCTAAATCGTATTTTTAACCTAACTACTAGCTCGGATAACATTTTTGAGCGATTCTAAAGCCTGGCATGTTTTTTTTTTACCATTTTTAAGGGTTTCGTGAGCTCAGAAGCTGAAAACATCGAAGTACGAATTTTTGCGTCGGTTAATTGTTCGTGGGGGCCCAAATCGTATTTTTGGCCTAACTCCTGGCTCGGATAACATTTTTCAGCGATGCCAAAGCGTGAAATGTTTTTTTACCATTTCTAAGGGGTTCGATGCCCTAAGAAGCTGAAAATTTTGAAGTCCGATTTTTCGCGTCTGTTCTTTGTTCGCGAAGGCCCAAATCTTATTTTTGGCCTAACTACTAGCTCCGACAACATTTTTGAGCAATTCCAAAGCCTGATATGTTTTTTTTACCATTTTTAAGCGGTTCGTGAGCTTAGAAGCTGATGAACTCCGATTTTTCGCGTCGGTTCTTTGTTCGTGGGGGCCCAAATCATTATTTGGCCTAACTCCTAACTCGGATAACATTTTTGAGCCACTCCAAAGCGTGAGATTTTTTTTTTACCATTTTTAAGGGGTTCCTAAGCTCAGAAGTTGAAAATTTTGAAGACCGATATTTCGCTTCGGTTAATTGTTCGTGGGGGCCCAAATCGTATTTTTGGCCTCACTCCTTGCTCGGATAACATTTTTGAGCGATTCCAAAGCCTGGCATATTTTTTTACCATTTCTAAGGGGTTCGAGCGCTCAGAAGCTGAAAAATTGGAAGTCTGATGTTTCGCGTCGTTTATTTGTTCGTGGGGACCTAAATCTTGTTTTTGGCCTAACTCCTAGCTAGGATAACATTTTTCAGCGATTCCAAAGCCTACCATGTTTTGTTACCATTTATAAGGGGTTCAAGCCCTCAGAAGCACAAAATTTTGAAGTGCGATTTTTCGCGTCGGTTCTTTGTTACCAATTCGTATTTTTTGCCTAACTTCTAGCTCGGATAATATTTTGAGCGAATCTAAAGCGTGACATGTTTTTTTAACATCTCTAAGGGGTTCGAGCGCTTAGAAGCTGAAAATTTTGAAGCCTGATTTCTCGAGTAGGTTCTTTGTTCGTGGGGGCTCAAATCTTATTTTTCGCGTAATTCCTAGCTCAGATAACATTTTTGAGCGCTTCCAAAGCCTGACATGTTTTTTTACCAATTCTAAGGGGTTCAAGCCTTCAGAAGCTGAAAATTTTGAAGTCCGATGTTTCCCGTTGATTAATTGTTCGTGGGGGCCCAAATCGTATTTTTAGCCTAACTCCTAGCTCGGATAACATTTTTGAGCGATTCCAAAGTCTGACATGTTTTTTTACCGTTTTTAAGGGGTTAGAGCGCACATAAGCTTAAAATTTGAAGTCCGATGTTTCGGGTCGTTTAATTCTTCTTGGGGGCCCAAATCGTATTTTTGGCCTGACTCTTAGGTCGGATAACATTTTTGAGTGATTCCACAGTCTGACATGTTTTTTTGCCATTTCTAAGGGGTTCGAGCGCTAAGAAGCTGAAAATTTTCAAGTCTGATTTTTCGTGTTGTTTAATTGTTCATGGGGGCCTAAATCGTATTTTTGGCCTAACTCTTAGGTCGGATAACATTTTTGAGCGATTCCAAAGGCTGACATGTTTCTTTTACAAATTTTAAAGGGTATGTGAGCTCAAAAACTGAAAATTTTGAAGTCAGATGTTAAGCGTCGGTTTATTGTTCGTGGGTGCCCAAATCGTATTTTGAGCGATTCGAAAACCTGACATGTTTTTTTTTACCATTTCTTAGGGGTTCAAGCACACAGAAGCAAAAACAGTGAATTCCGATTTTACGCGTCTGTTCTTTGTTCGTGGGGGCCCAAATCGTATTTTTGGCCTAACTCCTAGCTCGGATAATATTTTTGAGCGATTCCAAAGCCTGACATGTTTTTTTACCATTTCTAAGGGGTTGGAGAGCTCAAAAGCAAAAAAAAATTGAAGTCCGATGTTTCGCTTCGGTTAATTGTTCGTGGGTTCCCAAATCATATTTTTTGCTTAACTCTTAGCTCGGATAACATTTTTGAGCGATTCCAAAGCCTGACATGTTTTTTTACCATTTCTAAGGGGTTCGAGCGCTCAGAACCTTAAAACATTGAAGTACGATTTTTCGCGTCGGTTAATTGTTCGTGGGGGCCCAAATCGTATTTTTGGCCTAACTCCTGGCTCGGATAGCATTTTTCATCGATTTCAAAACTTAATATGTTTTTATACCATTTCTAAGGGGTTCGAATCCCTGAGAAGCTGAAAATTTTGAAGTCCGATTTTTCGCGTCGTTTCTTTGTTCGAGGCGGCCCAAATCGTATTTTTAGCTTAACTACTAGCTCCGATAACATTTTTGTACGATTCCAAAGCCTGATATGTTTTTTTACCTTTTTTAAGGGGTTCGTGAGCTTAGAAGCTTAAAATTTTGAAGTCCGACTTTTCCTGTCGGTTGTTTGTTCGTGGGGGCCCAAATCAGTATTTGGCCTAACTCCTAACTCGGATAACATTTTTGAGCCACTCCAAAACGTGACATTGAGTTTTTTTTACCATTTTTAAGGGGTTCCTGAGCTCAGAAGTTGAAAATATTGAAGTCCGATTTTTCGCGTCGATTAATTGTTCGTGGGGGCCCAAATCGTATTTTTGGCATAACTGCTAGCTCGGATAACTTTTTTTAGCGATTCCAAAGCCTGACATATTTTTTACCATTTCTAAGGGGTTCGAGCGCTCAGAAGCTGAAAATTTTGAAGTCTGATGTTTTGCGTCGTTTAAATGTTCGTGGGGACCTAAATTTTATTTTTGGCCTAACTCCTAGCTCGAATAACATTTTTCAGCGATTCCCAAGCATGACATGTTTTTTTACCATTTCTAAGGGGTTCGAGCCCTCAGACGCACAAATTTTTGAAGTGCGATTTTTCTCGCCAGTTCTTTGTTTGCGGGGGCCCATATCGTATTTTTGCCTAACTCATAGCTCGGATAACATTTTTGAGCGATTCCAAAGCTTGACATGTGTTTTTACCATTTTTAAGGGGTTCGTGAGCTCAGAAGCTGAAAATATTGAAGTCCTATTTAACGCGTCTGTTAATTGTTCGTGGGGGCCCAAATCGTATTTTTGGCCTAACTCCTAGCTCGAATAACATTTTTGAGCGATTCCAAAGCCTGACATTTTTTTTTACCATTTCTAAGGGGTTCGAGCGCTCAGAAGCTTAAAATTTTGAAGTCCGATGTTTCCCGTCGTTTAATTGTATGTGGGAGCCAAAATCGTATTTTTGGAATAACTCTTAGCTCGAATAACATTTTTGAGCGATTCTAAAGCCTGACTTGTTTTTTTACCACTTCTAAGGGGTTCGAGTGCTGAGAAGCTGAAAATATTGAAGTCCCATTTTTCGCGTTGGTTCTTTGTTCGTGGGGACCTAAATCATATTTTTGGGCAGTCCTAACTCGGATAACATTTTTGAGCGAGTCCAAAGCCTAACATGTTTTTTTTGCCATTGCTAAGGGGACCGAGCACTCAGAAGCTGAAAAATATTGAATTCCGATTTTTCGCATCAGTTCTTTGTTCGTGTGGGCCCAAATCGTATTTTTAACCTAACTACTAGCTCGGATAACTTTTGTGAGCGATTCTAAAGCCTGACATGTTTGTTTTTAACATTTTTAAGGGTTTCGTGAGCTCAGAAGCTGAAAACATTGAAGTAAGATTTTTTGCGTCGGTTAATTGTTCGTGGAGGCCCAAATCGTATTTTTGGCCTAACTCCTGGCTCGGATAACATTTTTTAGCGATTCCAAAGCCTGACATGTTTTTTTACCATTTCTAAGGGGTTCGCTGCCCTAAGAAGCTAAAAATTTTGAAGTCCGGTTTTTCGCGCCTGTTCTTTGTTCGCGGGGGCCCAAATCTTATTTTTGGCCTAACTACTAGCTCCGATAACTTTTTTGACCGATTCTAAAGCCTGATATGATTTTTTACCATTTTTAAGGGGTTCGTGAGCTCAGAAACCGAAAATTTTGAAGTCCGATTTTTCGCGTCGGTTCTTTGTTCGTGGTGGCCCAAATCATTATTTGGCCTAACTCCTAACTCAGTTAACATTTTTGAGCCACTCAAAAGCGTGACATACTTTATTTACCATTTTTAAGGGGTGTAGGAGCTCAGAAGTTGAAAATATTGAAGTCCGATTTTTCGCGTCGGTTAATTGTTCGTGGGGGCCCAAATCATATTTTTGGCCTAACTCCTTGCTCGGATAACATTTTTGGGCGATTCGAAAGCCTGACGTATTTTTTTAACATTTCTAAGGCGTTCGAGCGCTCAGAAGCTGAAAAATTTGAAGTCTGATGTTTCGCGACGTTTAATTGTTCGTGGGGACCTAAATCTTATTTTTGGCCTAACTCCTAGCTCGGATAACATTTTTCAGCGATTCCAAAGCCTGACATTTTTTGTTACCATTTCTAACGGGTTCGAGCCCTAAGAAGTACAAAATTTTGAAGTGTTGTTTTTCGCTTCGGTTATTTGTTCGTGGGCGCCTATATCATATTTTTACCTAACTCCTAGCTCGGATTACATTTTTGAGCGATTCCGAAGCTTGACATGTGTTTTTACCATTTTTAAGGGGTTCGTGAGCTCAGAAGCTTAAAATATTGAAGTCCTATTTTTCACCTCGTTTCTTGGTTCGTTAGGGCCGAAATCGTATTTTTGGCCTAACTCCTAGGTCGGATAACATTTTTGAGCGATTCCAAAGCCTGAAATGTTTTTTTTACCAATTCTAAGTGATTCGAGCGCTCAGACGCTGAAAATATTGAAGTCAGATTTATCGCGTCGGTTCTTTGTTCGTGGGGGCCCAAATCATTATTTTGGCCTAACTCCTAACTCGGATAACATTTTTGATCCACTCCAAAACCTAACATGTTTTTTTTACCATCTTTAAGGGGTCGTGAGCTCAGAAGTTTTAAATATTGAAGTCCGATTTTTCGCGTCTGTTAATTATTCGTGGGGGCCCAAATCGTATTTTTGGCCTAACTCCTAGCTCCACTAACAGTTTTGAGCGATTCAAAAGCCTGACATGTTTTTTTACCATTTCTAAGGCTTTCGAGCACTCAGTAGCTGAAAATTTTTAAGTCCGATGTTTCGCGTCATTTAATTATTTGTGGGAGCCCAAATCGCATTTTTGGCTTAACTCTTAGCTCGGATAACATTTTTGAGCGATTCTACAGCCTCACATGTTTTTTTACCAATTCTAAGGGATTCGAGTGCTCATAATCTGAAAATATTGAAGTCCGATTTTTCGCGTCAGTTCTTTGTTCGTGGGGGCCCAAGTCGTATTTTTGGCCTAACTCCTGGCTCGGATAACATTTTTGAGCGATTCTAAAGCCTGACATGTGTTTTTACCATGTCTAAGGGTTTCGAGCGCTTAGAAGCTTAAAATTTTGAATTCCGATGTTTCGCGACGTTTAATTGTTCGTGAGGGCCCAAATCGTATTTTTGGCCTTACTCCTTGCTCGGATAACATTTTTGAGCGATTCCAAAGCCTGACATGTTTTTTTACCATTTCTAAGGGGTTCGAGCCCTCAGAAGCTGAAAATATTGAAGTCCGATTTTTTCGCGTTGGTTCTTTATTCGTAGGGGCCCAAATCGTATTTTTGGCGTAACTCCTAGCTCGAATAATATTTTTGAGCGATTCCAAAACCTGACATGTATTTTCCCCATTCCTAAGGAGGTCGAGTGCTCAAAAGTTGAAAATATTGAAGTCATATTTTTCGCGTCGGTTAATTAATCGTGGGGGCCCAAATCGTACTTTTGGCCTAACTCCTAGCTCGGATAACACTTTTGAGCGATTCCAAAGCATGACATTTTTTTTTACCATTTCTAAGAGGTTCGAGCGCTCAGAAGCTGAAAATTTTTAAGTCCGATGTTTCGCTTCGTTTAATTTTTTCATGGGAACCCAAATCGTATTTTGGGCTTAACTCTTAGCTCGGATAACATTTTTGAGCGATTCCTAAGCCTGACAAGTTTTTTTTTCCATTTCTAAGTGGTTCGAGTGTTCAGAAGCAGAAAATATTTAAGTCAGATTTTTCGCAGCGGTTCTTTTTTCGTGGGGCCGAAATCATATATTTTTGGCCTAACTCCTAACACGGATAACATTTTTGAGCCACACTAAAGCCTGACATGTGTTTTTTTACCTTTTTTCTGGGGTTTGTGAGCTCAGAAGTTGAAAATATTGAAGTTCAATTTTTCGCGTCGGTTAATTGTTCGTGGGGGCCCAAATCGTATTTCAGCCTAATTCGTAGCTCAGATAATATTTTTGAGCAATTCCAAAGTCTGACATAGTTTTTTTACCATTTCTAAGGGGTTCGAGCGCACATAAGCTGAAAATATTGAAGTTTGATGTTTCGCGTCGGTTAATTGTTCGTGGGGGCCCGAATCGTATTTTTGGCCTAACTCCTGGCTCGGATAACATTTTTGAGCGATTCCAAAGCCTGACAAGTTTTTTTTTACCATTTCTAAGGGGTTCGAGCGCTCAGAAGCTGAAAATTTTGAAGTGCAATCGCGTCGTTTAATTGTTCGTGGGGGCCCAAATCGTATTTTTTGCCTTACTCCTAGCTCGGATAGCATTTTTCAGCGATTCCAAAGCCTGACATGTTTTTTTACCATTTATAAGGGGTTCAAGGCTTCAAAAGCTGAAAATTTTGAAGTCCGATTTTTCGCGTCGGTTCTGTGTTCGTGGGGGCCTAAATCGTATTTTATGCCTAACTACTAGCTCGGATAACATTTGTGAGCGATTCAAAAGCCTGACATGTTTTTTTTTACAATTTTTAAGGGGTTCCTGAGCTCAGAAGCTGAATATATTGAAGTCCGATTTTTCACGTTGTTTCTTTGTTCGTTGGGGCCGAAATCGTATTTTTTGCCTAACTCATAGCTCAGATAACATTTTTGAGCGATTCCAAAGCCTACATGTTTTTTTTACCATTTTGAAGGGGCTCGAGTGCTCAGAAGCTGATAATTTTGAAGTCCGATATTTTGCGTCGGTTAATTCATCGTGGGGGCCCAAATCATATTTTTGGCCTAACTCTTAGCTCGGATAACATTTTTGAGCGATTCCATAGCCTGACATGTTTTTTTTGCCATTTTAAGGGGTTCGAGCGCTAAGAAGAAAAAATTTTTAAGTCAGATTTTGGCCTAACTCCTAACTTGGATAACATTTTTGAACCACGCCAAAGCCTGACATGTTTTTTTTACCATTTTTAAGGGGTTCATGAGCTCAGAAGCTGAAAATATTGAAGTCCGATTTTCCCGTCGGTTAATTGTTTATGGGGGCCCAAATCGTATTTTTGGCCTAACTCCTAACTCGGATAACATTTTTGAGCCACTCCAAAGCCTAACATGTTTTTTTTTACCATCTTTAAGGGGTCGTGAGCTCAGAAGGTGTAAATATTGAAGTCCGAATTTTCGCGTCTGTTAATTGTTCATGGGGGCCCAAATCGTATTTTTGGCCTAACTACTAGCTCAAATAATAGTTTTGAGCGATTCCAAAGC
Organism: Patellifolia procumbens; assembly: GCA_947645195.1. NCBI lineage: Eukaryota > Viridiplantae > Streptophyta > Magnoliopsida > Caryophyllales > Amaranthaceae > Patellifolia > Patellifolia procumbens. Next base: position 2,993,643 of record CANSGD010000953.1, read on the forward strand.
CTGACATGTTTTTTTACCATTTCTAACGCGTTCGAGCGCTCAGAAGCTGAAAATTTTGAAGTCCGATGTTTCGCGTCGTTTAATTGTTGGTGGGAGCCCAAATCGTATTTTTGGATTAATTCTTAGCTCGGATAACATTTTTGAGCGATTCTAAAGCCTGACATGTTTTTTTACCAATTCTAAGGGGTTCGAGTGCTCAGAAGCTGAAAATAATGAAGTCCCATTTTTGCGTCGGTTTTTTGTTCGGGGGGCCAAAATCATATTTTTGGCCAGTCCTAACTCGGATAATATTTTTGAGCGATTCCAAAGCCTAACATGTTATTTTGCCATTTATAAGGGGTTCGACCGCTAAGAAGCTGAAAATTTTGAAGTTCGACTTTTCGCGTCGGTTCTTTGTTAGTGGGGGCCCAAATTGTATTTTTGGCTTATCTCCTATTTCGAATAACATTTCTGAGCCACTCCAAAGCCTGACATGTTTTTTTTTTTACCATTTTTAAGGGGTTCGTGAGCTCATAAGCTGAAAATATTCAAGTCTAATTTTTCGCGTCAGTTCTTTGCTCGTGGGGGCCCAAGTCGTATTTTTGGCCTTAATCTTGGCTCGAATAACATTTTTGAGCGATTCCAAAGCCTCACATGTTTTTTTACCATTTTTAAGGGGTTCGAGCGCTCAGAAGCTGAAAATTTTGAAGTATGATTTTTCGCGTCGTTTAATTGTTCGTAGGGCCCAAATTGTATTTTTGGATTAACTCTTAGCTCGGATAACATTTTTCAGCAATTTCAAAGCCTGACATGTTTTTTTACCATATCTAAGGGGTTCGAGTGCTCAGAAGCTGAAAATATTGAAGTCCAATTTTTTGCGTCGGTTCTTTGTTTGTGGGGGCCCAAATCGTATTTATTGTCTAACTTATTACGCGGATAACATTTTTGAGTGATTCCAATGCCTGACATGTTTTTTTACCATTTCTAAGGGGTTCGAGCACTCATAAGCTGAAAATTTTGAAGTCCGATGTTTCTCGTCGTTTAATTGTTCGTGGGGGCCCAAATCGTATTTTTGGATTAACTCCTAGCTCGGATAACATTTTTGAGTGATTCCAAAGTCTGACATGTTTTTTTTTCCATTTCTAAGGGGTTCAGGCGCTAAGAAGCTTAAAATTTTGAAGTCCGATTTATTCCGTCAGTTCTTTGTTCGTGGGGGCCCAAATTGTAGTTTTGGCCTAACTCCTAACTCGGATAACATTTTTGTGCCACACCAAAGCCTGACAAATTTTCTTTAACCATTTTTAAGGGGTTCGTGATCTCAGAAGCTTAAAATATTGAAGTCCGATTTTCGCGTTGGTTCTTTGTTTGTGGGGGCCCAAATCTTATTTTGGCGTAACTCTTAGCTCGGATAATATTTTTGAGCGATTCCAAAACCTGACATGTTTTTTCACCATTCCTAAGGGGTTCGAGTGCTCACAAGTAGAAAAATTTTAAGTCTGATTTTTCGCGTCGGTTCTTTGTTCTTGGGGCCCCAAATTGTATTTTTGACCTTACTAATAGCTCGGATAACATTTTTGAGAGATTCTAAAGGCTGGTATTTTTTTTTTACCATTTAAGAGGTTCGTGAGCTCGGAAGCTGAAACATTGAAGTACAATTTTTCGCTTCGGTTAATTTATCGTGGGGACCCAAATCGTATTTTCGTCCTAACTCTTAGGTCGAATAACATTTTTGAGCGATTCCAAAGCCTGACATGTTTTTTTACCATTTCTAAGGGGTTCGAGCGCTCAGAAGCTGAAAATTTTGAAGTCTGATGTTTCGCGTCGTTTAATTGTTCGTAGGGGCCCAAATCGTACTTTTGGCCTATCTCCTAACTCGGATAACACTTTTGAGCGATTCCAAAGCCTGACATGTTTTTTTACCATTTCTAAGAAGTTCGAGGGCTCAGAAGCTGAAAATTTTGAAATCCGATGTTTCGCGCCGTTTAATTTTTTCGTGGGAGCCCAAATCGTATTTTTGTCTTAACTCTTAGCTCGGATAACATTTTTGAGCGATTCCAAAGCCTGACATGTTTTTTTGCCATTTCTAAGTGGTTCGAGTGCTCAGAAGCAGAAAATATTTAAGTACCATTTTTCGCGTCGGTTCTTTGTTCGTGGGGGCCCAAATCGTAATTTTGGCCAGTCCTACCTCGGATAATATTTTTGAGCGATTCCAAAGCCTGACAAGTTTTTTTTGCCATTTTAAGGGGTTCGAGCGCTAAGAAGATGAAAATTTTGAAGTCAGATTTTTCGCGTCAGTTCTTTGTTCGTGGGGGCCCAAATCATATTTTTGTTTTAATTCCTAACTCGGATAACATTTTTGAGCCACACCAAAGCCTGACATGTTTATTTTTTTACCATTTTTCTCGGGTTCGTGAGCTCAGAAGTAGAAAGTATTGAAGTTCAATTTTTCGCGTCAGTTAATTGTTTGTGGGGGCCCAAATCGTATTTTCGGCCTAATTCCTAGCTCGGATAATATTTTTAAGCGATTCAAAAGTCTGACATGTTTTTTTTACCATTTCTAAGGGATTCGAGCGCACAGAAGCTGAAAATATTGAAGTGCGATGTTTCGTGTCGGTTAATTGTTCATGGGGGCCCAAATCGTATTTTTGGCCTAACTCCTAGCTCGGATAACACTTTTGAGCGATTCCAAAGCATGACATGTTTTTTTTACCATTTCTAAGAGGTTCGAGCGTTCAGAAGCTGAAAATTTTTAAGTCCGATGTTTCGCGTCGTTTAATTTTTTCGTGGGAGCCCAAATCGTATTTTTGGCTAAACTCTTAGCTCGGATAACATTTTTGAGCGATTCCAAAGCCTGACTGGTTTGTTTTCCATTTCTAAGTGGTTCGAGTGTTCAGAAGCAGAAAATATTAAAGTCAGATTTTTCGCGACGGTTCTATGTTCGTGGGGGCCCAAATCGTATTTTTGGCCTAACTCCTAACACGGATAACATTTTTGAGCCACACCAAAGCCTGACATAATTTTTTTTACCATTTCTAAGGGGTTCGAGCGCACATAAGCTGAAAATATTGAAGTGCGATGTTTCGCGTCGGTTAATTGTTCGTGGGGGCCCGAATCGTATTTTTGGCCTAACTCCTGGCTCGGATAACATTTTTGAGCGATTCCAAAGCCTGACATGTTTTTTTTTACCATTTCTAAGGGGTTCGAGCGCTCAGAAGCTGAAAATTTTGAAGTGCAATGTTTCGCGTCGTTTAATTGTTCGTGGGGGCCCAAATCGTATTTTTGGCCTAACTCTTTGCTCGGATAGCATTTTTCAGCGATTCCAAAGCCTGACATGTTTTTTTACCATTTATAAGGGGTTCGAGACTTCAAAAGCTGAAAATTTTGAAGTCCGATTTTTCGCGTTGGTTCTATGTTCGTGGGGGCCTAAATCGTATTTTCTGCCTAACTACTAGCTCGGATAACATTTGGGAGCGATTCAAAAGCCTGACATGTTTTTTTTTACTATTTTTTAGGGGTTCTTGAGCTCAGAAGCTGAAAATATTGAAGTTCGATTTTTCGCGTCGTTTCTTTGTTCGTTGGGGCCGAAATCGTATTTTTTTCCTAACTCATAGCTCGGATTACATTTTGAGCGATTCCAAAGCCTGACATGTTTTTTTTTTACCATTTTTAAGGGGCTCGAGTGCTCAGAAGCTGATAATTTTGAAGTCCGATTTTTTGCGTCGGTTAATTCATCGTGGGGGCCTAAATCAAATTTTTGGCCTAACTGTTAGCTCGGATAACATTTTTGAGCGATTCAAAAGTCTGATATGCTTTTTTTACCAATTCTAAGGGGTTCGAGCACTCAGAAGCTAAAACTTTTGAAGTCCGATGTTTCGCGTCGTTTATTTGTTCGTGGGGGCCCAAATCGCATTTTTGGCCTAACTCTTAACTTGGATAACATTTTTGAACCACGCCAAAGCCTGACATGTTTTTTTTACCATTTTTAAGGGGTTAATGAGCTCAGAAGCTGAAAATATTGAAGTCCGATTTTCCCGTCGATTATTTGGTCGTGGGGGCCCAAATCGTATTTTTGACCTAACTCCTAACTCGGATAACATTTTTGAGCCACTCCAAATCCTAACATGTTTTTTTTACCATCTTTAAGGGGTCGTGAGCTCAGAAGGTGAATATATTGAAGTCCGATTTTTCGCGTCTGTTAATTGTTCATGGGGGCCCAAATCGTATTTTTGTCCTAACTGCTAGCTCAAATAATAGTTTTGAGCGATTCCAAAGCCTGACATGTTTTTTGTATACCATTTTTAACGCGTTCGAGCGCTCAGAAGCTGAAAATTTTTGAAGTCAGATGTTTCGCGTCGTTTAATTGTTTGTGGGAGCCCAAATCGTATTTTTGGATTAATTCTTAGCTCGGATAACATTTTTAAGCTATTCTAAAGCCTGACATGTTTTTTTACCAATTCTAAGGGGTTCGACTGCTCAGAAGCTGAAAATATTTCCCATTTTTCGCGTCGGTTTTTTGTTCGAGGGGCCCAAATCATATTTTTGGCCAGTCCTAACTCGGATAACATTTTTGAGCGATGCCAATGCCTGACATGTTTTTTTGCCATTTCTAAGGGGTTCGACCGCTAAGAAGTTGATTATTTTTAAGTTCGACTTTTCGCGTCGGTTCTTTGTTAGTGGGGGCCCAAATTGTATTTTTGGCTTATCTCCTATTTCGGATAACATTTTTGAGCCACACCAAAGCCTGAAATGTTTTTTTTTACCATTTTTAAGGGGTTCGTGAGCTCATAAGCTGAAAATATTGAAGTCCGATTTTTCGCGTCAGTTCTTAGTTCGTGGGGGCCCATGTCGTATTTTTGGCCTTAATCCTTGCTCGAATAACATTTTTAAGCGATTCCAAAGCCTGACATGTTTTTTTACCATGTCTAACGGTTTCGAGCGCTCAAAAGTTGAAAATTTTGAAGTCCGATGTTTCTCGTCGTTTAATTGTTCGTGGGAGCCCAAATCGTATTTTTGGCCTAACTCCTGGCTCGGATAACATTTTTGAGCGATTCCAAAGCCTGACATGTTTTTTTTTACCATTTTTAAGGGGTTCGAGCGCTCAGAAGCTGAAAATTTTGAAGTCCCAATTTTTCCTTTAGTTCTTTGTTCGTGGGGGCCCAAATTGTATTTTTGGCCTAACTCCTAACTCGGATAACATTTTTAAGCCACACCAAAGCCTGACATGTTTTCTTTAACCATTTTTACGGGGTTCGTGATCTCAGAAGCTGAAAATATTGAAGTCCGATTTTTCGCGTTGGTTCTTTGTTCGTGGGGGCCCAAATCTTATTTTGGCGTAACTCCTAGCTCGGATAATATTTTTGAGCGATTCCAAAACCTGACATGTTTGTTCACCATTCCTAAGGGGTTCGAGTGCTCAGAAGTTGAAAAATTTTAAGTCCGATTTTTCGCGTCGGTTCGTTGTTCGTGGGGCCCCAAATTGTATTTTTGACCTTACTACTAGCTCGGATAACATTTTTTAGAGATTTTAAAGGCTGGTATTTTTTTTTTTACCATTTAAGGGGTTCGTGAGCTCAGAAGCTGAAAACATTGAAGTACGATTTTTCGCGTCGGTTAATTGATCGTGGGGGCCAAAATCGTATTTTTGGCCTGACTCCTAGCTCGGATAAGATTTCTCAGCGATTCCAAAGCCTGACATGTTTTTTTTACCATTTCTAAGGGGTTCGAGCCCTCAGAAGCTGAAAACTATTGAAGTGCGATTTTTCGCGTCGGTTTATTATTCGTGGGGGCCCAAATCGTATTTTTGGCCTAACTCTTAGCTAGGATAACATTTTTAGCTATTCCAAAGCCTGACATGTTTTTTTTACCATTTCTAAGGGGTTGAGGCGCACAAAAGCTGAAAAAATTCCAGTCCAATTTTTCGGGTCGGTTCATTGTTCGGGGCCCAAATTGTATTTTTGGCCTAACTCCTAGATCGGATAACATTTTTGAGCGATTCCAAAGCCTGACATATTTTTCTTACCATTTCTAAGGGGTTCAAGCGCTCAGAAGATGAAAATTTCAAAGTGTGATTTTTCGCATCAGTTCTTTGTTCGTGGGGGCCCAAATCATTATTTGGCCTAACTCCTAACTCGGATAACAATTTTGAGCCACTCCAAAGCCTCACATGTTTTTTTTTACGATTTTTGAGCTTAGAAGTTGAAAATATTGAAGTCCAATTTTTCGCGTCGGTTAATTAATCGTGGGGACCCAAATCGTATTTTCGTCCTAACTCCTAGGTCGAATAACATTTTTGAGCGATTCCAAACCTTGACATGTTTTTTTACCATTTCTAAGGGTCGAGCGCTCAGAAGCTGAAAATTTTTAAGTCCGATGTTTCGCGTCGTTTAATTGTTCGTAGGGGCCCAAATCGTACTTTTGGCCTAACTCCTAGTTCAGATAACACTTTTGAGCGATTCCAAAGCCTGACATGGTTTTTTTGCCATTTCAAGGGGTTCGAGCGCTAAGAAGATGAAAATTTTGAAGTCAGATTTTTCGCGTCAGTTCTTTGTTCGTGGGGCCCAAATCATATTTTTGGCCTAATTCCTAACTCAGATAACATTTTTGAGCCACACCAAAGCCTGACATGTTTATTTTTTTACCATTTTTCTGGGGTTCGTGAGCTCGGAAGTTGAAAATATTGAAGTTCAATTTTTCGCGTCGGTTAGTTGTTCGTGAGGGCCCAAATCGTATTTTCGGCCTAATTCCTAGCTCGGATAATATTTTTGAGCGATTCCAAAGTCAGACATGTTTTTTTTTACCATTTCTAAGGGATTCGAGCGCACAGAAGCTGAAAATATTGAAGTGCGATGTTTCGCGTCGGTTAATTGTTCGTGGGGGCCCAAATCGTATTTTAGCCTAACTCCTGGCTCGGATAACGTTTTTCAGCGATTCCAAAGCCTGACATGTTTTTTTTACTATTTCTAAGGGGTTCGAGGGCTCAGAAGCTGAAAATTTTTAAGTGCAATGTTTCGCGTCGTTTAATTGTTCGTGGGGGCCCAAATCGTATTGTTTGCCTAACTCCTAGCTCGGATAGCATTTTTCAGCGATTCTAAAGCCTGACAAGTTTTTTTTACCATTTATAAGGGGTTCGAGGCTTCAGAAGCTGAAAATTTTGCAGTCCGATTTTTCGCGTCGGTTCTGTGTTCGTTGGGGCCCAAATTGCATTTTATGCCTAACTACTAGCTCGGATAATATATGTGAGCGATTCAAAAGCCTGCCATGGTTTTTTTTATAACCATTTTTAAGGGGTTCGTGAGCTCAGAAGCTGAAAATATTGAAATCCGAATTTTCGCGATGTTTCTTTGTTTGTTGGGGCCGAAATCGTATTTTTTGCCTAACCCATAGCTCGGATAACATTTTTGAACGATTCCAAAGCCTGACAGGTTTTTTCACCATTTTTAAGGGGTTCGAGGGCTCAGAAGCTGAAATTTTGAAGTCCGATTTTTCGCGTCAGTTAATTCATCGTGGGGGCCCAAATCATATTTTTGGCCTAACTCTTAGCTCGGATAACATTTTTGAGCGATTCCAAAGTCTGATATGCTTTTTTTTACCAATTCTACGGGGTTCGAGCACTCAGAAGCTAAAACTTTCGAAGTCCGATTTTTCGCGTCGGTTATTTGTTCGTGGGGGCCCAAATGGCATTTTTGGCCTAACTCCAAACTTGGATAACATTTTTGCACCACATCAAAGCCTGTCATGTTTTTTTTACCATTTTTAAGGGGTTCGTGAGCTCAGAAGCTGAAAATAGTAAAGTCCGATTTTTCGCGTCGGTTAATTGTTCGTGGGGGCCCAAATCGTATTTTTGGCTTAACTCCTAACTCGGATAACATTTTTGAGCCACACCAAAACCTGATGTGTTTTATTTACCATTTTAAGGTGATCGTCAGCTCAGAAGATGAAAATATTGAAGTCTGATTTTTCGCGGCACTTAATTGTTCTTGGGATCCTAAATCGTATTTTTGGCCTAACTCCTGTCTCGGATAACATTTTTGAGGGATTCCAAAGCCTGACATGTTTTTTTACCATTTCTAAGGGGGTGAAGTGCTCAGAAGCTTAAAATTTTTAAGTCCGATTTTTCGCGTCGGTTCTTTGTTCGTGGGGGCCCAAAATTATTTTTGGCCTAACTACTATCTCGGAAAACATTTTTGAGCGATTCCTAAGCCTGACATGGTTTTTTTTACCATTTTTAAGGGGTTCGTGATCTCAGAAGTTTAAAATATTGAAGTCCGATTTTATTCGCGTTGGTTCTTTGTTCGTAGGGGCCAAATCGTATTTTTGGTGTAACTCCTAGCTCGGATAATATTTTTGAGCGATTCCAAAGCCTGACATGTTTTTTTACCAGTCCTAAGGGGTTCGAGTGCTCAGAAGTTGAAAATTTCAAATCCAATTTTATGGGTCGGTTCTTTGTTCGTGGGGGCCCAAATCGTATTTTTTGCCTAACTACTAGCTCAGATAACTTTTTTGGGCGATTCTAATGGCTCGCATGTTTTTTTACCATTTTTAAGAGGTTCGTGAGCTCAGAAGCTGAATATTTTAAGTCCGATTTTTCGTGTCCGTTTGTTGGTCGTGGGGGCCCAAATCGTATTTTTGGCCTAACTCTTAGATCGGATAACATTTTTGAGCGATTCCAAAGTCTGATATGCTTTTTTTACCAATTCTAAGGGGTTCGAGCACTCAGAAGTTAAAACTTTTGAAGTCTTATTTTTCGCTTCGGTTATTTGTTCGCTGGGGCCCAAATCGCATTTTTGGCCTAACTCCTAACTTGGATAACATTTTTGAACCACACCAAAGCCTGACATGTTTTTTTTTTACCATTTTTAATGGTTTGATTAGCTCAGAAGGTAAAAATATAGAAGTGCGATGTTTCGCGTCGGTTAATTGTTCATGGGGGCCCAAATCGTATTTTTGGCCTAACTCCTGGGTCGGATAACATTTTTGAGCGATTCCAAAGCCTGACATGTTTTTTTACCATTTATAAGGGGTTCGAGGCTTCAGAAGCTGAAAATTTTGTAGTCCGATTTTTCGTGTCGGTTCTTTGTTCGTGGGGGCCTTAATCGTATTTTATGCCTAACTACTAGCTCGGATAACATTTGTGAGCGATTCAAAAGCCTGACATGGTTTTTTTTTACCATTTTTAAGGGCTTCATAAGCTCAGAAGCTGAAATTTTTATGTCCGATTTTTCGCGTCGGTAAATTCATCGTGGGGGCCCAAAACATATTTTTGGCCTAACTCTTAGCTCGGATAACATTTTTGAGCGATTCCAAAGTCTGATATTCTTTTGTTTACCAATTCTAAGGGGTTCGAGCACTCAGAAGCTAAAACTTTTGAAGTCCTATTTTTCGCGTCGGTTATTTGTTCGTGGGGGCCCAAATCGCATTTTTGGCCTAACTCCTAACTTGGATAACATTTTTGAACCACACCAAAGCCTGTCATGTTTTTTTTACCATTTTTAAGGGTTTCATGAGCTTTGAAGCTGAAAATGTTGAAGTCCGATTTTTCGCGTTGGTTAATTGTTCGTGGAGGCCCAAATCGTATTTTTGGTTTAACTCCTAACTCGGATAACATTTTTGAGCCACACCAAAGCCTGACATGGTTTTTTACCATTTTATGGGGTTCGTCAGCTCAGAAGATGAAAATATTGAAGTCCGATTTTTCGTGTCAGTTCATTGGTCGTGGGGGCTTAAATCGTATTTTTTGCCTAACTCCTGTCTCGGATAACATTTTTGAAAGATTCCAAAGCCTGGCATGTTTTTTTACCATTTCGAAGGGGTTGAGCGCACAAAAGTTGAAAAAATTCAAGTCCAATTTTTCGCTTCGGTTCTTTGTTCGTGGGGGCCCAAATCGTAATTTTGGGCAAACTCCTCTCTCGGAAACATTTTTGAGCGATTCGAAAGCCAAGCATATTATATTTACCATTTATAAGGGGTTTGAGCGCTCAGAAGCTGAAAATTTTGAAGTCCGATTTTTCGCGTCGGTTCTTTGTTCGTGGGGGCCCAGATCATTATTTGGCCTAATTCCTAACTCGGATAACTCCTAACCAGAAATGTTTTTTTTTTATACCATTTTTAAGGGTTTAATGAGCTCAGAAGTTGACAATCTTGAAGTCCATTGTTTCGCGTCGGTTAATTGTTCGTGGGGGCCCAATTCGTATTTTCGGCCTAACTCCTAGCTCGGATAATATTTTTGAGCGATTACAAAGCCTGACATGGTTTTTTACCATATCTAAGGGGTTCGAGCGCTCAGAAGCTGAAAATTTTGAAGTCCGATGTTTCGCGTCGTTTAATTGTTCGTGGGGGACCAAATCGTATTTTTGGCCAAACTCTTAGCTCGGATAACATTTTTCAGCGATTCCAAAGCCTGAAATGTTTTTTTACCATTTATAACGGGTTCGAGGCTTCAGAAGCTGAAAATTTTGAAGTCCGATTCTTCATGTCGGTTCTTTGATCGTGGGGGCCCAAATCGTATTTTTGGCCTAACTTCTAGATCGGAAATGTTTTTTGAGCGATTCCTAAACCTGACATGGTTTTTTTTACTATTTTTAAGGGATGGTGATCTCAGAAGCTTAAAATATTGATGTCCGATTTTTCGAGTTGGCTTTTTGTTCGTGAGGGCACAAATCTTATTTTTGGCCTAACTCCAAGCTCAGATAAAATTTTAGAGCGATTCCAAAGCCTGTCATGGTTTTTTTTACCATTTTTAAGGGGTTCGTGAGCTCAGATGAGAATATATCTTAGTCCAATTTTTCGCTTGGTTTTTTTGTTCGTTGGGGCCGAAATCGTATTTTTGGCCTAACTCATAGCTCGGATAACATTTTTGAGCGATTCCAAAGCTTGAAATGGTTTTTTTTACCATTTTTAAGGGGTTCGTGAGCTCAGAACCTGAATATTTTGAAGTCTGATTTTTCGTGTCCGTTTGTTGGTTGTCGGGGCCTTAATCGTATTTTTGGCCTAACTCTTAGGTCGGATAACATTTTTGAGCGATTCCAAAGCCTGACATTTTTTTTACCATTGCTAAGGGGTTGAGCGCACAAAAGCTGAAAAAAATTCAAGTCCAATTTTTCGCTTCGGTTCTTTGTTCGTGGGGGCCCAAATCGTATTTTTGGCCTAACTCCTAGCTCAGATAACATTTTTGGGCGATTCCTTAGCCTGGCATATTTTTTTACCGTTTATAAGGGGTTTGAGCGCTCAGAAGCTGAAAATTTGAAGTCCGATTTGTCGCTTCGGTTCTTTGTTCGTGGGAGCCCAAATCATTATTTGGCCTAACTTCTAACTTGGATAACATTTTTTAGACACTCCATAGCCTGACATGTTTTTTTTTTGACCATTTTTGAGGGTTTCATGAGCTCAGAAGTTGACAATCTTGAAGTCCAATTTTTCGCGTCGGCTAATTGTTCGTGGGGGCCCAAATCGTATTTTCGGCCTAACTCCTAGCTCGGATAACATTTTTGAGCGCTTCCAAAGTCTGACATGTTTTTTTACCGTTTCTAAGGGGTTCAAGCGGTCATAAGGTGAAAATTTTGAAGTTCGGTGTTTCCCGTCAATTAATTGTTCGGTGGGGCCCAAATCGCAGTTGTTGCCTAACTCTTAGCTCGGAAAACATTTTTGAGCGATTCCAAAGCCTGACATATTTTTTTTACCATTTGTAAGGTGTTAGCAATCTCATAGGCTTAAAAATTTGAAGTCCGATTTTTCGCGTCGGTTCTTTGCTCGTTGGGGCCAAAATCATTATTTTGCCTAACTCCTAAGTGGGATAACATTTGTGAGCCACGCTAAGGGCTGACATGTTTTTTAACCATTTTTAAGGGGTAAAAGTTGAAAATATGGAAGTCTGATTTTTTGTGTCGGTTAATTGTTCTTGGGGGCCCAAATCGTATTTTAGGCCTAACTCCTAGATCGGATAACATTTTTGAGTGATTCCAAATCCTGACATGTTTTTTCACCGTTTCTAAGAGGTTCGAGCGCTAAGAAGCTTAAAATTTTGAAGTCTACTTTTTCGCGTCGGTTCTTTGTTCGTGGGTGCCCAAATCGTATTTTTGGCATAACTCCTAACTCGGATAACATTTTTGAGCCACACCTAAGCCTGACATGTTTTTTTTACCATTTTTAAGGGGTTCGTGAGCTCAAAAGTTGAAAATATTGAAGTCCAATTTTTCGCGTCGGTTAATTGTTCGTGGGGGCCCAAATCATTATTTGGCCTAACTCCAAACACGGAGAACATTTTTGAGACACTCCAAAGCCTGACATGTTTTTTATACCATTTTTAAGGGTTTCGTGAGCTCAGAAGTTGACAATATTGAAGTCCAATTTTTCTGGTCGTTTAATTGTTCGTGGGGGCTCAAATCGTATTTTTGCCGAACTCCTAGCTCGGATAACATTTTTAAGCGATCCAAAGCCTGACATGTTTTTTTTACCATTTCTAAGAGGTTCGAGCCCTCAGAAGATGAAAATTTGAAGTCCGATTTTTCGTGTCGGTTAATTGTTCGTGGGGGCCCAAATCTTATTTTTGGCCGAACTCCTAACTCGGTTAACATTTTTGAGCCACACCAAAGACTGACGTGTTTTATGACCATTTTAAGGGGTTCGTCAGCTGTGAAGCAGGAAATATTGAAGTCCGATTTTTCGCGTCGGTTAATTGTTAGTGGGGGCCCAAAGCGTATTTTTGGCCTAACTCCTGTCTCGGATAACATTTTTGAACGATTCAAAAGCCTGACTTGTTTTTTTTTATCATTTTAGGGGGTTCGTGAGCTCAGAAGCAGGAAATTTTGAAGTCCGATTTTTCGCGTCGGTTGATTGTTGTTGGGGGCCGAAATTTTGTTTTTGGCCTAACTCTTAGGTCGGATAACATTTTTGACCAATTCCAAAGCGTGACATGTTTTTTCTACCATTTCTAAGGGGTTCGAGTGCACAGAAGCTGAAAATATTGAATTCCAATTTTTCGAGTCGGTTTTTTGTCCGTGCGGGCCTGAATCGTATTTTTTGGCCTGACTCCTGGCTCGGATAACATTTTTGAGAGATTCAAAAACCTGCCATGTTTTTTTATCATTTCTATGGGGTTCAAGCGCACAGAAGCTGAAAATATTGAAGTCTGATTTTTCGCTGCGGTTCTTTGTTCGTGAGGGCCCAAATCGTATTTTTCGCCTAACTCCAAGCTCGGATAACATTTTTGAGCGATTCCAAAGCCTGACATGGTTTTTTTTACCATTTCTAAGGGGTTCGTGATCTCAGAAGCTTAAAATATTGATGTCCGATTTTTCGAGTTGGCTCTTTGTTCGTGAGGGCACAAATCGTATTTTTGGCCTAACTCCAAGCTCAGATAAAATTTTAGAGCGATTCCAAAGCCTGTCATGGTTTTTTTTACCATTTTTAAGGGGTTCGTGAGCTCAGATGAGAATATATCTTAGTCCAATTTTTCGCTTGGTTTTTTTGTTCGTTGGGGCCGAAATCGTATTTTTGGCCTAACTCATAGCTCGGATAACATTTTTGAGCGATTCCAAAGCTTGAAATGGTTTTTTTTACCATTTTTAAGGGGTTCGTGAGCTCAGAACCTGAATATTTTGAAGTCTGATTTTTCGTGTCCGTTTGTTGGTTGTCGGGGCCTTAATCGTATTTTTGGCCTAACTCTTAGGTCGGATAACATTTTTGAGCGATTCCAAAGCCTGACATTTTTTTTACCATTGCTAAGGGGTTGAGCGCACAAAAGCTGAAAAAAATTCAAGTCCAATTTTTCGCTTCGGTTCTTTGTTCGTGGGGGCCCAAATCGTATTTTTGGCCTAACTCCTAGCTCAGATAACATTTTTGGGCGATTCCTTAGCCTGGCATATTTTTTTACCGTTTATAAGGGGTTTGAGCGCTCAGAAGCTGAAAATTTGAAGTCCGATTTGTCGCTTCGGTTCTTTGTTCGTGGGAGCCCAAATCATTATTTGGCCTAACTGCTAACTCGGATAACATTTTTTAGACACTCCATAGCCTGACATGTTTTTTTTTTGACCATTTTTGAGGGTTTCATGAGCTCAGAAGTTGACAATCTTGAAGTCCAATTTTTCGCGTCGGCTAATTGTTCGTGGGGGCCCAAATCGTATTTTCGGCCTAACTCCTAGCTCGGATAACATTTTTGAGCGCTTCCAAAGTCTGACATGTTTTTTTACCGTTTCTAAGGGGTTCAAGCGGTCATAAGGTGAAAATTTTGAAGTCCGGTGTTTCCCGTCAATTAATTGTTCGTGGGGGCCCAAATCGCAGTTGTTGCCTAACTCTTAGCTCGGAAAACATTTTTGAGCGATTCCAAAGCCTGACATATTTTTTTTACCATTTGTAAGGTGTTAGCAATCTCATAGGCTTAAAAATTTGAAGTCCGATTTTTCGCGTCGGTTCTTTGCTCGTTGGGGCCAAAATCATTATTTTGCCTAACTCCTAAGTGGGATAACATTTGTGAGCCACGCTAATGGCTGACATGTTTTTTAACCATTTTTAAGGGGTAAAAGTTGAAAATATGGAAGTCTGATTTTTTGTGTCGGTTAATTGTTCTTGGGGGCCCAAATCGTATTTTAGGCCTAACTCCTAGATCGGATAACATTTTTGAGTGATTCCAAATCCTGACATGTTTTTTCACCGTTTCTAAGAGGTTCGAGCGCTAAGAAGCTTAAAATTTTGAAGTCTACTTTTTCGCGTCGGTTCTTTGTTCGTGGGTGCCCAAATCGTATTTTTGGCATAACTCCTAACTCGGATAACATTTTTGAGCCACACCTAAGCCTGACATGTTTTTTTTACCATTTTTAAGGGGTTCGTGAGCTCAAAAGTTGAAAATATTGAAGTCCAATTTTTCGCGTCGGTTAATTGTTCGTGGGGGCCCAAATCATTATTTGGACTAACTCCAAACACGGAGAACATTTTTGAGACACTCCAAAGCCTGACATGTTTTTTATACCATTTTTAAGGGTTTCGTGAGCTCAGAAGTTGACAATATTGAAGTCCAATTTTTCTGGTCGTTTAATTGTTCGTGGGGGCTCAAATCGTATTTTTGCCGAACTCCTAGCTCGGATAACATTTTTAAGCGATCCAAAGCCTGACATGTTTTTTTTTACCATTTCTAAGAGGTTCGAGCCCTCAGAAGATGAAAATTTGAAGTCCGATTTTTCGTGTCGGTTAATTGTTCGTGGGGGCCCAAATCGTATTTTTGGCCGAACTCCTAACTCGGTTAACATTTTTGAGCCACACCAAAGACTGACGTGTTTTATGACCATTTTAAGGGGTTCGTCAGCTGTGAAGCAGGAAATATTGAAGTCCGATTTTTCGCGTCGGTTAATTGTTAGTGGGGGCCCAAAGCGTATTTTTGGCCTAACTCCTGTCTCGGATAACATTTTTGAACGATTCAAAAGCCTGACTTGTTTTTTTTATCATTTTAGGGGGTTCGTGAGCTCAGAAGCAGGAAATTTTGAAGTCCGATTTTTCGCGTCGGTTGATTGTTGTTGGGGGCCGAAATTTTGTTTTTGGCCTAACTCTTAGGTCGGATAACATTTTTGACCAATTCCAAAGCGTGACATGTTTTTTTACCATTTCTAAGGGGTTCGAGTGCACAGAAGCTGAAAATATTGAATTCCAATTTTTCGCGTCGGTTTTTTGTCCGTGCGGGCCTGAATCGTATTTTTTGGCCTGACTCCTGGCTCGGATAACATTTTTGAGAGATTCAAAAACCTGCCATGTTTTTTTATCATTTCTATGGGGTTCAAGCGCACAGAAGCTGAAAATATTGAAGTCTGATTTTTCGCTGCGGTTCTTTGTTCGTGAGGGCCCAAATCGTATTTTTCGCCTAACTCCAAGCTCGGATAACATTTTTGAGCGATTCCAAAGCCTGACATGGTTTTTTTTACCATTTCTAAGGGGTTCGTGATCTCAGAAGCTGAAAATATTGAAGTCCTATTTTTTCGCGTTGGTTCTTTGTTCGTAGGGGCCCAAATCGTATTTTTGGCGTAACTCCTAGCTCGGATAATATTTTTGAGCGATTACAAAGCCTGACATATTTTTTTACCATTCCTAAGGGGTTCGAGTGCTCAGAAGTTGAAAATTTGAAATCCGATTTTTCACGTCGGTTCATTGTTCGTGGGGGCCCAAATCGTATTTTTTGCCAAACTACTAGCTCAGATAACTTTTTTAAGCGATTCTAAAGGCTCGCATGTTTTTTTTACCATTTTTAAGGGTTCGTGAGCTCAGAAGCTCAATATTTTGAAGTCCGATTTTTCGTGTCAGTTTGTTGGTCGTGGGGGCTTAAATCGTATTTTTGGCCTAACTCTTAGCTCGGATAACATTTTTGAGCAGGACATTTTTTTTACCATTTCTAAGGGGTTGAGCGCACTAAAGTTGAAAAAATTCAAGTCCAATTTTTCGCTTCGGTTCTTTGTTCGTGGGGGCCCAAATCGTAATTTTGGACTAACTCCTAGCTCGGATAAGATTTTTGAGCGATTCGAAAGCCTAGCATTTTTTTTTTTACCATTTATAAGGGGTTTGAGCGCTCATAAGCTGAAAATTTTGAAGTCCGATTTTTCGCGTCGGTTCTTTGTTCGTGGGGGCCCAAATCATTATTTTGCCTAACTCCTAACTCGGATAACATTTTTGAGACACTCCAAAGCCTAACATGTTTTTTTTTTACCATTTTTAAGGGTTTCATTAGCTCAGAAGTTGACAATCTTGAAGTCCAATTTTTCGCATCGGTTAATTGTTCGTGGGGGCCCAATTCGTATTTTAGGCCTAACTCCTAGCTCGGATAATATTTTTGAGCGATTCCAAAGCCTGACATGTTTTTTTACCACTTATAAGGGGTTCGAGCGCTCAGAAGCTGAAAATTTTGAAGTCCGATATTTCGCGTCGTTTAATTGTTCGTGGGGGACCAAATCGTATTTTTGGCCTAACTCTTAGGTCGGATAACATTTTTCAGCGATTCCAAAGCTTGAAATGTTTTTTTACCATTTATAACGGGTTCGAGGCTTCAGAAGCTGAAAATTTTGAAGTCCGATTTTTCACGTCGGTTTTTTGTTTGTGGGGGCCCAAATCGTATTTTTGGCCTAACTTCTAGCTCGGATAACATTTTTGAGCGATTCCAAAGCTTGACATGGTTATTTTTTGTACCATTTTTAAGGGGTTCGTGAGCTCAGAAGCTGAATATTTTGAAGTCCGATTTTTCGTGTCCGTTTGTTGGTCGTGGGGGCCCAAATCTTATTTTGGGCCTAACTCTTAGCTCGGATAACTTTTTTGAGCGATTCCAAAGCCTGACATTTTTTTTACCATTTCTAAGGGGTCGAGCGCACAAAAGCTGAAAAAATTCAAGTCCAATTTTTCGCTTCTGTTCATTGTTCGTTGGGGCCCAAATCATTATTTTGCCTACCTCCTAAGTCGGATAACATTTGTGAGCCACGCCAATGGCTGGCATGTTTTTTAACCATTTTCAAGGGGTTCGTGAGCTCAGAAGTTGAAAATATTGAAGTCTTATTTTTTGTGTTGGTTAATTGTTCTTGGGGGCCCAAATCGTATTTTAGGAATAACTCCTAGATCGGATAACATTTTTGAGCGATTCCAAATCCTGACATGGTTTTTCACCGTTTCTAAGAGGTTCGAGCACTCAGAAGCTTAAAATTTTGAAGTCTGATGTTTCGCGTCGTTTAATTCTCCGTGGGGGCCCAAATTGTATTTTTGGCCTGACTCTTAGGTCGGATAACATTTTTTAGAGATTCCAAAGCCTGACATGTCTTCTTACCATTTATAAAGGGTTCGAGCGCTCAGAAGCTGAAAATATTGAAGTCCCATTTTTCGCGTCGGTTATTTGTTCGTGGGGGCCCAAATCGTATTTTTGGCTTAACTCCTTACGCGGATAACATTTTTGGGCGATTCCAAAGCCTGACATGTTTTTTTGCCATTTCTAAGGGGTACGAGCGCTCAGAAGCTGAAAATTTTGAAGTCTGATTTTTCGCGTCGGTTAATGGTTCGTGGGGGCCTAAATCGTATTTTTGGCCTAACTCTTAGGTGGGATAACATTTTTGAGCGATTCTAAAGGCTGACATGTTTCTGTTACAATTTTAAGCGGTTCGTGAGCTCAGAAGCTGAAATTTTGAAGTCAGATGTTTCGCGTCAGTTCTTTTTTCGTGGGGGCCCAAATCGTATTTTTGGCCTAACTCCTAGCTCGGATAACATTTTTGTGCGATTCCAAAGCCTCACATGTTTTTTTACCATGGGGTTCGAGCGCTCGGAAGCTGAAAATTTGAAGTCCGATGATTCGCGTCGTTTAATTGTGCGTAGGGTCCCAAATCGTATATTTGGCCTAACAACTAGCGCGGATAACACTTTTGAGCGATTCCAAAGCCTGACATGTTTTTTTACCATTTCTAAGGGGTTCGAGCCCTCAGAAGCTGAAAAATTTTAAAGTCCGATTTTCGCGTCATTTTTTTTTTCGTGGGAGCCCAAATCGTATTTTTGCTTAACTCGTTGGTCGGATAACATTTTTGATCGATTCCAAAGCCTGACATGTTTTTTTACCATTTCTAAGTGGTTCGAGTGCTCAGAAGCAGAAAATATTGAAGTCCCATTTTTCGCGTCGGTTCTTTGTTCATGGGGGCCAAATCGTATTTTTGACCAGTCCTAACTCGGATAACATTTTTAAGCGATTCCAAAGCCTGACATGTTTTTTTTCCATTCTAAGGGGTTCGAGCGCTAAGAAGCTGAAAATTTTGAAGTCCAATTTTTCGCGTCGGTTCTTTGTTCGTGGGGGCCCAAATCTTATTTTTTGCCTAACTCGGTTAACATTTTTGAACAACACCAAAGCCTGACGTGTTTTATTACCATTTTAAGGGGTTCGTAAGCTATGAAGCTGGAAATATTGAAGTCCGATTTTTCGCGTATGTTAATTGTTAGTGAGGGCCCAAAACGTATTTTTGTCCTAACTCGGATAACATTTTTGAACGATTCCAAAGCCTGACATGTTTTTTTACCATTTCTAAGGGGTTTAAGCGCTCAGAAGGTGAAAATTTTGAAGTCCGATTTTTCGCATCGGCTCTTTGTTCGTGGGGGCCCAAATCATAATTTTTGCCCAATTACTAGCTCGAATAATATTTTTGAGCGATTCCAAAGCCTGACATTTTTTTTTATCATTTTAAGGGGTTCGTGAGCTAAGAAGCAGGAAATTTTGAAGTCCGATTTTTCGCGTCGGTTGATTTTTCGTGGGGGCCGAAATTGTATTTTTGGCCTAACTCTTAGGTCGGATAACATTTTTGAGCGATTCCAAAGCCTAACATGTTTTTTTTACCATTTCTAAGGGGTTCGAGCGCACAGAAGCTGAAAATATTGAATTCCATTTTTCGCGTCGGTTCTTTGTCCGTGCGTGCCTGAATCTTATTTTTGGCCTGACTCCTGGCTCGGATAACATTTTTGAGAGATTCAAAAACCTGCCATGTTTTTTTACCATTTCTAAGGGGTTCAAGCGCACAGAAGATGAAAATAATGAAGTCCGATTTTTCGCTGCGGTTCTTTGTTGTGAGGGCCCAAATCGTATTTTTGGCCTAACTCCAAGCTCGGATAATATTTTTGAGCGATTCCAAAGCCTAACATGTTTTTTTTTCATTTCTAAGGGTTTCGAACGCTCAGAAGCTGAAAATTTTGAAGTCCCATTTTTCGCGTCGGTTCTTTGTTCGTGGGGGGCCCAAATGGTATTTTTGGCCTAAGTCCTAGCTTGGATAACATTTTCGAGCGATTCCAAAGCCTGACATGTTTTTTTTACCATTTCTACGGGTTTCAAGCGCTCAGAAGCTGAAAATTTTGAGGTCCGATTTTTCGTGCCTGTTCTTTGATCATGGGGGCCCAAATCGTATTTTAGGCCTAACTCCTAGCTCGGATAACATTTGTGAGCGATTCCAAAGCCTCACATGTTTTTTTTACCATTTTAAGGGTTTCGTGAGCTGAGAAGTTGAAAATATTAAAGTCCGATTTTTCGCGTCGTTTCTTTGTTCATTGGGCCGAAATCGTATTTTGGCCTAACTCTTAGCTCGGGTAACATTTTTGAGCGATTCCAAAGCCTGACATTTTTGAGCGTTTCCAAAGCCTGACATTTTTTTTTACCATTTCTAAGGGGTTTGAGCACTCAGAAACTGAATATATTGAAGTCTGATTTTTCGCGTCAGTTCTTTGTTCGTGGTGGCCCAAATCGTATTTTTTGCCTAAATCCTAGGTAGGATAACATTTTTGAGCGATTCCAAAGCCTAGCATGTTTTTTTCACCATTTTGAAGGGTTTGTGAACTCAGAAGCTGAAAATATTGAATTCCGATTTTTCGCGTCGTTTCTTTGTTCGTTTGGGTCGAAATCATATTTTTAGCCTAACTCGTAACTCGGATAACATTTTTGAGCCACTCCAAAGCCTGATATGTTTTATTTTTCATTTTTAAGGGGTTCGTGAGCTCAGGAAGCTTAAAATATTGAAGTTCGATTTTTCGTGTGGGTTAATTGTTCGTAGGGGCCCAAATCGTATTTTTGGCCTAACTCCTAGCTCGGATAACATTTTTGAGCGATTCCACAGCCTGAAATGTTTCTTTAAAAATTTCTAAGGGGTTCGAGCACTCGGAACCTGAAAATTTTGAAGTCCGATTTTATGTGTCGGTTAATTGTTCGTGGGGGCCCAAATCGTATTTTAGGCCTAACTCTTAGCTCGAATAACATTTGTGAGCGATATCAAAGTCTGACATGTTTCTTTTACCATTTTTAAGGGGTTCGTGAGCTCAGAAGCTTAAAATTTTGATCCGATTTTTCGCGTTGTTTCCTTGTTTGTTGGGGCCGAAATCGTATTTTTGGCCTAACTCCTAGCTCGAATATCATTTTTGAGCGATTCCAAAGCTTGACATGTTTTTTTGCTATTCTAAGGGGTTCGAGCGCTACGAAGCTGAAAATTTTGAAGTCCGATTTTTCGCGTCGGTTCTTTGTTCGTGGTTGCCCAAATCGTATTTTTGGCCTAACTCCTCACTCGGATAACATTTTTGAGCCACACCAAAGCCTGACATGTTTTTTTTTACCATTTTTAAGGGGTTCGAGAGCTCAGAAGTTGAAAATATTCAAGTCCAATTTTTCGAGTCGGTTAATTTGTCGTGGGGTCCCAAATCGTATTTTCGGCCCAACTCGTAGCTCGGATAATATTTTTGAGCGATTCCAAAGCTTGACATGTTTTTTTGAACATTTATAAGGGGTTCGAGTGTTCATAAGCTGAAAATTTTGAAGTGCGATGTTTCGCGTTGTTTAATTGTTCGTGGGGGCCCAAATCACATTTTGGCCTAAGTCCTAGCTCGGATAGCATTTTTCAGCGATTCCAAAGCCTGACATGGTTTTTTACTATTTTTAAGGGGTGATGATCTCATAAGCTGAAAATATTGAAGTTCGATTTTTCGCGTTGGTTCTTTGTTCGTGGAGCCCAAATCGTATTTTTGGCCTAACTCCAAGCTCGGATAAAATTTTTGAGCGATTCCAAAGCCTGACATGTTTTTTTTACTATTTCTTAGGGGTTCGAACGCTCAGAAGCTAAAAATTTTGAAGTCCGATTTTTCGCATCGGTTCTTTGTTCGTGGGGGCCCAAATCGTATTTTTGGCCTAACTCCTATCTCGGATAACATTTTTGAGCGATTCGAAAGCCTGGCATATTTTTTTACCATTTCTAAGGGGTTCGAGCGCTCAGAAGCTGATAATTTTGAAGTCCGATTTTTTGCGTCGGTTCTTTGTTCGTGGGGGCCCAAATCATTATTTGGCCTAACTCCTCACTCAGATAACATTTTTGAGACACTCCAAAGCCTGACATGTTTTTTTTTATACTATTTTTAAGGGTTTCGTGAGCTCAAAAGTTGACAATATTGAAGTCCAATTTTCGCGTCGTTTAATTGTTCGGGGGGGCTCAAATCGTATTTTTGGCCGAACTCCTAACTCAGATAACATTTTTAAGCGATCCAAAGCCTGACATGTTTTTTTTTACCATTTCTAAGAGGTTCGAGCGCTCAGAAGATGAAAATTTGAAGTCCGATTTTGGGTGTCGGTTAATCGTTCGTGGGGGCCCAAATCGTATTTTTGGCCTAACTCCTAACTCGGTTAACATTTTTGAGCCACACCAAAGCTTGACGTGTTTTATTACCATTTTAAGGGGTTAGTCAGCTGTGAAGCTGAAAATATTGAGGTAAGATTTTTCGCGTCGGTTAATTGTTAATGGGGGCCCAAAGCGTATCTTTGTTCGTATGGGCCGAAATCGTATTTTTGGCCCGACTCCGGGATCGGATAACATTTTTGAGCGATTCAAAATACTGACATGTTTTTTTACCATTTCGAACCTGTAAATTTTGAAGACCGATTTTTTGCGTCGGTTAATTGTTCGTGGGGGCCCAAATCGTATTTTAGGCCTAACTCTTTGCTCGGGTAACATTTGTGAGCGATTTCAAAGTCTGACATGTTTTTTTTACCATTTTTAAGGGGTTCGTGAGCTCAGAAGCTGAAAATTTTGAGTCCGATTTTACGCGGTTTTTCCTTGTTTGTTGGCGCCGAAATCTTATTTTTGGCCTAACTCCTAGCTCGGATAATATTTTTGAGCGATTCCAAAGCCTGACATGTTTTTTTTACCATTTCTAAGGGGTTCGAGCGCTCAGGAACTGAACATATTGAAGTCCCATTTTACGCGTCGGTTCTTTGTTCATGGGGGCCCAAATCGTATTTTTGACCAGTCGTAACTCGGATAACATTTTTGAGCGATTCCGAAGCCTGATATGTTTTTTGCCATTCTAAGGGGTTCGAGCGCTAATAAGCTGAAAATTTTGAAGTCCGATTTTTCGCGTCGGTTCTTTGTTCGTGGGTGCCCAAATCGTATTTTTGGCCAAACTCCTAACTCGGATAACATTTTTAAGCCACACCAAAGCCAGACATGTTTTTTTTTTGTACCATTTTTAAGGAGTTAGTGAGCTGAGAAGTTGAAAATATTGAAGTCCAATTTTTCGCGTCGGCTAATTGTTCGTGGGGTCCCAAATCGTATTTTCGGCCCAACTCGTAGCTCGGATAATATTTTTGAGCGAATCCAAAGCCTGACATGTTTTTCAAAACATTTCTAAGGGGTTCGAGTGCTCAAAAGCTCGGATAGCATTTTTCAGCGATTCCATAGCCTGACATTGTTTTTTACTATTTTTAAGGGGTGATGATCTCAGAAGCTGAAAATATTGAAGTCCGATTTTTTGCGTTGGTTCTTTGTTCGTGGGGGCCCAAATCGTATTTTTGGCCTAACTCAAGGCTCGGATAAATTTTTTGGGCGATTCCAAAGCCAGACATGTTTTTTTTGCCTTTTCTAAGGGGTTCGAACGCTCAGATGCTAAAAATTTTGAAGTCCGATTTTTCGCGTCGGTTCTGTTTTCGTGGGGCCAAATCATATTTTTTGCCTAACTCCTACCTCGGATAACATTTTTGAGCGATTCGAAAGCCTGGCATATTTTTTTACCATTTCTAAGGGGTTCGAGCGCTCAGAAGCTTATAATTTTGAAGTCCGATGTTTCGCGTCGGTTCTTTGTTCGTGGGGGCCCAAATCATTATTTGGCCTAACTCCTCACTCGGATAACATTTTTGAGACACTCCAAAGCCTGACATGTTTTTTTATACTATTTTTAAGGGTTTCGTGACCTCAGAAGTTGAAAATATTGAAGTCCAATTTTTCGCATCGTTTAATTGTTCGGGGGGGCTCAAATCGTATTTTTGGCCGAACTCTTAACTCAGATAACATTTTTAAGCGATCCAAAGCCTGACATGTTTTTTTACCATTTCTAAGAGGTTCGAGCGCTCAGAAGATGAAAATTTGAAGTCCGATTTTGGGCGTCGATTAATCGTTCGTGGGGGCCCAAATCGTATTTTTGGCCTAACTCCTAACTCGGTTAACATTTTTGAGCCACACCAAAGCCCGACGTGTTTTATTACCATTTTAAGGGGTTAGTCAGCTGTGAAGCTGAAAATATAAAGTCAGATTTTTCGCGTCGGTTAATTGTTAGGGGGGGCCCAAAGCGTATTTTTGGCCTAACTCCTGTCTCGGATAACATATTTGAACGATTCCAAAGCCTGACATGTTTTTTTCCCATTTCTAAGGGGTTGAAGCGCTCAGAAGATGAAAATTTTGAAGTCCGATTTTTCGCTTCGGCTCTTTGTTCGTGGGGGCCTAAATCGTATTTTTTGCCCAATTACTAGCTCGGATAATATTTTTGAGCGATTACAAAGCCTAACATGTTTTATTTTCCATTTCTAAGGGGTTCGTGAGCTCAGAAGCAGGACATTTTGAAGTCCGATTTTTCGCGTCGGTTGATTGTTAGTGGGGGCCGAAATTGTATTTTTGGCCTAACTCTTAGGGCGGATAACATTTTTGAGCGATTCCAAAGCCTGACATGTTTTTTTACCATTTCTAAGGGGTTCGAGCGCACAGAAGGTGAAAATATTGAATTTCGATTTTTCGTGTCGGTTCTTTATTCGTAGGGGCCGAAATCGTATTTTTGGCCCGACTCCTGGATCGGATAACATTTTTGAGCGATTCAAAATCCTGATATATTTTTTACCATTTCTAAGGGGTTCGAGCACTCAGAACCTGTAAATTTTGAAGTCCGATTTTTTGCGTCGATTAATTGTTCGTGGGGGCCAAATCGTATTTTAGGCTTAACTCTTTGCTCGGGTAACATTTGTGAGCAATTTCAAAGTCTGACATGTTTTTTTTACCATTTTTAAGGGGTTCGTGAGCTCAGAAGCTGAAAATTTTGAGTCCAATTTTTCGCGGTTTTTCCTTGTTTGTTGGGGCCGAAATCGAATTTTTGGCCTAACTCCTAGCTCGGATAATATTTTTGAGCGATTCCAAAGCCTGACATGTTTTGTTTTACCATTTCTAAGGGGTTCGAGCGCTCAGGAACTGAAAATATTGAAGTCCCATTTTTCGCGTTGGTTCTTTGTTCATGGGGGCCCAAATCGTATTTTTGACCAGTCGTAACTCGGATAACATTTTTGAGCGATTCCAAAGCCTGACATGTTTTTTGCCATTCTAAGGGGTTCGAGCGCTAATAAGCTGAAAATTTTGAAGTCCGATTTTTCGCGTCGGTTCTTTGTTCGTGGGTGCCCAAATCGTATTTTTGGCCAAATTCCTAACTCGGATAACATTTTTAAGCCACACCAAAACCAGACATGTTTTTTTTTACCATTTTTAAGGAGTTAGTGAGCTCAGAAGTTGAAAATATTAAAGTCCAATTTTTCGCGTCGGTTAATTGTTCGTGGGGTCCCAAATCGTATTTTCGGCCCAACTCGTAGCTCGGATAATATTTTTGAGCGAATCCAAAGCCTGACTTGTTTTTCAAAACATTTCTAAGGGGTTCGAGTGCTCAGAAGCTCGGATAGCATTTTTCAGCGATTCCAAAGCCTGACATGGTTTTTTACTATTTTTAAGGGGTGATGATCTCAGAAGTTGAAAATATTGAAGTCCGATTTTTTGCGTTGGTTCTTTGTTCGTGGGGGCCCAAATCGTATTTTTGGCCTAACTCAAGGCTCGGATAAAATTTTTGAGCGATTCCAAAGCCAGACATGTTTTTTTTGCCTTTTCTAAGGGGTTCGAACGCTCAGAAGCTAAAAATTTTGAAATCCGATTTTTCGCATCGGTTCTGTTTTCGTGGGGGCCCAAATCGTATTTTTGGCCTTACTCCTATCTCGGATAACATTTTTGAGCGATTCGAAAGCCTGGCATATTTTTTTACCATTTCTAAGGGGTTCGAGCGCTCGGAAGCTGAAAATTTTGAAGTCCGATTTTTCGCGTCGATTCTTTGTTCGTGGGGGCCCAAATCATTATTTGGCCTAACTCCTAACTCGGATAACATTTTTGAGACACGCCAAAGCCTAACATGTTTTTGTAATACCATTTTAAGGGTTTCGTTAGCTCAATTTTTCGCGTCGTTTAATTGTTCGTGGGGGCTCAACTCGTATTTTTGGCCGAACTCCTAGCTCGGATAAAATTTTTAAGCAATCCAAAGCCTGACATATTTTTTTACCATTTCTAAGAGGTTCGAGCGCTCAGAAGATGAAAATTTGAAGTCCGATTTTTGGCGTCGGTTAATTGTTCGTGGGGACCTAAGTCGTATTTTTGGCCTAACTCCTAACTCGGTTAACATTTCTGAGCCACACCAAAGCCTGACGTGTTTTATTACCATTTTTAGGGGTTCGTCAGCTGTGAAGCTTAATATATTGAAGTCCGATTTTTCGCGTCGGTTAATTGTTAGTGGGGGCCCAAAGCGTATTGTTGGCCTAACTCCTGTCTCGGATAACATTTTTGAACGATTCTAAAGCCTGACATGTTTTTTTATCATTTCTAAGGGGTTGAAGCGCTCAGAAGATGAAAATTTTGAAGTCCGATTTTTCGCGTCGGCTCTTTGTTCATGGGGGCCAAAATCGTATTTTTTTCCCAATTACTAGCTCGGATAATATTTTTGAGCGATTCCAAAGCCTGACATTTTTTTAATCATATTAAGGGGTTCGTGAGCCTAAAAGCTGGAAATTTTGAAGTCCGATTTTTCGCGTCGGTTGATTGTTCGTGGGGGCCGAAATTGTATTTTTGGCCTAACTCTTAGGTCGGATAACATTTTTGAGCGATTCCAAAGGCTGACATGTTTTTTTACCATTTCTAAGGGGTTCGAGCGCACAGAAGCTGAAAATATTGAATTCCATTTTTCGCGTCGGTTCTTTGTTCGTTCGGGCCTGAATCGTATTTTTGGCCTGACTCCTGGCTCGGATAACATTTTTGAGAGATTCAAAAACCTGACATTTTTTTTTCCATTTCTAAGGGGTTCAAGCGCACAGAAGCTGAAAATATTGAAATCCGATTTTTCGCTGCGGTTCTTTGTTCGTGAGGGACTAAATCGTATTTTTGGCCTAACTCCAAGCTCGGATAATATTTTTGAGCGATTCCAAAGCCTAACATGTTTTTTTTACCATTTCTAAGTGTTTCGAGCGCTCAGAAGCTGAAAATTTTGAAGTCCCATTTTTCGCGTCGGTTCTTTGTTCGTGGGGGGCCCAAATGGTATTTTTGGCCTAACTCCTAGCTTGGATAACATTTTTGAGCGATTCCAAAGCCTGACATTTTTTTTTACTATTTTTAAGTGGTTCGTGAGCTCAGAAGCTAAAAATATTGAAGTCCGATTTTTCGCATTGGTTCTTTGTTCGTGGGGGCCCAATTCGTATGTTTGGCCTAACTCCTAGCTCGGATAACATTGTTGTGCGATTCAAAAGCCTAACATGGTTTTTGACCATTTTGAAGGGGTTCGCGATATCAGAAGCTAAAAATATTGACGTCCGATTTTTCGCGTCAGTTCTTTGATCGTGGGGGCCCAAACCGTATTTTTGGCCTAACTCCTGGCTCGGATAACATTTGTGAGCGATTCCAAAGCCTCACAGGTTTTTTTTTACCATTTTTAAGGGTTTCATGAGCTTAGAAGCTGAAAATATTAAAGTCAGATTTTTCGCGATGTTTCTTTGTACATTGGGCCGAAATCGTATTTTTGGCCTAACTCTTAGCTCGGATAACATTTTTGAGCGATTCCAAAGCCTAACATTTTTTTACCATTTCTAAGGGGTTCGAGCACTTAGAAACTTAATATATTGAAGTCTGATTTTTCGCGTCAGTTCTTTGTTCGTGGTGGCCCAAATCGTATTTTTGGCTTAAATCCTAGGTCGGATAACATTTTTGAGCGATTCCAAAGCCTAGCTTGTTTTTTTTTACCATTTTGAAGGGTTTGTGAGCTCAGAAGCTGAAAATATTGAATTCCGATTTTTCACGTCGTTTCTCTGTTCGTTTGGGTCGAAATCATATTTTTAGCCTAACTCCTAACTCGGATAACATTTTTGGGCCACTCCAAAGCCTGATATGTTTTTTACCATTTTTAAGGGGTTCGTGAGCTCAGGAAGCTTAAAATATTGAAGTTCGATTTTTCGTGTGGGTTAATTGTTCGTAGGGGCCCAAATCGTATTTTTGGCCTAACTCCTAGCTCGGATAACATTTTTGAGCGATTCCACAGCCTGACATGTTTGTTTTACCATTTCTAAGGGGTTCGAGCATTCAGAACTTGAAAATTTTGAAGTCCGATTTTTTGTGTCGGTTAATTGTTCATGGGGGCCCAAATCTTATTTTAGGCCTAACTCTTAGCTCGGATAACATTTGTGAGCGATTTCAAAGTCTGACATGTTTTTTTAACCATTTCTAAGGGGTTCGAGCGCTCAGAAACTGAAAATATTGAAGTCCGATGTTTCGCGTCGGTTCTTTGTTCGTGGGGGCCCAATTCGTATTTTTGATCTAACTCCTAACTCGGATAACATTTTTGAGCTACCCCAAAGACTAACATGTTTTTTTTACCATTTTTAAGGGGTTCATAAGCTTAGAAGCTGAAAATATTGAAGCCCGATTTTTCGCGTTGGTTCTTTGCTCGTGGGGGCCCAAATCGTATTTTTGGCCTAACTCTTAGCTCGGTTAATATTATTGAGCAATTCCAAAACCTGACATGTTTTTTTTAACCATTTTTAAGGGGTTGGAGCGCTCAGAAGCTGAAAATTGTGAAGTCCGATTTTTCGCGTCGGTTAATTGTTCGTGGTGGTCCAAATCATATATTTGGCCTAACTATTTCCAAAGCCAGACATGTTTTTTTTTACCATTTCTAAGGGGTTCGAGCG
Organism: Patellifolia procumbens; assembly: GCA_947645195.1. Lineage (NCBI taxonomy): Eukaryota > Viridiplantae > Streptophyta > Magnoliopsida > Caryophyllales > Amaranthaceae > Patellifolia > Patellifolia procumbens. The sequence continues at coordinate 3,022,369 of CANSGD010000953.1, forward strand.
CTCAGAAACTTAAAATATTGAAGTCTGATTTTTCGCGTCGGTTCTTTGTTAGTGGGAGCCCAAATCGTATTTTTGGCCTAAATAGCTTGAATAACATTTTTGAGCGATTCCAAAGCCTGGCGTGTTTTTTTTTACCATTTCAAAGGGTTTCGAGCGCTTAGAAACTAAAAATATTGATGTCCGATTTTTCGCGTCGTTTCTTTTTTATAGGGGCCCAAATCGTATTTTATGCCTAACTCCTAGCTCGGATAACATTTTTGAGCGGTTCCAAAGCCTGACATGTTTTTTTACCATTTCTAAGGGGTTCGAGGGCTCAGAAGCTAGAAAATATTGAAGTCCGATTTTTCGCGTCGGTTCTTTGTTCGTGGGTGCCCAAATCGTATTTTTTGCCTAACTCCTAACTCAGATAAAATTTTTGAGCGATTCCAAAGTCTGACATGTTTTTTTTATCATTTCAGATGGGTTCGAGCGCTCGGAAGCTGAAAATTTTAAAGTTCTATTTTTCGCGTCGATCCTACCACATGTAGGCTCAAATTTTTTCCCTAACTTCTAGCTCGGATAAAATTTTTGAGTGATTCTATAGCCTAACATTTTTTTTTCATATTTCTAAGGTGTTCTACCGCTCAGACGCTGAAAATTTTAAAGTCCTATTTTTCGCATCGGTTCTTTGTTGGTGGGGACCTATCGTATTTTTGGCCGAACTCCTATCTCGGATAACATGTTTGAGCCCCTCTAAAGCCTGGCATATTTTTTTATACCATTTTTAAGGGGTTCGTGAGTCCAGAAGATGAAAATAATGAATTCCAATTTTTCGCGTCGTTTATTTGTTCATGGGGCCTAAATCTTATTGTTGGCCGAACTCGTAGGTCGGATAACATTTTTGAGCGATTCCAAAGCCTGACATGTTCTTTTTACCATATTTAAGGAATTTGTGATCTCAGAAGCAGAAAATATTGAAGTCCGATTTTTCGCGTCGGTTCTTTGTTCGTGGGTGCCCAAATCGTATTTTTGGCCTCACTCCTACCTCACGTAAAATTTTTGAGCGATTCCAAAGTCTGACATGTTTTCTTACCATTTCTAAGGGGTTCTAGATCTCAGAAGCTGAAAATTTAAAGTTCGCTTTTTCGCGTCGATCCTTGCACATGTGGGCCCAAATCGTATTTTTGGCCTAAATTCTTGCTCTGATAACATATTTGGGCGAGTCAAAAGCCTTCCATGTTTTTTTAATATTTCTAAGAGGTTCGAGGGCTCAGATGCTGAAAATTTCGAAGTCCGATTTTTCGCATCGGTTCTTTGTTCTTGGGGGCCTTATCGTATTTGTGGCATATCTCCTAACTGAGACAACATTTTTGAGCGAATCCAAAGCTTGACATGTTCGTTTTACTATTTCTAAGGGGTTCGAGCGCTCAGAAGCTAAAAATTTTGAAGTCCGATTTTTCGCGTGACTTCTTAGTTCGTGTGGCCCAAATTGTATTTTAGGCCTAGATCCTAGCTCGGATAACATTTTTGAGCGATTCCAAAAACTGACATGGTTTTTTTTACCATTTTTAAGGGGTTCGTGATCTCAGAAGCTGAAAATATTGAAGTCCGATTTTTCGCGTTGGTTCTTTGTTCGTGGGGGCCCAAATCGTATTTTTGGTCTAACTCCTAGCTTGGATAATATTTTTGAGCGATTCCAAAGCCTGAGATGTTTTTTTTTTTACCATTTGTAAGGGTTTTGAGGGCTCGGAAGCTGAAAATTTTGAAGTCCGATTTTTCGTGTCGGTTCTTTGTTCGTGGGGGCCCAAATAGTATTTTTGGACTAACTATTAGCTCGGATAAAATTTTTGAGCGTTCCAAAGCTTGACATGTTTTTTTTACCATTTGTAAGGGGTTCGAGCGCTCAGAAGCTGAAAATTTTGAAGTTTGATTTTTCGCGGCGTTACTTTGTTTGTGTGGGCCAAAATCGTATTTTTGGCCGAACTCCTAGCTCGGATAACATTTTTGAGCGATTTCAAAGCCTGAAATGTTTTTTTTACCATTTTTAAGGGGTTTGTTTGCTCAGAAGCTGAAAATATTGATGTCCAATTTTTCGCGTCGGTTCTTTGTTCGTGGGGCCCAAATCGTATTTTTGACATAACTCCTAGCTCGGATAACATTTTTGAGCGAGTTCAAAGCCTGACATGTTTTTTTACCATTTTTAAGGGGTCCGACCGTTCAGTTGCTGAAAATTTTGAAGTTCGATTTTTCGCGTTGGTACTTTTTTCGTGGGGGCCCAAATCGTATTTCAAATCTTGACATGGTTTTTTTTTTTTTTACCATTTTTAACGTGTTCGTGAGTTAAGAATCTAAAAGAAATTGAAGTCTGATGTTTCGCGTCGATTCTTTGATCGTGGGGGCCCAAATCGTATTTTTGGCCTAACTCCTAACTCGGATAACATTTTTGAGCAATTCCAAAGCCTAACATGTTTTATTTACCATTTCTAAGGAGTTCGTGACCTCAGAAGTTGAAAATATTGATGTCCGATTTTTCGCGTCAATGCTTTGTTCATTGGGTGCCAAATCGTATTTTTGGCCTAGCTCCATCCTCGGATATTATTTTTGAGCGATTTCAAAGCCTGGCATGTTTTTTTACCATTTCTAAGGGGTTCGAGCGCTCAGAAACTGAAAAATTTGAAATCCAGTTTTTCGCGACGGTTGTTTGTTCGTGGGGACCCAAATAGTTATTTTGGCCTAACTCCTAGGTCGGATAACATTTTTGAGCGATTCCAAAGCCTCACGTTATCTTTTTACCATTTTTATGGGATTCGTGAGCTTAGAAGCAGAAAATAAAGGAGTCCGATTTTTCCCGTCGGTTCTTTTTCATGGGTGCCCAAATCTTAATCGCTCGAAAAATTGGACTTCAATATTTTTAGCTATTGAGCGCTCAAACCCCTTAGAAATGGTAAAAAAAACATGTCAGGCTTTTGATTCGCTCAAAAATGTTATCCGAGCTAGTGGTTAGGCCTGAAATACGATTTGGGCCCTTACGAACAAAGAACTGAGACGAAAAATCGGATTTCAAAATTTTTAGCTTCTAGGCGGTCGAACCCCTTAGAAATGGTAAAAAAACATGTCAGGCTTTGGAATCACTCAAAAATGTTATCCGAGCTACGAGTTAGGCCAAAAATACTAGTTGGGCCCACACGAAAAACCGACGCGAAAAATGAGACTTCAAAATTTTTAGCTTCAGAACGCTCGAACCCCTTAGAAATGGTAAAAAAACATGTCAAGCTTTGGAATCGCTCAAAAATATTATTTGAGCCAGGAGTTAGGCCAAAAATACGATTTGGCCTCCCACGAACAAAGAACAGACGCGTAAAATCGGACTTCAATATTTTCAGCCTCTGAGTACTCAAACCCCTTAGAAATGGTAAAAAAACATGTCAGGCTTTGGAATGGCTCAAATATGTTATACGACCTAAGAATTAGGCAAAATATACGATTTGGGGCCCCACGAACAATTAACCAACGCGAAAAATTGGATTTCAAAATTTTCAGGTTCTGAGCTCACGAACCCCTTAAAAATGGTAAAAAAACATGTCAGGCTTTGGAATCGCTCAAAAATGTTATCCGAGCTAGTAGTTACGCAAAAAACAAGATTTGGGCCCCCACGTACAGAGAACTGACGCGAAAAATCGGACTTCAATATTTTCCGCTTCTATGCGCTCGAACGCCTTATAATTTATAAATGGTAAAAAAAACATGTCAGGCTTTGGAATCGCTCAAAAATGTTATCCGACCTAAGAGTTAGGCCAAAAATACGATTTGGGCATCCACAAACAAAGAACCGACACAAAAAATCAGACTTCAATATTTTCCGCTTCTGTGCGCTCGAACCCCTTAGAAATGGTAAAAGAACATGTCAGGCTTTGGAATCGCTCAAAAATGTTATCCGACCTAAGAGTTAGGCCAAAAATACAATTTGGGCCCCCATGTACAATTAACCGACGCGAAAAATCGGACATCTAAATTTTCAGCTTCTTAGCTCACGAACCCCTTAAAAATAGTAAAAAAAAACATGTCAGGCTTTGGAATCGCTCAAAAATGTTATCCAAGCTAGTAGTTAGGCCAAAAATACGCTTTGGGCTCCCACAAACAAAGAACCGACTCGAAAAATTGGACTTCAAAAATTTCAGCTTCAGAGATCACGAAACCCTTAAAAATGGTAAAAATCTGTGTCACGCTTTGGAGTCGCTCAAAAATGTTATCCGAGCTAGAAGTTAAGATTAAAATACGGTTTGAGCCCCCATGAACAAAGAACCGACGCGAAAAATCAGTCTTCAATATTTTTAGCTTCTGGGCGCTCGAACCCCTTAGAAATGGTAAAAAAACATGTTAGGCTTTGGATTCGCTCAAAAATGTAATCTGAGCTAGTAGTTAGGCCTAAAATAAGATTTGGGCCCCCACGAACAAAAAACTGACGCGAAAAATCGAACTTCAAAATTTTTAGCTTATGAGTCCTCGAACCCTATAGAAATGGTAAAAAAACATGCCAGGGTTTGGAATCGCTCAAAAATGTTATCCTAGCAAGGAGTTAGGCCAAAAATACGATTTGGGCTCCCACGAACAAAGAACCGACGCGAAAAATCAAACTTCACAGCTTCTGTGTGCTCGAACCCTTTAGAAATGGTAAATAAACATGCTAGGCTTTGGATTTCCTCAAAAATGTAATCCGAGCTATTAGTTAGGCCTAAAATACGATTTGGGCCCCCACGAACCAAGAACTGACACGAAAAATCGGACTTGAAAATTTTTAGCTTCTGAGCGCTTGAACCCCTTAGAAATGGTAAAAAAAAACATGTCCGGCTTTGGATTCTCTCAAAAATGTTATCTGACCTAAGAGTTAGGCCAAAAATACGATTTGGGCCCCACGACCAATTAATCGACGCGAAAAATGGGACTTCTAAATTTTCAGCTTCTGAGCTCACGAACCCCTTAAAAATGGTAAAATAAAACATGTTAGGCTTTGGAATCGCTCATAAATGTTATCCGAGCTCGTAGTTAGGCCAAAAATACGATTTCGGTCCCCACAAACAAAGAACTGACGCGAAAAATCGGACTTCAAAATTTTCAGCTTCTGAGATCACGAAACCCTTAAAAATGGTAAAAGCCATGTCAGGCTTTGGAATCGCTCAAAAATGTTATCCGAGCTAGTAGCTAGGAATAAAATACGATTTGGGCCCCCATGTACAAAGAATAGACGCGAAAAACCGAACTTCAAAATTTTTAGCTTTAGAGTGCTCAAACCCCTTAGAAATGGTGAAAACATGTCAGGCTTTATATTCGCTCAAAAATGTTATCCGAGATAGTAGCTAGGCCTAAAATACGATTTGGGCCCCACGAACACATAAGTGAGGAAAAACCGAACTTCAAAATTTTTAGCTTCTGAGTGCTCGTACCCATTAGAAATGGTAAAAAACATGTCAGGCTTTGGAATCGCTCAAAAATGTTATCCGGGCTAGGAGGTAGGCCAAAAATACCATTTGGGCCCAAACGAACAAAGAACCGACGCGAAAACTCAGACTCCAAAATTTTTAGCTTCTGAGCACTTGAACCCCTTCGAAATGGTAAAAAAAACATGTCAGGCTTTGGAATCGCTCAAAAATGTTATCCGAGCTAGTAGTTAGGCCTAAAATACGATTTGGGCCCCCACGAACAAAGAACCGACGCGAAAAATCAGTCTTCAATATTTTTAGCTTAAGAGATTACGAACCCCTTAAAAATGGTAAAAATCAATGTCAGGCTTTGGAATCGCTTAAAAATGTTATTCGAGCTATGAGTTACGCCTAAAGTACGATTTGAGCCCCCACGAACAAAGAACCGACGCGTAAGATCAGTCTTCAATATTTTTAGCTTCTCAGTGCTCGAACCCCTTAAAAATGGTAAAAAAACATGTCAGGCTTTAGAATCACTCAAAAATGTTATCCGAGCTAGTAGTTAGGCCAAAAATACAATTTGGGCCTTCACGTACAAAAAACTGACGGGAAAAATCGGACTTCAATATATTCCGCTTCTATGCGCTCGAACCCCTTAGAATTGGTAAAAAAAACATGTCAGGCTTTGGAATCGCTCAAAAATGTTATCTGACCTAAGAGTTAGGCCAAAAATACGATTTGGGCCCCCACGAACAATTAACGACGCAAAAAATCGGACTACCAAAATTTCAGCTACTGAGCTCACGAATCCCTTAAAAATGGTATAAAAAAAACATCTCAGGCTTAGGAATCGCTCAAAAATGTTATCCGAGCTAGTAGTTTGGCCAAAAATACTATTTTGGCCCCACCAACAAAGAAGCGACGCGAAAAACCAGACTTCAAAATTTTCAGCTTCTTAGATCACGATCCCCTTAAAAATGGTAAAAACCCATGTCAGGCTTTGAATCGCTCAAAATGTTATCCGAGCTAGGAGTTAAGCCTAAAATACGATTTGAGCCCCCACGAACAAAGAACCGACGCGAAAAATCAGTCTTTAATATTTTTAGCTTCTGAGCGCTCGAACCCCTTAGAAATGGTAAAAAACATTTTAGGCTTTGGATTCGCTCAAAAATGTTATCCGAGCTAGTAGTTAGGCCTAAAATACGATTTGGCCCCCCCACGAACAAAGAACTGACGCGAAAAATCAAACTTCTAATTTTTTAGCTTCTGAGTGCTCGAACCCCTTAGAAATGGTAAAAAAACATGTTTGGCTTTAGGATCACTCAAACATGTTATCCGAGCTAGGATATAGGCCAAAAATACGATTTGGGCCCAAACGAACAAAGAACCGAACCGAAAACTGAGACTTCAAAGTTATCAGCTTCTGAGCACTTGAACCCCTTCGAAACGGTAAAAAAACATGTCAGGCTTCTAAATCGCACAAAAATGTTATCCGGGCTAGGAATAGGCCAAAAATACGATTTGGGCCCACACGAACAAAGAACCGACGAGAAAAATGAGACTTCAAAGTTTTTAGCTTCTGATCGCTCGAACCCCTTAGAAATGGTAAAAAAAACATGTCAGGCTTTGGAATCGCTCAAAAATGTTATTTGAGCTAGGAGTTAGGCCAAAAAACAATTTGGGCCCCCACAAACAATTAACCGACGCGAAAAATCGAATTTCAAATTTTCAGATACTGAGCTCACGAACCCCTAAAAATTGGTAAAAAAAACATGTCAGGCCTTGGAATCGCTCAAAAATGTTATCTGAGCTAGTAGCTAGGCCAAAAATACTATTTGGGCCCCATGAACAAAGAACTGACGCGAAAAATCGGACATCAATATTTTCCGCTTCTGTGCGCTTGAACCCCTTAGAAATGGTAAAAAAACATGTCCGGCTTTGGAATCGCTCAAAAATGTTATCCGACCAAAGAGTTAGGCCAAAAATACGATTTGGGCCACCACAAACAAAGAACTGACGCGAAAAATCGGACTTCAAAATTTTAAGCTTTTGAGATCACGAACCCCTTAAAAATGGTAAAAAGCCATGTCAGGCTTTGGAATCGCTCAAAAATGATATCCGAGCTAGGAGTTAAGCCTAAAATACATTTTAAGCCCCCACGAACAAAGAACTGACGCGGAAAATCATTCTTCAATATTTTTAGCTTCTGAGCGCCCGAACCCCTTAGAAATGGTAAAAAAACATGTCAGGCTATGGCATAGGTCAAAAATGTTATTTGAGCCGGGAGTTAGGCCAAAAATACGATTTGGGCACCTACAAACAAAGAATTGATGCGAAAAATCGGACTTCAATATTTTCAGCTTCTGTTCACTCGAACCCCATAGAAATGGTAAAAAAAACATGCCAGGCTTTGGAATCGCTCAAAAATGATATCCGACCTAAGAGTTAGGCCAAAAATATAATTTGGGCCCCCACGAACAATTAACCGACGCGAAAAATCGGATTTCAAAATTTTCAACTTCTGAGCTCACGAACCACTTAAAATTGGTAAAAAAACATGTCCGGCATTGGAATCGCTCAAAAATTTTATCCGAGCTAGTAGCTAGGCCAAAAATACGATTTGGGCCCCCATGAACAAAGAACTGACGCGAAAAATCGGACTTCAATATTTTCCGCATCTATGCGCTTGAACCCCTTAGAAATGGTAAAAAAACATGTCAGGCTTTGGAATCGCTCAAAAATATTATCCGACCTAAGAGTTAGGCCAAAAATACGATTAGGCCCCCACGAACAATTAACCGACGCGAAAAATCGGACTTCAAAATTTTCAGCTTCTGAGCTCACGAACCCCTTAAAAATGGTAAAAAAAACATTTCAGGCTTGGGAATCGTTCAAAAATGTTATTCGAGTTAGTAGTTAGGCCAAAAATACGATTTGGGCCCCCACAAACAAAGAACTGACGCAAAAAATCGGACTTAAAAATTTTCAGCTACTGAGATCATGAACCCCTTAAAAATGGTAAAAAGCCATGTCAGGCTTTGGAATCGCTCAAAAATGATATCCGAGCAAGGAGTTAAGCCTATAATACGATTTGAGCCCCCACGAACAAAGAACCGACGCGAAAAATCATTCTTCAATATTTTTAGCTTCTGAGCGCTTGAACCGCTTAGAAATGGTAAAAAAAACATGTTAGGCTTTGGATTCACTTAAAAATTTTATCCGAGCTAGTAGTTAGGCCTTAAATACGATTTGGGCCCCCACGATCAAAGAACAGACGCGAAAAATCGAACTTCAAAACTTTTAGCTTCTGAGTGCTCAAACCCCTTAGAAATGGAAAAAAAACATGTCAGGCTTTGGAATCGCTCAAAAATGTTATCCGATCTAGGAGTTAGGCAAAAAATACGATTTGGGCCCAAACGAACAAAGAACCAACGCGAAAACTAAGACTTCAAAATTTATAGCTTCTGAGCGCTCGAACCCCTTAGAAATGGTAAGAAAACATGTCAGGCTTTGAAATCGCTAAAAAATGTTATCCGACCTAAGAGTTTGGCCAAAAATATGATTTGGGCCCCCACGAACAATTAATCGACGCGAAAAATGGGACTTAAAAATTTTCAATTTCTGAGCTCACGAACCCCTTAAAAATGGTAAAAAAAAAAACACATGTCAGGCTTTGGAATCGCTCAAAAATGTTATCCGAGCTAGTAGTTCGGCCAAAAATACTATTTCGGCTCCTACGAATAAAGAACAGACGCGAAAAATCGGACTTCAAAATTTTCATCTTTTGAGCACTTGAACCCCTTCGAAATGGTAAAAAAAACATGTCAAGATTTGGAATCGCTCAAAAATGTTATCCGAGCTAGGAGTTAGGCCAAAAATACGATTTGGGCCCCCACGAACAAAGAACCGACGCGAAAAATCGGACTTTAATATACGATTTGGGCCCCATGAATAATTAACCGACGCGAAAAATCAAACTTAAAATTTTAAGCTTCTGAGCGCTCGAACCCCTTAGAAACGGCAAAAAAACATGTCAGTCTTTGGAATCGCTCAAAAATGTTATCCGAGTTAGGAGTTAGGCCAAAAATACGATTTGGGCCCCCATGAACAAAGAAAAGACGCGAAAAATCGGAATTAAAATTTTCATTATCTGAGCGCTCGAACCCTTTAGAAATGGTAAACAAACATGCCAGGCCTTGGAATCGTTAAATAATGTTATCCGAGCTAGAAGTTAGCCAAAATATACGATTTGAGCACCTATGAACAAAGAACTGAAGCGAAAAATTGGACTTCAAAATTTTCAGCTCAAGAACTCACGAACCCCTTAAAAATGGTAAAAAAAAACATGTAAGGCTTTGGAATCGTTCAAAAACGTAATGCGATTTAGGAGTTAGGCCAAAAATACGATTTGGGCCCACACGAACAAAGAAACGACGCGAAAAATTGGACTTCAAAAATTTCAGCTTCTGAGATCACGAACCCTTAAAAATAGTAAAAAAAAACATGTCAGGCTTTGGAATCGCTCAAAAATGTTATTCGAGCTAGGAGTTAGGCCAAAAATACGATTTGGGCACCCACGAACAAAGAACCGACGCGAAAAATTGGACTTCAATATTTTCAATTTCTGAGCTCACGAACCCCTCAAAAATGGAAAAATGAAAATATGTCAGGCTTTGGAATCGCTCAAAAATGTTATCAGAGCAAGAGTTAGGCCAAAATACGATTTGGGCCCACACGAACAAAGTAACGACGCGAAAAATTGGATTTCAATATTTTCAATTTCTGAGCTCACGAACCCCTCAACAATGGAAAAAAAATATGTCAGGCTTTGGAATCGCTGAAAAATGTTATCCGAGCCAGCAATTAGGCCAAAATATGAATTGGGCCCCCACGAACAAAGAACCGACGCGAAAAAATCGGAATTAAAAATTTTTATTATCTGAGCGCTCGAACCCTTTAGAAATGGTAAAAAAACATGTCAAGCTTTGAAATCGCTCAAAAATGTTATCCGAGGTAGGAGTTAAGCATAAAATAGGATTTGAGCCCCCACGAACAAAGAACCGACGCGAAAAATCAGTCTTCAATATTTCTAGCTTTTGAGCGCTTGAACCCCTTAGAAATGGTAAAAAACATGTTAGGCTTTGGATTGCTCAAAAATGTTATCCGAGCTAGTAGTTAGGCCTAAAATACGATTTGGGCCCCCCACGAACAAAGAACTGAAGCGAAAAATCAGACTTCACAATTTTTAGCTTCTGAGTGCTCGAACCTCTTAGAAATGGTAAAAAAAACATGTCAGGCTTTAGAATCGCTCAAAAATGTTATCCGAGCTAGGAGTTAGGGTAAAAATACGATTTTTGCCCAAACGAACAAAGAACCGACGCTGAACCTGAGACTACAAAAATTTTAGCTTCTGAGCCCTCGATCCCCTTACAAATGGTAAAAAATCATGTCAGCCTTATGAATCGCTTAAAAATGTTATTTTAATCTAGGAGTTAGGCTAAAAATACGATTTGGGCTCCCATGAAAAAAGAACTGACCCGAAAAATCGGACTTCACAGCTTCTGCGCGCTCGAGCCCCTTAGAAATGGTAAAAAAACATGTTAGGCTTTGGAATCGCTCAAAAATGTTATCCGAACTAGGAGTTAGGCCAAAAATACGATTTGGGCCCACACGAACATAGAACCGACGCGAAAAATGAGACTTCAAATTTTTTAGCTTTTTAGACTCTAGTGGACCTCTCAGTAGGATTTGAACCCAGCGCTCAAACCCCTTAGAAATGGTAAAAAAAACATGTCAGGATTTGGAATCGCTCAAAAATGTTATTTGAGCCAGGAGTTAGGCCAAAAATACGATTAGGGCTCCCACGAACAAAGAACCGAAGCAGAAAATCGGACATCAATATTTTCAGCTTCTGTGCACTCGAACCACTTAGAAATGGTAAAAAACATGTCAGGCTTTGGAATCGCTCTAAAATGTTATCCGACCTAAGAGTTCGGCCAAAAATACGATTTGGGCCCCCACGAACAATTAACCGACGCGAAAAATCGGATTTCAAAATTTTCAGCTTCTGAGCTCACAAACCCCTTAAAAATGGTAAAAAAAAAACACGTAAGGCTTTGGAATCGCTCAAAAATGTTATCCGAGCTAGTAGTTAGGCCAAAAATACGATTTGGGCCCCTAGGAACAAAGAACTGACGCGAAAAATTAGGCTTCAATATTTTCCGCTTCTGTGCGCTCGAACCCCTTAGAAATGGTAAAAAAACATGTCCGGCTTTGGAATCGCTCAAAAATGTTATCCGACCTAAGAGTTAGGCCAAAATTACGATTTGGGCCCCCACGAACAATTAACCGACGCGAAAAATCGGACTACCAAAATTTCAGCTTCTGAGCTCACGAATCCCTTAAAAATGGTAAAAAGCCATGTGAGGCTTTGGGATTGCTCAAAAATGTTATCCGAGCTAGTAGTTAAGCCAAAAATACGATTTGGGCCCCCACAAACAAAGAACCGACGCGAAACATCGTACTTCAAAATTTTCAGCTTCTGAGATCACGAACCCCTTTAAAATGGTAAAAATCCATGTCAGGCTTTGGAATCGCTCAAAAATGTTAATTGAGCTAGGAGTTAAGCCTAAAATACGATTTGAGCCCCGAGGCTGAAAACTTTGAAGTCCTATTTTTCGCGTCAGTTCTTTGTTCGTGGGGGCCGAATATCGTATTTTGGCCTAACTCCTAGCTCGGATAACATTTTTACGGAAAAACGAGAGAAAGAGAAAGAAAAGGGAAGAAAAATAAACCCTTTGTTTCACTGGATGCTTGAATGATCCTCCTAAAAAAATCAATGGAGAAAACTAAATTAGAACTTAACTCTATGGAAGAATAAAACTAGGGTTTGATGGAGAAGAGAGAAAAGTGAAACCCTAATTACTTCTTGTGAATATGGTGGCTAGTAAATGATGGAGGAAACCCTAATTTCTCCTTTTATAGTAGAATAAGACTATATTTTGGTGAAAAGACCAAAATACCTTTCATGATAAAATTAGCAAAATACCCTTCTTGCTGAAATTACTAAAATACTCTTTTCGATGAGAATACTAATTTTTAAATAGCTTTAATACTTCAAAAATGATTAAAGCTATTTAATTAAATATCTCAAAAATATGTGGGATTACAATACTAGTCTAACATAGACCTGTACGTACCTTGTATAGACAATATTAGAGGCTACACTAAAATCCTTAGAACTCACTCGGGCAAAGGCTTCTCCTAGATAATATTAACAATTCCCAATATTAGCATAGTACAAAAAATTATAGAAATTATATTTTTCTGTAAAACTCCTTTGAACATATTTTAAAATAGTTTTAACGGTTAAAACTTCTGACTTTTATAACCCTTAATATAATAATACAAATTTAAATAATTAAAACCCTAAAAATCATTACTTTGATGCTTAAAACTCAGTTTCAATATAATATATATAATATAAAATTAATCACTATAATGTTAAAGTTACAAACTTTAATTAACCCGTAATAATTCAATAAAAGAATACTCAAACCATTAAAACAATATATAAAATTCATATTAAGGAAAAGAGGAGGGAAAGCCATAAAAGGGAGAAAAGGAGGAGGCCGGCAAGCAGCGTGGCTGGGTTGGGCGGTGACGCATAAACGAGCACCTTTCCATTTTGATATCCTGAACCAATATTCGAAGCATCACTATTCACTATACACCTCGAATCCATCATTTCCATCAGACAGGGTTAAAACAGGTGCAGAAGTAAAATGATCTTTTAAAGTCTGAAAGGCTTCATCGCACTTCTCATTCCACCCAAATTTCGACTCTTTCTTCATTAAACTTGTCATTGGCCTTGCTAAATCAAGAAATCTCTCACGAATCTCCTATAATAGCCAGTTAATAATCTTAGAAAATTCCTTATATCAGACACATTCCTTGGTTTATGCCACTCACTAACGACTGTAATCTTCGCATGATACACAGAAACACCTTCCATAGATACATAATGACCCAAAAATGCTACATTCTCCAACCGAAACTCACACTTAGAGAACTTTGCATACAATTAGTTCTTCCTAAGCATCTCTGAAACCATCCTCAATTTCTCATCATGTTCTTCTTCACCCTTCGAATAAATTAAGATTTCATCGATAAACACTACTACAAACTTATCCAAAAACTCATGGAATATTCGATTCATCAAGTCCTTAAATATTACAGGTGCATCAGTCAATCCAAATGACATCACTATAAACTTATCATAATGACCATAACGCGTCCTAAATGTTGTCTCTGGTATATCCTTATCATCTACTTGCTAACATGAACGCAAATCAATCTTTGAAAACACGCTAGTTCCATTCGGCTGGTCAACTAATTAAGTCGCCGATCCTAGGCAAATCCTCATTAATTATTCTTGTAGTTTATTGAGACTCAATTTTTATCTTTTTATATTTTTCCAAGATTCTAATTATCTTTTAAAAAATTTAAAAATATAATATTAAATATATTTATGACATGACAATCATATGTGATTCTCCCAGAAAAAGCCTACTTTATATATACTTTATCTTTTTAGATATTTATCCTCTAGTTTGTAATTATTCTATCTTTTTTGGTCGAGTCATGAACTCGTTTAGGTTATCCAATAATGAATATATATACATAATAATAAGATAAGTATATCAAAATGGGTCTTTGTAAATTATACTTCGAGTTGAGCTCAAAGATATAAAAATTATAATTTTTTGAGTTGTATAACTAAAGTTACGATTAATTTATAAATCATAATGATTCTTCTAACTTTTAACTTGGGCAACGCCCGTGAGACGTCTTATTTTTTTATTACTATTTTTCAATTAATCTGAATTACTTAAAAGTGATTGTTAGCCTAGTATGGACACTAGATCAACTACAAGAGGGGGGTTAATTGTAGTTGAGGGAATTTTAAACTTTTTTCGGAATATATATAATTAAAAGCTAAATAAAGAAAAAAAGAAACAACTAGGAACACACAGAGATTTTTAACAAGGTTTACTTCCTTAATTCTCTAGGAAGAAACCCTGCCCTTTTTCTTTATAATAGAAATTACAATCTATTATAAACTCTGCTCTCTCAGTTCCTCTAGGAACTTGATCCCGTCCCCAATCACCTTGTTCCTCCTGAACTCGTGACTTTCTCACTTAACTTCACTCGAAATCTTCTATTTCTCTTTCTCTCTTTCACTCTTGATTACAGAAACTTTGAACTCTAAAATTTCTTTTCTCCCCAATCACTCGAAAATAAATACAATGGTTTAAGCTATTGAAAATAAAAACCGAATGAACTTAAGATATAATATGCGTGTAGCGCAGCAAAGTTCTTCATCTTCTGATTAGGTTTTCTCTTCATATATGTAGAGGATTCTCAGCCCTTTTCCTGCTTCATAGAAACGGTTATGGGTTCATTAAGATTAGCCCAGTATCCGCTCTTCAAGATAATATTTGTGCGCAAGAAGATCTCTAACAGAATCTGCTAACCCTAGTCAGCCTTATCTTCATGCAGTTTGTTGTGAAACCAAGTACTAGAAGATTGGTTGAGGTTCCGTAAATCTGGGAACAGATTGGCTGCTTGTCAGATCCTCCTAGATTTTAGGGTTGTTGAGCTTATCTTGTTTCCTCGTTTGTTGATGCATGATTATTCATTTAATCAAAATCTGCACAATGCTAACAAACTAACACAACTAATATCATGGGAATTAATTTTATTCAAATTAAAGTTCCACGATATTAGGATTATTTCAAAGAAAACCATTGATATAAATCGAGTGATATATAGATCAAGTACATAGAATAATTAGATTTAATAACTTAATTAGGTTAAACTTATAACCATTTCTCCATAAGTTAAAATTAATTATTTCTAAGTATTTGATAATCAAAATAACACTGATTATAAACACTAAAAGCCTATGAAAATACTAAGTCTAAAAACTATGAAATAAACCCTAAGTAAACCAATAAAAGTCTATACTAAAAAATACATTATTTGTCATCATCAAAATAGTGAAACCAACAATACTCCCCCTTTTTGATGATGGAAAATAATTTGGCAAAAACAAATAAAGCTAATAATTAATCTAAGTTTCTGAGGTCTCAACTATGACTAGGAACAATCAACTAATACTAGGACCAGAGACAGAGTGAGATCAGAAAAGTTTCAGGAACTAAGGCAGGCCAGAAAATATTTTAGCTTCTGAGCGCCCGAACCCCTTAGAAATGGTAAAAAAACATGTCAGGCTATGGCATAGGTCAAAAATGTTATTTGAGCCGGGAGTTAGGCCAAAGATACGATTTGGGCACCTACAAACAAAGAACTGACGCGAAAAATCGGACTTCAATATTTTCAGCTTCTGTTCACTCGAACCCCATAGAAATGGTAAAAAAAAACATGTCAGGCTTTGGAATCGCTCAAAAATGATATCCGACCTAAGAGTTAGGCCAAAAATATAATTTGGGCCCCCACGAACAATTAACCGACGCGAAAAATCGGATTTCAAAATTTTCAACTTCTGAGCTCACGAACCACTTAAAATTGGTAAAAAAACATGTCCGGCATTGGAATCGCTCAAAAATTTTATCCGAGCTAGTAGCTAGGCCAAAAATACGATTTGGGCCCCCATGAACAAAGAACTGACGCGAAAAATCGGACTTCAATATTTTCCGCATCTATGCGCTTGAACCCCTTAGAAATGGTAAAAAAACATGTCAGGCTTTGGAATCGCTCAAAAATATTATCCGACCTAAGAGTTAGGCCAAAAATACGATTAGGCCCCCACGAACAATTAACCGACGCGAAAAATCGGACTTCAAAATTTTCAGCTTCTGAGCTCACGAACCCCTTAAAAATGGTAAAAAAAACATTTCAGGCTTGGGAATCGTTCAAAAATGTTATTCGAGTTAGTAGTTAGGCCAAAAATACGATTTGGGCCCCCACAAACAAAGAACTGACGCAAAAAATCGGACTTAAAAATTTTCAGCTACTGAGATCATGAACCCCTTAAAAATGGTAAAAAGCCATGTCAGGCTTTGGAATCGCTCAAAAATGATATCCGAGCAAGGAGTTAAGCCTATAATACGATTTGAGCCCCCACGAACAAAGAACCGACGCGAAAAATCATTCTTCAATATTTTTAGCTTCTGAGCGCTTGAACCGCTTAGAAATGGTAAAAAAAACATGTTAGGCTTTGGATTCACTTAAAAATTTTATCCGAGCTAGTAGTTAGGCCTTAAATACGATTTGGGCCCCCACGATCAAAGAACAGACGCGAAAAATCGAACTTCAAAACTTTTAGCTTCTGAGTGCTCAAACCCCTTAGAAATGGAAAAAAAACATGTCAGGCTTTGGAATCGCTCAAAAATGTTATCCGATCTAGGAGTTAGGCAAAAAATACGATTTGGGCCCAAACGAACAAAGAACCAACGCGAAAACTAAGACTTCAAAATTTATAGCTTCTGAGCGCTCGAACCCCTTAGAAATGGTAAGAAAACATGTCAGGCTTTGAAATCGCTAAAAAATGTTATCCGACCTAAGAGTTAGGCCAAAAATATGATTTGGGCCCCCACGAATAATTAATCGACGCGAAAAATGGGACTTAAAAATTTTCAATTTCTGAGCTCACGAACCCCTTAAAAATGGTAAAAAATAAACACATGTCAGGCTTTGGAATCGCTCAAAAATGTTATCCGAGCTAGTAGTTCGGCCAAAAATACTATTTCGGCTCCTACGAATAAAGAACAGACGCGAAAAATCGGACTTCAAAATTTTCATCTTTTGAGCACTTGAACCCCTTCGAAATGGTAAAAAAAACATGTCAAGATTTGGAATCGCTCAAAAATGTTATCCGAGCTAGGAGTTAGGCCAAAAATACGATTTGGGCCCCCACGAACAAAGAACCGACGCGAAAAATCGGACTTTAATATACGATTTGGGCCCCATGAATAATTAACCGACGCGAAAAATCAAACTTAAAATTTTAAGCTTCTGAGCGCTCGAACCCCTTAGAAACGGCAAAAAAACATGTCAGTCTTTGGAATCGCTCAAAAATGTTATCCGAGTTAGGAGTTAGGCCAAAAATACGATTTGGGCCCCCATGAACAAAGAAAAGACGCGAAAAATAGGAATTAAAAATTTTCATTATCTGAGCGCTCGAACCCTTTAGAAATGGTAAACAAACATGCCAGGCCCTGGAATCGTTAAATAATGTTATCCGAGCTAGAAGTTAGCCAAAATATACGATTTGAGCACCTATGAACAAAGAACTGAAGCGAAAAATTGGACTTCAAAATTTTCAGCTCAAGAACTCACGAACCCCTTAAAAATGGTAAAAAAAAACATGTAAGGCTTTGGAATCGTTCAAAAACGTAATGCGATTTAGGAGTTAGGCCAAAAATACGATTTGGGCCCACACGAACAAAGAAACGACGCGAAAAATTGGACTTCAAAAATTTCAGCTTCTGAGATCACGAACCCTTAAAAATAGTAAAAAAAAACATGTCAGGCTTTGGAATCGCTCAAAAATGTTATTCGAGCTAGGAGTTAGGCCAAAAATACGATTTGGGCACCCACGAACAAAGAACCGACGCGAAAAATTGGACTTCAATATTTTCAATTTCTGAGCTCACGAACCCCTAAAAAATGGAAAAATCAAAACATGTCAGGCTTTGGAATCGCTCAAAAATGTTATCAGAGCAGGAGTTAGGCCAAAATACGATTTGGGCCCACACGAACAAAGTAACGACGCGAAAAATTGGATTTCAATATTTTCAATTTCTGAGCTCACGAACCCCTCAAAAATGGAAAAAAAATATGTCAGGCTTTGGAATCGCTGAAAAATGTTATCCGAGCCAGCAATTAGGCCAAAATATGAATTGGGCCCCCACGAACAAAGAACCGACGCGAAAAAATCGGAATTAAAAATTTTCATTATCTGAGCGCTCGAACCCTTTAGAAATGGTAAAAAAACATGTCAAGCTTTGAAATCGCTCAAAAATGTTATCCGAGGTAGGAGTTAAGCATAAAATAGGATTTGAGCCCCCACGAACAAAGAACCGACGCGAAAAATCAGTCTTCAATATTTTTAGCTTTTGAGCGCTTGAACCCCTTAGAAATGGTAACAAACATGTTAGGCTTTGGATTGCTCAAAAATGTTATCCGAGCTAGTAGTTAGGCCTAAAATACGATTTGGGCCCCCCACGAACAAAGAACTGACGCGAAAAATCAGACTTCACAATTTTTAGCTTCTGAGTGCTCGAACCTCTTAGAAATGGTAAAAAAAATATGTCAGGCTTTAGAATCGCAAAAAAATGTTATCCGAGCTAGGAGTTAGGGTAAAAATACGATTTTTGCCCAAACGAACAAAGAACCGACGCTGAACCTGAGACTACAAAAATTTTAGCTTCTGAGCCCTCGATCCCCTTACAAATGGTAAAAAATCATGTCAGCCTTATGAATCGCTTAAAAATGTTATTTTAATCTAGGAGTTAGGCTAAAAATACGATTTGGGCTCCCATGAAAAAAGAACTGACCCGAAAAATCGGACTTCACAGCTTCTGCGCGCTCGAGCCCCTTAGAAATGGTAAAAAAACATGTTAGGCTTTGGAATCGCTCAAAAATGTTATCCGAACTAGGAGTTAGGCCAAAAATACGATTTGGGCCCACACGAACATAGAACCGACGCGAAAAATGAGACTTCAAATTTTTTAGCTTTTTAGACTCTAGTGGACCTCTCAGTAGGATTTGAACCCAGCGCTCAAACCCCTTAGAAATGGTAAAAAAAACATGTCAGGATTTGGAATCGCTCAAAAATGTTATTTGAGCCAGGAGTTAGGCCAAAAATACGATTAGGGCTCCCACGAACAAAG
Source organism: Patellifolia procumbens (assembly GCA_947645195.1). Taxonomy (NCBI): domain Eukaryota; kingdom Viridiplantae; phylum Streptophyta; class Magnoliopsida; order Caryophyllales; family Amaranthaceae; genus Patellifolia; species Patellifolia procumbens. The sequence continues at coordinate 3,041,684 of CANSGD010000953.1, forward strand.
AACCGAAGCAGAAAATCGGACATCAATATTTTCAGCTTCTGTGCACTCGAACCACTTAGAAATGGTAAAAAACATGTCAGGCTTTGGAATCGCTCTAAAATGTTATCCGACCTAAGAGTTCGGCCAAAAATACGATTTGGGCCCCCACGAACAATTAACCGACGCGAAAAATCGGATTTCAAAATTTTCAGCTTCTGAGCTCACAAACCCCTTAAAAATGGTAAAAAAAAAACGTAAGGCTTTGGAATCGCTCAAAAATGCTATCCGAGCTAGTAGTTAGGCAAAAAATACGATTTGGGCCCCTAGGAACAAAGAACTGACGCGAAAAATTAGGCTTCAATATTTTCCGCTTCTGTGTGCTCGAACCCCTTAGAAATGGTAAAAAAACATGTCCGGCTTTGGAATCGCTCAAAAATGTTATCCGACCTAAGAGTTGGGCCAAAATTACGATTTGGGCCCCCACGAACAATTAACCGACGCGAAAAATCGGACTACCAAAATTTCAGCTTCTGAGCTCACGAATCCCTTAAAAATGGTAAAAAGCCATGTGAGGCTTTGGAATTGCTCAAAAATGTTATCCGAGCTAGTAGTTAAGCCAAAAATACGATTTGGGCCCCCACAAACAAAGAACCGACGCGAAACATCGTACTTCAAAATTTTCAGCTTCTGAGATCACGAACCCCTTTAAAATGGTAAAAATCCATGTCAGGCTTTGGAATCGCTCAAAAATGTTAATTGAGCTAGGAGTTAAGCCTAAAATACGATTTGAGCCCCGAGGCTGAAAACTTTGAAGTCCTATTTTTCGCGTCAGTTCTTTGTTCGTGGGGGCCGAATATCGTATTTTGGCCTAACTCCTAGCTCGGATAACATTTTTACGGAAAAACGAGAGAAAGAGAAAGAAAAGGGAAGAAAAATAAACCCTTTGTTTCACTGGATGCTTGAATGATCCTCCTAAAAAAATCAATGGAGAAAACTAAATTAGAACTTAACTCTATGGAAGAATAAAACTAGGGTTTGATGGAGAAGAGAGAAAAGTGAAACCCTAATTACTTCTTGTGAATATGGTGGCTAGTAAATGATGGAGGAAACCCTAATTTCTCCTTTTATAGTGGAATAAGACTATATTTTGGTGAAAAGACCAAAATACCTTTCATGATAAAATTAGCAAAATACCCTTCTTGCTGAAATTACTAAAATACTCTTTTCGATGAGAATACTAATTTTTAAATAGCTTTAATACTTCAAAAATGATTAAAGCTATTTAATTAAATATCTCAAAAATATGTGGGATTACAATACTAGTCTAACATAGACCTGTACGTACCTTGTATAGACAATATTAGAGGCTACACTAAAATCCTTAGAACTCACTCGGGCAAAGGCTTCTCCTAGATAATATTAACAATTCCCAATATTAGCATAGTACAAAAAATTATAGAAATTATATTTTTTCTGTAAAACCCCTTTGAACATATTTTAAAATAGTTTTAAGGGTTAAAACTTCTGACTTTTATAACCCTTAATATAATAATACAAATTTAAATAATTAAAACCCTAAAAATCATTACTTTGATGCTTAAAACTCAGTTTCAATATAATATATATAATATAAAATTAATCACTATAATGTTAAAGTTACAAACTTTAATTAACCCGTAATAATTCAATAAAAGAATACTCAAACCATTAAAATAATATATAAAATTCATATTAAGGAAAAGAGGAGGGAAAGCCATAAAAAGGGAGAAAAGGAGGAGGCCGGCAAGCAGCGTGGCTGGGTTGGGCGGTGACGCATAAACGAGCACCTTTCCATTTTGATATCCTGAACCAATATTCGAAGCATCACTATTCACTATACACCTCGAATCCATCATTTCCATCAGACAGGGTTAAAACAGGTGCAGAAGTAAAATGATCTTTTAAAGTCTGAAAGGCTTCATCGCACTTCTCATTCCACCCAAATTTCGACTCTTTCTTCATTAAACTTGTCATTGGCCTTGCTAAATCAAGAAATCTCTCACGAATCTCCTATAATAGCCAGTTAATAATCTTAGAAAATTCCTTATATCAGACACATTCCTTGGTTTATGCCACTCACTAACGACTGTAATCTTCGCATGATACACAGAAACACCTTCCATAGATACATAATGACCCAAAAATGCTACATTCTCCAACCGAAACTCACACTTAGAGAACTTTGCATACAATTAGTTCTTCCTAAGCATCTCTGAAACCATCCTCAATTTCTCATCATGTTCTTCTTCACCCTTCGAATAAATTAAGATTTCATCGATAAACACTACTACAAACTTATCCAAAAACTCATGGAATATTCGATTCATCAAGTCCTTAAATATTACAGGTGCATCAGTCAATCCAAATGACATCACTATAAACTTATCATAATGACCATAACGCGTCCTAAATGTTATCTCTGGTATATCCTTATCATCTACTTGCTAACATGAACGCAAATCAATCTTTGAAAACACGCTAGTTCCATTCGGCTGGTCAACTAATTAAGTCGCCGATCCTAGGCAAATCCTCATTAATTATTCTTGTAGTTTATTGAGACTCAATTTTTATCTTTTTATATTTTTCCAAGATTCTAATTATCTTTTAAAAAATTTAAAAATATAATATTAAATATATTTATGACATGACAATCATATGTGATTCTCCCAGAAAAAGCCTACTTTATATATACTTTATCTTTTTAGATATTTATCCTCTAGTTTGTAATTATTCTATCTTTTTTGGTCGAGTCATGAACTCGTTTAGGTTATCCAATAATGAATATATACACATAATAATAAGATAAGTATATCAAAATGGGTCTTTGTAAATTATACTTCGAGTTGAGCTCAAAGATATAAAAATTATAATTTTTTGAGTTGTATAACTAAAGTTACGATTAATTTATAAATCATAATGATTCTTCTAACTTTTAACTTGGGCAACGCCCGTGAGACGTCTTATTTTTTTATTACTATTTTTCAATTAATCTGAATTACTTAAAAGTGATTGTTAGCCTAGTATGGACACTAGATCAACTACAAGAGGGGGGTTAATTGTAGTTGAGGGAATTTTAAACTTTTTTCGGAATATATATAATTAAAAGCTAAATAAAGAAAAAAAGAAACAACTAGGAACACACAGAGATTTTTAACAAGGTTTACTTCCTTAATTCTCTAGGAAGAAACCCTGCCCTTTTTCTTTATAATAGAAATTACAATCTATTATAAACTCTGCTCTCTCAGTTCCTCTAGGAACTTGATCCCGTCCCCAATCACCTTGTTCCTCCTGAACTCGTGACTTTCTCACTTAACTTCACTCGAAATCTTCTATTTCTCTTTCTCTCTTTCACTCTTGATTACAGAAACTTTGAACTCTAAAATTTCTTTTCTCCCCAATCACTCGAAAATAAATACAATGGTTTAAGCTATTGAAAATAAAAACCGAATGAACTTAAGATATAATATGCGTGTAGCGCAGCAAAGTTCTTCATCTTCTGATTAGGTTTTCTCTTTATATATGTAGAGGATTCTCAGCCCTTTTCCTGCTTCATAGAAACGATTATGGGTTCATTAAGATTAGCCCAGTATCCGCTCTTCAAGATAATATTTGTGCGCAAGAAGATCTCTAACAGAATCTGCTAACCCTAGTCAGCCTTATCTTCATGCAGTTTGTTGTGAAACCAAGTACTAGAAGATTGGTTGAGGTTCCGTAAATCTGGGAACAGATTGGCTGCTTGTCAGATCCTCCTAGATTTTAGGGTTGTTGAGCTTATCTTGTTTCCTCGTTTGTTGATGCATGATTATTCATTTAATCAAAATCTGCACAATGCTAACAAACTAACACAACTAATATCATGGGAATTAATTTTATTCAAATTAAAGTTCCACGATATTAGGATTATTTCAAAGAAAACCATTGATATAAATCGTGTGATATATAGATCAAGTACATAGAATAATTAGATTTAATAACTTAATTAGGTTAAACTTATAACCATTTCTCCATAAGTTAAAATTAATTATTTCTAAGTATTTGATAATCAAAATAACACTGATTATAAACACTAAAAGCCTATGAAAATACTAAGTCTAAAAACTATGAAATAAACCCTAAGTAAACCAATAAAAGTCTATACTAAAAAATACATTATTTGTCATCATCAAAATAGTGAAACCAACAATACTCCCCCTTTTTGATGATGGAAAATAATTTGGCAAAAACAAATAAAGCTAATAATTAATCTAAGTTTCTGAGGTCTCAACTATGACTAGGAACAATCAACTAATACTAGGACCAGAGACAGAGTGAGATCAGAAAAGTTTCAGGAACTAAGGCAGGCCAGAAAATAAATTTTGATTTGAGCCAATATCTTCCCCCTTTTGTCATTATCAAAACTAAGTATATGCACCTGCAGCACTAGTAGAGTCAACAGTCTAAAGTCAATTCAGTAGCTCTAACATGTTGTACTCATAATATTAGCCATCCTACCATTCCAAGGGTATATACGTCAGGAACAAGCATTCACAAAACACAAAAACAGGAACAGAGTTCAACGTAAGAGAGATAGAAGAGATATGATGGATCAAAAGAGTGAAAAGTAATTCATAAGTTTCTGTGTCACAGCAGGACACATGAAGAAGCAAAAAAATGCAATTGTTCAACAAATTATACAACCCAAAAAACTAAAATTTTAATTGTCTTAAGGGGGGTTGGGTTAGGGATCGGGGGAGTTCATGGATGGGAAAAGAGGGAGCAACATAATCTCTCTTGGCTCGTATGTTGGAAGCTACTTAATTGATTGCTTTGATGAGCTGATCATGCTGCACATCCTAATGAGCAATCCGGGCTTCCAACGCCTGCACCCTTGTTCCCAGAATAGCAATAGAGTCTTTCATCTCTTTTAATAGTGCAAGGAGACCAGCAGTAGACAGCAATGGGAATTCAACACCCTGAGATCCTGCTGCTTGAGGAAATGGATCCTCATCTAAATCTATCATCACCCCACTGTCTTGGTTCCTCTTAGGTTCTGCTAGTCTCTGACTCTTGCGGACTGATTGCTTGATCCTAGATCCTAGTTCCTCTCCTCTCTTCCTTTTCCCAGATTCCTCAGTTTCTTTCTCAACCTTCACTACTACCTCTTCAACATCAAATTCCAGCTTTCCCCTTCTGACTCTCAGACTTAATCTAGAGAGTGTGTCTTTTGTTAAGCAGTTTTTAGGTTCAAGTTCAAAAGAAGGGTGAGAAGGAAGTTTGACTTTGCATTTCTTTAAAATCATGGAAATTAAGTTTCCATATCTGATGCGGTTCTTGTTGGTAATGCAGTGGGTGAGGTGAGATATGAATAAGGTTGGAAAGTTTATGGGAATCTTTGTAGCAAGGCAGTACATGAGTGAAAGATCAAGAAGATTAGTATGGGTCCTCTTGGAGGCACGAGGAACCAGGAACCGCCGACAAAGTGAAAAAGATCTTTTTGATCCATTGAAAGATCAGTGGGATTGCCACCGAAATTTTTTAAGATTTTACTATTGTTAACTCCCTCTACATTCAATTTTGCTTTCCCCTTAACATATTCTTGGTACCCTTCAGCAAGTACCCCAAACCAATCACTCAGATTTTTCTCATTAAATTTCACTAATTTTCCCCCTACAACACTCATGCATGAACCGCCAGCATTCTCAAACTTACAACAAAACTCAGACATTTCTTCCTCAAACAGACCCTCATCAACACAAAGAACCTTACTCCATTTTTGAAAAATCACAAGGTCCAGAAACTCAGTCCACTTTTCTTTCTTACACCAGCCCATATCAACACAAAATCCAATTAAGAATTTTGAGGATTTAGACTTCTTACCTCTCTTGATGGGAATGTTGAGTGGTTTTTAAGTTTCTTCTTCTTCCTCTTGAGTTTCTTCCACTTTCTTGGAAGAGATTTCTTCTTCGGTGGATAGTGCTTTGGAAGTCGAAGATTTGTGGGCCGAGTGCTCTATTTTATTGTCGCTTCCCTCATACTCAACCAGAGGAGATGGCATTTCTTCGGGGAGGATTGAGGTTTTCGAGCCTTTTCTTTTAGGAGCCATGAAGTTAGGGTTTGTGGGAGGAGAGATAATTTGAAGCGAAGGTGAATGGTTTTCTTTGGTTTGATGGTTTTGAAAATAGTCAAGTGAGTGATGTGAGGTGATGGGAAGGAAGATGGGTTTTAATTTAAAGAATTAGGCGTGTGAGAAGAGTGATAATTAAATGAGTGGCTTTCCTTAGAAAATCAATCATTCAACCTTTAATGAGTATGCATCTTATTTTGTTTGAACCATTGCAATGTATGAATGAATAAGGTGAGAATGGAAAGTGGAGAGTTTGAAAGAAAATAAAAATAAAAATAAAAGGAAAAGAGAAAATATGAATGATGGAAAGAAGATAAAAATTTTGAACTCGTGTAACTGATATATTTCATGCTAAGTTATACAATTACCATGTTTATTTACTCAATGTACTAATAGGGACAATAAGGATAATATTATTTAGACAAATGTGAGTCCCTGTTCTTGACTAAAGGTGTATGAATTAAGAAATTGATGAGGATTGCAGACACACTTAGAAATGAATGTTATATAGGGGTCAACGTCATAGGCACTTTCAAACAATTCTAATCATTCCTAGTTCCAAACGAATCTTTTCAAATATGTCCCTAGAGAGTGGTTTGGTCAAGATATCAGCTATTTGATTTTCAATAGGACAAAACTCAACTTTAACTAATCCTTTTTCAACATTGTCCTTCAAGAAATGATGCCTAATGTGAATATGTTTGACCCTAGAATAATGCATTGGATCCTTGGAAATACAAATAGCACTTGTAATGTCACAGAAAATTGGAACAAATTTGTACTTAATACTAAAATCACGTGCCTGTTGCTTAATCCATAGGATATTAGGACCTTGGAACAACAAGCAGCAGCTGCCACATACTCAGCCTCTGCTGTTGACAAGGCAACATTGTTCTATTTCTTTGAACTCCAAGAAACTAAGATTTTTCATAGGAACTGAGCAATTCTAGAGGTACTTTTTCGATTTACCAAGTCCCCAGCATAGTCAGCATTAGAGTAACTAGCTAGATCAAAGGTGTCACTTCGAGGGTAAAACAAACAAAGATCATCACTACCTTTCAAATACCTAAGAATCCTCTTGACTACTGTCAAGTGAGATTCCTTCGGATTTAATTGGAATCTAGCACATAACCCAACACTAAAACAAATGTCAGGTCTAATAGCAGTTAAATAAAGTAGAGATCCAATCATACCTCTATATAGCTTATGATCTACTATTTTACTACTTGGATCCTCGTCCAACCTTGTTCCTGTTCCTATAGGAGTGTGGCTGTTTTGCTTGTTCCAGTCCATATTTCTTCAGTAGTTCCTTCACATATTTTTGTGGATGGATCATTGTTCCTCTTTCAGTTTAATTGATTTGCAATCCAAGAAAGAAGTTCAACTCTCCCATTATGCTCATTTCAAATTCACTACTCATTAGATCAGCAAATTCCTTGCACAGAGAATCATTAGTAGCACCAAAAAAATATCATCAACATAAATCTATACTACTAGAATATATGTTCCTTTAGATGTAAGGAACAGGGTCCTATCAACTTTACCTCTAATGAACTCATGTGAAAGCAATAATTTTGAGAGTCTTTCATACCAAGATCTAGACGCTTGTTTCAGCCCATAAAGAGCTTTATCTAGAATAAGACTTGGTTTGGAAGATCAGGATTCTCAAATCCTGGAGGTTGTTCCACATAGACGTCTTCCATTAAATATCCATTTAGGAAAGCACATTTGACGTCCATTTGGTACAACCTAAACCCCATAAATGCAGCAAATGCAATCAAAATTCTTATAGCCTCTATCCTAGCAACAGGAGCAAAGGTTTCATCGAAATCAATACCTTCTTGCTGATTATTTCCTTCCTCTACAAGTCTGGCTTTGTTCCTGACAACTGTACCATGTTCATCTAGCTTGTTCATGAAAACCCATTTCAGCCCAATTACCTTTTGGTGTTTAGGCTTGGTCTCAAGATGCCAGACCTTATTCCTTTGAAAGTCATTCAGTTCCTCTTGCATGGCATTAATCTAGTCAGACTCTAGCAGTGCTTTATTATGATCTCGAGGTTCTATCATGGACAGAAAAGCTTGGAATGCACAGAAATCCTTGAGTTGGTTCCTTGTTTAAGTTCCCTTTTCAATGTCACTAATGATCAATTCCAAAGGGTGAGATTTTTGAGTCTTCCAAGGTTTTGGTTCAAACCTCCTTGTTCCTGTTCCTTCAATTTGAGGTTCATTAGTTGTTTCATTCTCTAGATTAATTCTTCTACCTGTGTTCCTTCATTTGCCTATTCTTCCTGAGGATCAGGATCAGGAACAATCATTTCCTCTTCAGGAATATGCTTTCTATTAGTACCTGCAGATGTTAGTTCCTCATCTATATTGATTGACTCTTCAGGACGAGTCAATCCAATTTCAAATTTATCATCACAACATTGTTCCTGCACAGTATTGGTTTCATCAAAGTTAACATGGACACTTTCCTTGTTCTTTTTATAGACTTTATATGCTTTACTATTTAAAGCATATCCTATAGAAACCGCTTCATCACTTCTAGCATCAAATTTTCCTAGACTATCTTTACCATTCTTATGTACAAAACATTTACATCCAAAGACTCGAAAGTAAGAGATGTTGGGTTTTCTTCCTTTGAGGAGCTCATAGGGAGTTTCCAAGGTGATTGGTCTGAGCATGACCCTATTGATGATGTAGCAAGTTGTGTTTACTGCTTCTGCCCAAAAATTCTTTGGAAGGCTACTAGCTATAAGCATTTTCCTAGACATGTCCTCCAAGGTCCTGTTTTTCCTTTCAACCACACCATTTTGCTGTGGTGTTCTAGAAGTAGAGAAGTTGTGATCTAATCCTTCATTGCTGCAAAAATAATCAAACTTGGAGTTTTCAAACTCCGTGCCATGGTCAGATCTCAAGTGTTTCAAGTTAAAATCACTGACCCTTTGAACTTTCTTAGAAAAACTTAAACATTCATCAAATGTTTCATCTTTGCAATGAAGAAAAATAACCCAAGTGTATCTATAAAAATAATCAACAATAACCAATACATATCTCTTACCTGATCTGCTTTGGACACGTACAAGACCACACAAATCCATGTGTATCAATTCAAGTGGACTTTGTGTACTATTTATGCCAAATTCTGCAAGGGCAAAACTTAGCTGGGAGCTACAGCTAGGGGTCTACCAGGTTGCTGGAAGCTAGCTGGAGCAGCTAGCACGTTTTAAGTAAAAGAGAAGTAAAAAGAAATAGAGACAAGACACAGAGGTGGTGACGCGAAAACCCGTGGAATAAGGGAAAAACCGCGGGTGGCTTTGAGTCCACCAATCCACTATAATCTTGATTACAGCCCTAATATTCTTGCGACTATGTAATTCTTAGTTTGTAAACTAATGAAACAATGCTTGTGCTTTTGTATGAAATTGTTCTAGTTGTATCAACTTCTCTTTACAATCATTGTGATCATATCTATATATAGCTAAGATGATTCTGCCCGTTTGTCCCAGCCACGTTCTTCAAGTAGCTCCAAATCTTTCATTTATGTCCGCCATTAATGCTAATCACCATGATTCTTGCTCGTTTATTGCCTTTGCTTTTATGGCCTTAATCATTATGCGGATCTTCAGGCTCTGATGTTTTTGACTTGTAACGCTTCTTTGAAGTGAAGCTGTATTTCTCAAGCTGGATGATATTTAGCTGATTCTTCTTTAGCTGGTTTAATCCAAGCTGAATTTCCTTAGCTGGAGGTTTCTAGCTGGAAGACCATAGCTGCAATGACTTTCAACCTGCATCAATAGCTATGTAAATTTCATGGTATAACAATTGCCCCTAACTTGTAGCTTATGCCGCTGTCCTGGCGTAGCTAAGTTGCAAGTTAATGTCAGCGTAACGGTTGCTATGAAGGTTGGTCTTCCGAAAGGCACAGATATTAAATAGAACACACTGTAGCTTTTACTGAACTAGGCGTAATTACACACTTAAGTACATTTATTCTAAGTCTTAAATACTAGCCGTTTATGTGTCAGAGTTGGTTTAAAAATCTGAAGATTGCGTGAAGATCCTCATTTCCGTTTATTGTTTCTCTCCTTTGGTAAGTCTTATCTCTCTCTCTCTCTCTTGCCTCTTCTCGACTTTTTGCATGCCTTTTAAGCAATCTGCTAGGAAAAAGGTTTTCATTCCTAAACCTAAATCAATGGGGAAGGCCAAAGACGACGTAGCTTCTTCTATCACTTGGGAAGACATTGAAAATATTAGGTTTAGAGGTGGTTTTCCTGAAAGTACCGAGTTTGTGATACCTGAGGAATTCGACCGGCCAGACAATACTCCTGAGGATCTGATTTGTTTTTATGAGTATCCCTTCCTCCTAGGTTACAGCTTTAGTTTCACTCCTCTAGTGCGTTCCTTTGTGGAAGTTCTAAACTTTTCCCCTGGCCAATTGATGCCAGGTTTCTGGAAGATCTGTTTCACTATTGAATCTGCTACTAGGGATTGGAGCCCTCCTTTCGCCTTAGAAGATCTACTCACTCTCTACAGCTTAAAAATTATTAACCCTAACAAGGTTACCCTAAAGCAAAAACCTAAGTATCCCAACCCTGTAGAAGGGACTGGTGCCTCTGAGTCTTTCTGGAAAACTCGTTTTTTCTACGTTGCCAAGGACTCTCTTGGTGAAGCTGGGGAGTTTCTTCCCTCTGGCTGGCCTGCTGGAGGTATTTTACCGCTTTCCTCTTTCCTTTTTTTGGAATGTTCTATTAACTATGATTTTAACCCTGCTTTTACTCAGGTTCGTCTGAAGCTGTTGAGACTTTAGAGATACGAGACGAAAGAGCCAAGGTGTTTCTTAGCATTTCTTTGGAGAAAAGGTCTTACACTCCTCCTTTCAAGGCGAAACCTGTTTCCTCTTTGACTCCTACCACTTTCGGAACAGATTCTATGACTTCGGGTAAGACAGTCTTACTGTTTCTCATTTTTAGGTTTTCCTAGGTGCAAAAAACGCTAAACATGTTTTATTGTTTCTGTACAGTTAAAGGTAGTACGCTATCCCAAGCTGATGCTGTAGCTCGGTTGAAAAGAAAGAGATCTGGGGTCCCTGCTAGTTCGAGCCAACCTAAGGCAGCTACCCCTGCCAAGGTGGCTGCTCCTACTCCCAGCATGCAGCCTCCCATAATCAAATTGGACTTGGATCCTCCCCCTCCTCCTAGTACCTCGACGGTCAACCTAGCCCTGCCAGCGAACTTCCTATCGGAAGAAGGGTTAAACAACGGCATATGGCCGCACGCTGATAGGCTGTTCTTTCCTGCAGCAGCTAAGCGCCTTAGGTCTGAGGATCTTGAGGTGATGGTGAACCATGCGGTTCAATACTCTCTGCAGGTATGTCCTTCCGCTCCTTCCCTTGTCCTATAAACTTTTTACTCTTAGCTGTCTTATACGTTTTTTCAAAAAAATTCGCCCTAGGCCCTACAGAACTGTCTTGCGGCACGCTCCAGCTTGAGAACAGTTGCCACGATGTCATCCCAGCTTAAGGCTTCTCAAGCTGAGGTGGCAGCCCTAAAGGAAGAGGTAGAGAAGGCCAAGAGGGGGCAAGCTATAGCTGAGGAGCAACGCAAGGTTGAGACGTTGCTCTTGGAGAAAAAGAGGGAGGAGGCTAAGGTGGCTAGCTTCAAGCTGGCGAAGGTGAAGAAGGAAAAAGAAGCTTTGGATGCTCAGCTGGCTTATCAGAAGGATATCCATCTGGACAAGATGGCTGAGGTCCAAATTGTCGAGCCTGCCAAGCTGGCGTACCTGATGCTCTTCAAGAACCTAGGTACTAAGGAACTGCACAAGTATACAGACGCTTTCCTAGCTACTATAGGGATCATTGCGGATCTCGAAGCCCTAGCCTTGGGTTTGCTTCCTTCTGGGCAAGAGGCTTCTACTGCTGACTCGTCAGCTAAGGACTTAGCTGAACCTCCGGCTAAGGACGCAGCTGACACCGTAGCTGAGCCTCCTAGCGGTTCTGCCCCAGTAGCTGAAATGTCCAAGCCCATGCCTGTAGCTGAGGGAGCCCCAGCCGAAGATGCAGCTTAGTTTCAGCTTTTTCTAATTTAGTTGCTTTGCTTTGTCGGATAATTTCAATTTCTTTGTGCTTCGGATAATTTTACCGCCAGCCAAGGGGCTGGTGTGTCTTTTGAATACTTTGCATATTCTTAGTACAAATGAGCTAGCTGCTTTAGATTTTTACCTGGCGTTTTATAATGCCAATGTCTTGTGTGATAAGCCCTGTTACCTAGGTGTGTAGCCCTTAGCTGATGCAACCTTGGTAGCTTAGTTTTCCTTTGTAGCTATTTTCCAAGGTGTCTAGGTGTTCTTGCGCCTTTAGATAGCTTAGGAAGCTAAGTAGTGCTCCACTTGTAGCTAGCCTTGCGGTACCTGCGTATGTGGCTAGGCCAAGATAGTCGTTGGCATAGCCAATGACTCTCCGATGCCTAAGTCAGTGTAAATTCTAGAGAAAACCTTCACAGGTAAAAAATGCAAGGAGGAGGGTCTAACCTGATGTTCCTTGGCTTTGCTTAATAGTCTGTCCTTACCTGGTGCGACTGTTCTGTACTTGATGTCTTTTGTTTTCAAGCTTATACTCAGCTTTTTAGAAATGGTACAATTTAAGGTGTGAAGCATTCCAGCTTCTAGGTACAGCTTTTTCCTTCTACCGTAGCTAGACGATACACTCCTTTGCCTACCACCTGTTCGATCAGGTAGGGACCTTCCCAGCTAGCACCCAGCTTTCCTGCATTCAACTCCTGGGTATTTTGGAAGACTTTCCTTAACACCGAGTCTCCTTGCTTGAAGACTTTTGCTCTCACGTTTTTCTTGAAGCTACGGGCCACGATCTGTTGCTGGGCAGCCATCCTGACCAGTGCGTTGTCTCGCAGCTCCTCTATGGTATCTAAATCATAAGACAATTCAGAGTCATTTAGCTCAGGGGTTAAAAGTCCATACCTAGCAGTAGGCACGGCTACTTCTGCTGGTAACACAGCTTCACAACCATAGACTAATGAGAAAGGGGTTAGCCCTGTTGCTCCTCTAGGTGTTGTCCTGTTGGCCCAGAGGACTCTAGGCAGCTCCTCCACCCATTTTCCTTTTTTAGCTTTTAACCTCCTTTTGATACCGTGATGATTACCTTGTTGCTGGACTCAGCTTGTCCGTTAGCTTGGGGGTACCTGGGTGTCGATGTTATCAGGTTGATGTTCCATTCGTGACAGAATTGCCGTGTTTTATCACTTATAAACTGTGATCCATTGTCGCAAACAATCTCACTAGGTACTCCAAACCTGCAGATGATGTTAGTATGTATAAAAGCAATCACCTCCTTATCTCTTACCTGCTGGAATGCACCAGCTTTAATCCACTTAGAAAAATAATCGGTTAAGGCCAGCATATATACTTTTTGTCCTGGCGCAGCTGGCAGCTTACCTACTATGTCCATGCCCCACCTCATGAATGGCCAAGGTGTCAACGTGGGGTGCAATGGCTCGGAAGGTTTGTGTACCATGCCTGCGTGTTTTTGACAACTCTCACACTTAGCTACGTACCTCTTGGCATCCCTACGCATAGTTGGCCAATAATAACCATAGGATAGTATCTTGTTAGACAAACTCCTTCCTGTTGTATGTGAGCCGTATTCCCCCTCATCAAATTCTTTGAGGGTGGCTTCCCATTGTTCTTTCTCCAAGCATCTCTGCAAAATGTTATGCTTAGCTGCGCATTTAAACAAGACTCCAGCTATTACCTGGTACCTGCTGGCTTTCATGCGTATCTTTCTTGACTCCAGCTTATCACTTGGTAGTACATCCCTTTGTAGGTAATCCAATAGTGGCTTTGTCCAACTATCAGCTCCTGTCTCATTACTAATGCTAAGTATGTGACTCGCCTATTTGTCAATGGCTGGCGCAGCTAGGTGGGCGATTGGGACTTTATCGAAGTTACATTTCCTGAGTGCGGAGCCCAGGTTAGCTAGTGCATCAGCTTTCGTATTCTGATCCCTTGGCACTTGTTGTATTGTGAACTCCTGGAAGAGCAATATCTTTGATTTGACCAGCTCCAGATACGGGGACGTCTTCGAATCTTTAGCTGCATACTCTCCTTTTACCTGGCTAACAATAAGCAAAGAGTCTCTATACGCTTGTAACCTGGTTGCCCCCAGATCTTGGGCAACAGTCATACCTGCAAGCAGGGCCTCATACTCGGCCTCATTGTTAGTAGCTTTAAAGTCACAAAAAATAGATCGTACTATTATGTCCCCTTGTGGCGATTTTAGGACTATACCTAGCCCAGCTCCTCTAAAGTTAGAAGAACCATCCACAAATAGCTTCCAACTACCTGCAGGGCTTACCTGATTAATATGTCGCACCTCCTCATCTGCTAAAGTAGCTAGATTAGGACTGAAATCTGCCACAAAATCAGCTAGAGCTTGTGACTTTATGGCTGTTCGTGGTTGGTACCTGATGTCATAGGCACTAAGCGATATGGACCACTTACTCAGCCTGCCAGTATATTCAGGTTTGCGTAACACAGCTTTTATAGGATAATTAGTTAAAACACAAATAGGATAAGCTTCGAAATAGTGTCGGAGTTTCCTTGAAGCTGTATACAGAGACAACACTAGCTTTTCCAAAGAGGTGTACCTGTTTTATGCATCTAGTAAAGATTTGCTGATATAGTACACAGGTAGCTGCTAGTTGTCAGCTTCCCTAGCTAGTACCGCACTAACAGCTGTGTTACTTACAGCTAGATAAAGCTGCAAAGTCTCTCCTGGCTTAGGTTTAGATAGGACGGGAGGCGTAGCTAGGTACGCTTTTAGGTTTTGTAAAGCTTCTTCGTGTTCAGTAGTCCAATCAATACCTTTATTTTTCTGAAGCACATGATAGAATAGGTGACACTTATCTGATGACCTGGAAATGAAACGATTGAGCGCTGCTACTCGTCCTGTCAGCTTTTGAACCTCTTTCAGATTCTTGGGAGACTGGATATTGATGAGTGCTTTGATTTGATCTGGGCTAGCTTCGATCCCTCTTTGGGTTACTACGTAACCTAGGAACTTGCCAGCTGGTACCCCGAAGGAACATTTCGTTGGATTCAGCTTCATGTTGTACTTCTTCAAGACGTCAAATGTGTCCTGCAGGTGTGATACATGATCCTCAGCTTGTTTGGATTTGACCAGCATATCATCGATGTAGACCTCCATCGTGTCCCCAAGCTGCTTCTCGAACATCTTGTTCACCAAGCGTTGATAGGTAGCGCCTGCGTTTTTTAGACCAAACGGCATAACTTTATAGCAATATATACCTCTTTCGGTCATGAAAGCTGTTTTCTCTTGATCTTCTGGGTCCATCAGAATCTGGTTGTAACCTGAGTAAGCATCCAGGAAGGTGAGCCTCTCATGCCCAGCTGTGGCATCTACCAAGGCGTCAATGTGAGGTAGAGGGAAAAGATCTTTTGGGCAAGCTTTATTTAGATCGGTGAAATCGATGCATACTCGCCACTTGCCATTCTTTTTACCTACCACAACCACGTTAGCTAGCCAATCAGGGTATTTAACTTCTCTAATTTTACCTGCTTGTAGCAACTTTTCTACTTCCTCGTTGATGATGAGGTTACGTTCAGGTGCGAATTTCCTTCTTTTTTGTTTAATTGGTTTGTGATGGGGGTCCACGTTCAGCTTGTGAGTGCAAATAGAAGGATCTATCCCAACCATGTCTTCATGCGTCCATGCGAAGCAGGTGATGTTGTTCTTGAGGAACTCAATGATCCTAGCTTTATCTTCTGGTGGTAGGGATGCCCCAATCTGTACTGTCTGTTCAGGTTTTGTAGGGTCCAGCATCACTTCTTCTAAATCTTGCTCTTTGCTGGATGCTGGATGCTGCTGTAATTGCTAGATGTCTTCCTTTTTGGGTTTGAGAGAGATGCTGTAACACTCCCTAGCTACCCTTCTGTCCCCCTTGATTTCTTGTACTCCCCACTGGGTAGGGAATTTGATGGTTTGATGGTAGGTGGACGGCACAGCTTTCATCCTGTGAATCCAAGGTGTACCCATAATAACATTGTAAGCTGAAGGACAGTCAACGACACTAAACCTGGTTTGCAGATTGACTCCTTTGGCATAGGTGGGCAGGGTGATTTCACCAATGGTGACAGCTGGTTCTCCGTTGAAGCCGTACAGGACTGTTGACTTTCTAATGATGTCTTCGTCACGTAGCCCCATGCTTTGTATGGCATTTTTGAAGATGATATTAGCTGAACTTCCATTATCTACCAATACTCTCTTGATTAGACAGTTGCTGATGGTAAGTGAAATAACTAGTCCATCATGATGGTCAGCTTCTTCAGCTTCCTCTTCTTCTTCGAAGTTGATGATCATGCTACGTAGCTCTTGTTCCTCCTTGCTTCTGTGCTGGATAGGTGCGGATTTGGAACCTTCCCTAGCGAATTGCTTAGCTGCAGAATAAGTTAGTCCACAAATTTCTGAGCCCCCTGAAATGAAGTTGACTACCTTATCATGTGTTGGATCAGGTGGTGGTCCAGCTGGTTTGCTGCTGCAATCCTTGCTAGATTCATCTTTCTGACCCTTCTTCCCCATCAGATGCTCTAGGTAGCCTTTCTTCAGCAGCCAAGCTACCTCTTTCCTGAGAGCTTTGCAATCCTCAGTCAGATGGCCATGGTCTCCATGGTAGCTGCACCATTGGGAAGTATCTTTTCGCCCATCGGGTTTGTCAGTTTTCCTGGGCCACCTAGCTGCTGAACCCAGCTTTTCCAACGCGTTCACCACACCACCTGCATCAACATTAAAACAGTAGGAGGATATAGGAGGGAAATCCGCATTGTTAGTCTTGCGGGGAGCTTCCCTAGCTACACTGCTAGCTTGGTCACGCTTCTGGTACGGCTGGTGACGCCAATCGTTCCTTTTGTGGTTGCTGTTCTGAGTCTTCTTCTCGTAGCTAGATTCTCCTCCATATCTGGATGCATCATCTTCTTCTACGCGAATCTCAGCCATAGCTCTAGCTCTGACTTCCTCAAAGGTACTACAAGGGTATCTAGTTAGTTCATAATACAAGCGGGATTTAGGTATCAAACCTCTCCGGAATGCTTCGATAGATGTGGGAATGTCCAGGTTCTTAACAGAAATCATCTCCCTGTTAAACCTGTCTAGATACTGACGAACAGCTTCACCTGTTTTCTGAATAATGCGGTACAGGTCGCCTGTATGCTTCTCTAGCATCCTGCTGCTAGCAAACTGTTGATAAAATTTGTTAATAAGAATAGAAAAATTAGGGATAGTACCAGCCCTGAGGGTGATAAGCCATTGTAGGGCAGGTCCACCTAAGGTGGCTCCAAAGGATTTGCACATTGTAGCTTCGAGGAGGTCCTCTGGGATGGGGATAGTCCACATCTTCTGCTTGTAATGGTTCACATGATCGTATGGATCCGTGGTCCCATCATACAGCTTACCAAATGGGGCTAGATGTAGCTTTTTTGGGATCATAGCTCTAGCTATCTCTCCTATGAAAGGTGATTTGGTGTAACCATCAAGCGTCTCCTCAGCTACAGGTGTGGGTGCCCCCGGCATCTTTGCTAACATTCGCATCATTTTCCGATTCTGGGACTCAAGGAGAGCCAGCTTCGAAGCTGTGGGATCCAAGTCCTCGTGGTAAGGTTGTTCTGGTATATCCTCAGCATCTTCCTCAGGACTGGCTTCTGCGTCATCCAGCTCCAGAACTCGAGGTGTCATACCAGGAGGTCGTCGCGAGGACCTTTTAGCGTTGCTCTTTACTGATTCAAGCTCTTTTTGTAAGTTTTCGATGATTTCATTGGATCTCGTTTGAGCCTCTTGCAAAGATGCTAGAGCTTCTCTCATCTGCTCGGGAGTTAATTCGGCCATTTGGTAGTTAGGTGACTTTCCTTCTGGGAAGAGATTGATTTTTGGAAGTTTAGATATGAAATCTAGCTGTAGGCCCCACGGTGGGCGCCAAACTGTTTATGCCAAATTCTGCAAGGGCAAAACTTAGCTGGGAGCTACAGCTAGGGGTCTACCAGGTTGCTGGAAGCTAGCTGGAGCAGCTAGCACGTTTTAAGTAAAAGAGAAGTAAAAAGAAATAGAGACAAGACACAGAGGTGGTGACGCGGAAACCCGTGGAATAGGGAAAAACCGCGGGTGGCTTTGAGTCCACCAATCCACTATAATCTTGATTACAGCCCTAATATTCTTGCGACTATGTAATTCGTAGTTTGTAAACTAATGAAACAATGCTTGTGCTTTTGTATGAAATTGTTCTAGTTGTATCAACTTCTCTCTACAATCATTGTGATCATATCTATATATAGCTAAGATGATTCTGCCCGTTTGTCCCAGCCACGTTCTTCAAGCAGCTCCAAATCTTTCATTTATGTCCGCCATTAATGCTAATCACCATGATTCTTGCTCGTTTATTGCCTTTGCTTTTATGGCCTTAATCATTATGCGGATTTTCAGGCTCTGATGTTTTTGACTTGTAACGCTTCTTTGAAGTGAAGCTGTATTTCTCAAGCTGGACGATATTTAGCTGATTCTTCTTTAGTTGGTTTAATCCAAGCTGAATTTCCTTAGCTGGAGGTTTCTAGCTGGAAGACCATAGCTACAATGACTTTCAACCTGCATCAATAGCTATGTAAATTTCATGGTATAACATGTACTTACCATTTTCTTGGATTTGAACGAGGATCTGACTTGCTTCCTTTTTACACATGCTTCACAAACTCCATGATTGGGTGTTTTAATTGTTGGGAGACCAACTACTAAGTCCTTACCACTGAGATTATGAAGTAGTGTAATGCTTGTATGACCACTTCCTTTTATGCCAGAGGAATTGGTCGTCTTCTTGTACACTTAAACAAGTCAGATTGTTCCTGGGAACTAGGTTCAGGTCAACAACATAAGTATTTCCTTTCCTTGTTCCTTCCAGTATCTTGGTTCCTGTATTGGCGTCACTCACTACACTACCTTCATTAGTGAAGTTCACAATGTTCTCGTTGTCACAAAATTGAGAAATACTAAGTAAATTATGTTTCAAACCCTCGATTAAAAATACATTATCTATGGAATGTGACAGAGATTTCCCTGCCTTACCTATAGCTATAATATTACCTGTAAGGTTATCTCCAAAGGTCACAGTTCCTCCTTCATAGACTGAAAGTGAGAGAAATTTTACTTTGTCTCCTGTCATGTGTTTAGAACAACCGCTATCGAGATACCACATGTTGTTCTCCCTCACTTTAGTCTGCATCCACAATAACTAGTTAGTGGTAGGAACCCAGCCAGACTTGGGTTCCTCGGTCGAACTTGAGTTTATTTTAATCTTCCACTCTTGCTTCACTAAGCGAGTGTTCATTTCAATATGTTCCTCTCTGGAGGAATAGTCAGATACTAAGTGTCCACTGTTCCCACAGTAAGAGCATATTTTGTGGCTCGGCAGATCCACATATTTCTTCCTTTTATTTTTCCTTTTATGATTAAAAGCTAGTCCATTTCTTCCTTCATTTTGATACTATCCAGCTAACAGGATCAGGTCGTGTCACCTATTCAAAAATAAACCTACAGTCATCTAACTATGGTAGTCAATGGAAGCAGGGTCGAATCCACAGGGAGACAGAGTTTCTAAATTAATATTCAATCAATTAGCTACTTCAGATGAACTCAGAGAAAAAATTAACTGAACTAATGATTAAACTAAAGAAGACGAAATAGATCGAGGAATTAACTATGGAATAAAAGCCTAGGGTATTAGGTCGGTCCACCATGCTTATACCAATCAAATAGGGTCAACTACTACCAAAACCTAAGTCAAGAGTCGGGGGATTAGAGCACATGTTGAGCTATGGTTAAGATCAACGCTCATAGTTCAACATACGCCGCATGGTCACCAACATAATCAGAACTACTGATGTGTCCTAGGCCTCTAGTCGTAAGACGGATCTATGCAAACAACTATTAACCACAAGCAATCAATGAAATTTTACACTGACATTAATTACTCAATAAGAACAAACCACATCACAATCACCCTAATCAAGCCCTAGAAATTGATAGAAATCTAAATCACAATAATGGTATAAACATGGCTTCCCTATCTAACACCCTAGAAAGAGAACTACTTACTCATAATCGAATTAACAACAACAAAACTAATTTGAAACCCTAACAATTGCATCATGAATAATTAAATACTTAAGCTAAGCAATTAAGAATAATAAAAGAGATTAGGGCAAAGAAGAATACCAATTGACAGAAAGCAGGAACTTTTATTGAAATCGAATAGGTTCAATCACCTTTAATCTAATCTAAAGTGTTTTAAACTAGGCTAAACTATGAGAAATAAACTAGAGTAAAACTAGAATAAAAAGATGTCTCTAAAATAATGAGGAAAAGGTATTTATAATACCCCTCAAAGCCTAACTAAAAGCGGAAATTTAAAGACGAAAATCGCGACTTAATGCACAGGACCCGATCGGGCCAAAAGCCACCCGATCAGGCCAAATACCAAATCAACCCAACTTTGTTTCTTGGTCAGCGTAGCAGCCCATAAGCAATCATGCAAAAATATGGCCAACCGGATCCAGCACCCGATCGGGTCTAGGATAGGGTCCTCAACATTTTGGCCCAGCAACGCTCCCTTAGCGTAACAGCAGCAGCATGAGCCATGAATTGCGGCCCACCCGATCGGGTCCGAGGCCACCACCCTATCGGACCTGGTGACAAATAGGGCCAGCACACTCGCCTTGATGTGAGCGGCAGAATGAGGGCTACGAGCATCCAACCCGATCGGGTCGGGCAGGGGTTGCCCGATCGGGTCTGGGTACATATCATCTCGCCCGATCTTATCGGGCACGGTTGCCCGATCTTATCGGGCACGGTTGCCCGATCGGGTCCGCAACTTCTATACCCGATCAATATATTTCCGCCCGATCGGGCCATTTCTTCCCGATCAGAGTACGGAAACCTCCTTTTCGACTCTTTGGCTCTCTAATCTTCACGTTTAGGGGTCTTAGGACCTCCTAAACTACCCATAAAGCTCGTGAGCCATCCTACGTGCCTCGTAACATCTCGTAAAGCTGTGGTTGCTTCCAAATGGCTCGAGAATAGGGAGAAAACTCCCTAAAACCTGCAATTCAACACTAAAACACAAAACCACAACTATATACGATATTTAGCACAAAATAGCTCCCAAGAGCTCCAATGACGCACAAATTAGCTTGTAAATAAGGGAGAAAAGTCTATATAAATACGTGATATCAGGTTCCTCGGTCAAACTTAAGTTTCTTTTAATCTTCCACTCTTGCTTCACTAAGCGAGTGTTCATTTCAATATGTTCCTCTCTGGAGGAATAGTCAGATACTAAGTGTCCACTGTTCCCACAGTAAGAGCATATTTTGTGGCTTGGCAGATCCACATATTTCTTCCTTTTATTTTTCCTTTTATGTTTAAAAGCTAGTCCATTTCTTCCTTCATTTTGATACTTTTGTATCCAGCTAACAGGATCAGGAAGTTTGTTCCTTGACGATTCCGATTTTCCTTTAAGTACTAGATTTTCATTTAAGACAGAATTATGCTCAGACTTCAATTTTTTTCAAATCAATACTAGTACTTGTGGAGGAACGAGCTCCTTTTGAAACAACTAGTTTCAATTCTGCCAATTCCATGTTCAAGAAGTAATTTTCATTTTTAACTTTTTCATATGCTTCTTGAAAACATCGGTTTTTATCTAATAGTTCAAAGAACCTTTCCTCAATTTCTGAGTTCAACTTTTTAAACAATTTTGAATGTTCTTTGGAAACTACCAAGGCCTTTTCCATTTCTTCTTCTCTTATGGAAATTGCCTTGTAGTTCTCTAAGGTTTCCAAAAGTAGTTTAATAAGTTGGTTCTTTTTAAGTCCAAATAAATCTTCTTCAATAACATTAAACCATACCTTGTTGCTTGGCAAGTCAACTTCATCATCTGTCTTTGCCATGAGACAGAGATGTGCTGATTCTTCTTCAGGCTGTTCCCGCTCCTCGTCAGAGTCTGACTCTCCCCAGGCGGCTACTTGATATCGCGTATTTATATAGACTCTTCTCCCTTATTTACAAGCTAATTTGTGCGTCATTGGAGCTATTTTGTGCTAACTATCGTATATAGTTGTGGTTTTGTGTTTTAGTGTTGAATTGCAGGTTTTAGGGAGTTTTCTCCTTATTCTCGAGCCATTTAGAAGCAACCACGGCTTTACGAGATGTTACGGGGCACATAGGAAGGCTCACGAGTTTTATGGGTAGTTTACGGGGTCCCAAGACCCATAAACGTGAAGTTTAGAGAGCCAAAGAGTCAAAAAGAAGGTTTCCGTACTCTGATCGGGCAAAAATGGCCCGATCGGGCGAAGGAATTATGATCGGGTATAGAAGTTGCGGACCCGATCGGGCAAGGTATGCCCGATCCGATCGGGCGAGCTCACATGTGCCCAGACCCGATCGGGCAACCTCCGCCCGACCCGATCGAGTCGGATGCAGCTAGCTCTCACTATGATGCTGAGGACTAGGAGAATGAGCTGGGCTCATTTGCCTCCAGGCCCGATCGGGTGGCTGCCCAAGGCCCGATTGGGTGGGCCATAATTTCACCCTCCAGCCTGCTGCACTGCTACGCTGACCCAGGACTAAGCTGATGACTTTTGTGTCTCGGCCCGATCGGGTACTGTGCTCGGGCCCGATTGGGTCTGGTACTCTAATCGCGCTTTTTCATTTTTTATTTCCGTTTTTAGTTAACTTGAGGGGGTATTATAAATACCTTTTTCCTCATTATTTAGAGACATCTTTTATTCATCTTTTTACTGCTTTAGACTCTAGTTTTATTCCTCATTGTTCTTAGCTTAGTTTAAACACTTAGATTAGTTTAAAGGTGATTGAACCTATTCCGATTTCAATAAAAGTTCCTGCTTTCTGTCAATTGGTATTCTTCCTTACTCTAATCTCTTTTATTATTCTCAATTGCTTAGTTTATTTATTCAATTATTCATGATGCAATTATTAGGGTTTCATATTAGTTTTGTCGTTGTTAATTCGATTATGAGGGAGTAGTTTTCTTTCTAGGGTGTTAGATAGGAAAGTCATGTTTATACCATGATTGTGATTTAGATTTCTATTAATTTCTAGGGCTTGATTAGGGTGATTGTGATGTGGTTTGTTCTTATTGAGTAATTAATGTCAGTGTACAATTTCATTGATTGCTTGTGGTTAATAGTTGTTTGCACAGATCCGTCTTACGACTAGAGGCCTAGGACACGTCAGTAGTTCTGATTACGTTAGTGAACGTGCGGCGTATGTTGAACTATGAGCGTTGAGTCTTAACCATAGCTCAACACATGCTCTAATCCCCCGACTCTTGACTTAGGTTTTGATAGTAGTTGACCCTATTTGATTGGTATAAGCATGGTGGACCGACCTAATACCCTAGGCTTTTATTCCATAGTTAATTCCTTGATTTATTTCGTCTTCTTTAGTTTAATCATTAGTTCAGTTAATTCTTCCCTGATTTCATCTGAAGTAGCTGAATTGGTTGAATATTAATTTAGAAACTCTGTCTCCCTGTGGATTCGACCCTGCTTCCATTGACTACCATAGTTAGAGGACTGTAGGTTTATCTTTGATTAGGTGATACGACTAAATCCTATCAAAATTTGAGATTAAGCCTGGACTCATGAGCATGGTCCAGCAAAATCAGTTTGGTGGGCATCCTACTGAAGATCCGGCAAATCATCTGCAACGGTTTCAACAACTTTGTCGAACCGTTAAACATGCCGGCGTCACTCTAGATCAACTCAAAGTCATGTTGTTCGAGTTTTCTTTGAGAGATAGAGCCCAGAAGTGGTTGAACGACGTGAAGGAAACTGAATGGAGTGAGATTTCTGCTTCATTTCTGAGAGAGTATTACCCACCTACTAAAACAGCAGAAATCAGAAACAAACTTGCCACGTTTTCCCAAGAGCCTGATGAAACATTACGGGAAGCGTGGGCTAGGTTTAGAGATTTACAGAGAGAGTGTCCACACCACAACATGGACAAATGGTTCTTGACGCAGACATTCTACAATGGTCTGCAGCCTCAGACGAAGAATATTGTTGATTCGTCTGCGGGAGGAGTCTTTCTGGATAAGGAAGTGGATGTAGGCTATGAGTTTCTATCAAACCTCGCAGCCAATGATCATTCCACTTCCCGAAGCCTCACAAGGAAGGCACTAGAGGTAGATGCCATTGCATTATTGACTTCGCAGATGGCGAAGCTGAGTTAGCAGATTAACACCTTCAGTTCCTCTTCCTCAGCAGCACCCCCTTTGAGTATCAATGCTATGTCTGCAGTAGCACCCATTACCTCATCTTACTGCGAGGTATGTGGTGTTCAGGGTCACTTTGGGCATGACTGTCAGTTCAGTCAACTTCAGATGGAGCAGGCAAACGCCTTTCAACAAAGGCCACAAACCTTTCCCCCTCCACATAACTACCAAAACCCACAAAACTATCAACCTCCACCTCCACAAAACTATCCTAAACCCTCATACCATCAAACCCCACAAAATTTCCAAAGACCACCACCACAAAACTTCCATCACCACAATAATTTCCAAACTCCACAAAATTTTCCCACCCCACCTCCACAAAATAATAACCCACAAGAGCCTAGCAATTCTGAACTGATGAAACTGATATTGTCTATGCAAAAGGCAAATGAGGAAACACGGAGGAACCAAGAGAAGCATATCAAACTTCTCGAGGCTCAAGTTGCTCAGTTGGCAGAAACTAATGCACAGAGGCAGCAGGGACAATTGCCAGGGCAACCCGTTCAGAGAGAACATGTGAATGCCATCACTCTTCGTAGTGGCATTGCATATAATGCCCCTCCAGTGCCAATTGATGAGGTTACCCCAACTGCAGGGAAGAAGAGGGTGGTAGAGGAAGGAAAAAGGAAAAATTCGACGTCTGAAGTCGATTTGTCTGCAGAAGCTGAACATACAGGGAAGAAAAAGGAGAAGGTTTCTCAAACGCCTTTTACACCAAGGCTACCTTTTCCCCACAGGATGCAACAATCAAAGGTCGATCAGCAGTTTGGTAAGTTCTTGGCTATGGTCAAGAACATTGAGGTAACGATTCCATTCACCGATTTAATTACCCAAGTACCTGTTTATGCCAAATTTCTGAAAGACATGATCACTAAGAAAAGAGACTTTGGTGGGGTAGAACGTGTCGCTCTTACTGAAGAGTGTAGTGCTTTTATCCAAAATAAAGCCCCACCAAAGTTAAAAGATCCTGGTAGTTTTTCTATACCCTGCCATCTTGGACCGATTTTTATTGACAAGGCTTTATGTGATTTAGGTGCTTCTGTTTCTGTTATGCCATTATCTGTTTTTGAGAAACTGAACATGGGAGCACTTAAATGCACACAAATCACTTTACAGATGGCGGATCGTTCTATAAAATACCCCCTAGGTGTTTTAGAGGACGTTCCTGTTAGGGTTGGGAAATTCTATATCCCTGTTGACTTTGTGGTGTTAGATATGGATGAGGATGCCCAGATTCCTATTATCTTGGGTAGGCCATTTTTGTGTACTGTTGGTGCTGTAATTGATGTCAAGTCTGGGTATTTAACTCTCAGTGTTGGTGATGATAAAGTGATGTTTAAACTAACCAATGATGTTAAGGCACCTATGCTATGCTTGAACAATCTTGTTGCAGGGATGAGGTTTTGGATGAAGTAGGTGTGGAGAGGGTTCCAACTACACCTAAGGTTGCCTCGCCGTCTGGAGGCATTATTAAGAACATTTGGAGGAGAAAGATGTTTGATGAGGGTGGCACTCATTGCCAAGCCCCTCCTATTTGAGAGATGGAGGATTATGGTCGTGCGGGACCTTTATAAACCAGCGTTGTGCGAGAGGCAACTCGTACTTTTCCTTTCCCTTTTCCCTTTCTTTTTTATTTTTCTTCTTTTTGTGAGCGAGAGTGAGGGCACTAACATTGTTTTTCCTCATAGCATAGTCCTTATCACCTTTTGGCATTGAGGACACTGCCAAGTTCAACTTGGGGAAGGAGTTCTGTTTGTATTCTCTATCTCTTTTACTGCTTTCTAGGATAGATTTACTGCTTTCGAAAAATACTGAAATAATCAAAAAAATGTGGTTCCCATGACTGGTTTAGTTGCCTCCCTGTGCCCCTTGTTGTGCTCTATTTGAAAATGATTTGACTTTGTTTTCTGGATAGCTGGGCATTTGTGATCTTGAGGTTATGATTTGATGTTTGATTGCTATGATTTCGAGCATTTTTGGATTATATTAGACCACTTTGTGTTGCATACCTGAATTGGTTAGACTGTGAGGCCTCTTGTAGCCTATTGGATTTATACTATTATCCAGTCTATTCTTGTGTGTTAGTTCCTCTTTAGTGGATTGATCTTGACTTTGAATTCGTACTTGTCTGATATTCGATGACTTGTAGCGTTAGCTGTGATAGAGGCGTTCTTTTGTCTGATTCTTGAGCCTCATAGTGAATTTTTGATATACTTTTATCCTCCCTAGCCCCGCTGAGCCTAATGACTTGTTTCTTGTTACTTAGACCCCTATTATGAGCCCATGGCCTTCATTTCATATTATTTCCAAGCCTAGCTTGGGGGAGCTTTTGTATGGGTTGAGTTTGAGATTGGTTTCATGATTTGGTTTGGTTGTTGAGGAATTTAAAAGTGTATTTGCTGTGGTTTGAGAGTGAGAAAAAGAAAAGAAAAAGCAAGTTTAGAGTTGCGTGAATGAAGTTCAGAAAAATGAAATAAAATGAAAAAGAATTCGAAGTTCTTTTATTCACGTACGTTCTTAAAGAAATATTAGCTTCATTGCTTGATAATTGGGTTTGTTATGAGCTTGTCATTGATTTATGAGAGTTGGGTCACTTTACGTGGTTTTATGGTGTTGTTGGGAGTTGTGAAGGCCATCTTAGGCCTTGTTTAAATGATTTATGCTCCCCCTTTCTTGGTTTTTCCACCACATTACCCAAAAGTATCCCCTACCTCTTACCTAAGCCCCATTACAACCCTCTAAAGTCCTCTTGAGCTCGTGTCTGTAGTGTTCATTTGATTGATTTCGAGTCAGTTTGTCAAAGTTAAAGAGTATGTCTGCTAATTGAGTCGACTTGACTAGAATGAGCGTCATTTAACCTTCTTAAACACATGAGAGTGTGAGTGGGAAGGGTATTTATGGTCGGGTTGGTGAGTGTTCGGGCATATTCTTTGCCTGCCACAAAATTGAGAGGAGTGACACCCTTGTGAGAGCCTTTTCAGGATTTGTATGCCTTGTGGATGCTTGAATTTGATAAATTGCTTGGATGATTGGTGGTTGGATGGATTTTATTAGCCAAACTTGAATTATGCCGGCTTGAACGATTCTTAGTTTTGAAAATGTTTTGAGCTTTGATTGATTTTTATCTATGGGGTGAGGCAATCTATTCCGTGTTCATGTTCTGTTTGCTTGAGGACAAGCAAAGGTTTAGCTTAGGGGAGTTTGATATCGCGTATTTATATAGACTTTTCTCCCTTATTTACAAGCTAATTTGTGCGTCATTAGAGCTCTTGGGAGCTATTTTGTGCTAACTATCGTATATAGTTGTGGTTTTGTGTTTTAGTGTTGAATTACAGGTTTTAGGGAGTTTTCTCCTTATTTTCGAGCCATTTAGAAGCAACCACGGCTTTACGAGATGTTACGGGGCACGTAGGAAGGCTCACGAGTTTTATGGGTAGTTTAGGAGGTCCCAAGACCCCTAAACGTGAAGTTTAGAGAGCCAAAGAGTCAAAAAGAAGGTTTCCGTACTCTGATCGGGCAAAAATGGCCCGATCGGGCGAAGGAATTATGATCGGGTATAGAAGTTGCGG
This sequence comes from Patellifolia procumbens, assembly GCA_947645195.1. Taxonomy (NCBI): domain Eukaryota; kingdom Viridiplantae; phylum Streptophyta; class Magnoliopsida; order Caryophyllales; family Amaranthaceae; genus Patellifolia; species Patellifolia procumbens. The sequence goes on from CANSGD010000953.1 coordinate 3,069,741, forward strand.
ACCCGATCGGGCAAGGTATGCCCGATCCGATCGGGCGAGCTCACATGTGCCCAGACCCGATCGGGAAACCTCTGCCCGACCCGATCGAGTCGGATGCTGCTAGCTCTCACTATGATGTTGAGGACTAGGAGAATGAGCTGGGCTCATTTGCCTCCAGGCCCGATCGGGTGGGCCATAATTTCACCCTCCAGCCTGCTGCACTGCTACGCTGACCCAGGAGCAAGCTGATGACTTTTGTGTCTCAGCCCGATCGGGTACTGTGCTTAGGCCCGATCGGGTCTGGTACTCTAATCGCGCTTTTTCACTTTTTATTTCCGTTTTTAGTTAACTTGAGGGGGTATTATAAATACCTTTTTCCTCATTATTTAGAGACATCTTTTATTCATCTTTTTACTGCTTTAGACTCTAGTTTTATTCCTCATTGTTCTTAGCTTAGTTTAAACACTTAGATTAGTTTAAAGGTGATTGAACCTATTCCGATTTCAATAAAAGTTCCTGCTTTCTGTCAATTGGTATTCTTCCTTACTCTAATCTCTTTTATTATTCTCAATTGCTTAGTTTATTTATTCAATTATTCATGATGCAATTATTAGAGTTTCATATTAGTTTTGTCGTTGTTAATTCGATTATGAGTGAGTAGTTTTCTTTCTAGGGTGTTAGATAGGAAAGCCATGTTTATACCATGATTGTGATTTAGATTTCTATTAATTTCTAGGGCTTGATTAGGGTGATTGTGATGTGGTTTGTTCTTATTGAGTAATTAATGTCAGTGTACAATTTCATTGATTGCTTGTGGTTAATAGTTGTTTGCACTGATCCGTCTTACGACTAGAGGCCTAGGACACGTCAGTAGTTCTGATTACGTTAGTGAACATGCGGCGTATGTTGAACTATGAGCGTTGAGTCTTAACCATAGCTCAACACATGCTCTAATCCCCCGACTCTTGACTTAGGTTTTGATAGTAGTTGACCCTATTTGATTGGTATAAGCATGGTGGACCGACCTAATATCCTAGGCTTTTATTCCATAGTTAATTCCTTGATTTATTTCGTCTTCTTTAGTTTAATCATTAGTTCAGTTAATTCTTCCCTGATTTCATCTGAAGTAGCTGAATTGGTTGAATATTAATTTAGAAACTCTGTCTCCCTGTGGATTCGACCCTGCTTCCATTGACTACCATAGTTAGAGGACTGTAAGTTTATCTTTGATTAGGTGATACGACTAAATCCTATCACTACTATAGCTTTTCTCATTTCTGTCTTTGAGAAAGGCCTTTGTTGTTCCTTGTCCTTATATTTTCCTTTTCCCTTCTTGTTCTCCCAAAGAGGACACTCCTTTATGAAATGATCAGTGCTTCCACATTTATGACAACTCAGCTTTGATGGTTTTCTTGCATTCTTCCCTTTATTGTTCTTGTTGAAGAACTTCTTTAATCTCTTTATCAATGCCGCTTCCTCATCATCATCAGTTCCTGATTCATCTTGTTCCTCAGTCTTGAGGGCCAAGGCCTTATGTATACTAGGATCAGATTCATGAGTTCCTAGGTGTAGCTCATGGGTTATCACGGATCTAGCAAGTTGTTCAATATTAAACTTGGTGAATTCCTTGGTTTCTTGCAGAGCTGTCATCTTGGTCATCCACTTGTCATCATGTGGAACACTCCTTAGAACCTTTCGTACCTATTCCTCTGGAGTGATAGACTTTCCTAGAGAGTCAAGTTCATTGTTGATGTTTAAGAATCGGGTGAGCATATCATGAACTGGCTCTTTAGGTTTCATTTGAAATAACTCATATATGTGCATGAACATGTCTATCTTTGATCTTTTGACTTCGCTTGTTCCTTCATGTGTAACTTGAAGAAGTTCCCACATCTGCTTGACAGTCTTGCATCCCATGACTCTATTGTGCTCATGAGGACCAAGTCCACAACGGAGAATTTTCTTGGCCATGTTGTTCATCTCCATTTTGTCGAAGTCATCTTTGTCATATTTTGCGAGTGGTTTAGGAACTAGCTCGCCTTTGTCATTCTTCTTAGTAACTTCAAAGTCACCTATTTCATCGACTCTCCAAACTTGATAATTTTCAGCCTTAATAAAGATTTCCATACTACTCTTCCGGTATGGATAGTGCTTGCCATTAAACATGGGTGGACGTTAGGTGGAGTAAACTTCGTCTAGCTTATCTCCCGTTGTGTTCATATCTACCAGGAATTGCCTTCTCAGTCTTAACTGATTCTGAAGGAACTTGCTCTGATACCAATTGTTAGCCTAGTATGAATACTAGATCAACTACAAGAGGGGGGTGAATTGTAGTTGAGGGGATTTTAAAACTTTTTGAGGAATATAAATAATTAAAAGCTAAATAAGGAAAAAAAGAAACAACTAGGAACACACAAAATTTTTAAACAAGGTTTACTTCCTTAATTCTCTAAGAAGAAACCCTGCCCTTTTTCTATATAATAGAAATTACAACCTATTATAAACTCTTCTCTCTCATTTCCTCTAGGAACTTGACCCTATCCCCAATCACCTTGTTCCCCTTGAACTCGTGACTTTCTCACTTAACTTCACTCGAAGTCTTCTATTTCTCTTTCTCTTTCTCTCTTTCTCTTTCTCTCTTTCTCTCTTTCACTCTTGATTAAGGGAACTTTAAACTCTAAAATTTCTTTTCTCCCCAATCACTCGAAAATAAATACAATGGTTTAAGCTATTGAAAATAAAAACCGAATGAACTTAAGATACAATATGCGTGTAAAGCAGCAAAGTTCTTCATCTTCTGATTAGGTTTTCTCTTCATATATATAGAGGATTCTCAGCCCTTTTTCCGATTCATAGAATCGGTTATGGGTTCATTAAGATTAGCCCAATATCCGCTCTTCAAGATAATATTTGTGCGCAAGAAGATCTCTAATAGAATCTGCAAACCCTAGTCAGCCTTATCTTCATGCAGTTTGTTGTGAAGCCGAGTACCAGAAGATTGGCTGAGGTTCCGTAAATCTAGGAATAGATTGGCAGCTCGTCAGATCCTCCTAGATTCTAGGGTTGTTGAGCTTATATTGTTTCCTCGTTTGTTGATGCATGATTATTCATCTGATCAAAATCTGCAAAATGTTAACAAACTAACACAACTAATATCATGGAAATTAATTTTATTCAAATTAAAGTTCCACGACATGAGGATTACCTCAAAGCAAACCATTGATATAAATCGAGTGATATATAGATCAAGTACATAGAATAATTAGATTTAATAACTTAATTAGGTTAAACTCATAACCATTTCTCCATAAGTTAAAATTAATTATTTCTAAGTATTTGATAATCAAAATAACTCTGATTATAAACACTAAAAGCCTATGAAATACTAATTCTAAAAACTATGAAATAAAACCTAAGTAGACCAATAAAAGTCTATACTAAAAAATACATAATTCGTCATCATCAAAATAGTGAAACCAACAGTGATTAAGTTCGATATAACTCAATCCAAATCGTAACTTAAATATATTATTTATTTTACCTAAACTTGATTGAATTTAAATATGATTGAATGATTTTTGGTATCTTTAACCCGAGCTGACTTCAATATATTTATATTCAATACTTTTTGGCCATGTATTAATATATGAATTATAACTATCTATAATTTTAGAAAAATTATTTTGTTTTTTGGTGATTTGGTGGTTGTTAGTAAAAGATAAAGTTTGACCGGAATATATATGAGGGAATTTGAGATAATATACATGAGGAAATGAAACCTATCTTATAAATTAATAAGTTTGAAAAGTGTAAAATTTAAAATCGATTTATTAATAATAAGTCATTTAGTTGATGCATTGTGACGTCATTTTTCACTACGACTTAAATATCTAGTATAAATATTGTATTTTTTTTAAAGGAAGCCCACGGTATAAATATTGATTTTGGATGTAGAAAATTAAGAAATACTAGAGGAAGAAGAACAGAAGATGGAGAGAGAAAAAAAAACAAGAAATAGAGATATTGAATCTCTCTTGCAGCGTGTGTCCATCACTCCATCCCCCAACAAGGCAACAACCCACATTTTCTACGGAAAATGACGATATTACCCTTGTGAGATACAATCTTGTCTCTCGCAATGAGATGCGTAGACAAGGTCGATTGTTATATCCGAAAAGAGGAAGAAGCAAGGGAACTTGGGACTCAACTCAACTCAAACTCAAACTATGAGGAGGAAGGCAATCATAGGCGGCGGTTTGTGGTGGCGACTCCTAAAACCCCAACGTATTTATGACTTCTCTTTCCCCCTCTTCCTCTTTCCTTCTTCTCTCCTCTTTCCATCTTTCTTCTATTTTGACATACTACTAAAACTAACACCATTCCTATTTAATTTTAGCTTTTATTGGACCAATTAGTTTCATACTTAAGTATTTTCTGTTTGTTTGTTATTCTTTTTTTACTATCTCAACTTTTATATTTTTGATTTTTATGGTTGGGTTGCAATTTCCGTGCTTATTGTCTGGTTTATGTTTAAATTGGTAACAGAGAAAGTAACTTCTTAAGCTTATAACAGTCAGGCGGCTACAAATTTAGGTTAGGATATGTTAACTGAATGACAATCATGAGTTTAATGATATTTTGAGTATTAGTTTGATACATTCAAATATTTGGAATTTAGAGGAAAGCAGTTGAAGGGTCTTTTTTTATCGAGCACCCAATTAAGGTGGTTTGTTCTATACACGATTTTTGGATCTGAGTTGAATGGTTAAATTTGAGTTTTTGATTTGTTGGATTGTCTCCCATGTACGTATCTTATTCAATTTGATCAACATTTCTCAATTCTACTGAAGCCTCCTTTTTGTGTGGTAAAAAATTGTGAACTATACTAATAGGATAAATACATGTAAGTTTTGCTATGTTCTATCAACTGGTGGCTTAGTTTTAGAGGTAGATAGCAGAATTGCATAATCCTATGAAAAGATATTGATTTTTGGTGTTAATTTTTAATACTCAGATTTATCGAAGTACGTTTTAGCATGGATTTCAAACGTGCATGATATTTTCTCAATCTTTAGTGAAACCAACTATAAGTTCAATTGTTTCACCTAGGGTGTGTGTACCAAAGATCAATACCCTTTTGAGCCTGTCTATTTGTGGATTTGTTCGAGTACGGATGTGAGTGGGGCGCGGTTCGTGGAGACGCGCCCCGCATCCGCCCCTGTTAGGCGGGGATGTGGGAAGGTTTTATGGTGATGGGGGCCATGGGGCGGGGATGGGGATGAATATTATCTCCGTTGTGGGTGATGGGGCAGGTGTGGAGTTTAGAATGTACTCGCACCATCCCCGCCCCGTTTCTTCCCCACCTCCTATGTCATGTGGGTTTAAATGATTTCAACCCCATCACTCGCGGCGTGATATCATTTCTTGACCACTTTTATAATAATATTGCAGATTGAGAGGAAGTTTAGATTTTTTTGACTCCCTTTTCTTTTTCTCTTAGAGGTGGTTTCTATAAACTTCACCAGCTTCGGGGACGTAAAAATTCGTTGATTGAGTCCTTGCATCCTTTTGCTAGAGTTCTTGTACCTTGAATTTCTTTTATGGCCTTTTATTTGTGAGTAAAAAGGAAAATCAAATCAAAGATTTGCTAGTGTCAATGTTTCATGACTTGTTCAATCAAACTTTGTGCTATGTTTGTGGTCAAAAGTTACATTTTGTTTGTTAGCAATATGGAGTAGAAAGATGGTGACGGAAGAGAGGGGGGGGGGGGGGCAGTGAGTTTGCACATTCCTACTAAATCTTTCCAACTTCCGAAGGATTTAGTTTGTTATGCCATATGTTGTATCCAAACAAGGAAAGATGTGCCCTTCCTTTTACCTTCTCTCCCCTTTATGCAAACTAATTGTCAGGGTCAAGAAACTTGAATACTTACCACTGTGTATGATAAGGTCTTAGCTTGTGTCCCTTTACAGAACACGTGCATATACTCCTGTAAAATGATTCAAGGATATCTTATGTCTTTCTTTTATGCACTATAACAGGAGCATCTTGTCCCTCTCTTTCTATGAAGAATGTAATATTTGAAAGATATTCAAATTTGATCCGAGGAGTTCAGATGCATACTGAAGCATCCATCCAAGGGAAAATTTTTACAGAAAGTGTTGCAGATGGTAGCTCTGAGTACTTAAGTAGCAAAACAAACGCACCGTCTAGTTTAAAGGGTGATGCAGAAAATGCAGCCAGCGACAATGTGATATCCAATTTGAAAATGTCCTCACGACATGATCTTGCCCTTATCTTTACATGCAAAGTCTGTGAGACAAGATCGATAAAGACCTGCTGCCGTGAATCATATGAGAAAGGCGTTGTTGTTGTATGTTGTGGAGGATGTAACAATCATCATCTTATTGCGGACCGACTTGGATGGTTTGGGAAGCCAGGGAGTATCGAGGACTTTCTTGCTGCGAGGGGGGACGAGGTGAGAAAGGGTTCTGTTGATTCCTTAAATTTGACTCTTGATTTGGCTGGCAAGAAGCTTTGAAAAGCATTATTGTCTAATTGTTTTTGTTTTTTGCTGATATTACTTGTTTAATGTTGATACCTCTGGAGGACGGATTGCTGATTTTTAATGATAACCGATATTACTAAGTGAGGCTGGGTTATTTTGTGATTCTGGAATTTCTGGTGGTTAGGCCATCACTCGTGTGTTGCCCCTTATTGAATCCACGGTTAATGTATAGGTACTTTTTGGCGTGTGGCATTTACGGGAACTGCTAAGTGACAAGTTGTTTGAGATTTACTCTTTCTTTGGTGGGGATGGAGGAGGTGAAAATTAGAGCTGCCAATTTTGTTAAAACTTGTTGGATGAACTGGTAACCGATTACCAATGAACCAAATAAACTGAAATGAAGCGACCTGTTTAATCTATTAAAAGAGTATATCTCACCTCTCTTCTTGGTGCGGTTCTTAGAAGTCTTAGGTTTCAAGTTATCCCTTTGTTTAACGAGGTCATCCTTAATTTGTATACCAACGTCATGGAATAGATTATAAGAGTCAAGACTCAAGTATTTAAGTGTTGATCCATCAATCAAGTTATCAAGGAATTTTTGTACCAACTTAGCATTGGATGATCTATGGACCATATGAGCTGTCCTTTTTTGCCACCTTGTGAGTTTTAATGAAGGCAGTAAAGCCCTCCGTGTTCTCCATATTATTAGGTTATTTAATTAAGTATTAGCGGAGGAAATTCTAATTAGTCGGTGGAAAACTGCTGTACCTTCCATTTAGAAAATACAAGGCAACATGATTTTATAAAACCAAATCATATCATTACTTAAGACTTAAAGTTGACATAAGCATAATTTTTAACTGACCTTAACTATTTTCTTGAGTTGAGCATCCATAAGTTAAAGTTACATAACTGTAACATTGACTAAATTGAATAGTAAATTATTCCTCAAAACTATGTCATTCTGCCATACTCATTAGTATCTAAAACTGGAAAAACAAAATGTCATGAGTCGAGTTCAGTAACATACTACTCTAATATCATAAGTACATTTAAATTAAGTTTTATTTGCAAACAGGGAGGAAAGAAAGATAATAAAACCATTTCGTAAGCACATACTTTAAACCATAAATTCATTCAGATGGCAATTATCCATTCTCTTCACTGTAGTTACCAGAAATCATCATTTGGTTTCTTGGCAAGCATAACAGAAGGGACATCTCCCATAACACTGGGCCGTCAGGGATAATTATCCCTAACCAGAAGGTGAGAGATACTCTTTATATAGATTAACCAGGGACTATAGTCCCTAACCAGAAGGTGGCATAAATCCAAGCATAATGCGGTGCCACCAGAGATGTTATCCCTAAGTAGAAGGTAGCGCTTCCGCCATAATAGAAAGCTATGTGGACAACCAACATAATATAATACTGCTAAGAACCATCTTTCACTTTCTTTTATCATGTTTCGTATGTTTTGTTTTTCTTTGCATACATCATACTTTTAAGAATCATAAACAGAATTCCCATAAAAAATTTCATATCCCACAATCCATGAAATTACATTTGCAGAAACTTTATATGTAAACCAACATGAAACATAATTAAAAGGGGATCACAGGTACTACCAGTAGACATTACAACGTTTCTTGCTTAGTAACGTTGTTTTATAAATATAAGATAATATAATCAACTTAAGTAAAACATTTAAATAATACTAGTTTAAAGATCTAACGAGAAGGACTCTAATACACTAATAGATTAAAAACGAAAGGATATTAATTTAGACAACGTAGTGACCTTTGCACATAATAACTCGATTTACTATCAAACATTGTATAACTCATTATTAATTAAACGCTATACTTGATTTCTCATATTAATATTGATTATTTGATTAAGTAGTCGCATAACATTATCTGATTTTTTCTTATCTAAAAAAATGCAATTATCCACTCAGAGATGATATGATTTTGAAAAGAAAAGACTTTCCTAAAAACTTCTAAAGTGAAATTAATTATTTAAGTAAGGAGCCCAAATGGCCCATTTTGCTAATTAAATATTCAAATTCATGAGGTAGCCATAAATTTAGAAAATTAGAATTTAGGTCAAATCCACCTATATGGCTCATTGAGACGAAGATAAAATTTATACAAATTGTGCTACTTACATGGTATAAGCGTATGTATACACGATTTTTTTTTTTTTTTGTAACAAGAAGTGGTCAGGACCCCGCTCGGGTCCTATTGGGCCCTGCACTATGAGAGGGAGGGAATGATAAGGGAAATTCAACTCTCAAAGTGCCCCTAGTGGGATTGAATCCCAACCTTGAGGTTGGAAGGCTCACTCCTTTCCATTAAACCAAGCCTTGCTTGATATGTATAGACGATTATAGGAGTAATATTAAAAAGTCTCCAACAAGTATTTAAAGAAAGACTCGTCAATCCAACTGGATATTTAATGGAAAGGACAACGACAAGGACAATTGTCCTCTGGACATACAAATAGAGACTTATCCAACTGAGCTGTTTCCATTCCTACCTTCAATCTTAGATCATGAGGCAGAGGGTGAACTCAGGGATGAAGGCACGAATCAAGTCTAATGAACTCAGGCTTCCGCAATAAGTGACCATTACTAAACTACGTATATAACTAAGGTACAATAACAACACCTAGAAACATTAACACCTAAAATAATTCATCTAATTATAAGTGAAAACCATGTAGGATAAGCTGAAATTCTTGGATTTTTCTTGTGGACCATATGTGAACCCATTTGGTATCCACACATAGATTAGCAAAGTTGTTTGCTAGAACAGATAAGAAAACTTACTTTAAATTTCATAATTTTACTAGTATGTAAGTAATAAGAGTATTCTTCGAAGTCCCTTTAGATTTTTAGCCTTAAGGAGGGTTTTTGTCTAGTCTCGTGTTAGGGCATCCTTTTTCTTGAAGGTTTCATCTCGATTTTTCGAGAATTTTGATGCAATGGCATCGATTCTATCATTAGATAATAATACAATCAATAAACAAGAAGGAAGCAATTCTTTAAAGGCGATGGAAGAGAAGAAGGAGGACGATAGAAGAGAAAAGGAAAGCGCTCATGATGAGGAGGATGGGGTGGACTGGATTGTTGATGGAGAGGAGGACGAAGAGATTAGGGCAAAATTGAGTTTAGTAGGAAAACTATGGACAACACACGGTTTCGATGAGAAGGCGTTTATGAACACAACCAGAACGTGTGGCAACCAAAACATGGCTTAGAAATTAGCACCACTAGGGACAAGCATTTTATCTTTCAATTCCACCACTGGAAGGAGCAAGAGTGATGGAAGGGCAGCCGTGGCACTTTGATCGACACACTCTCCTCCTTGGTGACATTAATAATGAAGCAGAAAAACCTTCAAATGTGAAGTTGTGCCGAATGCCTATATGGGTTAGGGTTTATGATCTCCCATTCAAAGGGCGCCTAAATGATGACAATAAGAGAGTTTTGGGAAACAAAATTGGTGGATACATTGGCCTAGATAAAACCCAATCTCTAGGAATTGATATGCGAATCAGAGTCAACGTTGACGTTTACAAGCCACTAGTTTGAGAAATTAAAATTAAGATATGAAAAACTCCCATTGTTTTTCTTTTTCCTGTGGGAGACTAGGGCATTGCTCTAAAGATTGTGATGAGTATCTTGGGGAGGGTTCACCGGAGAAACGATTTGATGAACTTAAGGCCTCACCATGGAAGACAAATGATGAAGGCCACGGTTTGGCGAGAGGAGATGGAATAAAAAGGAGTGGCAAAACAACTCTTTGTAGCTAAACCTAAACAAACTATACAAGCATCTCAAGAACATATAAAGAAAGTGGATGACCTCCCAGAATCAATGAAGATAAAGGAAAGAACATACTAGAATACAAGGAGTGGAGATGAGGTAGGTGTGCAACATGAAAGAGAGTTAATGGGTAGTGAGAGCCCTGAGCCACGGAAAGTTACAAGAGACAGAGACACTAATGGTAATCAAGCACAGAGAACAAATGAAATTGTCTTGATTAGAGATGAGAAGACAACAGCTATAGGCGAGGAAGAAGGCGTTGAGGAAGGCTTGAAGGGTAAGATATGGAAGAGAGCTATAAGAGGTGGGGGTGTTCATTTCGGATTATCCGATCCGATCCGAAATTTCGGATATTCGCAATTTTCGCATCGGGGAAAGTGTGATCCGAATCCGATATCCGATCTGAATTTTTTGGGAAAAAAAGTGTAATATTAAATTTATTTAATGGAAAATATCACGGATATTTTGGATCGGATAAGATAATTATCCGAATATCCGAAAATTTTCCGTTTTTTTAACATTTTTCGGATATTTCTGATATCTGAAAAAGCCAAAACGTGATCCGAATCCGACCCAAAAAATTTCGGATATCCGATCTGAATTATCCGAAACACTATATTTCAGATCGACCAGATCGCGGATCGGATTTTGTGAACACCCCTAATAAGAGGGGAAAGGAAAAATTCATACACTAATACTAAAAATGTAGTAGACTACAAAAGGAGGGGGAAAGGAGAGAAGGAACGAGGAGTGTGTAGACATGAAGATTGGGGAGATGGAAATAGCAAAAAAAGAAGGTAGCATTGTTGTCATAATTGTTGTATGGGAAGCTGAGAACATTGATGGAGTGGTGGGCCCCACCAAATAGCTCTTGGTAATCAACGAGTCGGATCTTTTCTTGGAACTGTGGAGGATTGGGGAGTCCTCGAGCATTTAATGCACTTTAAACAGTTCTCATTCTTCCCCATGTAGTTTTTATCTCCGAAACAAAAGTAAAACAAAAGGAGATGGAAGCTATAAAGGAAAAACTGAGTTTTAGTAATATAATTTTTGTTGGTTGTAGTGGAGAAGGAAGAGGGCTTAGAGGTGGTCTTGCACTTCTGTGGCGAAACAACATTACAGTGGATGTGAAGAGTTTCACGATTAACCATATTGATGTGCTAATCAATGATAAGGGGATTGGTGTTTGGCGTTTTACGTGAGTATATGGCTATCCCGAGGAGGAAAATAAGGTAAAAACACGAGAACTCTTGTTAAATCTTGCTACTGGTAACACTTTACCGTGGCTTTATGGGGGGTGATTTTAACCTCATGCTTACTTCGATTGAGAAGAAGGGTGGCAACGCTTTCAATGTAAATGAAGCAGACATTTTTAGGATTGCAATGGATGTTTGCAACTTCGTGGACCTTGGATACATTGGTTATGAGTTGAATAACAATAGAGGAGGAGAAGAAAATATACAGGAGACACTAGACAAATTTGTAGCCACGCAATCATGGAAAAACTTGTTTCCAGGCTCGTATGTTTCTCATCTGCCAAAGAGAAAATTGAACCATCTCCCTATTCAAGTCACGATAACAGGCTTCCCTACAAATGAGCGTGAGCGGAAGAAAAAAAACTATTCGAGTTCGAAGAAATGTGGCTTCGAGAACCCTCACGTGGGAATATAATCGAAGAGGTTTGGGTGAAGGGAATGGATGTAAAAACCAATATTAACATCACATCTTCGAAACTAAAAATGCAGGGAAGGGGGAATTTTGGTGGTTTTTCGAAAGAAATGAGGGAGTGTAGAAAGCAAACGAGTGAGTTTATGGAAGAGGTCTAGTGATGAAGTGGCTGCCCATATGAGAAGCATTGATGAGAGGTTAGATGAGTCAGAGGAACGCGAGGAAAGATATTGGAGGCAACGTAGTCGGCAAGTTTGGCTAAAGGAGGGAGATAAGAACACTAGCTTTTTCACACAAAAGCTAATCAGCGACGTGAACATAACTGCATTATGGGTATCAAAGACGCTACTGGCAATGAATATGATAAAGAAGAGGAAATTTCGGAGGTTATGGTGGAGTTTTTCAATGATCTCTTCGGCTCTAACAACCACATTGATGCTGACCCAGTACTCTCAAAAGTACAAACGAGGATTTCGGATGCAATGGGTGCTCATTTGAGTGGCCAGTACTGCAGCGAGGAGGTTTATGAAGATCTCCATCAAATGCATCCCTCGAAGTCACCCGGTCCTGATGGTATGTTCGCTTTATTTTTCCAACATTTTTGGCATAATATTAGGGAGGAGATCATTGATTTAGTGCTTAATATTCTAAATAATGATGGTGATATTGGAGAAATTAATTAGACATACATTATATTAATTCCAAAAAAAATGTGAGACTCCAGCTTTCTTTAGACCTATTAGTCTTTGTAATGTGTTATATAAAATTGTGGCTAAAGCTCTAGTAAACATATTAGAGTTAGTGTTGGGTAGTTGATAAGAGGTTTTTAGTGTGTTGTTAAGGCACTAAGAACCGCTTAGCAAACAATACTTATAATCCTAACGAGCAACTACTATGAACGTAGTAAGGGCAAGTCAAGGGTCGAACCACAGGAAAATAGGGATTGACTAAGGTCTATTAAGTCTAAAACTACCTAAGTGAAGGGTATTTGGGGGTGTAAAGATTGAATAGTTATCAATTAACAACTAACTAAAGAATGACAACTAATAATCAAGTATAGAAATGAATATAATAAGGAAAACACTAGACCTTGGGCTACTCGCATGAACTCGGGCAAGACACGACACTAATGCAACTACGAAACTACAAAGAATAACATGCAAGGTTAAGTTTCCCTCTAAAGTACTTGAGTCCTCTCTCGAATGGTCCTCAAGAGTAATCAATTAATCAATCAACTAAATCCTCTCTTGAATGATCTTTAGCCAATTGATTAAAAGATTCAATTTTCTTGGAAAACCCCTAATAAGGATCCTCTTAATTGCTACCCAATCTCTTGGTCTAGAAATTAAGTTGATTCATGGGAATGATAAGATAACAACAATCAATTAAGAGTAATTGAAATCTAAGCCCTAGCATAAACTTGATCAAGGTCTACCCTAAGGTGTCAAAAAAACCAAGATCAATGCATAGAAGACATGAATAAAGTAATTACATGAACATCTTAATAAGCCCTAATCCATGCTTTCGCCCAAACCCTAGATAAGGAACTACTCACTAATCATGGACTGAAATCAAAAGAGATTAATAAAATTAAACATGATTAATGAAGCAATGAAAATAAAGAAGAGAGATTGAAAGAAAATTACTTGGAATGAAATTAACAATTGAATCTTCAAAGTTGTAATATGATAAAAACTAAGAGTTTGAGAGTGTTTTGAGAGAAAAATTATGTAATTAGAGTCTAAGTATGGAGATAATACAAAGCAAAAACGCAAAAAAAAAAACTATTTATAATATCCTATAAATGAAGACGGAAAATCGGGAGAAAAACCCGAATACAGGTCGACACGGGCACGACCGTGTAGACCTGCTCTTCAGAATTATCAAGTCTTCACAAAAGATACTGCCTCCGTAGAAATTAGCCAACACGGGCATGTCAAAATGGACACGGGCGTGTCAAAATGGACACGGGCGTGTTGGCCTGAACTTCTCAAATCAGTGGGCAAGTAGAAAAGGATTGTCTTCTTGGAAAAAGACCAACACGGGCGTGTTGAAATCAACACGGCCGTGTTGACTTGCTCGTTAGCGGACAGCTCAACTTCAAACGATCATATCTCTCTCGTCTCTTATCGGAATTGGGCTTATGACCAGTCGTTGGCAAGCTACCGAAACGAGCTAACACCTCCACTAGAATCACCTTAATCCAATTTATGGATCAAACTTTATGTCCATTTGAAGTTCAAAAGTCCACAACTAGTCTTCCAATGATCATATGACTTCAAAAACCTGCTAGTTAGCCTGGAAATCATCCAAAAACAACTAAACAAATAATGAAGCGACAATATAACTCAAAGGTGACAAAACCATGCAATGCTAGGCTTAAATGCTCTAAACTACATGCAAGGACACTAAAAATGACCTACAATTAAGCACAATAAAGTGTTTATCAGTAGTGTCATTCATGAGTCCCAAAGTGGTTTTGTCTGGGTAGATTTATTACATATAACATTCTGGTAGCTTATGAGTACTTCTATTATTTGATAAAAAAGAAGACAGGGGTGGCTAGGAATTTAGTGCTGAAAGTAGACATGAGCAAAGCATATGACTGAGTTGAATGGGATTTCCTGAAACAAATGATGCTGAAAATTGGGTTTCCCGGAACGTTTTGTTGAAAATTATGAGATGTGTGTCTTCAGCTTCCTTTCAGGTTTTAGTTAACGGGCAACATTCTCGTAGAGTTTTACCAAGTCGGGGACTCAACCAAGGAGACCCTTTATCTCCTTTTCTTTTTATCCTGTGTGCTGAAGGTTTATCTGCTCTTATTCGTGATGCTGAGGGAAAAAATTTGATTCATGGTGTGAAGATTGGGAATCAGGTGCCCCCGATTTCATATTTGTTATTTGCAGATGATAGCGTCCTTTTCATTAGGGCGATGGAGTGTGAAGTGGATAATGTGTTAGATATTCTGGCTAACTATGAATCTGCTTCTAGACAGAATATGAGTATGAAAATATCCTAGGTATCTTTTAGCCGAAACATTGAAGTTGAGAGAAAATTACGCTTCAGTTGAAGTTTAATTTTAAGGCGGTTGATTTTCGTGATCGATTCGTAGGACTCCTAACTTGCATTGGAAGTTCTAAAAAGATTATTTTCCATAATATTCAGGATAGTGTTTGGAAAAAGTTGATCACAAGCAGGAAAGGAGATTTTAATTAAGGCTGTAGCTCAGACTATTCCGACGTATGCTATACAATGTTTCACTCTACTGAAAAAGTTAATTAACTGATCTAGAAGTTTCTATTGGGGGCAAAAAATGATGACAAAAAAAATGCTTGGGTGGCTTTGGAGAATTTATGCAGCCAAAAAATAAAGGAGGGTTGGGGATGAGGAACTTAGTTGCTTTTAACAAAGCCTTTTTGCTACACAATGTTGGAGAATTCTTACCAATGAGCACCCACTACTACATAGAGTTCTCAAAGGGAAGTATTTCCCACGGTCATCTTTTGTGAAGAAAAATGCGAGTTATACTTGGAGATCGATAGTCTCTGCAAAAACAGTTTGCTGCAAGTAGTAATGAGAACAATGGGTGATGGTAGTACTAGTACCATTAGAATTTGGGATAATTTTTTATCCCGGCTTTGCCTAAAGGAAGAACTTTGCCACGTTTTGTTTATTTTCCATGATGAGCCTGCTTATGTTTTGGAATTGATTGAAAATGGTAGATGGAGGCGAGATAAGGTGAATAGCATTTTCACACAAAGGGAAGCTCGAGAAATCCTTAAGCATTCTGTTACCGAAGTTTGCTACGAGAGACAAATGATATTGGAAATTTACAAACAATGGGCTTTTCTTGTCGAAAGCGCTTATTATGTGGAAATGAATAATCAACACATTGATGCAACGACTAGTTCGGGAACCACAATGGATAAAATATGGGATTCAATTTAGAGAGCAAAGCTACCTCCTAAAATTCGTAATTTTGGGTGGAGATTCCTCAAAGGTGCATTGTCGGTTGCTGTGAATTTATGTAAGAGCAGGATTTTTGTGGAAACGAGATGTAAATTATGTGGGGATGCTGATGAATCGGTCCTTCATTGTTTGGCTCTTAGTTCGAATAGCCACCAATTTGGGCTATCTCCCCGCTGCGTCTGGATCCGTTTGTTGAACGTCCTTCGTGGACTGGGTCTACGAGCTGAGTGCGGTGTTCAAAAAAATAAAGTGGTGGGATGTGTTTTTGGGATGTGGCATGGCAACTCTCATTAGGCCGTAAGAGTTGGATTTTCAACAGCAAGCGTGAGAGGTTGGAGTGTTGTGTTGAGAAAGCTTTAAGCATGACGGGTGAGTATGCAAGGATAAATGACATGGGCTGGTCTAAGGGTGATACGAAAATGCATAGTACAAATGTCTGGAAATCACCATCTTTGGGCCAATATAAACTGAATACAGATGCGGCCATTTTTTAAGACGAAAAATATGGGATTGCAGGAGTAGTTTGAGACTCTATAGGGGATATTATGGTTGCTACGTGTGAAGTCCTTGAGGGCCGTTGTGAGGTGGCAGTAGTAGAAGCGTCGGCTGCTAGATTGGGTGTGAAGGTAGCGTTGGCTGCGGGTCTTCACCAGCTTATTATGGAGTCCGACAATCAAACTCTCATTAGTCATTTGAAGGATGGGCGAGAAGAGAATATGTCTGTTGGCGAGAAAGTTCGAGACATTCGTGTGCATGCCGCTGCATATTCTACTATTGAATTTTTTCATGTTAGGAAAGCGGGTACAAATGTTGCTCATCATTTAGCTAGATGGTCGAGAAACGTAGGTGATTTTTTTGTTTCGAATGAGGAAATTCTTCAGGCCATCCAATGTTTTGTAACTACGGATGTAACACCCCGTAATTTCACTAGAAATTACGCGTGTTAATCTATATGGTTTACATTGTCATTTATAAATCTAAATATAATTTCGTTTATAAAACTATATTCTATTAAATAAATGGTCGTATTTGAAACCGGAAAATATTTCGGTGGACAATGTATTGTGCATACGTACCTTATTTTCAAAATGAGTATAGTCGATGGACGTGTAATTATTTTACGATGTTCATAGTATTTATATTTTGTAAATTTGCTTAGCTTTACCTATTAAGCTAAATTATCTATAAGACTATTAATTTTCATTTAGACCGTTGCTTCTTAATTAACTTGTGTTCCTTGATTTAATTTTAAGTTTTTATTAATTTGTTTAGTTATATCATATTTTATTAAGCTTATATTTTATACGGTACAACTATCTATTACATTGCTCCAACAATTTGGTTTTGTAAACTAAGTTATAACTTAATGTTATTTATTTAAAGTTGAGCTTATTTTAATATATGAAAATGTGATCATACATTTTACTTTTACTATTATTATTATTATTATGTACAATTTCCGAGTTAGTCTTAGTTAGGCTAATATGTTGATTTAGTTTAATCGTCGTTTTTGCGGACCAACCAAGTAACGAACTTAAGTCCACCACTTTTATTCCAATAGGGCCGAAAGGCTTCGCCATCTCGAGACTTCTAGAAGACTCCAATAAGTTGTCCATCCTTTGCTTTGTAACCATGAAAGGCTAAGAGTTGTGCCTCTTCATCCCCTCCATTAAACTCCCTCATTATACCCCATAATGATGACTATTAAGCCACCATTAACACTCTCCTTAATAAACCCATTAAACCCCTCCCTTTTGCTGTCTATAATCAGAAATTCATCCCCATTCTCTCCCCTTTTGCCTTCCCACACGCAACTCCTCAAGAAAGAAAAGGAAGAGAGAAAGTCTCCCCGCTTTTCCCCTGCACACCCTCACGAAAATGAAGATCTCCGGAGATCTAACCGTTGGATCGTCTTCAAATTTGGACAGAATATTATTAACATCTAGACCTTCACTTTGACCGGAGGAATTTTTAATCCGAGCTTTAAATAATCATAAATCTGGGTCGGAACGTCACTGACTGTTTTAGAGGACCCTAAAGTTGTTTAAGATGGAAATACTTTGCTCAATGGAGGAAAAGTCTTCAAGGGAGAAGAAGGTTTTGATGATCCGCACGTTTTCTAGGCTATTATATTATGTTTTGCGGCACTCCTCGCGAAGAATAAGGTAACTAGCGTTATTCTAGCACGTTAGGGAATAGGTAGTGATTTTAGGATGTTTAGATGCGCGTTGAGAACTTAGTATCATGTTTAGGTGGAACTTTTAGTATGATTGCATATGTTTTCTTGTAGTTCCATGGTAGGTTTAATTTTCGTTTGGTTACTTGTATGTGATTTGGAGTATGTTATGTTGTACCTTACGGTTGATGGTTTGATGAAGGATTAGTGTTGATGTTTGTTGATGGATTTATGTTGGTTTGATGATGGACTTGTGTTTTTGGTAAGTTGTTGAGTCGGATTGTGCTATGAATTGAGTTGTGAGTTCACGTGGATCTTGTTTTTCATGTATATGCGGTGTTGGTAACGTCCTAGGGGCTGGGTATATTGTCTTGGATGGTTTTGTGTTGACGGAGAAAGGGGACGAAGTGGCACGCAAGGAACAGGCAGAGCCTGCTCGCGGCCCGCGACGGTCCTCGCGCCCCGCGACGGTCCTCGCGCCCCGCGACCGTCTCCTGTTTCCAGCTTGCTCGAGTTTCGCCTTTTGGCCTATTTATGTTTACAGCATGTTCTTTTGTCATTTAAGCTTTATTTATGTTAATAGAGAGCATGACTAAGGATGTTTTGTTGGTTTTTAAGTACTTTTGCTAAGAGTTGGGTTGGGTTATGTTTGGGTAGTTTGGGTACCGTTTTTCTTTGAAGCATGTTGGGGGTGTGATGAGTGAGTTGTCGATGTGGTTATGCTCGGGGGAGAATTATACTGCCCTTAGCATATCTTCGCCAAGAGTTATGTACGGGAAATATTATGAGTTATCGTAATGGCTTTCGTACCCAAACTCAGATGACGATTGGTTGATTATGTGTATAATATGAGTATGTGTTTGAGTGTGTCTTCCTTTGGTGTGTTATGTGATTGCAAGTCTTGGTTGTGGATGCTTTAATGTTGTGTTCGATAACCTTCGGCGGCATGGTCCAATGGTTCACTCACGAGCGGCATGGTTCGTTGAGTATTCCATTCGATAAGGGCGGCATGGTCCTCGAATGTGCATTGCTATTCGGTAAGGGCGGCATGGTCCTCGAATAAGCATAGGTATTCTCATGGGCGGCATGGTCTATTGAGTCTACCGGCAGGCAGCATGGTCTGTTTTGGTTACTTAACCTTGGGCGGCATGGTCCATAGGTACTCACGGGCGGCATGGTCCGATGATGACGTTATTCGGTACGGACGGCATGGTCCTCGAATGCGTCGTTGCATTCCGGAAAGGGCGGGATGGTCCTCGGATATGCAAGGGTGGGCCCTTGGGCGGCATGGTCCATTGGGTCTATCTGGCAGACGGCATAGTCTGTTTGATTGAATTGGATGTATGTGTTTTTGGTTGTGATTTGTGCTTTGTGATTGGGTGATTTTCTTTTATTTCATTTCTGTTGTAGTAGCATGTTTAGAGTTGGTTTTGAGCATGTTTGTCCTGTTGTTTGTGTTGTCTTAACGTTGTTTCTAGCTTCTTTAAGCTTATTACTTGTTTCCTATATTGGGCTGGGAGAACTGCTAGTTACTCCCCACTGATTGTGGAAGTTGTTGATATATTTGCAGATGGCGATGCAGTTTAGAGTTGTTACGGTTTGGACTGGGATTGTGCGACTTAACCATGTGAGCTTGGATGCAGTATTGGTAGTTGTGGACGAGCATTATAGCTCGGGGATTAGGACTAGCTTCATAGTTGGTCTTAAGTAGTTGTTTTTACTTCTTTTAGACAGTTGTTGACTCTTTGGATTTCGGCCATGTTTTGAGCCACAGTCTTAGTTTTGGATTCGTTACTAGCCTTGTTCTTTGGATCTTTTGGTTAAGGTTGAGGGTATGGGACCTCAATCCTTTTTATATAATATTTCAAGCTTTGTCGTCTTTTACTTCTTTTGTTAAAGCTTAGTATTGGTTTGTCTCCGCTTTAGTAGTGGCATAACCGTCTTGATGGTATTTCCGCTACCATCAGTATCTCTTTTAATCTTTTCTCTATTGGTTTTGGACGGGATGTTACAACGGACATTTTACTTGTTAATGAATAAGAGACCTGCGTTCCACGTCAAAAAAAACTCACTTTTTTTCTTTTCTTTGGGTGTAGCACGACCGATTAAAACACTAACCTTTGCCTTTTATGGTATGAGTTATAAAGAATTAGTGTTGATTAAACCCGATTCTATAAGTAATCATGATTTATAGGGTAGCTATGATTTATACATTATACCTCCAAGGCTCCAACCTCTACAAAGTTTAACACAATACCACTCAAACCGATCGTTTTTAATGTATATAATGCCTTTGACTTTAGTTGTGTATCATTCTTTCATTAATTTTAGAATCTTTTGCTAAAAACTGCCATGTAAAATACCCATTTTGTTAATTACATCCATCATCTTATTTCTTCTGAATTACTGCAATGAAAAACTAATACCTAAGTAACTTCTTGCCATTTTCACTAATTACACTACTAATCCATAGTTTAACCTGTCAAATCATGTTTAATATTTTTTTTAAAATTATTTAATTTTAATTTTTTTTAAAATATATGTTTTTCATATATGACATGGTAGTGGGAACGTATTTCGAGACGACATTTAATCGCGTTTTTCGGACTGAAGACGACATTTTTTCGAAAAACGGATACCGTCATGCTCCCTTTATGGACAGGAATTTCGAGAATTCCTACGAAACGAGTACCAATAAGCGGGGTTTTCAAACACGTACTTCGAGATAAGTTTTTCGGACTGAATACAATGTTTTTTCGAAGAACGGACACCGCCGTGCACCCTTAGGGAACGAAATTGGAGAATCCCTATGAAACGAGTACCAACAAGCCGGGTTTTCGGACACGTAATTCGAGACGGAGTTTTCGGATTGAAGACGACGTTTTTTCGAAAAACAGACACCGTCGTAGGTCCTCTTTGGGCACGAATTTCGAGTATCCCTACGAAACGAGTACCAACAAGTCGCGTTTTCAGGCACGTACTTCAAGACGGGTTTTTGGACTGAAGACGTTTTTTTTTTCGAAAAGAGGACATCGTCGTACGTCCTATATGGGCACGAAAAAACCTGTCTCAAAATACGTGCCCGAAAATCCAGCTTGTTGGTACTCGTTTCATAGGGATTCTCGAAATTCGTGTCCATAAAGGGTGCACGGCAGTGTC
Source organism: Patellifolia procumbens (assembly GCA_947645195.1). NCBI lineage: Eukaryota > Viridiplantae > Streptophyta > Magnoliopsida > Caryophyllales > Amaranthaceae > Patellifolia > Patellifolia procumbens. Next base: position 3,091,031 of record CANSGD010000953.1, read on the forward strand.
CGTTTTTCAAAAAAACGTTGTCTCAAGTCTAAAATCTCTGTCTCGAATTACGTGTCTCAAAACCCTACTTCTTGGTACTCGTTTCATAGCGATTTTCTAAATTCGTGACCGTAAAGGATGCACGGTGGTGTTCGTTTTTCGGAAAAAACGTTGTCTTCAGTCTGAAAAACTCGTCTCGAAAATTGAGATGCCATTTTTCGGACAATCAAAATATTCTAAAATTGAATAAAAAAAGATTTATGATATAGTATTAAATATGATTTGACTGGTTAAACTATGGATTAGTAGTATAATTAGTGAAAATGACAACAAGTTACTTCGATATTAGTCTTTCATGGCAGTTTTTTATAAGAAAAACAATTACGGCTATAATTAACAAAAAATGGTACTTTACATGGCAGTTTTTGGCGAAAAATTCTTAATTTTATGTAATTTTGGAAATTAATCGATATATACCTTTTTTTACTATTCGGGGGAGTGAACAATTATATAAAATAGGTATATATTACAAATTTCACGGGAGTAATGACATCTTGTAAGGGCAAGAGAATTGCGCATTGAAAATATTTAAGAAGACTGTGAATTTGAAAAAAGTTAAGATGCAAGGAAGAAATTGATGAAGTACATATAAGATTAAAGCTCGTAAATCTAGAAAATTCTAAGCTCGCCCTATGAGATTTCGCTTAATTCAAGGTTAATGTTCCGAGTTTTTCATATTCTAACTTTGGTATTATGAGATTACAAAATAGGCGACTTTATTAACTTGTGGACTCTTGTAAGAGTAACTTTTTATTATATATTGAGATGCCATTTTTTTATATATATTGGGAAAACTTTGAAGTTTCATGAGTAACTTTTTCGTATATTGGTGCAACTTTGTAAAGTACTAGAATCGAAAGATCAACTTTGTTGATTACTGACGCGCATGCCACAATTAAGGTTATCTTACACTCATCACATGCAACCCCAACTCGTTTTTTTGTTGTTGATTGCTTAGTTTACTCGGTTACAATTTAATAATACATTGAGTTGTCCTGAACACTAAAATTTGACTGTACACATCATCTTAATAGTATTCAATCTTATGACACTCAAGCTATAATACTACCTCCGTTCCATATGTATTGCAACATAGGGAGTTTTACGCCTCCCAACGCACTACTTTAGACTCTAATATCTCCAAATTTATTTAAGTAAAAATTATAAAAAGTTGATATTAATTAAAGATATATCGAGACGAATCTAACAAGATCTCACATGGCTATATTTATCCTTGTGTATAAATCACAAAAGAAGGTCAAAGGGTAGTGTATGAATAGTGCAAAATGTCAAAGGTTGCAATACATATGGAACGGAGGTAATATTATAATTTGAGAAGATTAAATTTGAATTAAGTCAAACCGCAAGACAACAAGTTTCTTGTTCAGTATCAATGCTAGTTTCATACTCCCTCCATCTCATATTACTAGATACAGTTTGACCGGCATAGAGTTTTATGAGTGTTATTTAACTTGTTTATTTTATTGTGAGTAGTTAGTTGTTGGTATTATTTAAGTCCATAAAGTACAATGTGGGACAAATGTGGGTCATGGGGTATTGCAAAAGTAAAATAAAAAGCAAAAAGAGAGAGAATGCAAAAGTTGGGTCATGCCATTTTTAGAAGTGTATCGAGTAATATGGGACAGACGAATATGGGAAGTGTATCAAGTAATATGGGACGAATGAAGTATATTTTTTTTATTTTAGAATCATTTACGTAAGTTATAAAAAAAACTTAAAATTTAGTCATACACATAAGAGTCATATTTATTTTGGGATGTGACAATAAAACATCATTAGTCACATGTGCACGCGATGCGTGCGAAACATAAAAACTTCATTAGTCAAGTGATTAATTATCTATAATTAGCGAAGCAATTAAGATATTTTTATTTTATCTTAATTTCATTTTTTACTTTTGGTGTCCACCCCTCTTCACTTGAATTTTTTTCTTGAATAATTCTAAAAGTTTCATAAATTACGTCTATGAGTCGTTTTGAAACTTATTTACCATGATAACGTCCACGTAAGCTCGGTAGCCCGCTCGTTTAATGTATTCTGCCTAATCATCATTACATCGCTACGCCAAGTAGCAAACCACAAAGTAAAACCGTTCCTTGGAGTAGAAAGTTACTCCCTCCGTTTTTTTAATATGCACATTTTACCATCTTGGGATGTTTTTTTTAATATGTACCTTTCTACCTTTTCCCATAAATGGAAGGTTGGCACACCTAATCATTACACTTCTCTCCTACTTTTTCTTTCCTTCTCTCTATCTTTTTCACTTTTTCCTTACTTTTACTAACCTTCTCTCTTACTTTTGCACTTTTTTCTCGGTCCGCGTGCAAAAGCAAACATACATATTAAAAAGACGAGGTGGTACTAAACCAAACCACTACTTGTTTTGACTTTGTAATTATACCTCCTCCTTCCTTTATACTGTCACTTGAATTCTTGAAAAAAAATCTAGTGTCTGCTTCTCTCCCACGTCTATTTGACAATGACGATCGTCTTCCCACGACGTCTTCAACAGTTAGCACCGCACACGGCTGTCCACCAGGGTGATGTCTTCAACGTTAATTGGTGGTGACTGAAGTAGGCATCTCCGAAACCGTCAAAAGGTAAGCCCTAATTTTCTATTTTTTTTAAATTGTTTGAATTTGATTTTATGGTTTACGAAACTTAAAGTATTGGTTTTAGGTGGTGAATTACGAAAAATTATGTTCTTTAGAGCATTATTGTTGCTTTGTACAAAATAGTTAGTAGTTTTTGGAAACAAATTGCATAATTTGGTATTCTTGTAATGCTTTGTATTATTTTAATCTTTTTGAATGTGTGTGAAATTGTTATTTGGATCTTTAATTGGCTGCTATAGGGTTGTGTTTTAATATGTTTATCCTCAGTTTTAGTTATCTGAGGCGCCTGATGCTTGGCACAGTTGGATTGGTTCCTTTAGTTGATGATGATTCTTTGATATTGATGTGCAGTGTTATAACTCAAGATTCAACCACTATGATGCAATTGTACATACAACAAGAACTCAGACAATATGATGTCCTTGACAATTTGGGTTCTTATTTTGTTGGTGGTTCATTTACAAGAATGCTCACAGATGACTAATATTTGCACGAGCACATGTCTGAGTGTAACTCTCCCGCTATCTCACTCGGCGATGAAGCCACTGTAGGAACCACTTCACAAAGTAATGAGGTGATAAATGTGGTTCATCGTGGTCGTAATGATCTTGATGCCTTAGACTTAAGAGAAACAACATTTGATGATGACAATAGAGATGATCTTGGTGCTTCCGGTAGAGATGGTAAGGGCATTAGAATGGGTGCTCCATCACTGATCTTTAATCATGTTGTGGAGTTGGATCTGGTTTTAGCGGATGCTTGGAGAACATAGACGGAGAACATTTCTTTTACTCTAGATGGCGAATTTTCTGTAGGGTAGGTTTTTGATACTCTAGAACAATTGAAGGATGTTGTGAAGTATTACTCAATTGTTCGAAACTATATGTTTGTGTTTTAGAAGCAAAGCCTTCCAAGTATGTTGTAGAGTGCATAAGAAAGCAATAGTGCTAGTGTTCACGGCGGATGCGTGCAACAAGGGATCAAATGCTTCCTATATTCAGAATTGTGAGGGACAACGGTCCATGCTGCTACTTGCGTTGGTGTCATCCACTTTGTTTATCACACACTACTCTCTTCAGATTATACTGCAACATCATATAAGAACTCATACGAGTTGATCCATCTCTAAAAAATTATGCGGTTGTGCAACTTGTCATTAGTACTGTTTTTGGTGATTGAGATAAATCGTATGAACAATTGCCTAGATTCATACAAGAACCGAACCCAAGAATTTGGTTCACTAATATTGTTTACCTACTGAAAATCCAAGTGTTCGTGTATTTAGGAGAGCGTTTTGGGCATTCAATCCATTTATTGCTGGATGTAAACATTGTCATCCCCTTTTGATAATTGATGAAACTCAACAATATGGCAAGTACGAGAGCACTTTATTGATTAAAATGGCCAGTAATGCTGAATTTCAATTGTTCCCACATGCCTTTGCTATTATTGAAGGTGAAAAAATGAAACATAGGATGGTTTATGGCTTGCATCGTCAATAGGTTACTAATACGGATTGCCTTGTGTGTCATTTCACATTCATATGCTGATATATTGCTGGGTAGTGGCCTGGGTGGGAAGAACCCCAAGCTCAGCACATAATTTTTTATTCGTCATCTTGCTTTTAATGTGAACAAAAACTTCAAGAACCTCTATGTCAAGAACCTATTTGTCCTAACTATTGATTTAAGGCAAAGACATAAGTTTGATGTTTAGTTTTCTAAACTTTAAGAGGTGAATGAAAATCCACAGAAATACTTAAGTGATATTCCTATACATCAGTGGTCCATCCATCATGATGGAGGATGTAGGTATGGCATACGAACAACAAATATGTCAGAAGTTTTCCATATGGTACTAAATGGGGCTCGATATTTACCTATAGTGGCCTTAGTTGAGATGACATTCTACCATGTTAATTCGTATTTTATTACAAGGAGTGGTTGGGGTAAGCAATAACTTGAAGAAGGTCATATGTACACTAAAAAGACATCAAAGATCATTGTTGAGAACATGAAAAACCAAAAGCCCATATGTGAGACCATTTGATTATGAGCAAGGGCTTTTCCAAGTCAAAACAGGATGTGGTGATTGTCAACTAGGAAAAGGGGGAACAATGCACACGATCGATCTCCATGAGAGAATTTATACATGTGGGAAAACAAGAATATACAAGTTACCTTGTTCTCCCGTTCTTGCTGTATGTAGTCATCATAGCCTGTCACATGGTGGTTTTGTGGATTCTTCATTCACTATCGCATCATATGGAGAGTCCGACTTAAAGAGTTTCAGGCCATTAAGAAATAAGGTGTATTGGTATACATATGATGGGCCTAAGATTGTTGTCGATGAATCAGCAAAAAGAGGTAAAGGACGTTCACGGACAACTAGGATCTGTAATGAGATGGATGAAGGAACCCAGGGTAGAAACTCTTGCTATTTATGTCGGGGGAGAACACATAAAAAGAAAACTTTTCCTTCTCGAGGTAGTGATGGTGCATCGAGGTAATGAAACTAATTCTCTCTACCTCCATCCACAAATAAGCACGCTTCTTCTAAATGATTCTTATTATAAATACGTGAACTAATGCTTATTATTTACAGGTCACATGACGACTTTCTATCCACTATCGGGACCGATTGACCCTTCTGTCCTTTGGATTCAGAAGAGGCATAAGATTGAGGATGTTTGAAGTGGAGTGCAGGTAGATAAACATGTGTATGTAAGGGGGCATTTGTGGGGCTTTAACAAACATTAGGAGGTTACAGCCGTGTCTTGCACTGAGAGAGGTTGGTTTTTGTTCACCGTTCATAGGCTTAGTGGAGGGAAGTATAAGATATATACATAGACCGTTGTTGAGGGCCTTGGTTGAGAGATGAAGTAGGAGAATCATACTTTTCATTTGGTTGTCGGTGAGACAGCCATGACACTGCAGGACATGGTTGTCCTTTACCGGTTGAGGGTGCATGGTCTCCCGGTGATAGGTACTTTAAAACATAACTGGGCTAATCTAGCTAAGGAGTTACTTGGTGATTTCGAGTGGTTGTGAACCCTCATATGGGGAAATCACCACTTAGTGGATCGACTTTGAGTTGTCTTTGGTTGAGACATCATTTTTCGATTCTGCTGGATAATGCCAATAAGGTCAATGTACAGATATATAATAGGGCATGCATCTTGATACTTTTGGGATCGATTTTGTTCAAACAAGAGTGGCAACTTCATTCATCACATATATATTCCATTGCTCCATGATATGAGTACAGTTGGTTCATACAGTTGGGGTACCGCTACACTTGCATTCTTATATCGTCATTTTTGTCGTGCAAATTGTAGAGAAGTTGAGAAGATAGGGACCATGTGGGCCTCGTATAGTTATCGTCATTGGAGCATATCCATACAGGTAGACATATCCATCGCCAGGGTGTAGATCTCCTTGCATGCATGTAATCATAAAAGTATAATATTTTTTACACATATATTAACTAATACACATGTTGCCTAATTAATAAATAATGTGTTTTTTTCACTTGGCTTCGAGTGTACTTGTCACAGACTCACACCGCTTGTAGACTACCTTATTATCGAGATGCACTAGACACATGAGTGTGGAGCATTTTTGAAACGCTAACCTCTATTTTTTATTGAATTATCTAATGAATTGAACAGTACTAACAAAATCTTGTTACAAATGACTTGGCTCCCATACACAAATATTGTTCTCGAGTTACTCTATGAAATTTATCGATCTGATCGACAAATTTGGCGCGCACATGTCCTTATGATCTTCTTTGATATTGTTGAGTACCATCACACAGACCGAGTGATGCGTCAGTTTGGTCTTGAGCAGACGATCCCTTCCACCACTAACACGGGTGATGCGCTTCGCCGAGTTGATCGACGCATAAATGAAAAGGACTCGGAGGCTATGCATCGATAATACTTGGAGGAGTGGGGCGAACGAGATGCTAAAGCAGTGGTCGGTATTCAATTTGTGGGACGCACACTGGAAAAGTACATGACATGGTACATACGCATTACGAGACACAACATTACCAGATGCATCATTTCGCTAAGATAGAGTGGGGGGACCTTACTCTAGATTCCATTTCAGAGGCATATGAGTCGGATGTTGGTTCTTCACCACACCTTTCTATAAAAATCATCTAGTTTAGATTATTTTATTAGTATTAGTATGTATTGTAACTGTATAAATAATGATATAGTTAGTTGTTTGTTTAACTTATTGCAAACTTTTATATCTTTTGGCGATATAGTTTGAAGTTGAACATATTTTTGTCACGTGTCGTGGTTGCTCAAATCTCAATGTGTTTTTGGATGTGAGAGCAATTTGCTGTGCTGGTGTACATTTAGGATTTATCTTGAAGTTCAAGATTTTATGTTATTGCCTCATATCAAATTGCAAGTTTTATAAAAAAAATATATACAACCCAAACTCGCTACTTGGAGTAGCGCTTTTGCCTATAAACTCGCTACCCTGGGCTGAAACAAAAAAAGGTCTGTTTTACCCTATCCTCGTGCACGGCATCATAACAATTCAGTTTCAAAACGATGCAAATATGGAATATAAAATAATTTTAGCACTATTTAACAAAAAAAATTAATAAAGATAAACTATTTTATTTTCATATTGTGGCATTTGATAAACACTTATAAAAGACGGTCTTACATTAAGCTTAATGTAAGACCAGTCCAATAAGCCTCGTACAAGCCCAGTTATGTGAGAGTCTTTCACATGCGCTGAACAAAACCCTTCCCCTTTTCTTTCTCTTCCATTTAGCAATCCACAACGTCTTCTCTGGTTCTTCTTTCTCAACCCTTCCTACTTGCTTTCTCAACCTAAATCTCCATTTTTAAACTCAGGTTTGTCTTCAACTTGCCCTAAAATTTTTATTTTCCTCACTTTGGTGAAGTTTCTATCATGGGACGCAGAACAACTGCCATGAAAGGCAGTGGATCGATGCCTAAACCCGAAGGTTTGTATTTTCGAGTTTTCACCGATGTCTTTGTTTCTGAATTTCCTCTATTTGTTTGATTTTGTGTAGCTGCTTCTCAAGGTGATAAAAAGCCCCAAGAAAAAAAGAGAAAGGGTGATGTGAAGCCTAATTTAGATCTGAAAAAGAAGTTAAAAGAAGTTAAATCTGAAAATGTTGGTGATGGGAACGGATCTGGTGATACGAGGTTTGTCTATAAGTTCCTGACTTATTGAAAGTTTCTAGGTATATATTATTTGGTATTAGTTTGCTAGATGCCGTTGAATTGTTGTTTTTGATGGTTGATTTTGCTAAGGCTTTTGATTTCAGACTAGAAATGGAGTTGTTGATGATATTCATGTTCACTTCGGTTGTTACTGTGTAAAATTGTAGTGTGATTGAGCATTTCGAGCTATGGAAAAATTGTAGTAAAAGCTTGACAAGCACTCACATAGTAGATTATTAAAAAGTGGAGAGATACCCATTAAAGTGACACTAATAATCAATCATTTAAGTGCAATTTCAACAAATAAACAAACTGTTCTATTTTCCCTTTATTTTTTATTGGGTGTTCATTTTCAGAAATGGGTATTTCTTTATGGTCCAAACAAACAAAACCCAACAAAAAGAAAGAAAGAGAAATTATGAAAGAAAGAGAAATGGGTATTTTTTGTTGGGTGTTCATTGAGTAGTGACGTAGTTAGAGCGAGTAATAGGCTGCCATTATACTTATGGGCTGCACCTAGCAGGTGCTGCTGGTGCATCCCCCCACACCTTGAATATATAATGTCTTCTTTTACAATGCCAATAACTCAATGATAAAATACGAACATCTAAATCGATAAGGAGCTTATATGATGTGGAATTTTTCGTATTAGTTTGTTACTAATGACTTTGTCGGTAATAAGTTGCTTCATTGTTTTTATCATTTGATGTTCCACAATAAGCTTTTAGTATGTTTACTCTCATTTGCACAAAATTGGTTGTACTCAGCTACTGTTGCCGAGAGAGTGACTGTTACCTGTTCTATGATAGATTTTTAGAGCCTTGAAAGTTGAAACTGACTTTGGATATTCCTAATGACATGTTGAACCTCTTTTTCAATAAATGTAAAGAATTCTATTGGAGATACACGAAGGGAAGGATTGTGACTTCAAGTGATTCGTTGTTTAATTATAACTTTTAGTATTTACTTGACTATTTCTTGGTTGCAAGCTGCTACTTGCTAGTAAAGGTGACCTATATAGTGTACTCCATCAACTTCAATCGTCTATTTGCCTCTTTGATGAAGTATTAATACTGCCTTCTCTTCTAGCTTGTCTAGTTTCAGGTCTTTTATAGTCGATTAAGATATATACTATGCTAATTGCTAGTAACTGTTTCTCGTAGAGATTTGTCTATTTGCCTGATTACATCATATGTTGTTCGTAGTCTGCTAGTTTCTTTTTGGTACTTTTCTCAGTTCAACAACAATCACTGTGTTAGATTTACAGATTCTAAAGTTAATGTTTTAGGTTGAAAAGTTAAGCTTTTCAACTCATTTGTTAAAAATCATAATATCAATAAGAAATTTACATCCATTTGAATTCTTGTTGTGATCATGTATTGGTTAGGTATGGTGACTAACTTTGTTGTTTATTTTTGTGGAATGACAATGATTTTTAACTTTTTAGCTCTTTTCTTCATTGCATCATGAAATTACATTTTAATTGGCTATCCGTCCATGTTTATGTTGGCAGGATGTTCAAGATTGTTTGTCGTCCTTATAGTTTTTGTGAATTGATTGGCCTCTTATCCGAGTCTTAAATTCTTTGGGTGAATGAAATAGGTTTCGGGGGTTTACTTCATTTGAAATTGACGGAAGTAAACAAATATTTGATCCCTTGGTTAGTAGAAAATATTAATTCTTATAGTCGAATTCTAAAAATTGGGGAGGGCAATGATTTTATGGTTCAACTTAATGCGGATGATGTCTTTGATGTGTTTTGTCTTCCGAGACATGAGGGTCAGAATGTTAAGGAGACCTCTCGTGTCTCGACACATCCAGATCGAGCTTTGGTTGCTAAATGGAAGAGGAGGTTTGGGGTTAAAGGTGATGACCCTATTCCTTTGCAAAAAGTATATGAAGACATAGTTGGGGAGTCACCATTATCAGAAGAAGAATTCAAGAGATTTTTTGTCGTTTATGCATTTGGCACCTTGTTAGCACCAGTTGCTAACCGCTTTGTTGATTTTAAGTTATTGAAATCAATAGAGGATGTGGGTATGATTAGTAGTTATGATTGGTGCACATATGTTTTTGTTGGTCCTATAGAACTTCTAAGTTTACTACAAGAGGGGGGGTGAATTGTAGTAAAGACTATTGGGGACTATTTTTGCAAAATTAACAAGTTAAAATGAAATAAAGAGAAGTTAAAACAACGAACACTAGAACTGCTTTTAAACAAGATCTTATTCCTATTTTCTCTGGAAATAAATCTTGCCCTTTTATTTATAATAGTAACTTACACCCTATTATAAACAGCAACTCACTCTGTTCCTCTAGGAACTGGTTCCCAGTCACCTTGTTCCCCTGAACACGTGACTTCCTCTCTTGACTTCACTCGAAGTCTTCTCTTTCTCTTTCTTCTCTTTCTCTCTTGAATGTAGAAATTTTCTCACAAAATTTCACTCACCCCAACTCAGATTAATGGAATACAATGAATTGTTGAAGAGAATAAAACCGAAATAACTTTCTAAAAGATTTACACAATTATCGTAGAAAGTCTTAACAACTAAAATTGAGTGCTTCTTAGTTTATATAGCTGTGATAAATCTTCAACGGGCTTCTTCAGCTTCTTTGTAGTGGACGCAAGTTTTTAGGCATTATCTTCCACCTGCATAGCCGTTATGGACCACGTTAAGGCCACGTTCCATGATCGTGTGTTTGCACGGTTTGAATGTGTCTTCGAGTCTTCCACGATCTTCTCAGCAGCTCTTGACTTGGTCTTTGGCAGTTTAGGATATACGTTTGATGTGCGGTTAGCTGAGATCATGTGTAACACCTCAAAATTTCACTCTAAATTTTTCGCGTTTAACCTTCATTATTTAATTAATTTCCTTTTCGTTTTTACTATTTTTCACTTATTAAATATTATTTTTAATAGATAATTATTTAAAATCAGGTTTAAACTATATTAAAATGTTATATTTATTTTTATGATGCCAAAATAATTTTTGTGAAAATTATTTACGAAAATGGGATATTTAATCAATTTTCTTCGATTTTGCCCAATTGTTTGATAAAAACGATAAAGATGATTTTATTTAATTATTTTAAAATCTAATATTTTATTTAATTATAAAAATATGATTTTGTGTTAATAAAAGCTAATTTTCGGATTTTTTATAATATTTAATTATTTAAACTCCAAAAGATTATATTGTTGGCTTTTATCTTTAAAATTTTTGACCTTGGAGTCCAAGGGAACCACTTGGATGAATGTGGAATGATTTTTGGAGGCAAGTTCAGCATTTTTCCTGCACAAGCAACCCCTCCTTTGACCCTACTTGTAGCCCTTTGACCCTATGGTCAAATTCCTTTATTAAACTAAGTTTTGGGCAAAACTATTTCATTACTCAACCTCCTTCCACCATTTTAGCTGCCGTGAGCTTCCCCTCTCCTCTCCTACTGATTTTCTTGCTCTCCATAAATTTTTAAAAATTTTTGAGCTTTGAAAAAATTATTATTGAATTTACAATGTTATTTTCATCAATTTCCTATTTATTTCTACCAATTTCTTCTTCAAATTCTAATTCCAAAGTTTGGTTGGGATAATTTTAGGAGGTGAAGCAGTAGAGTTAGAGATTGTTGAAGAGGAAGGATCTTAGCTCTTATTCTCTTATTATTCCTATTCTATTTTCCACCGAAATTGAGGTAACTAGCTTTAATCCTAGTTTAATTTTGATTAATAAGTTAATTAGAGTAAATTATATCTATCATAGTAGAAATAGTTATATTATTATTTGGTATGAATTATGTGAATTTATGTGAATTATATTTGAATCTTCGGATTTATTATGAAATAATTAGTAATTATGAGTTTGAATTACAAATATGTATATTTGAGTGTATAAATTATATTTGTTGATTATATATGTATGCATGTCGAATATATGATGTATTTGGAATGTTTATGTGCTCTTGCATGTTAAAAATTGGTTGGTATGATTTTATTTGAATTATGGTAATTAATTTGTTAATTGTGCAATTCTTATCGAAAGTATTTTTGTGTTGTAAATTAAATCTATTTTATGAAATATTTTTTATATGCACGAAAATTAGTTAAATTACTGATTTTTATTATTTAAATTAATTATTTTATGATATTGATTAATTTACTTGGCTTGTTGTGTAAATAGGTTGAACTATTTATCGGTTAGTAAAATTGTTTTATTCGAAAAACTACAAATTTTAGCTTATCCTTTTTAATCAAAATAAAATTGATAATATTTAGCTAAAACCCCTTGTTTCGTGCCTATATTGATTTAAAACAATTTAGATTTTATTATATAATTTAGTGGTTTTAATTCAAAGTTATTGTTTAATAGAAACCTAATCGTCGAAAATCCTTAGTATTTTTAAAAAAATAGCAGCAACTTTTTGACCATTTTAAAAGGTTATTTGAGGTTAAATTTACATTATGAAATGATTTTATTATAGAGATTTTTAAGGAAAATTATTATTTTCATTTTTTATTAAACTAAAGTATGTAAATTGATAATTAATAAACAATTTCGTTGATTTCTTGGAACTTTTATATTCGTTTCAAACTATATATTTTCAAACCAATGTTGATACAAGGTTCGTGTATTTTGGATATAATATAATATTCAACTTATATATTTTCAAACCAAATGTTGTTAACTTGACATTAAGTTGGATTAGTTCCGCTTATGCCAATAATACAAGATTTGTATGTCCTAGATTTAATATAATATCCAAATTATATATCTTCAAACCAAATGTTTTTGAATTGATATTAAGTCGGATTCGTTCCACTTATGCCAATAAATCAAGATTTGAGTGTTTCGGATTTTAAATATAATTTTATTGGAATCTCATGTTGACTATTACTATTATATGGTTTTATCCTGTGGTTGAAAGGATTTTTACTTTGTACTGTGCTGGGTACAAAGTGTGTTTTGAGATGATGTTTACCTTGTACTGTGCTGGGTACAAGGTACTGTTTTGAGATGATTTTTACTTTGTGCTGTGCTGGGTACAAAGTAATGCTGATATAATTTTGCTCTTGTACTGAGCTAGGTACATAGAGTTGCTGAAATGATATTTTATTGAGTCAAAAACCATGTACTGAGCTGGGTACATGGGTTGTTTTGTTGAGGAAGAGAAATCCTATGGGCTGAGATGGGTCTTTGGTATGAACTGGCACTCTAGTGTGAGCTAGCACTAGGGCTTAACTTGCGTACCTAGCTGGGTACGTAAGACCACATGGTTTTAGTCGTCGTCCAGTGTTAGGTTGTGCTGAGATGGGTACGGCGCACTGAGATGGATATGTTGAAACTAGCACTGGAAGTTCTAGCAAAACTTGGACATCGGTGTGATCGTACACTAAGCTGGTTGTGCGTATCCTAATACTTTCACCATGTTGGATCGTGGGTGGTTTTATGTCCATCCACTTACGTTCAGTTCTCCCCTCAACGTTGTTGACGTGATGATGTGACGTTGTGTGAAGTATTGAGTTATAATTTTGGAAATGTATTTATATTTGGAAAATGAGTCTATTTTGATAGAATGATATTTTGAAGGAGTTTATGTTAAATTATGATGTTATGGTTGATCTTTATGTCGTTATGTGACTAAGCTATGGATACTATAATTGATGTTGATTATCGTAATTAGCTTATTGGATCTTACTTAACATGGGAGGACTGCTAGTTGCTCCCCACTGATTGTGGACCCCATATATATATATTTTGCAGGTAAAGAAAGATGATGATTGGGTGGTTTAATGGGCTAGAGTGAGAAATAGGATTTTATGCTTATGTTTTTATTTCGTCTTTTGTTATCATTTCTTACTTACTATCATTTCAGGATTTCATCATTATATGATGACTTGGGTTGTAAGAGGCTTATGACCTTACTTTGGATAATATTTGAAGTATGATTTTCTATTAATGAAATTAGACACCCATGTTTGAATTAGCAAGTAACACTCCGATCAACAGTATTTCCGCTACTGTTCATTATTTTATTATTTTATCTGATCGGGGCTGTTACAGTTGGTATCAAAGCCGAACGTTCCAAAAACTCATTCTAGAGTTGCTATAAGTTCCCTTGGAATTTGTAGTGTTGAGACCTAGGTTTTGTTTAGCCTAGGCTTGAAGTTGAGTACTTTAGAGTGAGTTACTTGGGTAGGAAGAAGTTAAGTATCGTTGGGGATTATCTTCTGTAAATAATGTGTTTATTGTGCTAAGTGCTTTCTTTTTTTTCTTATGTGCCTACTATGTGTTTGGTGGTTATTACTTAACAATCCACCAAGGGTTAACTTTGTCGATTTGCAGGATGTCGTCAAGGTTCAACGGTAATGAAATGGCTCGTAAGAAGGCTCACAAGGAAGCGACTAGAATTCATCGTCGCACCTTAGAAAATGCAATCATTTGTCTGACAAACTCGAGTCGCCATTCTTCACAAGGGAATAGACAAACCGTGTTTGATAGATTCGATCAACACCGTCCTCTTCACTATGATGGTATTGTTGACCCAGTCGCTTTGGAGGACTGGTTGAGGGAAATTGAGAAGTTGTTCGAAGTAAAGGGTTGTCCGAAGTCCGAGAAAGTTCCTATTGGTACATATTACCTGAAACAAGAGGCGGATAATTGGTGGAGTACAGTCAAAACTGCAATCCAAGCCTTGCCCGGATTTGGGTGGGAACTCTTCAAGGAGAAACTTAAGGAGAGGTTCTATCCAGATGAGCTTAAATGGCAAAAGCAAGAGGAATTTATGGGGTTAACTCAAGGTTCAATGTCAGTGCAAGAATATACTGATAAGTTCACAGAGCTATCCAGATTTGCATTGCATATATTACCGAATGAAACTGAACGTCTCAAGCGCTTTGTGAGAGGGATGAACCCTCGTTTGAGGACTGTTGTTTTGGGATCTTCTGTATCCACATTTCAGGAGGCTTATGAGAAATCCTAAGTATTTATGCATCCCTTAAAGAGGAAGAATAAGTTGCAAAGGCCCAAGCTGCAAGGAGGCCTACTGTGTTCACATTTCAAAATGTCAACAAGAAACCAAAGTTCGAGATCAAGGCCCCTGGTAACAAGGGTGGTAATTATCAAGGATCCACTTCCTCTCGTCTGTCTCGACCCTTTCTTTGTTCAAGGTGCAACAAACCGTGGCACCCGGGTAAAACTTGTGAAGGAAATTCAATCGTCTGTTTTCACTGCAAGGAACCTGGACACAAATATTACCAATGTCCTAAAAAGGTTCATAATGATGTCGCTGGAAAAGCCGTAGCTCCTTCGACATTGGTCCCGAACCGCATCTATATCATGACACGCAAAGAAGCCAAAACTCATCCAGACGTTATAACTGGTACCTTTCTTGTAGGCTCTATTCCTGCTCATGTTCTATTTGATTCTGGTGCAACTGTTTCCTTCATATCAGCCAATTTTGTAAAGAAATTGAATTTGACTTCCGGCGTTCCGGTGAGGTCCCAAATCTCTCTGCCCTCTGGAGAGATTTATCCTTGTCATCTTGAGTACAAGGATGTCCCTATTTCGATTATGGGGTCTTAGCTTCAAGCAGATCTAAAATTATTCGAACTTAAAGAGTTCGACGTGATTCTTGGAATGGACTGGTTAAGTAAGTACCGAGCTAACATCCACTGTCGAGATCAAAAGGTGACACTTAAAGGCCCTAACGGCAATCGAATCTCGTATCGTGGAATTAATGTGAAGGCAGGCGTCAAGTGGGTATATGCTTTGAAATCAAAAAGGATGTGTCAAAAGGGTGAACAAGTGTTCTTATGCATGGTAAAGGACCTATCTCTCGAGGAACAACTTGAGAATATCCCAATTGTCCGTGAGTATCCGGACGTCTTTCCCGAAGAATTACCTGGTATACCTCCAGAGAGAGATGTTGGGTTCAACATTGATCTTATGCCCGGTACTGCCCCAATATCTAAGGCACCATATAGAATGGCGCCAGCTGAACTGCAAGAGTTGAAGAAACAGTTACAAGAAGTTGATCGATAAGGGCTTTATCAGGCCAAGTGTCTCGCCATGGGGTGCTCCTGTCCTATTTGTTAAGAAGAAGGATGGAAGTATGCGTTTGTGTGTAGACTATCGAGAGCTTAATAAGGTCACTATCAAGAATAGATATCCATTACCTCGAATATAGGACTTGTTTGATCAACTTAAGGGTGCTGGAGTCTTTTCGAAGATTCACCTAAGGTCAGGTTATCATCCGATTCCGGTAAAGAAGGAAGACATTCCTAAACTGCTTTCCGTACAAGATATGGACATTATGAGTTTGAAGTCGTGCCATTCGGATTGACAAATGCTCCAACGGTGTTCATGGACCAAATGAATCGTTCGTTCCACGAACTTTTAGACACTTGTGTTGTTGTTTTCATAGACGACATTTTAGTATATTCGAAGGACGAGAAAGAGCATGAGAAACATCTTAGGATGGTTCTTGATGTATTGAGGAAGCAAAAGTGGTACGCGAAATTCTCCAAGTGCGAATTTTGGTTAAAGGAAGTATCATTTTTAGGCCAAGTGATCGCCAAGGAAGGGGTAAAAGTGGATCCATCAAAGGTCAAGGTTGTAGTTGAGTGGGAGAGTCCAAGGAATGTGACTGAAGTAAGAAGCTTTTTAGGTCTTGCTGGATATTACCGACGTTTTGTTAAGGATTTTTCGAAGATTGCGCAACCATTGACCAAACTACTACGGAAAGATTGTAAATATCAGTGGACAGAAACTTGTGAAGAAGCTTTTAAGGTGCTTAAGAAGAAGCTTACTACTGCTCCGGTTCTCACCTTACCGATAGAAGGGGTGGAATTTGAAGTCTATAGTGATGCATCCAAGAACGGACTAGGTTGTGTCCTTATGCAACAAGGTAAAGTTATAGCATATGCGTCAAGGCAGTTGAAAACTCATGAAAGGAACTATCCAACTCCTGACCTGGAGTTAGTTGCAGTTGTGTTTGCTTTGAAAATCTGGAGACATTACCTATATGGGGTTCCTTGTAAGGTTTTCACGGATCATAAGAGTTTAAAGTACATCTTCACGCAACGAGATTTGAATTTAAGACAGAGAAGGTGGTTAGAGCTCATTAAAGATTATGAGTTGAAGTTGGATTATCATGAGGGCAAGGCTAATGTGGCGGCGGATGCCCTGAGTCGTAAGGTTAAACACTCGCTTAATGCTGCCATAATCTTACCTAGAGAGCTATGTGAAGAGTTTCGAAAGTTGGAGATCGAGATGGTTCCATACGGAGAAGTTTCTGCATTATTAGGGGCCATGAGTGTTGAGCCTGAGTTGTATCAAGAACTGAGTAGACAAAGAAATGATCCAAAGCTAGAGAAAATCCGCAAAGCCAAAGAGCAAGGTCTAGCCGAGAATTTTGAAATATATGCGCCGATGGGAGTCTAAAATTCATGGGTCGGTGGTGTGTTCCTAATTTTGAAGACCTTGAAAGGAAGATTTTGGAGAATCTCATAACACCCGCTACTCCGTGCATCCTGGTGGAGATAAGCTCTATAAGGATCTTAAGGTGCATTTCTGGTGGCCGAATATGAGACGGGAAATAGCTGAGTTCGTTGCAAGGTGTCTCACATGCCAGAAGGTGAAGATAGAACACCAAAGGCCTGGTGGTTTGCTGCAACCTCTGCCTATTCCGGCTTGGAAATGGGATTCCATCTCGATGGATTTTGTGATGGGTCTTCCGAGGACATCAGGTGGGAAGAATGATGTGTGGGTGGTAGTCGATCGTCTAACCAAAGTGGCTCATTTTATTGCCATGAAGGATACATGGTCGATGGAGGAATTGGCTGAAGCATACTCTAATGAGATAATTCGTCTTCATGGGGTTCCGAAAGATATTTTGTCAGACCGCGATCCCAGATTTTTGTCTCGTTTTTGGACAGAATTGCAAGCTGCATTCGGGACAAAATTGAAACTTAGTATTGCATTTCATGCTGCTACAGATGGACAAACCGAGAGAACCATCCAAACTCTCTAGGATATGCTCCGGGCATGTGCATTAGAGCTACAACAGACTTGGGTAAAGTATTTAAGCTTAGTGGAGTTTTCTTATAATAATAGCTATCACGCTAGTATCCAGATGGCTCCATATGAGGCTCTTTACGGAAGAAAGTGTCGTAGCCCTACTTGTTGGAGTGATATCAGTGACTCATTGGTGTTGGGACCACAATTAATTCAGGATACTGTAGAACAAGTTAAAATCATTCAAGATAAAATGAAAGCAGCCCAGGATAGACAGAAGTCTTATGCAGATCTGCGCCGAAAGCTATTGAGTTTGAAGTAGGGGACAAGGTATTATTGAAGGTATCTCCAATGAAGGGTGTAATGCGTTTTGGTAAGAAGGGCAAGCTAAGTCCGAAATATGTAGGTCTTTATGAGATATTTGAAAGGATTGGAGAAGTTGCTTATCGGTTAGCATTACCGCCAGATTTGTCAAAGGTTTATGACGTATTCCACGTGTCACAATTGTGAAAGTATCGTAGTGACCCTTCCCATGTAATCCCTGTCAAGTCAATTTCTGTTAATTGGAACTTGACTTATGAGGA
The DNA here is from genome assembly GCA_947645195.1 of Patellifolia procumbens. NCBI lineage: Eukaryota > Viridiplantae > Streptophyta > Magnoliopsida > Caryophyllales > Amaranthaceae > Patellifolia > Patellifolia procumbens. The sequence continues at coordinate 3,109,521 of CANSGD010000953.1, forward strand.
GCGTCCGATCCGCATTCTCGACCGCCAAGATAGGGTTTTAAGAAGAAAAGTTGTCCCCTTGGTAAAAGTGCTTTGGAGAAATCAAAAGTTCGAAGAAGCCACGTGGGAAACTGAAGAATCGATGAAGTAAAAGTACCCCGAGTTATTCACCTCAGGTTCTTAGCTTTGTTTTCAAGTTTCGAGGACGAAAGTGATTGTAACACCTCAAAATTTCACTCAAAATTTTTCGCGTTAAACCTTCATTATTTAATTAATTTCCTTTTCGTTTTTACTATTTTTCACTTATTAAATATTATTTTTAATAGATAATTATTTAAAATTATGTTTAAACTTTATTCAAATGTTATATTTATTTTTATGATGCCAAAATAATTTTTGTGAAAATTATTTACGAAAATTGGAATTTTAATCAATTTTCTTCGATTTTGCCCAATTGTTTGATAAAAATGATAAAAAAGATTTTATTTAATTATTTTAAAATCTAATATTTTATTTAATTATAAAAATATGATTTTGTGTTAATAAAAGCTAATTTTCGGATTTTTTATAATATTTAAATATTTAAACTCCAAAAGATTATATTTTTGGCTTTTATCTTTAAAATTTTTGACCTTGGAGTCCAAGGGAACCACTTGGATGAATGTGGAATGATTTTTGGAGGCAAGTTCAGCATTTTTCCTGCACAAGCAACCCCTCCTTTGACCCTACTTGTAGCCCTTTGACCCTATGGTCAAATTCCTTTATTAAACTAAGTTTTGGGCAAAACTATTTCATTACTCAACCTCCTTCCACCATTTTAGCTGCAGTGAGCTTCCCCTCTCCTCTCCTACTGATTTTCTTGCTCTCCATAAATTTTTAAGAATTTTTGAGCTTTGGAACAATTATTATTGAATTTACAATGTTATTTTCATCAATTTCCTATTTATTTCTACCAATTTCTACTTCAAATTCTAATTCCAATGTTTGGTTTGGATAATTTTAGGAGGTGAAGTAGTAGAGTTAGAGCTTGTTGAAGAGGAAGGATCTTAGCTCTTATTCTCTTATTATTCCTATTCTATTTTCCACCGAAATTGAGGTAACTAGCTTTAATCTTAGTTTAATTTTGATTATTAAGTTAATTAGAGTAAATTATATCTATCATAGTAGAAATAGTTATATTATTATTTGTTATGAATTATGTGAATTTATGTGAATTATATTTGAATTTTCGGATTTATTATGAATTAATTAGAAATTATGAGTTTGAATTACAAATATGTATATTTGAGTGTGTAAATTATATTTGTTGATTATATCTAACCCAAAGTATTTTTGTGTTGTAAATTAAATCTATTTTATGAAATATTTTCTATATGCACGAAAATTAGTTAAATTACTGATTTTTATTATTTAAATTAATTATTTTATGATATTGATTAATTTACTTGGCTTGTTGTGTAAATAGGTTGAACTATTTATCGGTTAGTAAAATTGTTTTATTCGAAAAACTATTAATTTTAGCTTATCCTTTTTAATCAAAATAAAATTGATAATATTTAGCTAAAACCCCCTTGTTTCGTGCCTATATTGATTTAAAACAATTTAGATTATTATTATATAATTTAATGGTTTTAATTCAAAGTTATTGTTTAATAAAAACCTAATTGCCAAAAATCCTTAGTATTTTCAGAAAAATGGCAGCAACTTTTAGACCATTTTAAAAGGTTATTTGAGGTTAAATTTACATTATGAAATGATTTTATTATAGAGAGTTTAAGGAAAATTATTATTTTCATTTTTGATTAAACTAAAGTATGTAAATTGATAATTAATAAACAATTTCGTTGATTTCTTGGAACTTTTATATTCGTTTCAAACTATATATTTTCAAACCAATGTTGTTGAGTTGACATCAAGTTGGATTAATTCCACTTATGCCAATGATACAAGGTTTGTGGATTTTGGATTTAATATAATATTCAACTTATATATTTTCAAACCAATAAGTTGGATTAGTTCCGCTTATGCCAATAATACAAGATTTGTATGTCCTAGATTTAATATAATATCCAAATTATATATCTTCAAACCAAATGTTGTTGAATTGATATTAAGTCGGATTCGTTCCACTTATGCCAATAAATCAAGATTTGAGTGTTTCGGATTTTAAATATAATTTTATTGGAATCTCATGTTGACTATTACTATTATATGGTTTTATCCTGTGGTTGAAAGGATTTTTACTTTGTACTGTGCTGGGTACAAAGTGTGTTTTGAGATGATGTTTACCTTGTACTGTGCTGGGTACAAGGTACTGTTTTGAGATGATTTTTACTTTGTGCTGTGCTGGGTACAAAGTAATGCTGATATAATTTTGCTCTTGTACTGAGCTAGGTACATAGAGTTGCTGAAATGATATTTTATTGAGTCAAAAACCATGTACTGAGCTGGGTACATGGTTTGTTTTGTTAAGGAAGAGAAATCCTATGGGCTGAGATGGGTCTTTGGTATAAAGTGTCACTCTAGTGTGAGCTAGCACTAGGGCTTAACTTGCGTACCTAGCTGGGTACGTAAGACCACATGGTTTCAGTCGTCGTCCAGTGTTAGGTTGTGCTGAGATGGGTACGGCGCACTGAGATGGGTGCGTTGAAACTAGCACTGGGAGTTCTAGCAAAACTTAGACATCGGTGTGATCGTACACTAAGCTGGTTGTGCGTATCCTAATACTTTCACCATGTTGGATCGTGGGTGGTTTTATGTCCATCCACTTACGTTCAGTTCTCCCCTCAACGTTGTTGATGTGATGATGTGACGTTGTGTGAAGTATTGAGTTATCATTTTTGAAATGTATTTATATTTGGAAAATGAGTCTATTTTGATAGAATGATATTTTGAAGGAGTTTATGTTAAATTATGATGTTATGGTTGATCTTTATGTCGTTATGTGACTAAGCTATGGATACTATAATTGATGTTGATTATCGTAATTAGCTTATTGAATCTTACTTAACCTGGGAGGACTGCTAGTTGCTTCCCACTGATTGTGGACCCCATATATATATATTTTGCAGGTAAAGAAAGATGATGATTGGGTGGTTTAATGGGCTAGAGTGAGAGATAGGATTTTATGCTTATGTTTTTATTTCGTCTTTTGTTATCATTTCTTACTTACTATCATTTCAGGATTTCATCATTATATGATGACTTGGGTTGTAAGAGGCTTATGACCTTACTTTGGATAATATTTGAAGTATGATTTTCTATTAATGAAATTAGACACCCATGTTTGAATTAGCAAGTAACACTCCGATCAACAGTATTTCCGCTACTGTTCATTATTTTATTATTTTATTTGATCGGGGCTGTTACATCATGGCTCCTAGAATCTAGGACCTCAACCCATCAATTCAGCCACGCATCATCGCAATCTCTTCAACGTCTATTTTCCTGTAAACCATTAACAAACTCAACTATTATTATGGAATCCAATATTCCATAATATTAGAATATTAATTCTACACAAAATAACTAAATATTCTATTTTCCTAAACAACTTAATTTTGGTTATTATAAAACCAATTCTCCATAAGTTTATTTTAGGCAAAATAAAATAAATAATTAAATAAAACTATATAAATAATTACATGAAGAAAAACTAATTAAAAACTAAGTTAAAAACTATTCATTTGTCATCATCAAAATAACGATTACAACAATATTCCCCCTTTTTGATGATGGCAAATAAGTTGGCAAAAAAAAAAATTCTATCCTAAGTCTAAGTCTAAAGTAAATTCTAAAACTAAAAAGTCTACGGCTAAGTCTAAACTCAATTTGGACTAGGAACTGGATCCACTAGAAACAGAGACAATCAGAAAGGCTCTAGGAACTAAGTCAGACCAGAAAATGTTTTTAGATAGCCAACTAGTCTTTCCCCCTTTTGTTATCATCAAAACTAAGTTATGTCCCTGCAGCACTAAAGAGTCAACAGTCTAGACATCAATTAAAGTAGCTCAAACAGTCATCTCATAATATTAGCCATCCAAACACAAGCAAGTACGAAAATAAAAAGCATGTGCAAGCAAAATGGATCAGATTAAGCATATGACAAGAGCAAGGAAAGAAGAGTGCAGAATGATCTGTGTCAAAAGTAGACACGCAAAAAGGAGAGAAAAAAATGTTCAACCAGATATTACAAACCCAAAAAAAATTATCCCGTAAATCATTGTTTAAAGAGAGGGGGGAAATTATGATTTGGGGCGTTTGAAGATGTTGGAGACAACGGAGTCAATCTTGGAAATCACTGCATCCACCTTGTTCCTAATCCCCGTGTCTGCCTGCTTGATGGCGGCTAGAGTCTCCTGCTGCTGTGTATCAAGAGTAGAAATTGACTTCTCAAGGACATTGATCCTTGTGTGCATAAGTGTCAGAGACTCCCTAATTTCCCTCAGAATCCCATGAAGTCCAGTGGTAGATATGAGGAAAATCCACAGCAGTTGAAGGAACCTGATCCTCATCCAGATTGATCGTTTCAGCATGACCCGGATCCTGGTCCTTAAGAGACTTACCCCCAGCCAGTCTCTGGCTCTTCCTAACAGATCCCCCACCAGCTTCCTCAAATAATTTCCTTTTTGTCCCTGCCTCAGGCTTAGTCACAGTAGCCTCTCCCTCAAATTCCAACTTTCCACCAACCACCCTCAAGCTAAGTCTAGTCAGCATCTCCTTGGTCAATTAATTTTCAGGTTCAAGGGTGAAAGAAGGGATGTCAGACAATTTCACTTTATTTTTCTTTAAAATTGTGGTGATTAGATTGCCATATCCCACCTTGGTATTATGGGATATGCAATAGGAAAGGTGAGAGAGCATAAGAGCGAGAAAGTTTATCTTGATATTCTTTGCTAAACAGTACATTACTGAGAGGTCCATTAGATTAGCTTGGGTTCTCTTGGAAGATCGGGGTAAAATAAAACGCCAAACAAACTGAAACAAAAGTTTGTGAAAGGGAGAGAGATCTTTTTCGTCAATGGACATAGAGTTAGGGTTTCCTTGAAAAAACTGAAGAATTTTTTCATTTGAGACGCCATTGATGTTTAGTTTGCCCTTCTCTTTAACATACTCCTGGTACCCATCTGAAGGTACTTCAAACCATTCACTCAATTTCTTTTCTGTAAAGGTGACCACACACCCATTCACTAAGCTTACACACACTCCCTCTGTTTTATAGAAGTTCTCACAGAAGGAACTCATCTCTTCCTCATATAGTCCCTAATCTACACAAACTAATTTCATCCATTTTTGAAACTTCAACAAATTCAGATTCTCATTCCATTTTACTTTCTTGCACCATGCAAGATCAACACAGAATCCGACAATAAATTGAGAGGATTTTGATTTCTTACCCCTTTTGTGGGAATTTGAAGATCTTCCCCCTGACTTCTTTCTTGATCCTCGTCATTGTCCTCATGCTTGGGAGAAGCCGCTTCATTGTCAAAAATGGGTTCTTGAGAATGTGTGGAATCGTCTTTCGGATGAGAAGATTCTTGGTCACTTTGCTCGTCCATGGAGGGTGTTTTTTCGGCTGGGTAATTTTCTTGAGGTTCAGAGGTTGCCTTTTTGGGTGCCATGGGAGAGAGAGAGAGAATGAAGAATGAAGAGAGATGAAGGAGAGAGAAGATGAACAGTGAGAGGTGAAGTGGGTCAGTAAAAATTGTCAGTGAAGCGAAGTGTTGGGTTTTTATTGTAATGATGAGGCGTATTGAGTTGAAGGTAAAGAGGTGTGATTTGACTGGGTACGGTTTGGGTAAACGTGTTTCATTTATTGTTTTCCCTCTTTAAATTAAATAAACTGAATTTTATTTTGAGTAAATAATTTGGTTGATACAGTGAATCAGAGAAGTCATAATGAGAGGAGGAGAGAGAATAAAAATGTGGAAAAAGAAAAAAAAAATAGCTCTTGTGTACACAGACCCTTTTTAAACTATACAAGCAATTTTAATTTACGTACTCTATATATGTGCATAGACAATAAGGATAATATTTAATGACAAATGTGAGTCCTTAGACATGACCCTAGGTGTATGAAATTTAATTCATGAAGATTGCAGGATACTCTTAGAAATGACTAGTACATAGGGTTCAAATTTTATAGGCCATTTTATACAATTCTAATCATTCCTAGTTCCAAGCGAATCTTTTCAAATCTGTCCCTAGATAATGGTTTGATAAAAATGTCAGCAATTTGATTTTCTGTAGGGCAAAATTCAACTTTGACTAAGCCCTTTTCAACATAGTCTTTCAAGAAGTGGTGTCTGATGTGAATGTGCTTGACCCTTGAGTGGTGAACTGGGTCCTTGGATATGCATATGGCACTGGTATAATCACAAAAGATTGGAACACATTTAAACTTAATACCAAAATCACGTACCTGTTGTTTGATCCATAAGACTTGGGAACAACATGCAGCAGCAGCCACATATTCAGCTTCAGTAGTTGACAAGGCAACTGTATGTTGTTTCTTGGATCCCCAAGAAACTAAGCTTGTTCCTAGGAACTGGGCAGTTCCTGAGGTACTTTTTCGATTCACCAAATCTCCAGCATAGTCAGCATCAGAGTAGCTAACTAGGTCATATGTATCACTACGAGGATAGAGCAAACAGAGATCGTCACTTCCTTTCAAATACCTAAGGATCCTTTTGACAGCTATCAAGTGGGATTCCTTTGGATTTGATTGGAACCTAGCACATAGACCAACACTGAAGGAAATATCAGGCCTACTTGCAGTTAAATAAAGAAGAGATCCAATCATACCTCTGTATAATTTCTGATCTACTGATTTACCGTTTTGATCTTCATCCAACCTTGTTCCTGTTCCTATTGGAGTATGGTTGGTTTTAGCTTGTTCCATTCCATATTTCTTTAGAAGTTCCTTAACATATTTTTGTTGATGGATCATTGTTCCTCTTTCAGTTTGCTTGATTTGCAAACCAAGAAAGAAGTTCAATTCTCCCATCATGCTCATTTCAAATTCACTGCTCATTAAGTCAGCAAAACCCTTGCACAAATAATCATTAGTAGCACCAAAAATAATATCATCAACATAAATTTATACTACTAAAATGTCTCAACTTTGCCTCTAACAAAATTATGAGCAAGTAAGAATATAGAAAGTCTTTCATACCAAGATTTAGGAGCTTGTTTCAGCCCATATAAGGCTTTATCTAGCTTGTGGACCTGGTTTGGTAGATCAGGATTTTCAAATCCTGGAGGTTGTTCCACATAGACGTCTTCCAATAGATATCCATTTAAAAATGCACATTTAACGTCCATCTGGTACAACCTAAATCCCATAAAAGCTGCAAATGACACTAAAATTCTTATTGCTTCTATTCTAGCTACTGGAGCAAAGGTTTCATCAAAGTCAATACCTTCTTGTTGGTTGTAGCTTTTTGCTACGAGTCTGGCCTTGTTTCTGATCACTGTGCCATGTTCATCTAGCTTGTTCCTGAAGACCCATTTTAACCCAATTACCTTCTAATTCTTGGGTTTGGGCTCCAAGTGTCATACCTTGTTCCTCTGAAATTCATTCAGTTCCTCTTGCATGGCATTTATCCAGTTAGACTCTAGCATTACTTCATTGTGGTCTCGAGGTTCTATCATGGATAGGAACGCTTGAAAGGCACAAAAGTTTCTAAGTTGAGATCTTATTTGAGTTCCCTTCTCAATGTCGCTAATTATCAGCTCTAGGGGATGTGACTTTTGGTGCCTCCAAGATTTTGGTTCAAATCTTCTTGTTCCTGTTCCTTCAACTTGATGTTCTTCAGTTTGGTCCTGTTCATTCTCTGTGTGAGTTTCTTTAGCCTGTATTCCTGCATTTATTGTTCCTTCATTTACCTGTTCCTCGTGAGGAACAGGCTCAGGAACGGTTAGTTCATTTTCAGGAATATGTTTCTTAACTGTTCCTGGAGGAGTCAGTTCCTCCTCAAGATTGTCAGTCTCTTGAGGATGAGTTAGCCCAATTTCAAAATCATTTTCATAACATGGTTCCCGCAATGAGTTAGTTTCATCAAAGATAATATGGACACTTTTCTCTACGCACATTGTTCTCTTATTATAAACTCTGTATGCTTTACTATTTGAAGCATATCCTATAAAGACAGCTTCATCACTTCTAGCATCAAATTTGCCTAAATTGTTTTTACCATTGTTGTGTACAAAACATCTACATCCAAAGACTCTAAAGTAAGAGATATTTGGTTTTCTTCCTTTGAACAGTTCATAAGGAGTTTTCTTGGTGATGGGTCTTAGCATGACCCTGTTTATGATGTAACATGCAGTGTTCACCGCTTCTGCCCAAAAATTCTTTGGAAGATTGCTTGATATAAGCATTGTTCTAGCCATATCCTCCAGAGTCCGGTTCTTTCTTTCAACTACACCATTTTGTTGTGGTGTTCTTGGAGCAGAGAAGTTGTGATCTAATCCTTCATTACTGCAAAAATCATCAAACTTGGAGTTTTCAAACTCCGTACCATGGTCAGATCTTAGGTGTTTCAATTTGAAACCATATATCCTTTGAACTTTCTTAGCAAATGAAATAAATTCTTCAAATGTTTCATCCTTGCTATGAAGGAAGATTACCCACGTAAATCTAGAAAAGTCATCAACAATAACTAATGCATATCTTTTACCTGATCTGCTTTGGATTCTCACTGGGCCACAAAGATCCATGTGGATCAGCTCAAGTGGACTTTGAGTGCTTACCATTTTCTTGGATTTGAACGAGGATCTAACTTGTTTCCCTCTTACACAAGCTCCACAAACTTCATGGCTTGTTCCTTTTATAGTTGGCAAACCAACTACCAAGTCTTTACCACTTAGTTTATGAAGCAGTGTAAAGCTTGCATGACCACACCTCTTATGCCAAAGGTCTTGGTCATCTTCTAGTACACTAAGACAAGTTAGATTGTTCCTAGGAACAAGGTTTAGGTCAACAACATAAGTGTTTCCCCTTCTTGTTCCTTCTAGTATCTTGGTTCCTGTAATGGTGTCACTAACCACACAACATTCATTAGTAAATTTCACATTGTTTCCTTTGTCACAAAATTGAGAGATACTAAGTAAGTTATGTTTCAAACCCTCGACTAAAAATACATTATTTATGGAATGTGACTGAGATTTCCCAACTTTACTTATACCTACTATGTTACCTGTCAGGTTATCTCCAGAGGTCACAGTTCCTCCTTCGTAGACTGAAAGTGAGAGAAATTTGGTTTTATCTCCTGTCATGTGCTTGGAACAACCGCTATCGAGGTACCACAGGTTGTTCCCCCTCACTTTAGTCTGCACCTACAGTAATTAGTCAGTGGCAGGAACCCAGTTAGCCTTGGGTTCCTCTGTTTAGTGTGCGTTCCTCTTAATTCTCCACTCTTGCTTCACTAAGCGAGTGTTCATTTCGATCTGTTCCTCTTTGGTGGAACAGTCAGATACTAAGTGTCCACTATTCCCACAGTAGGAACAGATTCTGTTGCTTGGCAGTTCAACATATTTTTTTATGTTTGTTCCTCTTCTTATAATTGAAACCTAGTCCATTTCTTCCTTCATTTTTATATTTTTGTATCCAACTAACTGGATCAGGAAGCTTGATTCTTAAAGATTCCAATTTCCTCTTCAGTACCATATTTTCATTCAGCACTAATTCGTGCTCAATTTTCAAATTTTCAATTTCTTTACTGGTACTGTCAGAGGAACTGGTTCCTTCAGGAACAACTAGTTTCAATTCTGCCAAAGCAATATTCAAGAAGTAGTTGTCATTTTTCAGCTTTTCATAGGCTTCTTGAAATCCTCTGTATTTATCAAAAATTTCAAAGAACCGTTCCTCAATATCTGAATTTAATTTCTTAAACCAATTTGTGTGTTCCTTGGTAACTTTCAAGGACCTCTCCATATTCTCCTCTCTTATGCAGATTGCCTTGTAGTTATCAAAGGTTTCTAAAAGTAATTCAATGAGTTGGTTCTTATTTAATTTTGATAATTCTTCTTCAACAACACTAAAGTTTACCTGTTTATGTGATACGTCCTCTTCACTATCTGATTTGGCCATTAGACACAGCTGAGCAGTTTCATCCACAGGCTGTTCCTGTTCCTCATCAGAATCTGATTCACCCCAGGCTGCTACCGTAGCCTTTCTCATTTCAGTTTTAGAGAAAGGTTTTTGTTGTTTTTTGCTTTTGAATCTGCTTTTTCCTTTCTCGTTTTCCCACAAAGGACATTCCTTTATGAAGTGATCTGGACTTCCGCATTTATGGCAGCTTAGCTTTGAGGTTTTCCTTGTGCTCTTCCGTTTATAGTTCTTGTTGAAGAACCTTTTGAATTTCTTTACTATCAAGGCAGCTTCCTCTTCATCAGTTTCTGAATCATTTTGCTCTTCAGTCTTGAGAGCCAGGGACTTTGATCTGCTGGATTCAGGTTCATGAGTTCCTAAGTGCAACTCATGTGTCATCAAGGATCCAGCAAGTTGTTCTATGTTAAACTTGGTGAAATCCTTGGTTTCTTGTAGAGCTGTCACCTTAGCCATCCACTTCTCGTCTTGTGGAAGACTTCTCAATACTTTGCGTACTTGTTCCTCTGGAGAAATAGATTTCCCTAGAGAGTCAAGTTCATTTATGATATTTGAAAATCTTGTAAGCATATCATGAATTGGCTCTTTAGGTTTCATTTGAAATAACTCATATCTATGCATGAGCATGTCTATCTTTGATCTCTTGACCTCGCTTGTTCCTTCATGTGTAACTTGAAGGAGTTCCCACATCTGCTTTGCACTCTTGCATCCCATGACTCTATTGTGTTCATGAGGACCAAGACCACAATGCACAATCTTCTTGGCCATGTTGTTCATCTCCATTTTCTCAAAATCTTCCCTGTCATACTTTGAGAGTGGTTTTGTAACTAGCTCGCCTTCTTCATTCTTTTAAGTGACTTCAAGGTCTCCTATCTCAATGACTCTCCAGACTTGATAGTTTTCTGCCATAATAAATATATTCATCATATTCTTCCAATAAGGATAATGTTTGCCATTGAACATTGGAGGACGTTGAGTAGAGTATCCCTCATCTAGCTTTTCTCCAGTTGTATTCATGTTCTCTAGGATCAGCCTCCCTAGTGTTAACTGTTTCAGGAGGAACAAGCTCTGATACCAATTGTTGGTCCTATAGAACTTCTAAGTTTACTAAAAGAGGGAGGGTGAATTGTAGTAAAGACTATTGGGGACTATTTTTGCGGAATTAACAATATAAAATGAAATAATGAGAAGTTAAAACAACGAACACTAGAACTGCTTTTAAACAAGATCTTATTCCTATTTTCTCTGGGAATAAATCTTGCCCTTTTATTTATAATAGTAACTTACACCCTTTTATAAACAACAAATAACTCTGTTCCTCTAGGAACTGGTTCCCAGTCACCTTGTTCCCCCTGAACACGTGACTTCTTCTCTTGACTTCACTCGAAGTCTTCTCTTTCTCTTTCTCTCTTGAATGTAGAAATTTTCTCACAAAATTTCACTCACCCCAACTCAAATTAATGGAATACAATGAATTGTTGAAGAGAATAAAACCGAAATAACTTTCTAAAAGATTTACACAATTATCGTAGAAAGTCTTAAGAACTAAAATTGAGTTCTTCTTAATTTATATAGCTGTGATAAATCTTCAATGGTCTTCTTCAGCTTCTTTGTAGTGGACGCAAGTTTTTAGGCATTATCTTCCACCTTCATAGCCGTTATGGACCATGTTAAGGCCACGTTCCATGATCGTGTGTTTGCACGGTTTGAATGAGTCTTCGAGTCTTCCACGATCTTCTCAGCAGCTCTTGACTTGGTCTTTGGCAGTTTAGGATATACGTTTGATGTGCGGTTAGCTGAGATCATGGCTCCTAGAATCTAGGAGCTCAACCCATCAATTCAGCCACGCATCATCGCAATCTCTTCAACGTCTATTTTCCTGTAAACCATTAACAAACTCAACTAATATTATGGAATCCAATATTCCATAATATTAGAATATTAATTCTACACAAAATAACTAAATATTCTATTTCCTAAACAACTTAATTTTGGTTATTATAAAACCAATTCTCCGTAAGTTTATTTTAGGCAAAACAAAATAAATAATTAAATAAAACTATATAAATAATTACATGAAGAAAAACTAATTAAAAACTAAGTTAAAAACTATTCATTTGTCATCATCAAAATAACGAGTACAACAGTTTTAGATGCTTTGTGTAATGCTTTGAGTAGGTTTAGAGAAAATGTCAAAAACGAGTTTTTAGCTGGATGCTTGTTGTTTTTGGAGATTGTTTATCTCCAAAGATTAGACTTTCAAGGTGTAAGAGCGCCTTCTACTTTGCCTTTAGTCAAAAATTGGAATGATGAAATTGTGAAAAAGAGGATAAAGCAGGAAATGAAGGCTGGTTTTGGTAGTGGGCTTGTTGTTTCGGGGGTTTATCCTATTTGTAGTAGGTTAGGGTACGAAGTGGGTGGCCAATCTGCTATTGCACTACTATTGCACGCCCTTCTCCCGCTGCTCCCGGTACTGCTTCTACTTCTGTTCATGCTACTGCTCTTAGTGGTGCTCCTTGTGTTGCTCCTGGGGTTATTCAGTTTCTCCTTCCTCATGGTGTGCCCACTAATGAGCAAGTCCATGATTTAGTAAATGATGTAAGTAATGTGTCTAACAGTTTCAAAAGTTAAGGTTTTAGGTGTAAAAGTTAAGTTTTTAACTCATTTGTTAATATCATAATGCATTGGCAATTTCAAAAGTTAATGTTTTGGATTGAAAAGTTAATGTTTTGACCCCATTTGTTAATATCATCTATTTGTAGTTTCTATTTGATGTTTTAGGTTGAAAAGTTAATTACTTATTGCTTAAAAGTTAAGGCTTTTTGTCAAATAGTTAAGTTTCATATGTATAGTCCTAAATGTTTGGATTAAAAAGTTAACTTCACAATTTAAAACTTGATGTTTTAGGTAAATAAGTTAACTTTTTTGATTGAAAAGTTAATGTTTTTAGCCTATTTGTTAATATGCAATCAAAAGTTAAAGTTCTTTTGATAAGAAGTTAAATTTCTAGGTTTAAAAGTTAAAGTTTTTACCAAATTTGTTAATATAAAAAATGTCGATGTTGTTTTTATTTAGTGATGTTTTTTTTATTTTCTTGCAGGAACTACATGAAGCTATGCTGTTATTTAATAGGGATTTGGATGTTGTGGCAAAGCCTCATATGGCTCGGTTTGTTGAAGTTAGGGAGCAGATGAAAGGACTTAGTGAAGAGGGTGGGGTGTCGTTGAGTCAATCCCCATTCATGTCAGATTCACAACAATATTTTGCTGACCCTACTGTTTTGAGGGTTATTGATGAAATTGTGGCGAAGTGTATGGGAATGAAATATGATGTTTCTAGTGTGATGGAAGAGAATAGAGGAAATGAGAATCCTCAAGTTATTGTTGACCCTCCTATTGTTGAAAACGAAAATGTAGAACAAAGAGAAAAGCAAAAGGAGAAGGTACCTACTAACAAAAGAGTAGAGGAAATGGAGAAGGAACTAGGAGGTGAAGAGGAAATGGAAGAGAGAGAAAGTGAAAGGGAAGTAGGTGCTGAAAGAATGTTGAAATTTGACGACGGAAATGGTTGCTCACTAGATTTGGGTCCTACAAGAGTGGTTGTTCGATTTATGTCTAATTTCATGAGCACTAACAAAAACCAAATGAATAAATTGCCTAAGCTTAGGCAAGAGGTGATTGATTATTGCTTTTGTGAAGACACAACAATGGATGATAGGTAGTACAATCTAGTTTAATTAGTTAAACTATAAGCTTTATTAGTTATGATTTTTTAACTAAAAGTTAGCTATGCTTATTATTTTCAGACTGATTATGGTTAAAAGTTAAGGTTTTGTAGTCCATTAGTTACAAAATAATGTCTAAAAGTTAGCGTAAACATGAATACTTATTTTATTAAAAGTTTAGGTTTTATGTCCATTAGTTAATATGTTGTTCTTATTATTTCAATGTTTTCTTTGTCTTATTAGGGAAGTGATGGTGTTGTTTAATTCATCTCCCCAAATCACCAGGGAAGATATCCGGTCATTATTATCGGATAACATGATTACTTCCAATATAGTTGAATGTTGGGCATTGCTCTTGAATTGTGTGGAAAAGAAAGATGAGAATTGTGGAGGATCTCGATTTTTTTTGGTGTTGAATACACCGTAAGTTTTTAGCTTATAGACTTTATATATTTTTGATTATTTATGTGTTCAATTGTTAATAATGTTATTTCCTTTTATAGAGGACTTTGAAGGATGTACTTGATGAAAAATCTTCTAGAGATTCGGAGATGCAAATATTAGAAACTTTGAGGACTTCCTGGGATCATTGGGTGTCATTGAATTTTTTGGAAAATTTGTCAGGAATAAGTCAACCTTTGCGTTGACCGCTTTTAACAAGTCTACCTTAATTTATTCTATCAATAAGTCAACCTTGCAACCACTCCGCTTTTAACAAGTTTTTACCGGCTAAGACCTTCTATTAACCTTTTTAACAAGTTAAAGTGACATTTTAAAATTAAAACATAAAAAATAAAAAGAAAACCCATATCCCTCCTCCCTCCTAAACACCACCTTTCCCACCACCCTTCCCCAGCCAACCACCTACCCTCCCCTACCCATAAAACTTCAGGCACCAGATTCTACCACTGTTGAAGCAATCTCGTCGGAGATCACGCGACGCTTCTGCAACTGTAGATGGTGCTGAAACTACTGACTCTCCTCCTTGTACCCGACTTCGATGTTGCTTACTTTCAATCTTATTCTCACCTGGGCATTCATGAAGAGATGATTAAGGTCTCCTTTTTTTTCCTTCTTGTTTTCTATTGTAGAAACAAATGGAGTAGCAAAAATCCAACCTAGTCAAAATCTGCTGCAACCATATCTTGCCAAGTCAAGAAAACTTGAGCAAATCAGAAAATGGTGAAAAAGAGATCTCAAAACTCCATTGGTCATATCTTCACCATCATTGGAGCTTGACCAAGAACACAATTCAGATTTAAAATGCTCTATAAATACCCAATTTATATCACCCAATTGCTCAAGCAAACACCATTCAAGTTTGCTTCAATCCTCCTTTCTCCTTCTCTTTAATTTCTGATTTTTATCAACCACCATTAAAACAAAATTCAAACCACCATTTCACCACCACAAACAACCTTATATGAGTTATATCCACCCACTGAACCACCCCTAACCCTCGCCGTACCTCCAGCCGACCACCCTAATCGCTGCACGCCGCGCCGCCCAACAACCCCACACTAAACCCCGCAGCCAGACACAACAGCAACCCCTGTTCTACTCCAGTCGATGGACAACCTGCTGCTGCTTGGGCTAGTGTTAATTATGGCGGAGGACATGCTCTTTGTTCAATGTTGTTTTCAAATACACTACTTCTATATAGATCTAACTAACATTTCTTTGTTCAATTTTCAGATATCCATAACACCAATCATTTAACCTTACACTCCAAACAATTTTCTGATTGTTTAGTTAATTATAAGTCTCGAACGTCGGTGCCCTGCCCTTTTTCTTATGTGAGATTATCTAATGGTGTTTGAATATGATTACTGGCTTGTTGGTGGATTGAGATGTTTAAGTTTGAAACTTTATTTGGCAATTTGATGTAATCTCTTGTGTAGTGGTTTTTTTGTGTTGGTATGAGTTTTCTTAATAGTCAAGAAGTCAAATGAAAATGGGGGAAATTAAGGAGTGGGGTTACAGGTTTATCAGGTCACAGGTAAAAAAAACTTGTTAAAAGCGGAGTGGTTGCAAGGTTGACTTGTTAATAGAATAAATTAAGGTAGACTTGTTAAAAGCGGTCAACGTAAAGGTTGACTTATTTCTGACAAATTTTCCGAATTTTTTTGATTGGGATATCAATACGACGTTTATGGTATGTTTATATTGCACTTATGTTAATATTTTTCTAGTCTTGCAGTTTCAAAAGTTGACGTTTTAGGGTCAAAAGTTAAGGTTTTTAACCCATTTGTTAATATCGTAACATGTTTCCAATTTCTAATTAAAGTTAATGTTTTATGTTGAAAAGTTAATACATTTTGCTTTTTAAATTCAAAGTTGATGTTTGGATTTAAAAGTTAACTTTCAAGGTTTAAAAGTTGATATTTTAAGTTAACTTATGTCAACATTCAAAAGTTAAGTTCTTAAGTTCAAAAGTTAAGTTTTTAAGTTTAAAAGTTAACATTTTTAGCTTTATGTTAGATGCAAAAGTTAAGTTTCTACAGTACATTTTGTGATTTTTTTCAATGTTTAGGTGGGTTTCCCTTTGCTGTATAATGATCATTATAGTTGTGTTGCTATCAACTTTGATAGCAAGAAGATTCAATACCTGGATAGTCGTTTATACAAGGATGAAGAGTTGTTACCATACAAGATGTTTGCATCTGTTGTGGTAAGATTTTTGTTACCATATTTTTTTTATTTTCTTTAAATATTTCCTGATCATAAATTTTTTCTTGTTGTTTAAGGTTGAGAATTTTGCTAACTATTTGAAAGAAAAAGGCAATATTCATGCTGAAGAAATATGTTCTTATAATTTTGAGAATGTATTGTTTGATTGGAAAACTGATGCTGAAGACTTAGATTCCGGTGTATACATGATGATGCATATGCAGATGTTTGACGGAATAGCTTTCAATTATCCTCTTAAGTTGGTAAGTAAATTTTTTTGGAGGGGGTGGAGGGAATTTAGATTGTGGTGTATACATGATGGTGCACATGAAGATTATGAATGTAGTTGAAAGGTGTTGTTTTTTTTAGATTGTGGCATCTTCACTATTTACATTGCATTCATAATTGTTTCTTAGTCTTACAGTTTCAAAAGTTAAGATTTTATGCTCAAATGTTAATAATTTTAACCCATTTGTTAATATCATTGTCTGTTTGCAAATTCTAGTTAAAGTTAGTGTTTTAGTGTGAAAAGTTAGTACAAAATGCCTAAAAGTTAAGTGTTTTAGTACAAAATGCCTAAAAGTTAAGTGTTTTTTGCAAAATAGTTAAGATTTAATATGTTTGAATTACTCACTTGGTTTTATTTTTAGGCATACAAGAGGCGTGTTTGTCGAGCTGAAATCTGTGCTTCATTGGTTCTATGTGACAAGAACAGTGTGAGAAATGATATATTGAAGAGTTTGGCTAATTTCAATGCTAATAAAGAGAAGGTTTTAAGTCAATTGGAGAAACAAGCCGCTGATTTGAAGCTTGTTGAAAAAGAGAAGAAAAGGCCAGCCGCAACAATGAAGAATGGCGTAAAAAAAGAAGGAAAGAACAAAGAAAAGAAATGTAATGAAGAATCAAATGAAAATGAAGAGGCAAAGAAAGGATACAAGGAAGAGAAGGGTAAAAAAAAGATTAATAACTAAACTAGTTTTGTAATTGCACTTTATTTTGGGTTTTTAATTTAGTTTTCAGTTGTACATGAATGACTTGAATTAAGTGGATGTTTCTAGTTTGCCTAAAAGTTTAGGATTTTTTGTAAAAAGTTAAGGTTCTCAATCCATTTGTTAGTCTTGCAGTTTCAAAAGTTGAGGTTTGAGGAACAAAAGTTAAGGTTTCAGGTCTATTTGTTAATGAACATCTATTAATTTGAAGTTAATTTTGTTAATATTAAAATTTGTCAATATTCTAAAGTTAAAATTTTTTTGTTAAAAAGTGAAATTTTGATATCAAAAAGTTAAGGTTTTAACTCATTTATTAATAGAATGACATTTATTTTTGTAACGTCGTTACATGTTTTAATATAAGTTATTTCTATTGTTTACTTGCTAATTTAAGTTTTTTTAATGTAAAAGTAAAGGTTTTTTACAATAGAAGTTAACATGCCATCCACATTTTACGTTGAGTATCAACCACTATAAGCTTAATGTATTCAATAACAAAATTAAATAAAAGGAAAAAAAAAACTACGTAAGTTAAAGACTATTATGAAAAGTCCAATGAAGTTTCGGTACCTTTTGAAAAATGAAAAAACATAAGAAACTATCATAATGTAACTTTTATACCAAAAGGTTTAACAATTGCTATCAAAATATTAACTAAATCGTTAGAACAATTTTTTTTGGCTCATCTACAACAATTGAGCATTAGGGGTCACACTACCAAATTCTGACTGTGTTGTCGATTTTCCTTTCTTACTTGTCTCAAAATGGCCTTTCTTCCTTGCGCTTCTTCCTTTCGTTTTTGCACGATCTGGGTCTTGGACTACTACAACTTGAGATGTTGTTGTATTTGATGAACATTGTTCTTCAAGCACTATCTCTGAAGAAAATATGGCATTAATCTTCTATACAACACTTTCATAGCTTTCTTGTAGTATTTTCTTAGCATCTTCATTGTCTTGACTTTTGAGAATAAGATTGTAATACTTTCTTACCGTTTCATAACGCCATGGTGTTATTTTCTGTTTATCTTCCCCCGAATCTATCCTTTCTTTCTCCTTTTTCCAGATTTCGCTCTTTGCAAATTTTGTCCATCTTTTACAAATGTACTTTTCAGATATTGTGGTGACCAAATGCATGTGCAAGATTCTAATTGCATGACAACATAACCATCCTGAAATACATAACTTTTTAATGAAAGAAACTAAATAATGAACCAAAATCTATAACAAATATATTTATTTCTGTTTGTCATGCGTTTTAAGTTAAAGGTTAAGGTTTTAACATGTAAAGTTAAGGATTTGTATCAAGAAGTTGACTAACTTGCTTCTTCAAAGTTTTTGCAAGAACATGATATGTCTTGAGTACGCTGGGTGTAAAGCACCCTTTTCATGGAACCTTCATCAAACTTTTCCCATAACTCATACATTACTGTCATGTTATCTGGAGAAACCATAAAGATAGAAGCAACCAAGGCCATTGCTAATCCAAACTCATGTTCAAAGTCTCTAAACAAAGTATGTGTGTACACACTTGCTGTATGCTATCATTCCAGATAAAGGGTAAAATGATGTTACCCTTGAAGATTCACACTTGAATTCGTCAGATTTCTCAACACTTTATACTCCTCCAACGCTTTATAGTTTGTTCAAATATGTGGAAAAATTCCCTCAAACTTGTGTTCTTGTTTGCTTTAAATCCAATAGCATTATTTGTGCTCTCACTTCGTTGTGATGATAGTATTCCTGCGGAGAAGAAGTCTTTGCTTAAGGCTGGACACCACTTGTCTTTTAAGCAATATATTCGAATGAACCACTCATCATCTTGAAGCTCATAGTCAATTATCATCTTGTTCCAACATTCGTAGAACTCAAACTCTATTGTGCAACCCATCAAACATTTCTTGAATGCATCCTTGAATGCACTATCGGTTTTCAATTCCCCAAATCTTGATACATCATTTTTGTGTAAATGCCAAAGACACAACCTATGCCTTGCTTCCGAAAATATCTTTAATAAGAGAATACAATCAGAAATAGTTGAGGTGTTGTCTTAGTAACTTTTGAAAATGAAAAGCTAACTTTTTCACTTTAAACATTAACTATTATGATGAAATTGTTCACTTTCTTTTTACAAAGGTCATCTACATGTAACCTTTAATTCAAAACCTGTAACTAATATACCAAAAATAGTAACTAATTCTTATGCTAGAGCTATGACAGGAAACATGTATTTTTGAAGCAATCTCACACTTGTTGATATTGCAATTTCTAAAGTTAAGGTTTTAGGTTGAAAAGTTAAGCTTTTTCAACACATTTGTTAATATCATAATCTATTTGCAGTTTGTACTTAAAAGTTAATGTGTGGGAAGACAAGATAATTACCTTTTGGATGCATGCCATTTGCTATGGCTTGGTCTAGATCTGTGAAAATGGATATTGGAGTTTTGCCTTCCATTGATTTTTTGAAAGTTTCAAAAATTCACTCAAAAGTCTCTGTTTTCTCATCCGCTATAAATGCATACGCAAACATCACATTTGTTGATACCAACAAAAGGAGCACATATGAGATTGTATTTGTTGGTACGGTAGGTTGTGTCAAAAACAGTTACATCTCCATAAATTTTGAAATCTTCTTTCATCCTAGAGTCCCTCCAAAACAAGCCAACTACTTTATTATGTCCATTCAATCGAACTCGAAAGAAAAAATCAGGGTCATCTGTTGTCTTTTGATAAAGCATGTCAATAACAGCTTGTGAGTCCCCTCCCTCAATTTTTTTCATCTTCAATCTATGAGAATAGTTTATATGGTCCCTTATAGTGTGGCCAACATATTCTTCCCCTCCTTGCTTCATTACACAAAAATCGATACGAGTCAGATGCTCTGATGCCTGCTTCCAACATCAACTCTATAGTTTTCCCCTTTTCTTCTGTTATTCTTCTCTCTGATCTGTACTTGAATTTATTGCTAACCTTTAATAGAAAAAACATAACTTTTGACTCTATTATATTAACCTTTATAGGAATGCAGTATGTAAAAACAAATGATAACTTTTAAGCACAAAGACATAACTTTTGAGGCTATTATATTAACTTTTTCAGAAATGTAGATTATATGACAAATTACATCTTAAGCAAATGTTCGTACCTATACAAATGCTGCCATGATGGTTTAGTGAGTTCATGGTTATGTACTATCACTCAGTTTTACCCTCATTTCAGCCTTACAAGCAGTTCTTGTAGTTGGTCGACGCCTCTTTTTCTTCTTTATGACCTTCGTTGGACACGTATTTGTTTGATTCTTAGTAGTTGTTTGTGTTGGTGTTTCCACCTAGTTTTTGGAATTTGTCTTCCTCCTTCATAAGAACAAACATAATATTGTTCTTTCACTTCCTTTGTTCCAACTTCTCTCCTTTTTGTGCTTTTTCGAAGGAATCCCAAAGCAGTAGCATGTCTTTTATATAATTCATACATTGCATTCTCTGTCGTCCTCGTGTATCCTACTAAGGAGCCTCTTATATCCTCGTCTGTTATGTTTTCTTCTGCATTTTATGCAAAAATCAACAAATCTAATTTAGTTAAGCAATCATTACTATTTGTTGTAAACTAAAAACGAAAATTTGTATAAATACACACAGTCACATACAGACGTACAATATTTTAAGTTATACTTAAAGTTAATGTTTTGGGGATTAAAAGTTAAGGTTTTCAACCTATTTGTTTGTATTGCAGTTTCTAAAGTTAAGCTTTTAAGTTGAAAAGTTAAGTTTTTTAACCCTTTTGTTATAATACTAAAAAATATAATAAGAACAATAAAATCTATACATTATTCTCAACTCTTTGGTGAGCTTTCTACATTTCAAGATTCAAAATCTTTCTTGAATTTTTTTCGCAGAATTTGTTGAAGAACAACCACAATAAAAAGACTGTTTGTACATTCCATAAATCCATTGATGTTAAACTAGGGAGTACATTAGTTACCTTGGATGTGTATATTGTTTGAGGATGTAGTTTGCTGATTTTGCCCTAATGGAGATTCATCATCCAATTGATTTTGTAGTAATGGAAGTTCATCATCCGGTTGATTTTCCATATTAGTTTCTGCTGAAAAAAGAATTTATGAACATTGAATATAAAGGACCTTGAATGCAATTGAAATTTCAATGTACTATATACCTCTTTGGAGTAATGAATTTGTTTGCCATTCATCAAATAGGGCTAGTTGTAGATCCAATTGGTTTCCGTTTGTGAAAACCTCATGCTTTTCATTAGTAGAAGACATACTTATTACTCTCAACCTCTCAAATTAACAAGAACAATATATTTCCAGACTTAAGGTTTTTTGCACAAGTGATTTTGCAAGTTTTGCAGTAGATTGAAGAAGAAGAAAGCCTATAAAAGGACAAAAAACGCAAAAGTTAAGGTTTTGGGACGAAAAGTTAAAAAACACAAAAAGTTAAGATTTTGGGACGAAAAATTAAAAAACGCAATTTGGCTGGACTGCTAAGCGTAGGGCGCGCATCCTTAGGCTTCTTTAAGCCTTATTGGACTGGTCTGAGGTTAAGGCTTAACCCAAAACCGTCTCATAACAAATCAACTCTTTGATAAAAAGATAAATAAATAAAAGAAAGTTGAAAAAACGATAACGGTCTAAACTTGAAATTGACCTGGTCCTAAGACTCCTAACCTTGCTTTTGTTATGATCCTGGAATCTATTGGGGTTACTTTCCCAAATTTCATTCACACCCAAAGTTGAAACCCAACCCAACCCTAGCTCCGACAGTTATGGAGAATAATAATATGGGGGAGCAGGAGGAGGAGGAGGAGAAATGGGTTGAGAGAGACTTTTTACAGTTGAAGGATAATTGTGATGGCGGTAGCTCTAAACGTGAAGCTGAAGAAGAAGAGGATGATATCAGGAATAGAGATAGTGATTTCAGGAAGAAATTTAAGGTTGAAACTCAGACACTTAAACTTTCTCTAGCTCTTCCAGATGTCTCCCTTTCTCTTTCTGCATCTAATTGCGATGCTCTTCATCCCAACCCATCTAGAATCTCTAATCATAATCATAATCATAATCATAATACTCAACCTCAACCAACATGCTCTGATGATTATACTGCTGCTTCTTTATCTTACTCTTATTCCCGCCCATTTTCCCACAACCCTAGCTGCTCTTTGACCCGTAATTCTACTGATTATTATTATGATAATTGTGGTGAGGGTACTAATGGATCTGTACATAGTCGTTTTAAGCCCATTGCCAACGGTAATGGTAATGGTAATGGTAATGGTAATGGTAATGTTAATGGAGATGGTAATGTTACTTTATCTAATGCTTTGTTTAGCAGTAGATCTCGTCTCTTTAATAGGGATCCATCTAACAGTCTTTACAGAGCGGCCGCCTCTGATACCACTTCATTCTTCCCCTCTGAATTGCCCGCCAAGCCGCCAGCGTCAGATCTTTGCTCTGTTGACTCCATCACTCATTCCAGAGGCGAGACGATCGTTCGAGATGTGCTTACGGAGCCTATTCCTTCCGAGCTTCATCTTGAAACTATTGAATCAGCTAAGGAGTACTTGAACTTTGTAATTTCAGCACCTGAGAGAAAACATGACTTACTTCATCTCCAGAATTTGCTTGAGAATAGGTCTGACTTGACGACCGAGTCTCTTTCCAAGTGTCATAGAGTTCAATTGGAGATCATGATTGCTGTCAAATTTGGGCTTACTGAATTTGTTGCTGGGAAAGTACGCCTCCCCACGGATGAATTGATTGAAATTTTCTTGTTCATGAGGTGTAGAAACGTGAATTGTAAATCGTTGTTGCCTGTTGATGATTGTGACTGCAAGATTTGCTCGACCAAGAAGGGATTTTGCAGCCAGTGTACGTGCCCTGTGTGTTGTAACTATGATTGTGCCAGCAATACGTGTAGCTGGGTTGGATGTGATGCTTGCTCTCATTGGTGTCATGCTGCCTGTGGCACTGAAAACAAACTAATAAGACCTGGCCCTAGCTTGAGGGGCTCGTCTGGTGCTACCGAGATGCAGTTCTATTGTCTTGGATGTGGTCATGCTTCAGAAATGTTCGGATTCGTCAAAGATGTGTTTATCTGTTGTGCTAAAGACTGGGGTCTTGAAACACTTGTAAAGGAGCTTGATTGTGTTAGAAGAATCTTCAAAGGAAGTGAAGATTTGAAAGGCAAAGAGCTGTATCTAAAAGCTGCAGAGTTGATCACTAGGCTTGAAAGAAGGGCTATTTCTCCATCAGATGCCTGTAATGTCATTATTCACTTCTTCACTACCAAGTCTGGTAAATGTTCTGACTCTTGCTTCTTTAATTGCTTTATTGCTTTGGTTTTGTTTGCTTTTTTAGCTTCCATCATCTTGTTCTCTGCCACTACTTGTTGTTAGAGATGTATTTGGTTGTGCGCAAAAGACATTTTCTATCTTTATATGTGTAACAGTGTAAAGTTAAAAAGAAAATGAGGGGTATGGCAGCGACACAGGTTTGATTAATGACAAGCCTTTGAGTCCTTGTTATGATTCTATCATTGTTTACTTGGTATCAGCTGGCATATGATAGGATGATAGCCATCATTGTGGAGTTGTGAAAGTAACTTCCTACCTGATTCTGTCTTCGTTGGCAATCAGCAATGAAATAATTGCACTAGTAGGTTTGGCTTAGTTAGCAGCTTCACACTAGTGCTCTAGTTAGCAATTCATGCCAACCATGTAAAGTACTCCCTGCCTTCCTTTATAATTGCCCCATTTTCCTTTTATAGTTTCCTTTTTTGACATGTGGTTTCCATATTCATTCGACCCATTATATCTTCTTTATGTCATTGACTGATATAACTCTTAGTACCCGTTCAATCCTTTTTTTGTTATTTACCAATAAAGTTTTTGCCACCTCACTATTCCAACACTAACACATCCCACACACGTCTCCTAAAATGTTGTGACTAAGCAAATGGATCAAGTAAAAAAGAAACAAAGGGAGTAGCATTTATCTGTTAAGAGTTCGAAATACTATAACCAATACAAGATGTTGATTTATGTAATGTTTGTAAATAGAACAATGGATTACTGCTTAACGTGAGATCCCTCTCTTAAAAGGTTTATGTATGTGTCAAGATGCATGAACACACCACCAACCCCCACCCCAGCCACCTCCACCCACCTGGAAACAAACCCCAAACCTCGAAACAACAACTCCACCCTTTAAAACAACCAGCCCCACCCCACCCCACCCTAGCACAACCACCCTGCCATGGCACCTCCACCCACCTGGAAACAACCCCCACACCTCACACCTCACCCCTCACACCTCACACCTCGAACCAACAACTCCACCCTTTAAAACAACCAGCCCCACCCCCACCCCACCCTAGCACTGCCACGACACCTCCACCCACCTGGAAACAACCCCCACGCCTCACAACTCACACCTCCACCATGAAACAACAACTCCACCCTTTAAAACAACCAGCCCCACCCTACCCCACCGGGCCCACCCTAGCACAGCCACCCTGCCACGACACCTCCACCCACCTGGAAACAACCCCCACACCTCACACCTCACACCTCGAAACAACAACTCCACCCTTTAAAACAACCGGCCCCACCCCACCCCAGCCAAGGCACCTCCACCCAGCCACCTCCACCTACCTGGAAACAACCCCCACACCTCGAAAAACCACAACCTCACCCTATGAAACAACCACAACCCCACCCGAGCAGTGTCACCACCCATACCTCTCCGGCAATCCCTCTCCTACTACATTCCCGCCTCCACCACCTCCGCTCTGTATCCTCCATCCACCTCTTCCTCCACCTTCTCATCTCCCTTTCCACCACCATCCCCAACAACACACAACCCTCTCATCACCCTCCCCAATTCCTGCATAATCACCTCTCCCATCAAACCCTGGCGCAACCATGTCTCCCCAAACGCCTAATCTCCATCAGCAACCGCCAACAAAACCTCGATTTCTCCCTTCAAATCTTCCACTTCGCCAACAAGGGCTGCTCTGATTTGTTCGTCATCTGCCATACCTACCTGGATTACTCTTTCCCATTGTTGGTGTTTTCTAGAAGCTCTTGCTGCGCTGCATAATCGCCGCCCCTGCCTCGGGTTTTCAGTCAGCCATAGGAGGGGCGGCAGAGGGTGGTTGTTGGAGAGAGAGATGGGAAGAGGATGTGCAGAAAATAAAATAAAAAGGGAGATTCTATATGGTGGCCTCCTAATATGAAAAGTTCTCTATGGTGGAAACAAGAAAATTCCTTTATACAAGGTGACCTTGTGGTGTACTTTATATCATCTTTGCCATTACCAAAATTATATTAGCCCTAACCTATCATTAATTGACTGATTTTCTAAATTCAAGTTTAGCAACTAACTACCTGTGTTTTCCTTCTTCTCTCTTCGCCTCTACTTCTTCTTCTTGGTCATATTATTGATATAAAAGCTTCAAACCATTAATTCATCGCCTTTTGGTGATCAGTGTAAAGAGAGGCACAACTACACAAATGGCTATACTACACTATAAGTATGAGCATGGTGAAACTCAACAAAACATAATAGAAAACAATTCCTAAAAACTCCCAACTTCAAGATGTATCATGGAATATAGGAAATATTACTCTCAACTCTCAACTTTGCAATAAGAATTCCACAAGTGAAACTTTAAGTACATAACTTCTGATTCTCATAGTAAGAATTGAAGTAGCGAGGTTAGCAGAAAATTCGAATGCTAAGAGAAGGAGAGAGAAACTCCAATTCGTCAAACCTAGTTCATCTTCTTCGTCACTGTAAGCTTCCTTTTGATTCAATTTGGTGAGGGTTCTAAAAGGGAGAAATTCTTTCGAGAAATTTGTCAAACTTTATCAGTTTATCAATTGTAGCAGTATCAATGTAAATATGTAATGCATGAACAAGTGCCATCGCCAATTCGCCATCAATGGTTGAGGTTGTCAATGGTTTTCAAACTCTCAATGTGAAGAAGAGAACAAACTTAGGTTAATAATAAGGACTTGAAATTTTAAAAAATTAGTTATTTAATGGTAGGTTAGTTGTAGTATAACATAAAAAGGTACTAAATGGTATGAACACTCCTAGACTCACAAAGTGAATTTTAAACACCAACAACTCATGGAGTTAAGGTGTTTAACTCTAATCAATGAACACTCTTAAAAATTAAAAGGTTGAAAATTTGATTCTTTATAAGAATAAACACTCGAAATTTACAATGAATAACTCCTATCTCTTTTATTGATGATATGTTTACTAGTTTAAGATAGATAGGATAAATCCCTAACTTATCTTAATATCATAATGGCCGGAAATAAATAAAGAAATCGGCAAAATTATCTTGTAATCTTCCCTTAATCACATGGCGAGCTCAAGATAAAATCAATTTCTAAAAACTAGGAAAGTTTGTTGGGAAAAGATATGATAAAATCTAATTAATTCTAATCCTCTTTGAAGTATAACCAAATCTTATCTTGATCCTTATCTTCATTTTGCACGCCATTAATCTAGCTTTATCCATATCTTTCACGCCATCTTTAATCTTTTGTCCTTCCTTATGTAACACCATTCCTTCTCCAAAGCAGAGTTGACTTTACTTATTAACTACTAACTAAATTAACTAACTTTGACTCAGTCAAAGTTGATTCTTTGGCTCTTCCACTCACCTAATTATGACTTTTAGACATAAACCAATAATTAAATGACACGTATTCAAGCCTAAAACAAGAAAAACTCATTTCAAGTGAAATGGTAAAAACGTGTAGGAAAAATGACATACTACTATAGTTTAGGAAGGAACTAATGCATCAATAAATCCACATCATATCTGGATGAGGAGGCGAACACTTTTAGTAGGGCGTTTGTCTTTGGTGTACTTTGCATTTTGAATGAATGGGTGACCCAAAAATCTCAAGTTTTGGCGTTTAAGGTATATGAGGCATCTAAAGTATGTCTACGAATGTGTCTACGTGAGACTACCAACTCCAAGTGCTTTTGCAAAAAGGTAAGCCATTTAGAGTAAGGAGTGTCATCTTAATGAAAAAGGTGGCAAATAGCGCGAAATAATTTGATAATGGAGATTCTCAAGAGTCCAAGCGATTGTTGTAAGTCTGGAAAGAGTTTGTAGTTTTTATCATATCCAAATATTACAATGGAGGTGTTTGGCAATGGGCTTTAATGGTAGCTTGTTTGACTCACTATTAGAGTGGCTTGTTTGACCGACTGTAGAATTACCGGCAATTTATAAAAGTCTTTGGTAAAAACGACTGTTATGAAGCAAAAACCAAAGGAAAAATTCACAAAAATGGGCTTAACTATGGCCGACCTTTTCAAAATAGGTCAATTTTTAAAAAATCTGAATTTAGGTCAAACTAAGCGTTGAGTTGGATAAAAATGGGCCAAACTATGAGTTGAGCTTTTTATCCAACTCAACTCATAGTTTGGACTAAATTCAGAGTTTTCAAAGATTGACCTATTTTGAAAAGGTCGGACATAGTTGGGCTCATTTTTATGAATTTTGCCAAAACCAAAAGGCAAAACAACATAGTGGTAAAAGCAACTTTCTGGAAAACCGGCTTTTCGGCCATTACAAAAACCATAACACTTGTTTTAGCTATTTGACCATATATAAAAGCCAAAGGTCAACGAAAAATCCACCGAAGAGTCGTTTTCCAAATGCCCTTTATATATCTCAAGTACTCTTAAAGCTCTCTTCTTCTAAAGCCAAAGGGTTATTTGTAAAAGGGTGGTCTTGCATCTTTGATGGCATATGTCCATTCAGAAATTTACCACTTGCATCCTATGATTATTATGTGGGGGCGATGCGGATGGTTGTGTACTATACATCCGGGTGTTTATTAGATCGGAAAAATTGACGTGAGGGGTTCCAACTATGGTCGAACATTATAAAGGTTTCAACGGCAATTATCCAGTGGAGGTGCCAACTAAGGGCGGCCCCTTCTGAAAACAGTCCAAACTATTTTTTTGTTGTCTTTAATCGATCATTTTTAGGCTTGCTACGTATAAGAAAATAGTAGTTTGGACTATTTTGAGAAACAACCTCCTTGCATTCGATAATTGATAGTTGGGACCTTTAAAAAAATCGTCCATAGTTGAGACCCCCTGACGTAATTTTTTCCTATTAGATGTTAGCGCTAGTTGTATCCCATTTTATTGGAACCTCCTTATGTGCTTCCTCTTAAATCCCGATCATGTGGCAGATTTGGCTAGAGGGTTGTGGTTTGCTTGTCAAAGTGTTGGATCAATCGGGAATTCCACTGTGAGTGTTGTGACTGTCTCCATCTATTCCCTTTACTTGTAGGCAGAAGATATAAATTTTTCTGTTGGTAAGAGACTCCGATTAGTAAAAAATAGTTTGGCTTAATGGATGAACAATAGTTTCCTTGCATCGGGTCATCAATTCAACCACCATTTTTCTTTCATTGGGAAGTTTGTTCTCTTGTTTGCAATATGAGATTCAAGTACTTTTGGCACATTTTCCCAAACAAGTTTTCTCTGTATTTCAAACGGACCTTAGTTGTTTATCTTTAATGTGTTTTTCTTTGTGTTCAAAAATTATTTTGTCACACTTGTCGATGCCATCTCTTTTTTCAAAGGTTATAGATGACGACTAATGTTAGAGACCACAAATCATTTTCGGAATAAGGCTTTTTTGTTATTATTGTGCCGCATATGACACTGGGGCAACATTATCTCTGCTTTGAAATACAATTGTTGATCTTCCTTTGTCCAATCTAATTTGTAACTTGTGATAGTTGTGTACATGTATAAATTTCCGCATGTGGTTACCAGGATGTTACTTATTAGCTTTCTTCTGTTACAGAGGAGGAGGAGTTCGCAGAGTTTCCTACTGCTGGTATTAGAGCAAAAGACCCCATTTCCGGTCAAGGGAGTCGCCTAGATGATGTGTTCACACCTCAATCCCCCAATTTGCCCCCAAAGTCTAGCTATTTTAACTCCGCTACAACGCTGCAGGGCGTGATTTCTTTTGATTTCCATCAGAGCACTTCTAAGCCTCACATATCGAGTACTCGTTCCCTGGAAGACGAGTTATCTGGGAAATTCTCTAACAAGGTTGGATTTGACAGCTTGGAAAGTATCATTCGATTGAAGGAATCAGAAGCCCGAATGTTCCAGACTCGAGCAGATGAAGCACGAAAAGAGGTAGAGACGTATCAGCTGTTGGTGCAGGCAAAAACGGAGAAGCTGGAAGAAGAGTACACTGAGAAATATTCAAAGTTGTGCTTGCAAGAGACGGAAGAAAGGAGGAGAAAGAAATTGGAGGAGCTGAGGATAATTGAGAATTCACACTCCGATTACTACAAGGCGAAGATTAGAATGCAGACTGAAATTAGTGGCTTAGTTGAAAGAATGGAGGCCACGAAGCAGCTGTGGGTCTAATTTACTTCTCTTTCTTTGGTGTGTTATGTTAAGGGTGATGGTTGCTTTATAATGGTGATTAGGCATGTGTTTTGGAACTCTCAACTTTTTGGGTGTTTGGACAAATGATTTGATTCCCAGTTAGTCATGTACTATATTACCTGGTTTAGGTGATAGGCTGATTAGCAACAACTTGTAGAAACTAATATTCTCTATGTTCTTATTTATTCTACACAGTTTGATTTGGTCAAGAATGTCAATACATAATTTGATGAATAATATTTCTAATTATTAATTAATAAAAAATATAGAAAGTTGATATTTTTGTATATAAATTGAGACGTATCAAGTACTAAATAAGATTGTGCAAACCATGTTTTTCTTTATGCACAAAGCACAAAGGTTGGTGAATATGTTGCATATAATTTGTATAAAATTAAAAAGTTTGTATATCTCTTTTGTCAAGTACGTCAACTCCTTAGTTAGTAGGCCCAAAAAAGTCAAATCAACCCGTAACCTAATTAATTATAATTAAGAACCTAATTAACCCTAGATAACTAACTAACCTATCGTGTTCTTCCTCCTTCCCCCTCCTACTCTTTCATCTTCCTCTCATCCATGCCCCCCCCCTCCCCCCCCAAACTCAATAGCAACCCAACAACAATAACAAGAAAAATAAAAATGATTGTTTGGGGATGGAAGGCAAACAATCATTTTCCCAATTCGACTCTCCTCAATGTAACCACATAAAGTCCAAGAAGGGGAGAATGAGAGAGACTCCCAGTTTTGAATTACAGGAAAACCCCATTGCCATTTTTAGGTTATCTTTCCAATTCGATTCCTCCATTTCAGCTGAAGCTCTTCATGAAGAACTAGCAAAAGATTCTGCTCAAGTAAAACTATGAGATAGGTATGTTGCAAGCTTTTAAAATTTACCCCAAAATTCTCTATTCAAACTTTGTTAGAAGTATGACTGGTAGATTAATAACTTATCTGTAAAATTGTTGTGCCGTGATATTATCATTGCCTAAAGTTGAAATTACCCCGCTATGAATACACGGACTCGTGGCAAACCAACCTCCAGGGTTAACACAACACTGACTCGCCGGTGAAGTACAGAGAGACAGTTTCAGAATGCTCTTAATATTGCCCAGTATTTGAGAGATAAATCGAGAGAAGTATGAGAGGATATTTCTGTGTGTTAAGAACTGTGCAAGGAAGGGTGTATATATAGGGACAGAAGAAGGGAAAACTAACTCCTAAAACCGTGTTAAAAACGGTAATTAATGGGTAATGGAAACTGCCCACTAACGGCTAGTGGAAGCAGTCAATTAAGGAGTGGATCAAGGAATTGACTGATTCCCTAACCGTCAAAAGGATGACAGATTTTTCCAGTAAAAATTTAGTTAAGTTATTTCCCAAAGCCCATGGCCCACGCCCCGACCCGACCCGACCCGGTCCGGGCGGGCGGCGGCGGCGCGCGCGCGCGCGTGTGGACTAGCCCAACCATAAAAGCCTAGCAAGTCACCAACTCAATAGATACTAGGAACATAACTATTATAAACTCACCACTCACCTCTTATTCTTCCTATATGGGATCCCCAACTCTTCATATTCTTTTGAAGCAACTCAAGAGTTTTTGTATTACTCTTCTCACAAACTCCAACAATCCCCCACATGATTCAAAAGAAGAGACAGAAAGAAACAGGGCTGAAGAAGAAGATTTGGGCAATAGATACTCAATTTTGTAAGCATCAATGTCTTAGAGACTTGAATTGATACCCAGTGCATACAAGTATGTCATATTTTCGTATTAGGTAGATTTCTCTTTGAACCTTCTACGGAGTTCATAATCAATACTTGCGCACTAAACCTTTTTCAAAATAAGAAACGTTCTCGCGATATATATAAGTGCCCCACAATGCCTGAATTTTCATGAATGCTCTAGAGATCCTAAGCCTTAGGGATCTCATAGGGGATTGGGCGTAACCCCCACATTCACATAGGTAAGTTCATCAAGTTTGTACTGTTTCAAACCACCTTATCAAGGCTATGAACTTATTAAGAGTATTTTACTCATCCTTACACATTTTACAGTAAAAAAACAAATACTACATCACTTTTATTAATATAGGAATGGTAGTAGTATCTACTACTTGAGTTCTTTTATGACTTAGTTTGACCCTTGAACTTAGAAACTTTCTAAGAAGGGTATCCATCATAATTCACTCCACAATAGGCTTTAAACCCATTCCTTGTGCCGACTCTAGCACCATTTTTCTACAAAGGCCTTTGGTGAGAGGATCTGCAATATTCCTCTCTGACTTTACAAACTCGAGTGAAATTACATTATTTCTAATTAGATTTCTAACTATAGCATGCCTCAAGCGAATATGCCTCCTCTTTCCATTATAGGCTTGATTATTCGCGACCCCAATTGCAGCTTGTGAGTCACACCGCATTGAAACTGATGGAGCTGGCTTCCCCCACAATGGAATATCAGCTAGCAAACTCCTTAACCATTCAGCTTCCTGTCCTGCCAATTCTAAAGCAATAAATTCAGATTCCATAGTAGATTTGGCAATACAAGTTTGCTTTGATGATTTCCATGATATAGCTCCACCAGCTAGAGTAAAAACAAAGCCACTAGTAGATTGAATTTCATCATTATCAGACACCCAATTAGCATCACAATATCCTTCTAGAACACAAGGTGTTCTTTGATAATGCAAACCCCAATTGATAGTGCCTTTTAAATACTTCAACAATCTAATCAAAGCACCCCAATGCTCCTGATTAGGATTGTGAGTATACCTACTCAATCTACTAACAGCATAAGCTATATACGGTCTAGTATAGTTCATCAAGAACATTACACTACCAATAATTTTAGCATATTGTTCTTGTGATATACTATCTCCTTTATTCTTTTTCAAATGAATACTAGAATCATATGGAGTTTTCATAGGAACACAATCATATTGATCAAACTTCTTTAAAATTTTCTCAATATAATGAGATTGATTTAAAGATATTCCATATGACGTTCTAGTAATCTTTATCCCAAGAATAACATCAGCCTCTCCTAAATCCTTCATTTCAAAACACGAATTTAGGAAACTTTTAGTTGCATTCACTATGTCTATATTGGTTCCAAAAATCAACATATCATCCACATATAGACATATGAAAACACAACCAATACCATCTGTTTTGGAATAAACACAAGCATCATAATCATTTACTAAAAAACCATTTGAAGTAATGGTTTGATGAAATTTATCAAACCATTGTTTTGGTGCTTGTTTTAAACCATACAAAGATCTAATGAGCTTGCATACCTTTTCCTCTTGACCAGGAACAACACATCCTTCAGGTTGCTTCATATAGATCTCTTCATTTAGCTCACCATTCAAAAAAGCAGTTTTCACATCCATTTGATGCACAACAAGATCATGAATGGATGCAAGTGCAATTAATGCTCTAATAGTGGCTACCTTGGTCACTGGTGAATAAGTGTCAAAAAAGTCTAGACCTTTCTTTTGGTGATGTCCTCCAACCACAAGTGTAGCTTTATATTTGTCTAATGTCCCATCAGGCTTGCACTTCTTAGTAAAAATCCACTTACTACTCAAAGCCTTACAACCCCTAGGAAGGTTAGTCAAAATCCATGTGTTGTTACTCATAATAGACTCTATTTCACTGTTAATAGCCTCCATCCAAAAGCTAGAGTTAACAGATCTCATGGCCTCCCCAAAAGTTCTAGGGTTCTCCTCCAATATAAAAGCACTTACTCTTTGCTCATCTAGAAATCCTTTTTCAGCTAGGAAGGAAGTAATGAAGTCAAGTCCATAACTAGTCTCAGTTCTAGTTCTTTGACTTCTTCTATGTTCTAAAGTCTCACTAGATGATGCAATGTTATGATGCAAAGTAGAAGAAGATGCAACAGACAAGCATGATTGCACACTAACTTTCATAGGAAAAATATGCTCAAAGAATTCTACATCCCTTGACTCTCTAATAGGACCAAAGCCAGAAGCATCCTTAAGAATAAGTCTATATGCAGCACTGTTAGAAGCATACCCAATAAAGATTCCATCAACAGTCTTAGGTCCAATCTTACTCCTTTGAAAGTCAGGAAGTCCTATTTTTCCCAAGCACCCCCACACTTTAAGGTAACCCAAATTAGGTTTAAAACCTTTCCACAATTCATAGGGAGTCTTATCTAACTTCTTATGGGGAACTCGGTTAAGCACATAGCAAGCAGAAAGAATTGCCTCCCCCCACATGTTAGTAGGCATCCCTGAACTTATAAGCATAGCATTCATCATATCCTTGAGAGTTCTGTTTTTCCGCTCAGCTATTCCATTTTGTTCAGGTGTATAGGGAGCTGTAACCTCATGTATGATCCCATTAGATTCACAAAATTTCTTAAGTGGAAGTCCATCATATTCTCCACCCCTATCGGATCTCACTCTCTTTTATCTTAAGGTCTAACTGGTTTTCTACTTCGGCTTTATAAATAAGAAATTTCTCTTCAGCCTCATCTTTCGTACTTAACAAGTAGACCTTAGTATAACGTGAGAAGTCATCAACAAATATAATATAATATCTCTTCCCTCCCCTACTCATAGAGTTCTTAAAGTCACCTAAGTCACTATGGACTAGTTCTAATAAGGTAGAGGAACGAGAAACACTCTTGTTGAATGCTTTCTTAGGGTGTTTGGCCTCTACACATACTTCATATTTGTCAATAGAGGTATTGCTAAAGTCAGAAATAAGACTAAGTCGTTTTAGCCTTTTAATGGATGCAACATTCACATGACCTAGTAGATTTCCATAAAGAAACAGACTCATCAATATAAACGAAAGCAGTAGAAATTTTATTATCAGAAATTACATCCAAAACAAAGAGTCCAGCATTACAAAATCCTTTACCCACAAAATCAATACAAGTCTGTCAGATTCAAAAGTTAATTTAATTCCAGCCTTATTTAAAAGTGCACCAGATATGAGGTTTCTGCGGATATCAGGAACATGCAAGACATTTTGCAAAGCAATGGTTTTTCCAGAGGTTAACTTTAGAAAAACCTTTCCTTTGCCTAACACACTCACAGTGCTTGAGTTGCCCATGAAGACACATTATCCTTCTGAAACTTTATCATAAGTCTGGAACATTTCCTTGCTTGAGCAGATGTGGCGGGTAGCTCCAGTGTCCACGACCCATTCAGAAACGTTGCTAATCAGGTTCACCTCGGACACCACAGCAGCAATAATGTCATCTTCAGCAAGGTTGACTTATGCTTTGTTGTCTTTTGGTTTGGTGACAACAGCATTTGAAGAAGCCTGTTTGTTTCTACAATCCCTAGCAGCATGTCCAAATTTACCACAAACATAGCAGTTACCCTGAAATTGCTTCTTACCTTTAAACTCATTACCATTCTGCCTAGTCCCGTGAACATGGTTCTGACTTTTACCCTTTTTCCCTTTTTCAGAATTTTTAGACTCAATAAGGTTAGCTAAAGTGGAAGAATGGTCGGTCTTTCCTTTAGTCTGAATCCGGTTTTGTTCCTCAATCTTAATGTGGCAAACTAATTCCTGAAGGGTAAAGTCTTTTTGCTTATGTTTCATAGAGTGAACATAGGTCTCCCAAGAGGGTGGCAGTTTCTCTAAAAGGCAATTAGCTTGAAATAAATCAGGAATAACCATACTTTCAGCAGCAAGTTCAGCACACAAATGTTCATAGTCACGGACTTGGTCTAAAACAGGTGTGTCATCAGTCATAGTAAATTTTAACCAACGACTACAAGCATATTTATTAGTCCCAAAATCATCCAGTCCATACTTAACCTTAAGTGCATCCCAAATATCCTTTGCCTTTTTCGACTTACTATAAATCATATATAAAGGAGCAGTCATATAATGCAATAACATTCCCCTACATGACTTATTATCTTTCTCAAAATCCCTAACTGCGTCAACAGGAGCAGCATCAATAGTTAAGCAGTAATCTACCCCAATTTGGCCTAAAAAGAATTCCATTTTATCAGACCACATAATATAATTTTTTCCATCCAAAGGGTCTAATTTCGACATATCAGGAACAAAGGGGTTGACAGAATTAAGGGGAACAGCAACAGGAATACCAGCCATAATAACAGTATGATAAACGGGAAAATTTCAACTTTAGATTGTTAGAAGTATGACTGGTATATTAATAACTTATCTGTAAAATTTCCACACTACGAACACACGGACTCGTGGCAAACCAACCTCCAGGGTTAACACAACACTGACTCGCTGGTGAAGTACAGAGAGACAGTTTAAGAACGCTCTTAATATTGCCCAGTATTTGAGAGATAAATCGAGAGAAGTATGAGAGGATAATTTTCTGTGTGTTAAGAACTGTGCCAGGATGGGTGTATATATAGGGACATAAGAAGGAAAAACTGACTCCTAAAACCGTGTTAAAAACGGTAATTAATGGGTAATGGAAACTGCCCACTAACGGCTAGTGGAAGCAGTCAATTAAGGAGTGGATCAAGGAATTGACTGATTCCCTAACCGTCATAAAAGGATGACAAATTTTTCCAGTAAAAATTTAGTTAAGTTAAGTTATTTCCCAAAGCCCAAAGCCCATGGCCCACAGCCCACGCCCGTCCGGGCGGGCGGCGGCTGCGCGCGCGCGTGTGGACTAGCCCAATCAAGAGCCCAACCACAAAAGCCTACCAAGTCACCAACTCAATAGATACTAGGAACGTAACTATTAATAAACTCACCACTCACCTCTTATTCTTCCTATATGGGATCCCCAACTCTTCATATTCTTTTGAAGCAACTCAAGAGTTTTGTATTACTCTTCTCACAAACTCCAACAAACTTCACATCTCTTTAGGAAGTAGAAGCTAAATACTAGAGACAAATCGTTTTGAGGTTCCTTCTTTTCATGAAAAAGAAGCTGGGATTTCTAGAAATTAGATTTTTGTTTGGTCACAAATGAAAAATTGACAAAGAAAGAAGAAGAGGGAAGGGTGGTAGTGCGTGGTAGTGGGAGGAGAAACAAAGAAGAAGGGCTGAAATGGATGCCATATCTGAAGGTTGAAATAGGCGACTTATAAGAGATGGATGAAGTTGAATCTACGCTGGAGGATGATGTTCCTCCCGTTTCACTAGCACCTCCAGTTTCCGATCATCCCTCGCCTAACACCACTGCGTTTTTTGCGCCCATAAAGGCCCAATTGAGGAGTTTTATGACTTCCTGCATCGTATTTCAGATGGTCGTGCTTTCCCGCCTTAACAAGGTTGAGCGTCATGTGGAGGACATTCGTGCAGAGGTCTGCGGTCTTTGTCGGCCGTTAGAAGCTTTTGGAATCATCACTTCTAGCGTCGACACTACTACAAAGCCATCCTTAATGGACGAGGCTCCTTCTGATTGAGCCTTTCTTTTCCCTTCCCTTCCTTTTTACGCAGTGGGACACTGTGCTATATTAACTTGGCGAGGGATATTCTATCCTTTATTACTTTCTAGTGTAGCTTTTATTGCTTTGTAGTTGTTGGCATGTTGCACGTTTTTGCCTATTCATTAGGAATGCTATTTTACGTGTAACCTAAAAGAAAAATAATGCACTCCTTTCTTAGTTGTATTTTAGTTAAGTCATTTTAGTTTTCATCTATGAGACTATTGTTAGCACACTTTTCGAGAAGTTTGTTGGTATCTTCACTACAGTTCTTCAGTTTTCTTGTGCAGTCGATTCATGATTCTACATAGCATAATTGTGATATGATTCATTAGTCTTGGTAAGAATGTTTGATCTTTCTCTTGCTGGATTTTGCTTTACTGCACAAACAAATTGACCCATTTTGAGCTTATGTGCCTAATAATAAGCTGGTAATATGTGTCTGGTCTGTTCTGTCATGTGTGATTAGTTCCATAATTGATGTATTGATCTTGAGTTGACTGGTACCCTTGATGCTTGATAATGTACACTCTTTGATATGATTGAGGCGTTTTATTTTATGATCTTAGCTCCAGAGTTTTTCTTGTTTTTATATATCCTCTCTAGCCCGCTTTTTCTGACTCTTATTTGGTACTTTTACCCATATTACAATCATTGACCTCATTTGATTCTTGTCCTAAGCCTAGCTTGGAAGAGCGAGTGTTAATTCTGGTCATATTGGATTACATAGGTGTAATTGATGCGTGGTTTTGTTGAAGGAAAAAATAATATTAGTTAGCCTTATGATGAATTTCGAATGCAGTTCAAAGAAATTGAGATAGTCAAAGAAAAAAAAAGTGAAAAAATTTCGAAAGAAAAGAGAAAAAGGGTTATATATGAGTTACTATGCATAAAAGATTCTATAGGTGATATTTGCATAGTGATGGTGTCGTGTGGAGTTGTGAATGCCTCCTTTAGCCGTGTTTACCTTGATTCTTGCTCCCCATTCTTGGGTTTTCCATCACATTTCCCCAAAAATATATTATGTGTTGAAGGTGAGTCAAAAGGTCAAAGTTAAAGAGCATTTGCTTCTTCTGTGTTGACTTTATATAGGTGGAGTGTCATTGATTATTTTCCTAAACATATGAGAGTATGAGTGCACATATCTATAGTGAGGTCTATCAAGTTTTATTAAGTTCAGCTTGGGGGAAAATGTTTGTGGTATGATTGTTGAGATGATTGTATCACATGACGTGCTATGCAGCTTTGTTTTGTAGATACTCGATGCTAGGTTCATGTAATGTTGATATCTCTCGCGTTTTAGGCTGTGTGCTTGACCCGATTAGTCCCCTTTGTAGGTTATCATATTCTTCCCGTGTCTATTGTCTGATTGCTTGGTGACAAGCAACAAATTAGCTTGGGGGTGTTTGATGAGTCATATTGATATAGGTCTTTTATGGTGCATTTATGTTGCATTTTATCATCACTTAGTTGCATATTAGTTCATAATTGCATGTAGTTACTTAAGTTGTGAAAATATTACTTTTGATGGTTTTTAGGTATCGATAACATAATTGGAGTATTATTAGGCAAGCTTAAGTAAGAGGTGTCTATGGAGATGAGCTACGTTGCATGCGGAGTGCAAAACACCTCTTTGAGTAAGATTACAATACAAAACATATCGGAAATATGTTAGAAGACGTATGGAAATCGAGTCATGTGTACTCTTTTACTCATAACTTTTTATCTAGTGGTAATAATTGAGTGATTTTAGTGGGATTGAAAATGAGACTTAAATATTCCTCCAAAGATATATATCACACGACCTAAGACGACTTCTAGTTTAGGAGATATGATCTTCGCAAGTTGGCAATGTTTTGCTGGAAGTAAACCCGCGCTTGCGGGTTTTCGCGTGCAACCTTACCCTGCGCCTTGTAGTCGGTTTTAGGCTAGCATTTCTCTGTGGTGGCCGATGGGGCTCGATTTTTATTTGTTTTTCTTTTGAAAAATAGAAAGGTATAAAGACTTGAGGGAATTTGAATTACTATTTCCCATCTTATTTCTATCATTAGTTTCTAATAGATGAGAATTCTCTTGTGATTTCTCAAGAACCCTATTTTTTACTTTGTCCCCAAAATACATTGAACTTTCAATAGAAGCATTGGTTTTTCAACATTGGTTCTACAATTTGTATTACTGATAAGTGGACTTTAGGTTCACTTATTTGCATGTAGTTTTAGGGCATTTAGATGCATTTTAGGTCATTTAATTTCCTCTTCCTTCCCTTTTTCCTCATTTCTTATTATCTCGTGTTTAGCATCTAGTTTAGCTCATTTGCATATAGTTAGGATGTATATAGGTTGTTGCATATGCATATGCATACCCCCTCCCCATCTAATATTTGCCTTGAGTGTTTTGAAGGTTATCAAGCAAAAAAGAGGCTTATAGCAGGGGAGCGGGCGCTCCATGGGTCAAGAAATGAAGACAGAGGATCAGGAACTTGGAGCGACCCAGGAGCGATGACGAGCGGGCGCTCCAAGCATGGAGCGGGCTCTCCATGTTGTGAGGAGCGGGCGCTCCATGGCCCAGGCTCCGTAGTTTTATTTCGTGTTTTACGATTTTGCCCTTATTTCTACGGGGTATAAATCTAATTTTGTAATAATCTTAAGATATCCTTTTAATTACTGAATCATTATTAGCTTAATTAGAGAGAAACTTTAGAGAGAGAAGTAGTTTTTAGAGAGATAAAGTAGATCTTGAAATCAATTTGAAGCTTTTTGAAGGTATTTCCATGGAGTTTTTCATTTGATGTTCATCTATTTAGAGTATTTCTTCTATCTCTTTGCTTTATTTTGCCTTAAATCTTGCTTATCTTGTTTTAGCCTTTGATTAGTGTTGGTTACTAATGTTTAGCTCATTTATAATGTTTTCCACCATTGTTGATCTTCATTTGATATCTCAAGCTTTTTATTTTGCTTCTTTAATGGCTTTAGAGTAATTTCTTAACTAGGGGAAGGGGATGAACTAGGTTGATCATGAGTTGACCTCAAAAGTCAAGCTAGGGGGTTAGATTTAGGAGAAATTGGGTTGACTAACCTATTTAATTGCTTGTTTAATTGCTTGATCATCAATTGAATTAGATTAGGGGATCAAAAGTGAAGGATTGAGAGATGAAGCTTTTGATGGACCTTAGGTTAGTCAATAGGTGACTTCACCATGAGAATAGGTGTTAGGCTTCCTAGGACCTTAATCGAATCGCTACGAGTTGTGGAAATACTTGATCAATTGATTTTACCATGAGAATAGGTAAAATTGGTTGATTAAGTCCTCCTCATTAGCTCGAGAGAGTAATTAGGAAACATATGAGTGACCTTAGTCCCTTAGTTGATCCTAATGAATCCCCTTGGCTTGACGAATAGGTTAGCAATTGGTTAACTAGTGATTCCCCTATCCCTAGTGTCTTCTTATTATTGTTAAACCCAAATCGTTTAGTTTAATTGTTATCTAATTAGTTCTTGTTTTCTTAGTTGGTCAATTAATCTCAAAAATCACCAAAAATAGGCTTAGCTGACTTAATTACTTTCAAACCTTGCTAATCTTTGCTTCCTCGTGGAATCGACCCTTTCTTGCCCTAAACTAGGCTAAGTTAGATTTATATTTGGCACGTGCAACGACCGTGTCAATTACTTATCTATTATTATTATTATTGTTATTATTATTATTATTATTATTATTATTATTATTATTATTATTCCTATTCAATCCTCGATTATTAATTCATCAT
Source organism: Patellifolia procumbens (assembly GCA_947645195.1). Classification (NCBI taxonomy): domain Eukaryota; kingdom Viridiplantae; phylum Streptophyta; class Magnoliopsida; order Caryophyllales; family Amaranthaceae; genus Patellifolia; species Patellifolia procumbens. The sequence goes on from CANSGD010000953.1 coordinate 3,150,643, forward strand.
GTTTGATTATTTTATTATGAGTATGTTTTTCAGAATTATAATTAAGTAGTTTATTTCTAGGGCTAAGGGGATCCATGAATTTTGATGATGTATGTTGATTCCTATTGATTATATTATCTCTATTCAATCTGATTTGGTTAGGTTTGATTGTTATAGTTTTGCAATATCAGGTTATGCGTCAAGAGGTACAAATTAAACTTGATATTAAGACTAGTTTCAATAGGTAGAGTTGATAATAATAAATGACGAGAGCGTGTTAATCTCGTTATATGGTGAATTTCGACTCGAGAGAGCAAATTAACTAGTTTAACAGCAGTATTCATCATTGATTGTTGTGTTTCATCCTGGCATATTGTTCATTTGTGGACCTATGCCCTAGACTCTTTATTATTTATTCTTACTATAGTTAATGTCTTGTTTAGTATAATCACCCATAACCACTCGTTCCCTATAATTTAGATCTGAACGACAATTTGGAAAAACCATTTTTTCCAGTGGATTCGACCGTACTCCTCTTCCTACAATATGGGTACCCGAATTTTTCGGGTTAGGACACGAGCTGCCAAATTAACTACCCGCACAGGCCGCACTACCAGGTACCCTTATTTTGGGGTACCCAAAATTCCTGGTACCCTGTTTTGAACACCCCTAGTGAAGGTGCACGAGTAACGGGTTCCAGTGACGAGACACATGAGACAAGAGAAGGGGCACAAGTAAGAGCAGGAGAAGAGGAAGGTGGAGGTTGCTGCGACACAACTCCATCAACGGATGTAGGGATGTTCCTGGCAGATTCAAGTGGGGGAAAAGGGAAGGAATGATCTATTATACCTAAACCCTAACCCAACTTCTGGTATATAGCCAAAATTCAGGGGTTAGAGTGAAGAGTGTAAAGAGGAGGTTTGCTACGGACGTTGCACGTGCCAAATTAAATACCTAACTTAGCCTAATATAGGGCAACAAAGGGTAGAGTCCACGGGGAAACAAAGATTAGTCAAGTTTTGAAAGATATTAAGCGAGCTAAGTCTATTTATAGTGGTTTTTGAGATTAATGATTAATTAAGAACTACGAACCTATTAGCTAGCAATTAAACTTAATGATTGGGTTTAAACTATAATAGGAAGACATTAGGGGTAGGGGAATCACAAGTTAGCCATTAATTAACCTATTTGTCAAGCCAAGGGGATTCATTAGTGTCAATTAGGGGATAGTCACTCAAATGATTCCTAATTACTCTCTCGAGCTAATTAGGAGGACCTAATTAACCAATTTTACCTATTCTCATGGTAAAATCAATCAAGCGAGTATTTCCACAACGCATAGCGTTGCAATTAACGTCCTAGGAAGTCAATCACCTATGCTCATGGTGAGGTCAACCTAAAATCTAGCCTAAGGTCAATCCAAGGTTTCATTTCTCAATCCTTCACCTTGGATTCCCATAACAAGTTCAAATGGTGATCAATCAATTAAACATGACAATAAAATAAGCTAAACAACATAATCTCACCTAAGTCTAACCCCCAAGCTTGACTTTCAAGGTCAACTAATGATCAACTAGGTCATCCCCTTCCCCTAATTAGTAAACTATTCACTAGCCATGAAAAGCATGAAAGAAAAAGCTTCAATCAACAATGGTGATTTAACAATGATGAAAATCATCTTAACAAAGGTAATATACAACTAATCACTACTAATCAAATGCTAAACCAAAACAAAGAAAGTATTAACGCAAATAAAGAGAAGAGTAATAAGAAATACTCAAAAATGGATGAAAATCAATTGCAAAACTCCATTGAAATAGCTTCAATCATCAATATTCAACTCTTAGATCTAGTTTCTCTCACTAAGTTCTACTTCTCTCTCTAAAAACTCTCTCTAGTTAGAACTAATTAATTATGAAAATAAAGCTTAGTTTTAATAATTTTTACAAAATGGGTTTTTATACGGCTTAAACATAAGGGCAAAAATGTAAAAGACGACACAAAAATGGCAATTATAGGCAAAGGAGCGCCCGCTCCTTGTACTGTGGAGCGCCCGCTCCATGCTTGGAGGTCCCGCTCCAGGATTGCTCCTTGGGCCGCTCCAAGTTACTGCTTCTTCTCTTCACTTCTTTCTTTGACGGAGCGCCCGCTCCACCTCTTTTGGAGTGCCCGATCCCCTGCTTTGGAGCCTCTTCCTTATAAATCTAACTTTAAACACTTCAAGAAGAGATTAGATGGGGGATTCACATGCACATGTAATGATCCATATGCAATCTAACTACATGCAAATGAACCAAAACTAAATGCAAAGCAAGTGAAATCTAAAGTCCACTTATCAAATTCCCCCAAGCTTGCCAATTGCTTGTCCTCAAGAAACCAACAATCCCAAGGAAACTAATGCAAAGGGAAACCCGACCGTCTTTCGAAGCTTATAGCCGTCCATCCTTATCCATAAGTAAGGAGTCAAAGGGGTAGTCTAAGCTAGTATGCAAAGAAAACGATCGTCTTAGGGGTCCCTCAACTATCACACAAGCCCTCATTGATCCTAAGTGAAACCTTTCCCTAAAAAATGGAAAAAATCGCTCAACCTTGTACCAATAACGCCCCATAAGTTCACAAGATCCCCCAAGCTAGCCTATTTATTCACTAGTTAACTTCTTATTTTTGTTGCAAGGGCCCTAGACTACCTCCTCACGCGGTCATCTCTCACTCGATAGTCATGTTTCTGAGGCACGGTACCGAGCACTCGATGTGAGACGCGATAAGAGGGTAAGGTAGCTCATACCAAAGACATTGGAGCATCTCTAGAGGCCGAAAGCAAGGTTTTTGTTCATAACAATAGGCTACTAGCCTTGTGGGCTGTAAAGTACCACTTATTTGATCCAATTGGCCAAAGGGCTCTTTTCCTTTTCATTTTTCCAATTTTTTTTTTGTTGTTGTTTTGTTTCCTTTCTTTTTTAAAGGCTACTAGACTTGCATCTTATTGAGCTAGAAGGGTTCTCAAGGTCTCTAAAGACCTTATCCAAGGTCAAAGGAGAGAGTAAAGACTTTTTATAGGGAAAAAGTGACACTAATTCACGCTAAAGGCAAGTCTCAGACAATCGAGGGGTCTATTCGTAACAAGACCTAGGCATCCAAGCTTAAAGCATCCCTAATACTCCTAACGAGCACAAAAGTCACTCAAGCTACTACACCTCTACTCAAAAGCCAAGTTTCCAACCTCTAACCTCTAAAATCGTCATATATAGTCATTCCTTGACTAAGTGATGCAAATTTGGTATTTTTGAAATTTTTTCTTATTACCCCATATGCAACCTAAATGCAACCTAAAAGGAAATAAACAAACTAAAATGCCCTCTCCCCCAAGCTTAAATGAAGTGTTGTCCTCAATGCTTCAAACAAGTCAAAAAGGCAAGGGGAAGGGGGGGAAGAAAGGAAAATAGAAAGAAAAAGGGGAAAACTATTTACAAATAGGAATTGAGGTGTCTAGTAAATAACACTTCAACAGTTGCAAGGACTTGTCATATGCAACCGCACACAATTCCGAAAAGGCCAAATAGGCAATAGCAAGAAGCCAAGCATGCAAAAAGTAATACATTACTATATGCCTAAATGGGGTGTAATTCCCCGTAATTTTATGAATTTTATAAATATATTTAAAGTACATTTATAATCATTTTCATACTTATTCTATTTAATTATTTAAGTATTGACTATTTTAAAAGTCAAAGGTTATTTAAACGTTTTAAATATTCATTAATATTTATTGGGTTGGATTTAAGTATCAAACATTTTATTTAAAGGTTTTGGGTCATGTTTAAAATGATTTTAAATGTTGGGTTGAGGAGCCCAACCAACTTATTTAAGTTTCATGATCAACCTAAGCCCAAACCCAAAGCCTAACCTAATTGCCATAGGTTTTAGGCAAAACCTATAAATACCCCCAACCCCTTAAATGAACACTTTTGTTTTTCTCTCCCTCACTCTCCTTACTCGTCCGCCCACTCCCTCTCCCCCTCTCCTCCTGTTTTTCCGGCGCCGGCCACACACACCGCCACCTCACCTTTGCTCTGTCGGCCACCACACACGCCACCACTCTCCTTTTCTTTTCTCTCCTTGCTGTCGCAGCAACAACACCGCAAGCCACCCCCTTCGCTCGTCCGCCGAGCCCAGCCGCTGCAACGAACAGTGCGTGAGCCACATGTGCCACCGCTGCTGCTGTCCTTCGCGCCACCTGCGCGTTTCTTCTTTGTTGTTTTCCAGTTTTCGTGGGTTTTCTTCGGTTATTTCTTAACTCTATCCTCTACTTTAATGTTTTATTATAGTTTAATGTTAAAGTTATAATTTTTATGATTTTGATATGTTTTTGTAATAAAGTTGAAAACTTTATTATTCGATTATTAAAAATCTGATTTTTATTTATTATGAATATAATTTATAATTTCAGATTTATTATTATTGGTTTAAAGTGAGTTTTAAGTATTAAATTAGTGGTTTTTGAGGTTTTAAAGTATAGATTTATGAGTATTATATTAAAGGCTGTTAAAGGTTGGAACTTTAATATATTTAAAGTATTTTAAAACGAGTTTTTGAGACGTTTTAAAGTAAGCTATATAGCTGTGAATTAATTAGTATATTAATTCATTGTGGTATTATTATTTTGATAGGCGAAGAATTTACTTTAGGCGACTTCTAGATTTCTAAAGTGGCCTCTCACTTTGTCTACACAAGGAACGTACATGTCCTTATGTGTTAGATTAGTATCATGTCCTAAGGATTAGGATTATTCATAGTATCATGTATAGGGAACCCTTTTATGGTTCATACATGGCTATTGATTTGGAATTTCGTGTTGTTGAGCATGTTAATTAATTTTATGATTTATTACATGATTGAACGGATGTTTGATTCAAGCATGTTGTTATGGGAATGTTTATATTTTAATCCATCGTGTGTTATGGATTAATATTATTTTATTATTGGACTATGGATTTTGGTATTGTTTCCCTTAGTGGATATTTTATTACTCTCAAAGGCCGAGGACTTTATGAGTAAGTTGGACTAGTATTGGATATGGTTATTTTACTACTTTGCAAAGACCGAGGGCTTTGTAGGGTATGTATATTTATTGGACTTTCGATTGTTGATTTAAGTCAACTAATAAATTTGGAGGATTAATTCTTGGTCAATTGGAATTGTTTGATCACTTAATTAATCCTAAGATAAAAGAGGAATATTTGTTGTATTCATGTTATGTGTTGGTTGTCTGTTTGAGTCCAACATCGAATAACTTACTAACTTAAAGTGGAAGTGAATAGCAATAACTTAAGACTAGTGCACGTCTGAAGTTCTGGACTAATATGAGTTGGAGTACATGGTGGTAGCCCATGACTTTTCTTAAGGTCGGATTGATCACCGTACCCTATTTTTATTTCTAAAGGTTCCTCGATATCGTTGTTCAGGGGTTACGAAGTCCCGCCCGTAACTCGGTCTTTCATTTATGAAGACTAGTTTTTGGTTTGGACAACTCGATCCATTGTCTATTCAATTTATTAAATATTTACTATGTTGTGAGTCTTGTAGTCAAGTCTTATTTTAAGAGTTGAAGTGTGATAGTATTTTATTATTCATGTATGGTTGTTCATTAGTATCATGTTAGGTTTCGTGTTTTACTTTATTTATGTATGTACTCAGCCTTACTGATTACGTGCTTTTCTGTGTATCGATCATGGCTGTGCCTATTGATCCTGTGATGACCCTTTATTGGTGACTAGTTTTCAATTGAGTATTTGCCTACAGGTTTGAAGGCATGATGCATCATCTCAATATTCATTTGGGACTTGGGAGTTGGGAGATCATTTTATTATCTTCTGTCTCCTACTCTTACATTATCTTTAATTACGTTGTTTATGGATTATTATTTAAATGTTTGGTTTTGGTTTGAATTACTTTCGAGGTCTGAAGTTTAAGTTTGACAATTATATTATTTAAGTATTTAATAAAGTATTTTAATGTTTTCCGCTGCAATACTCTGAGTAAGCCGATACGTTTTCACACGGGCGATAATGCCTTGATGATTCTCTATTTTTATTGGAAAAATATATGTTTTATAAAGAGAGAATTGGCGGGCTATTACATGGGGAGAAAGCAAAAAAGGTGGGGAAATGAGAACAAAAAACAAGAAAATAAGAAGAATCAAAACCAAAATAAAAAGAAGAAAAAGAAAATGAAGAAAAACTATCACTACTATACACCTTTGCTCTCATGGAGTCAATAAGAACATCTGGAGGGTGAAGAGAGATGGGAGACTCCTTGAGTGGTTGTAATTTGGGAACAAAAGGAAAAGAAATAGGGAAAGAAGGAATAAGATCTAGCCTCCTCGAAAAAGGGATGTGAGGAGGTCGAATAGGAACAACTTCCACACTTAAAACCTCACTCACATCACAAAAGTTCTCCGCATTGGCTCTTTCACAAGCTCCCTCAACTATATATTTCTCTCCTTGTTCATCATTGACAATTTCAACCACAAGCAAAATCTCTTCTCTCACAAGGGAATCATGGTCATGAAATGATTGGGGTGGGATGGAAGAAAAGTGAAAATTGGAGTCAATAGGGGAAGAAGGGGTAAAAAAGGGAATCAAGGGATTCACAAATGTCTTCATAATCTTCACCTTCCTCCTCACGAATTGGATTAGACCAAATTAGGTTTGGCTCATCCTCATCATCAATACTCCAAAATCCATGAACATAAGATACATGAGTCTCCCTAGATGCATTTTCTTTCTCTTCATAGGAAGAATCACCATCATCCTCAATCAAAGACCTAGATTTGTAGACATCATTTTCACCCTCTTTTTCCTTTTCATCTCTATTGGAATCTTCACGCTCATTCTCACATCCTTGAGATCGCTCTAGGGCATCTTCCTTCCACCTAGATTTAAAAGAGTCACGTCTCCTCATCAACTTCTTAATTTGATCAAGTAACTCACAATATTGCTCTCCTCCCTTATCATAATAATTGAGCTCCTCAAAACTAGACTCAATAAGATTATCATATTCGACAAGCATTTGAGGAATAAAATCATGAAATTCTGGCTTAAAATCAAGTAAAGAAGAGCTTTGGTTATCAACAAGGGGAGAAGAATCATTGTAAGACCCAATATTAAGCACATGACAATACATATCATCACAACTACAAGAAGGAGGGGGAGTATCATGACTTGGCATGTGAGAAATTGAATTGCTAGCAAAATAGATTTCATTGTGATTAATGCAATCATTAGATAAATAAGAATCATAATTCATAGAATGCATTTCATCACAACTAGGAGAAAGAGTTAGAGGCATACCCGGTTAAACTAACCTAAGATTCGTGCCCATATCCCACTCATACGTGTCTTGAGCTAGCCAAGTGTAATAATCCCAAACTTCATTCAAGGAAAAAGCTTGAAATTCTTCATGATGCATATCCTCAACCACGCATCGAGTGAAATCATTCAAACCGGCATAGATTACTTCACAAACCTCCCATAGCTCACAACTATAGTTAATTGGAAGAGAATCTTGCACCCTAGTGTAATACATCCAAAATGACTCGTTCTCGAATTGAGGAATCGAGAAGCTTGCCATTCTTGCAAATGTGCCCCAAGATGCAATTGCTTACAAAACCATAGCTAAGCAAGGGGTTAGCAATAACAAGAATTTCATCAAGAGAGGGGGGGGAGAAAAAGAGTAGAGAAGGATAAGGGGTGACTTAGACTCGAAAATCGACATCCAAATCAATGTAATCCGTTGATTCCCCGAAAACGGCGCCAAAATTTGACACGGTCGTTGTACGTGCCAAACTAAATACCTAACTTAGCCTAATATAGGGCAAGAAAGGGTCGAATCCACGGGGAAACAAGGATTAGTCAAGGTTCGAAAGCGATTAAGCGAGCTAAGTCTATTTTTAGTGGTTTTTGAGATTAATGGTTAATTAAGAACTACAAACCTATTAGCTAGAAATTGAACTAAATGATTGGGTTTAAACTATAATAGGAAGACACTAGGGGTAGGGGAATCACAATTTAGCCATTAATTAACCTATTTGTCAAGCCAAGGGGATTCATTACGGTCAATTAGGGGACTTATTCACTCAAATGATTCCTAATTACTCTCTCGAGCTAATTAAGAGGACCTAATTAACCAATTTTACCTATTTTCATGGTAAAATCAATCAACCAAGTATTTCCACAACGCATAGCGGTTAAATTAACGTCCTAGGAAGTCAATCACCTATTCTCATGGTGAGGTCAACCTAAAATCTAGCCTAAGGTCAATCCAAGGTTTCATTTCTCAATCCTTCACCTTGGACTCCCATAACAAGTTCAAATGGTGATCAATAAATTAAACATGACAATAAAATAAGCTAAACAACATTATCTCACCTAAGTCTAACCCCCAAGCTTGACTTTCAAGGTCAACTAATGATTAACTAGGTCATCCCCTTCCCCTAACTAGTAAACTACTCACTAGCCATGAAAAGCATGAAAGAAAAAGCTTCAATCAACAATGGTGATTTAACAATGGTGAAAATCATCTCAACAAAGCTAATAAACAACTAATCGCTACTAATCAAATGCTAAACCAAAATAAAGCAAGTATTAAAGCAAATAAAGAGAAGAGTAAGAAGAAATACTCGAAAATGGATGAAAATCAATTGCAAAACTCCATTGAAATAGCTTCAATCATCAATATTCAACTCTTAAATCTAGTTTTTCTCACTAAGTTCTACTTCTCTCTCTAAAACTCTCTCTAATTAGAACTAATTAATTATGAAAATAAAGCTTAGTTTTAATAATTATTACAAAATGGTTTTTTATACCCGTAAACATATGGGAAAAAATGTAAAAGACAACACAAAAATGGCAGTTCTGGGCAAAGGAGCACCCGCTCCTTGTATAATAAATAGAGATTAGGTTAAGAGAAGAAGAAAACCTAAAAGCCTAATTATCCCTCATAGTGGTCGGCCCCTATAAGCCAATATGGGCTTTTATTTATTCATTAACCGATGTTACTCTGTGTGACCTCATAGGATTAATTATCTTAGTTGTAGGCCCAAACCAATTTGTCTACAAACCATTATTTATTCTCTAGCAAGTAAATACGGTTAATAAAATAACTAACTATATTATCTCTATAAATACAATCCTATTTATATTTAGTCATTGTGGAAATTGTCTAAGGACATATTCCTTCAATCTCCCACTTGCCATTAAGATAAGTACGCAATATTAAATTCCTTAAGTCTCTTAATGCCAAATTTGATAACACGATGTTACATATTCAAATATGTTTCTTAATCACTGAGGCTGAATTGTTCAACTGAAGATCAACTCTTTAATCTCATTTAGCATGAACATGCGTTTTTACAATTCTCCCTCATCAAGAGGCCCAAACACCATTCCTATCAGATAGGAGGACTTATTCAATCTTGTATGACCATAACTCCCACTCAATTCTTAGCCAACCTGAGCATTGCCTTTATAACCTCATTTTACGGCACGGTGTTTAACAATGTCAAAGCTAAACTAATCATATCATGGTTATTAAGACATACTCATGTCCAAGGAATCCAATAAATATAGATATTTCGATTCTACTATTAGAATCTAATTAGGTCAAGTCTCGATGTATCAACCATACATCCATATTTATTAGTTAGACATCCCTATGTCTCCATAGCTCAAGAAACTACGCTATCAAATAACTTCATGCTAGTCTTTTAACAAGCACTTATGTCCAATTCAGTGCCTTAGCCTAGGGACATTTGATAAACTGTGATTTTTGTTCACTATATAAGGTTCCATTCATCACAATGTTTATGATGATCCTATTTCAAAACACAATTTATTTGGACATCTTATTTAATACTAAACCAATCAATTAAATAAGATTGTAGATTTTTATTGATAAAAAATTCCAGGCATAATCAATGTCTTTGCAAATGCAAACATAAAGTAAAAATTATGAAGTCATTCTCCATAGGCTTAAGCCCATAGACCTAGTATGACCTTCATGCATAGGTTGAGCAACCGGTTTAGTCTGCGGATCTCCCACATTCTTATCAATATGAACCTTGCTTACTATATTTAGAATTCTTACAACTCATAACTTCTCCATTGGGACAAAGAATGAAACCAGATGGAGATCGGAAATCATCTTTGTCACCTTGGTAATTCGTATATGCCTATCCATTAACAACAAACTCAATTTCTCCACCATATACCAATCAATGATCCTCAGTTCTTCGTAAGTACATAAGGATATTCTTTACACTCATCTAGTGTGCGTCACCTAGGTAAGAATGGTATATGTTGCATTTACTCATAGTATAGGCAACATCTGGTTGAGTGCAAAACATAGAATGCATACATAATGGAACCTAATGCAGAAGTATAGGGAACATTACTCATTTTCTTGACCTCATCAGGTGTTGAAGGACACTGAGTCTTGCCAACTGATATGCCATGTTGCATGGGATTGAAACCTCTCTTAGAGTTTTCCAATTTGAACCTAGTAAGAACCTTATCAATATAAGTTCCTTAACTAAGTTCAATCAGCCTTTTAGATCTATCTCTATAGATCTTTATTCCCAAAATGTACTTTGCCTCTCCTAAGTCTTTCATAGATAAACGAGTTTTAAGCCATCCCTTGACTGACTCAAGCACGACTCTATCATTTCCTATGAGAAGTATGTCATCCACATACAAGACTAGAAATGTTATATTACTCCCACTCAACTTCTTGTCTACATAAGAACTCTCTTCATTTCTGAGAAAACCAAACTCTTTGACTGCCTCATCAAATCTGAGGTTCCAACTCCTGAATGCTTTCTTTTAATCCATTAATGGATTTCTTAAGCTTGCATACCCTCCCTGGATTTGTTGGATCTTCAAAACCTTGAGGTTGTGTCATATACATATCCTCTTTCAAGAACCCATTCAAGAAAGCGGTTTTTACATCCATCTGTCACATTTCATAGTCATGAAATGCAGCAATTGCAAGGATTATCCTAATGGATTTCAACATGGCTACTGGGGAGAAGGTTTCGTCATAGTCTATACCATGAACTTATCTAAAACCTTTTTCTCCACTTACCTAGCTTTGAAAACACTAATGTTTCCATCTTTGTGTATTTTCAATTTGAAAATCAATTTGCATCCAATGGGTCTAACTCCATCACACAAATCAACCAAGTCCCATACTTGATTTCAGACATAGATTCCATTTCGGATCTCATGGCTTCACGCCATTTCTCGGAGTCCTCACCCTCCAAAACATATTTGTAGCTAGCAGGCTCACAACTTTCTAAAATCTTTATTTTAGAACTTTTCGTCAAAAGAAAATCAACATATTTTCTTGATGAAATGGTGATCCTACTCGATCTACATAGGGGAACAAATGTGGAATAATTTCGGTCGTTAGACTCGAAAACTTCGCATATATTAGATCCAAGTGGGACGGTAGGAGGTTTGGGGATAGGATGCACTACCCATTGAGCATTTTCATGCCGGGCCGCCTCTAATGAGGTGTTAACCTCACCTATTTGTTGCTCATCTCGGATTTCTTCGAAATATATACTTTTCTCCCACTTGTCTTCTTGGAATTAAATTGATATTCAAGGAAGACACCATATAGAGCAACAAACACTTTGTTTTCTCTATGGTGGTAGAAATAATACCCCTTGGTCTCTTTGGGATATCCCACAAAGAAACACTTGTTAGATTTGGGTGCTAGTTTATCAGATAGTAAACGTTTTACATAAAGTTCACACCCCAAACCCTTAGAAAAGACATTTTGGGAACGGTTCCAGACCATATCTCACATGGAGTCTTTTCTACTGCTTTGGATGGAGCCCTGTTGAGTATAAACGTAGTTGTTTCAAGAGCAAAATCCCAAAAGGAGATAGGGAGATCAGCAAGATCGTGGCCCTTTTGGAGTCCATTGTGAAATATTCCATAATCTTTCAAATGATCACCGAATTCTTGGCTCAGATATTCCCCTCCACGATCAGATCGTAGAGATTTAATATTCTTACCAAGTCGGTTTTCTACTTCATTTTGGAATTCTTTGAATTTTTCAAAGGCCTCCAACTTATGCCGCATGAGGTAAACATATCAATATGTGCTTACATCATCAGTAAAAGTAAATAAGTAACTATACCCTCCCATAGTCAATGTACTTATAGGTCCGCGCACATCAGTATGTATGAGGGCGAAGAGGTCATTGGCCCTTTCACTCGAATTAGTGAAAGGAGACTTTGTCATCTTTCCCATTAAGCAAAACTCACACATCAGATGATTCGAAATTAAATAACTTGAGAACTCCATCTTTATGTAATTTCTCAATTCGTTTTGTACTTATGTAGTCTAATTGACAATGTCATAGGTGTATTGGGTTTAATCCATTTGACTTAATCATTTGATAACTTAGTAGAGATACGAAGATATCATTCAAATAAGCAGAAAAACAATTCTTCTTTTTTGTGAATGAGTAAACTTCATAATCCAAAACAGAAACTGAAACAGTGTTCTTAGTAATATTTTAAAACATAATAACAATTATTAAGTCTCAAAGCAAATCCATAATGTAAAGATAGACTGAAGACTCCAACTGCCTAGGCGGCAACTCGAGCTCCATTGCCAACTTGCAGTTCTACCTCTCCCTTAAGCGTGTCTCCTACTTCTTTTTAGATCCTACACACTACAGATAATGTGAGAACCACATATAGTATCAAATGCCCATGATGTAAAAGTAGTTTAAGTTATCTCTATAACATAAATACCTGAAGAAGAAGCTCTAGTCTTCTTGGGCTCAGATACTTAGGGCAATTCCTCTTCCTATGGCCCACCTTATGACAATAGTAGCAGTCATGTATTGCTACTTTGGCTTTAGGTGTTGCCTTTGGCTCCTCATAAGTGTTGGACTCAGCAACTTGTTTGCCTTTGCCTTTGCCTTTACCCTTCTTAGCAGGAACTCCATGCTTCTTGAGGCTCTTGCCCTTTTGCACCATCAGAACATCCTTATGCTCTTTTGTGGGCTCAGTAGGCAAGCTCCTTTCAGCCTGAATCAGTATACCATGCAACTCTTGCATGGTCATTTCCCCTCCTTGCATATAGAAGTTCAAACTAAAGTTCTTATATGCATCAGTGAGTGAATTGATGATCATATCAATTGCTATCTCTTGGGGATAGGAAAATCCTAGTTTGGTCATGTGCTCAAAATGACTAATCATTTTGAACACATAGGGACCAACTTATTTCCCTTTCTTCATTTTACACTCAAGAAGCTTGCGGTTCACTTCGAATCTCTCCAACCTAGCATGTTTTTGAAAAATGGTTCGTAAATGTCGTTGTATAGGCATCCATGCCATCAAAACGTTATTGAAAGTCGGGGTCCATACATGCAAGCATCAAACATGTAACAGGCACAGATTTGTTTATGAGTGTTTTCCTAGCTGTCCTATCAGCTTGGCGAGCATTCTCGGGAAGTTCAGGAATAGGAGTTTCAAGAACATTTTCTCTCCTTTGATTTCTGAGAACTATTCTCAGATTTCTCTCCCAGTCTAGGAAGTTCTCTTGGTTGAGTTTTTCTTTTTCAAGAATACCGCGCAAATTATAACCAGAGTTGTTGTTGTTATTTGACATGACTACAAAAAATAATAAACAAGAATTCAATCAAAATGTTTATCAACAATAGTTATTTAAACAATTTTAAACAAACTATTAATACTTTATTCAAAATATAAAACCCCATTGAATAAATAAAGAACCAAGATCCCCTCCCACTATAATTAAACGGACTTTGGCCCTGCCTTTAAAAAATAGTGATTGAGGTAAGTAAACCACTTTTACTAATTATAACAATTTATAATTCTTGGTAGATAGCTTAATAACTCTTTATAAACTCCTATCTCACTGCTTCAAAACCCAAAACTTTGTCTTTTGATGATTTTGTTGAGTCAAACCAAACATTAACATGTAAGTTTCAAAAAAAACTACCCTATTATCCTCGGAATTATGAGTAACACCCTGCTTTAGCAGAACCTATTACTCATGATCTAAGGCTTTATAGTTGTTGTTTGGAAAAGCATTTAAACTCAATATTACTTTTGGGGACTTAAGTTTATTATGCTGGTTAATTTAAAAGGTGAACACATTATTTAAATAACCACACATAAACTTAAGCGAGCATTTAAATAAAATTAAACGCATAAGCAATCAAAAATGAACTTAAAACACAATCCTAGTACGGCCCCTAAACCTACAAAATCTAATCTTCATGAATCCTCCCTTGGGACTTTATTGGATCTCCATCCTTGATTCTCCATGGAACTTCAATCTTGATCTTCATTTAAATTATTCTAAGCAAATAATTTAAATTACAAAATACAAACAATGCGCAGATCGTATTTTAATTAAAAAAAATATATAACGATACGCATATCGTATTTTCTATCCTAGTTTGGGCCATACCAGTCACGGTTATGCAAATATAATATCAAACATACTATAATATAAATCTAAGAAAAAATTATAATATCAGACATATTACATTCATCTATGAAAGGAATATAATATCATCATATTATAAATCATAATTTATTACTCCATTAACGTTTAATGGGTAAATAACAAATATTTCCAAAAAGTATTAAACATTCATACATTTATAATATCAGCATAAAATAAATCTTGATATTCACAAATTAACAATTAATGAGCAAATAAAATCAAATAAATATATAACACAATTATATAACACAACTATTTATTTACTCCATTAACGTTTAATGAGCAAATAAAAAAATCATTATAATTTTATACCTTAAAAAAAATTCATTATAATTTTATACCTTAACCACTTTAAGTTAGAAAATATTTAGGAAACGTTAATCAAATTAATAATTTTCCTAAATTGAGTCACCTTAACAATTTTAAGATTATAACTAATAAGGAAACTTTCATTCTTTTAATTCAATTACAATTTTAATATCATATTAATCGCCATTAATATTAATTTGCATAATTGAAAATATATGAATTTTGCCCAAAGAAACCATAAATCAGAATTTTAATCACCATTAATCAAAAACATAAGCAAATTTTTTTTGATGGACTGAGCTAGGCCCGGCCTACGGCCCGCAGCCTAGCCCGGCTGTTGGCCCGCGGAAGCAGCATAGGGGCTGCTGGCTTCTCGCAGCCCACCCGATCCGCAGCAGGGACGCAACCAACAAAGGGCTGCAGTCACGCGTGCGACTCGCCGGAAGGATGGTCGTGGCTCGCCAGAGTGACGCCGGTCAAACGGTGCAACGGGTTTGCGCCGCCATACTCGCCGGAAAAGGCGAGGAGTAGCTCAGATTTTCGGAACAAATTTCGAAAATTCTGGGTTGTTTTCAAACCAAAAACGAGAGATTTTTGGCTCAAAACAATTATTTTTTGGTTTTTTTTTGTGATTTAAACTTACAATAATCATTTAAATACACTTTGATTGACAAATTAGTACAACTCAATTGCAAAAATTTAACCCATAAAACGAATTAGGGAAAAAATTAGGACTTTTGATTGTTTCGAATCAAACTATTTGATTTCGAAACGAAAATCACAATTAATTATATCAATTTGCAATTCAAATCAAAACACATCAAAGCCTCAATTTAATTTTACAAAAGAAACACATTGAATTGTTGAATTTTGGGAACATCAATTTCGACCATATTAGGTCGAACAAAAGCCACTTTTCTATTTTATGTTTCCGAAAAAAAAAACAGTCAAATATATTTCATTTTGGGCAAATTTTTCAACATAAAATTCATAATTTTATGCTTTCCAATTATTTAATATCAAAATATTAATCTTGCAAATGATCACATATTAAAAATCCTCCCTTAATTGAATTAAAATTCTTGCAACAAAAAACATGATCATATTTAATTATGCAAGAGGCTAAAACTCATACCACTGTAGGAATTCATAAATGCGAATAGCGGAATTTCAGGAAACAATTTCCTAACATCTATAACAGAATCGCATGCATAACAATATATGAATCAATAGATTTAGTAGAGAATAAACAATCTTTTATTCGCGACTTGAACAGGTATGAAGGGTCTAAATACTGCAAAGTATTATCACAGATCTGAATACTTCAGAGATAAATAACTACACTTGTAATTCCTCTACTTAGTCCACGAACACCAATTAATCCCCACATCTGCTAGAACGGAAAACAATTCACTCTCTTGCTTTTAATGGATTTGGCACCTAGACTAAAGAAGAAGGGTTTTTCTTTTTTTCTCTTTTATGTCAAGTTACTGACTAACCATCTTTTTGTCTCTCTTATTATTATATCTATATATAACAAATAGAGATTATGTTAAGAGAAGAAGAAAACCTAAAACCCTAATTATCCCTCATAGTGATCGGCCCCTATAAGCCAATATGGGCTTTTGTTTATTCATTAATCGGCGTTATTCTAAGTGACGTCATAGGATTAATTATCTTAGTTGTAAGCCCAAAGCAATTTGTCTACAAACCATTATTTATCTCTAACAAGTAAATACGGTTACTAAAATAATTAACTATATTATCTCTATAAATACAACCTTATTTATATTTAGTCATCGTGGAAATTATCTAAGGACATATTCCTTCACTCCCAAGGTCAGATACGATGACAATGAACTAGTATTCGCACACTGACTGGTCTAATCTGAAATATAACTTGAGATAAGTTAGCCAAAATTTGTAGCACCAAGTTACTTTTTAAAAATAAAATAATTAGAAAGCTAAATAAGGGGTAATTTCTAGCAAGTGTATAGAAATTTCATAGCACCAGGAACAAGTTTAAATAGTGTGGAAAGAATCCGTTATAACGTAATTCCAGTTTCAGTTGAGGCAAGATCAAGTAAAATCAAAAGGAAGAAATTGAAAAGGCAAGAAAAGCTGGAACTCTGATTAATCTGAATCCAAGACTATTAACAAACCTGAAACATCACGCTAGCTGACTACAAATACAAGACGCTCCCGCACATGGGCTAGAAGACTAAAATCCCTATCTATACAACAAGCACACCACTACCACTTTGAAAATACTCTTGCCATAAGGTTAGCAACTTCAATATCTTTAAGCCGAAAGTCTCAGCACGCGATACGATACGGCGATAGTAGTCAACAGTCAGAAGCATACCCAAGTAAGGATGCTAAAGTTTCCACTTAATACAGAAATAACTGGCATGCTGATTGCAATATATAATCAATCACCAAATAAGATATAAAGAATAAGAAAAAGACACAGTGGAGCAGAACTATCCAGTTTTACTCCTAAGAGCTCCTAAAGCTGTTTAGCTATTTGTTATTGAGTGCTGCGTGTTAATCCGCCTCGCCCAGCAGTTCTGCATGAAGATTACAATTAGCTCAACTGAAATGGTAAAAAGTGACTGACTTGAGTTCACAATCTTTAAACCAACATGACACAACATTGCCATATGAATCGTCTGCTGCTTCAAGGATTAGAATTTCACGTGTTCCTGGTTATTTATATGAAATGTTGTCATTGCAAATTACAGTCTATACAAGGTAGTTATGCAATGCTGGATACACAGTCGACAGATCCAATACGGAGCTCCTCATTATTACCATCACAAAAGAGAGACAGGCCAACTGGGACTTCAGAAATTTATAATTCAATGCTGCCAGGATAAAGAGATATTAGACATTCACCAGCTAGTTGGAGGTCTCAGTTGTATTTGTTAGTAAGAATGACTAGTGTTCAAGTGAAGATGTAAGAGGCACAGTCATCTCCAAACACTTGGATATTACGCCACTCCTTGGGAACATTGCAATATTAACATTGCTACATATGGCCTAAAGATATGTGTATAGATAGCTTGGACGACTTTAAGGAGTCGTTTGATAGCATTAGTGGTTAAAATAAGCAGATACATCATACAGATCCAATCAAAGATAATAAGGAAACCATCAATTAAGACCTTGTCAAGTTGTCAAATCGTCATCCAAATAAAATTAACAGTGCCATATAAGATTTGAGTAATTAACAACTTGCTAAGGAGGAAAGCCTATTCTACAAGTAACTTACTGAACCTAACATGTTGAATAACTATGCCAATAAAATAGAATTTTCGAAGTTAGTGGTTACTTGCCAATTGATGGTGAGTTCTCTTTCCCTTGTTTCAGTGAACAGATTGGGACTTATGTGAACTTATTGGAAATCATTGAAGCTTATTCTATGATGTCTTAGAACTTATTGGAACTTAAATGGAATTATTTGAGCTTATTTGGAACTTCTAGAGCTTATTGGATCTGAAACTTTTTTTTCCTTGAGCTGAAGAGAACGCATACTACGTATATCTTTATCCTAATAACTTCATAGGAAAAAAAAACCATCTCTAGTTCATGAAGGTAAAGGTAAGGGCAGGGGGAAGAGGCAAGGGAACGGGAAAGGAAGGAAGGGGAGGAAAGAGTAAGCTTGCATTGTCTATTCAAATCTTTTCGTTGTAGGAAGGATCTCGCTTGCGGACTCTAACAAGGTCGGTATTCTAAATTTCAGTTTTTTATAGAGGCAAAGGAAAGTGAATCGTCTACATTCACTTCCCTTCCATTCCCTTCCTCCATGTTCCTTCTCTCCATTTCAGTTTTCTACATTCACCGGCGCATGAAGGGTCCCTAGGGGAAAAGCGAAGGCACGCACCGCAGACCTCCCATAAGCGAGGTGCCCTTTTTATTTAAACTTTCTTTGCTGTTTAGGTATCAAATTTTCAATAAATAACCCATATATCTTAAGTACAGTTAATACTCAATACACAAAAATGACACCCTTCCCCGAAAAAAAAGAATAAGAAGTGGGGCCACCCCGTTATTTATGAACCAACATTAAAAAAGGGAAAAGAAATAAATTCAAGTCAAAGCACACAAGGGACATGTGAAAGAGAAAAGGAGAGAGACGAAGAAGAAAAGAAGACCGAAGAAGAGAATATGGAAGAAGAGAAGAGAGAAGAGAGAAGAACAGTAAGCGACACAAAAGATTGAAGGAGAGAGAGGGAGAAATAGAGAAGATGGAGAGAATGAAAGAGAAACTAACCTGAAGCTTGCTCTCCGACAACAGCGAGTGGGTGATCTTCAATTGCTCCTTATTTATGAATTAGGGGTTTACCCCCAAAATTGGGGATTTTAAAGTATGATTCAATCTGATGAAAATCATTCGGGGTTTTAAAATTATGGTTCAAACTGAGGAAAACCCATGCAGTTAACAAAAGCCTTTTCCTTCAAATTCTTCTCATTACACTCATAGATTTGAAGTTCTTGCCAGATTCTCCTTTCTTCTTCAAAATCTGAAATCCTCGATCTCTTTTTGCACGTTATACGTGTGACCTCCTCTCGGATCCACTTATGCATTTGTTCTTCTAAACTCCATTTCCGTATTTTACTCTTTTTGTTTTTTTTCGAAAAATAAAATTCAGCAGATTAATCCAGCAAAATTGTTAGTGCCTAATACCAAGTTGTTATAGACTAGGTTTCCTCAATCAATCAATAAGAACATGACACTAACTGAGCAAGAAAATATGTAAGCCAAAAGGAACAAAATAAGAGGGAAAGGTTGGATCTTTGTCGTATTGCAATTGAATAGTAAAAAGAAACTTTTTGAATAGCTTAAACTGCAACTAAAATTACAATACACTAAAACCTATTTTTCATCTTCATTCACGAATATAAAAATTCCCCTCCCTAATAACTCTTAGTTATAGAACTAAGTATTTGTTTGCTCTTCAAGCTAACCCTGGTACCATGCAAACAAAACTCAGGATGTTACCTTACGTAACGGACGTAACTGGCGTTATGTAACGGACTTTGAACTTGCCATCGAGCGAAATGTCGTTGCATAACACCGCGATAAAAATTCACGCCCATCTCACCGGCTTACCGCGTTGCCCGTTACGAAACGGTCACTCGCCACGCTAGAGCTTTTTTTTACTCGTTACGTCCATTACTTTATTAGATTGGTAAAATAGAGAAGAGGAAAATACACATAGTGGAACAAAAAAACAAGGCACTCACCGACGAAAGGAGAAAAACCTGCCATAGGCTTTCAAGTTGGATAATATATATGAATTAGTATTAATTTATATGTATATTAGGATATGAATCTCATGTTTTAAGCAATTTTTTTCACCATATGTGTAACCCAATCATATGATAGCTTTGGTCACATTAAGTTCTAAGAATACTTATAAAATGCAAAACTTGAGAAAATCCAAAAGTGTGAATTTTTTGAAAAACTTCACTACCGCAATTAATTTTTGTTCGTCCGTCACAAAGTCGTTTCCGCGTCATCACAACCGTTACCGTAGACCGCGTCCGCGGTCTTTCCTTACCTAGTAAAGTAGTACCTACTAGCGAATTACATATATTAACCATCCCACATAAGTTGATTCATTACCATTTTTTATTATTTTTCATAGAGTATTAACTAGTATATTCTAGATCAAAGATAACAATGGGCCCGAACTTTCTAAAATGTTGTCCACTATAATCTAAGCCAAACACAAGAAAGATCGTAGCTAGGAGAAGGTACTCGGCAATATCTTCTCAAACTACAAAGATAGACAACGTGGTTCAACGAATGATCACACAACACACAAGCATGAAAAATCAATAAACTTGTGCGCTACGTGGGTTTGAGTCTTTTTGAAGGAAAGACCAAATCTATAAAATCTAATATTCAGTATTGTTTCTACTTGTCTCACTTTGACTTTTCATTTTACCAATGCACAATTTTGGCCTTTAATGTCTTTCAGTTTTCTAGTAGTAAACATAATTATTTTTTTATTATGAAAATGTAAGTAAGACAAGTCTTATAACATTATGGTATATTAAAAGAGTGAGCTCAGTTCGATACAACAACACACCCGGTTCGGAAAGGTCTTTGCCCTTTTGTGGCTCTTTATACACAAAAAAACATTTGATGTATTAACATTTGTTATTTATATAAGTAAAAGATATGGCAAAAGGGCAAATATGAAAATTAATTACATACAAGAAAATTAAAAGGTAAAAAGTTGAAAAATATCAATTATATACAAGGCATAAGCAAGATAAAGAGGTACCATAAGAAGAGGAGACTAAACATTAAAAATATTACTTATACTCCACACAAGAAAATTGGAAAGAAAAAAAAGACAAACGACTCAAAAAGACTAAAACTAGCGAAATGGGTTTACTTAAAAAAGCAAAAAAAAAAAGGATTAAATGAGGGAGAATGAAAACTATTCACAACTGCAGACTATAGAGGAGTAGAGAAAGGTGCTAAGAACTGATATTTTAGGGGAGGGTACTCTAGGCATTATCTTTTTAGGTTAGCTTGAGCAATAAGCTAGAGAGTTAGTTAGGGGAATATTCTATAAATAGGAGAGATCAAGGAAGGAGTAGCATCATGAAAATTGTTGAGAGATATTTTGGGTAGTTTCTTGGGAGTGTACAAGCCACTCGAAAGCTTGATTATCCTTTTCATTTTATGTAATTCCTTTTCTATCAATACAAACATCCATTTACAGTCTTATTACTCTGAGTTAGCTATGTTAATCCATAGCAAAAGGAAAAGAAAAGAGGAAAGGGAAATTTTGAAATGGACTGACAGACATTCAATTTCGTGACCGAGAAGCAACATATATCAATATTTTAACATTTCATAAAAGTTGCATTGCCACTGAACTAAGGTTTCATTTTTGTTACAACCTAGTTTTCTGTTTTTCTTCTTTTTTATTTTTTCTGGAGTGGGTTTAGTGGTCAACAGCAAACATGCAACAATTCTATATGGTCATTCTTTAAAAATGAAAACGAAAGGAGCTTCACCCTTGCCAATTGCAGGTTGTATGTGATCCCAATCTAACAGAAGAGCTGAAAGAATGCCTAGTTCCCACTATGACAATTTTCTAACACAATATTGTGTTACCATATTTCCCACCATTCAGAACCTTTTGTTTTTTGGAGTTATAACAATTTAGCCCAACACTAATTTAGAAAATATGTTTAACATAGTTACACTTGTCCATGATTGTTCCCCCTCCAATGAAAAACATGTAGAAACATCATTTGACAGTAACCTATAGATTCATAGAATCATAGTGAAAAAATCTGTTTGAGGTGGATTTTATAAGGTGGACAAAACAGATTGACCTGATTTGGTCGCTCTCCTTGCGAACGATGTTCTTGGGACATGGTACATTGTACAAGGATCCACTTGTAGACTACTCAAAACAAAGTAGCAGCACATCGAGTTATATAAAAGTCCCATGTACAAAAACATACTGGCACACTGCAGTCCATGTTACACTAGATCCTACACACTACGCAGATGAAATGCTTGAAAGCCACTTGTTAAGGGGTTTAGATCCAACACAAAGGCAGCATGATGTGCAACATGGTTCCAGAATCAGAGTGAAAATAAAAGAATCTACAGCTTTGAATAAAAGGATACATCATTTCAATGAATAATAACATACAATACATAATAAGAGAACACACAGACACAGTACATGAACATTGTAATATGATAATTGACCATACTACTATAATGAATAGAACAATAACCAGGAGCATATTACAAATTATGCTGCTCTATGTATCGTCTAAGCGATGCTTTTGAAAAAGGGTAAGGTATTGAAAACCTCTGTCATTTGTTTCATGTTTGATTGAACTTGTTATTTACCATTTTCAAGTTCTGGTTAGCCTCATATCCCTCAACAATGGGTCACCACCCACCCTTCCCCCCAAAGGGTTTTTACATTCCCCTATTATCATCTACACCATAACAAGTTGAGCACATCCATCACTATAATCAGTAACACCACCTTAATCCTAGCTCCACCAACAAAAACAGCCCTCCAGCTCTAAGGCCTGCAGCACGTTAAAGGTTGGCGGAACGATGAGGTGACAAAGAAAGGCAGTAGCCAGCATGGTGTGGATTTAAGTATGGGTTGACAGGTCGTAGAGCAGTGAAAATCAGCTGAAGAAACTAGATTCTGGGTGAGATGTTGAAGGGGCGGTTGGGGCATTCTTTCCAGTTCCTTTATCTTCCTTGATTTAAACATACTCCTCCTCTCATTACTTCTTGCAACACTCAAGGTCAAACTTTATAAACCTTGACCTCAAAAAAATAGTCATCTTAGATCTTGTTAGATTCATCTTAATGTGTAGTTTCTGAACATAAATGTTTTTAGTAATACATAAACGAAGATATTAACGCTTAAGTTAGTGCTTGGAGATCGTGAAATGACTAGTGTTGCAAGAATTATGGAGCTAAGGAAGCACGTGTTTTTCCCTTTCTACTATGAAATTTTTCTTTTCATATGTAGGCCTAATTTAACATAACCTAACCTAAGTTTTTGTATTACACAGTCTTTTTCATTATTTTGAACAGTTACGAAAATCACGTCACTTGGGAAAAGCATGTATTAGGCCAATCCTATCTATTAGTGTAATGCAAGAAATGTAACATACCGGACCAACCATGAGAAATTTGAGACACTAACCTTCCAGCAAGCAGCTGGGAACTGGACATAGGACCCTTGGCATTACTGAAACGCTTGGCCCTGTTCTCTTGCTCCTTCTCTATGCGCATGGCAGCTACTTCCTTCTCCATAGCAGCTACTTCCCTTCGCATCTTTTTGGCCTCAACTTCCATAGCCTTTGTTAATGTCTCTACTTTCTTTGCTAGCATCTAAAAGAAAATTAAAAATGTTATACTATCGACCAAATTACAAACATATAAAGGCCATACTAAGTTGTTATTAACAATATAAACAAAAAAACAGAAATAATGAGTTCATAAAGAAAAGGCACATGAAAATAGCAACCTCAATTGCGTCATCTTTGTCTTTGAGGCTTTGATCTTTTTCAAGACCGGCCTTCCTAAGAGCAACAACTTCCTTTTGCAGCAAGTCGTATAATACACCGGGAACACTATCCTCCTTAACAGCTATTTGTGCATCATTTGGCTTTTCATCAGAATTTTCCTTGCAGGTACTTTGGGGCTCACATTCCTTCGATTCCTCAGAAGATTGGTTGACAGCATAATTTGTGCTACTTCCGTTTAACAAGATTTTACCCCTATCTAGGGACCTCGTACCACCATCGAACGATTTTGAGACCCCTTTTGCGTGTCTCAACATCATACTAGCACTAGAAGTCAAAGAAGATCTTGATTGAAGAGTTGGAGATCTCTTGGGTAAAAAGCCATTTGCTTTAGACATGGTATCTGCTCCTCCAAGAGATTGACGGCGCCCATTACTAATACTTCTACCATCGGGTGTAGATCGGTTACTATTAGTTGAAGTTCCTCTCAAGTTCTCTTCTAAAACTTTGAGGCGCAGCTGAAATTTCTCCTGGGGAATTATCATTGGGAGCATTTTTAACTGTAAGTGGAGAGGATATGACATAAAGCTAAGCAGCCTAAGCTCCTTTTTGCAAATTACTTGACTTACTTTCAATTGAGCTTCAGACTTTGCGGCTCGCTCTGTTATAGTAAGTTTATCCCGAAGTTGCTGCATTTCTCCCTGCAATAATTTTAGCATGATTAAGTTCCATTTCATATTTCCAATAAGTTAAAAACACTTTTGGTCCTCCGTTTTTATCTTTTATGTTAGAAATAGGTGTGTACTGTGCATGCATTTATTGTCTTGATCAATAGCAAAGTGAACCAATAACAACCAGCTTCAGGTGTATAAACATCAAGTAGACCTTTTGAACTATACATGCAAACAAAATTACCTGTAAACACCGCCGCTCCTCGAGCCACTGCTTCACAGGCATCACCTTGTCATTTGAATCTTTCCATTCATTAGCAACAACTGTAGCCACCCGGTTAGCAGTTACCTTTGCTCGAGCCAGTTCCCTGTCCAGGGTTTTCCTTTCTTCCTACAAAATGAAGCAAAGCAGAGGCCATAGGTTCAGAAATGTCTACTTCTCACAACAAAAGCATCTCTAAACCTCGTCAGAGGAACAAAAATAACATAATCAGCATCAACCGGTTGACAATTCCAAAAGAACAAAACATTACATTCATTTCTTGCATTTTCCTCTGGTAATCCCTCACAGCATTAGCAGCTGCACCACCAGCGAGAACAGCCTCCTCTAGTTCCCGTACTGTTTGGGTCAGCTTTTCTACTTCTGAAACTTTCTGCCTATGCATCTTGTCCAAAATCTTATTTTCTTCCTGATAAGCACAAGTATTTGAAATACATATGCATTCCACTCAGAACAGATCATACTCAGACTGCATATATTGAGAAAACAGTCTGGAACATTCATAAACAACATGCACGACAAAAGTACCTGACATATCTCTATCTGTTTCATCAATTCTTGGTTCTTGTTTTGGAGATCATCCACCGTGGAAGCCTTAGCAAGGGCAGCCTGAACTGTCCTTTCAGCTTCCAATAAAGCAGCTTCTTTTGATTTAGTGAGACGATCTAAGGCTTTGTTATCATCCTGCAGCTTCCCAATCTGCAAACATAGATAAAAAAACTATTCATCTAAGCCTCATATGGAAGTGCGACCACTCATCCAAGATAAATGGAAGGCCCAAGTAGTTACCTCCTGTCGAGCAATTTTAAGCTCAGCTTCTAAAGGTGCAAGAATGGCTTCGATGGGAGGCATATCATCATCCTTTTGAGCAGCATGGACCCTTCTAAGGGTAGCTTCTGCCGCAAATTGAGCTGCCATAGAGGCCTTCTTCTCTTCATTGATCTTTTTAATCTCTAGATTCTGAAAGCATCTAGCAGTTTAGAATAAACAGATATACACAGCACACCAACAATGAATTTTGCATAGAGTAGACTGGACCACCAGAGATCCAAACACTACCTTGCTTTCCAAAAGATTTTCAGTCAGTTTAAGTTTTCCATCCACTTTTGCCAGTTCTTCAGTGAGCTAATTTCACAAGACAGCACAGAAGAGAGTTAGTTTGAATGCAACTAAGGGACGACCTAGAAGGCAGTAAGAGAAATTATCATTGAAAAACCTGTCTGGTAAGCAAACATAAAGGGTGGTAATGGTAATGCATTTTAGTACAAATTTGTAAGAGATTTTCCATGTCAATGTCCATGGTAAGCTACTTTTCCCAACGCACTTATTTTCTTCTTAAAGTTAATCACCATCCACTACCATTTGTGAAGGTGGGATTGAGTTCAAATGGGAATTCATGAAGAAAAAATATATTTGGCAACGAAGTTTCATTATGATAGATATTGGCATGAGATATTCATACAATATTACTTTAAAAATCATAACCATTACAACCATTTATTACCACCTACCACATAGGCGGTAAGAGTGACCTATAACCAAATTGATGAATCATTCAAGAAATAGTACGTCGAAATTGGTAGAGAGGAGATTGAAATCATAGGGCCAAGTTCACAGCTGGATTCTCCAGTTATGAAGTTCTAATACAGCTCACTATGATGTCGCTTGTGAAAAATAGAATGAAACAGGGGAGTGTTCATTGTGGTAACTAATCTGAGAGCTCATAAAGTCCAGAACCCCCATTTAACAGAAATAAAAAAGTTTACTAATCCAAAACCCCATTAGTGGACCAATTTTTGTAGCTAATACAACACCTCTCAAACAAATAACAAGAATAGAGATTTAGAATATTCACTTGTTTGATGTTAAGTTCTCCAGGTTGTAGCAACAGAAACCAACCACGAAAATTCTATGACATTGTATGCTCTAAGACAAGAAAGATCTTGCCACAAAATGTCGCTGACATTCTCCTATACCCCATTCACGTAGCGACATCTAGCAGCCGGAAGGCGCGCACAAAGTAAAAGAAATCTCAGGCATTAACAATTTAACATCTATCAACCACTCCAACAGCCTACAGTGAGGCTTAGCTGCTGTCCTCCTATCCTATCCTATCCACATAGCTCTGTCCCCTTAAACTATCTACTGGTGTAGAGTTGGATCCTCTGTATTTGTAGAATTGGTAGAGTTTACCAAACAAGGTAAGACAATAAAATAGGAATGCAATTGCAAATGCATAAAATATAATAATGAATATCATTTACTACTTTGGAGCAATATAGGCCAACTATTACATATATCCACCGCCTTACATTTTTGGTAGTATATTTAACTAAAAAAGTAGTATATTTCGTTTACAAAATAGTATACTCATTACAAAAAGTAGTATATAGAATCGATTTTTTTACATCTGTATAGCAATATTAAAGTGTGATAATTTTGTATTTAGCATATAATTTTTAGAATTTAATATACTACTGAAATTAATAAATATACTACTTTTTTTCCGTTGAACTTGCCACAAAAAATTGATATATGTAGTGTTATCATAAATCGGATATCAACTTGGCATTTCTCACTAGTTAGAGTAAACTCGAGATTGTAGAGTTTTAATTCAACTCTAGGGGATCTCATTCCGTAGAGGCGAGATCTCAGAAAATGGTCAAGGGACGAGAATTACTAAATAGAGTAGATTTAATTGGTATAAACATAGAGTAGAAAACAATTGAAGGGGGTTGAAAAAGGAAACCTCTTCAACAGCCTTCTCTCTAAGGCGTTCAGACAACCTCAAAGCTCTGATCTCCGCCTGTGCTTCAGCCAGCTCCCTATCCTTATCTGCAAAATCACATTTCCAAATCAAAAACACAAAAAAAAAGAAAAAGGAAAAAAGGAAAGGGGGAAATGGAAAAGGAGAGAAAAGACCTCTGAGTTCATTCTCAAGGCGATTGAGCTCAAGCTTAACCGGATCGGAGCCGTGGAGGAGGTTTAAGAAGTCGTCGGCATCGAGACTGGGACGCCGAGAAGGCCGCCTACGGGAGGAAGTCTTCCCTTCCTTGAACGATCCAGATATTAACAGCGGCGGAGGAGTTGGAGCTGCATTAGTAGCAGTAGTAATAGTATTAATGGGTTCAATGATCTCTGTTTCCGTAGAAATACTAGTTTCGCAATCGCCGAGAAGCTCAGCCATTGTGGGGAACCCCCCTAATATGTGTGTCTTCTCTATCCTTTACAGATCAAATCAATACACCCCTAAAATGCCCAAACAATAATGATGAACCCTCTCTCTCTCTCCAACTAAGGTAATGCGGGTGTGTTTGCAGCAAACAAGATTAAAGGTCTGGCTTCATATGGAGGATGGATTGGATTGGAGCTATTTCAAATCGGGGGTTTTATTTTTCTTTTTCTTTTACTTTTATTTTGGTTTTAGATAGAATTGTAGCACAGTAATATAGTAACAACACAAACAAGTTAGCACAAAGAGTGAGATTAAGAGAGAGAGAGAGAGAGAGAGAGAGAGATGGGTTTGTTAAAGAATCAATAAAGGGAAGCAGTTAGCACTCAGCTGGGACGCTTTGCTGTTAAGCAGACACAACCCAGTGATGGAGAGATAGACTGAGACAGCCAGATTATCAGAATTTAAGATGTGTATTCTACTAGTTTAAAACCTCTATTCCTACTTGTATACTTTTACTTTTTAAAATTTTTAGTGATGTACCTAAAAAAAATTGAATCTTAAAAATATGTCCAAGTTATCGGAGCTTTCTATAGTACATGTATTAGTCACCTAATGAGTCTTCAGTTTATGTCATGTACTCCTATATACCACTATATTTACCACTAATTTTAAAAAAAATCTAATCTTCACCTTATATATTTGACGTTCTATCTCCTCCATATTCCACCTTCATCCAACAAACACTTTCTCCCTCTTTCTCACTGGTACTCCGCTATTTTTACTCCCCTGAGTCAATTGTAAACAGAATACCACCATCATACAAAGGAAGACGTTTGCCCATAATTTAATCAATCAATTACACTAGTCCGCTACTGTTATTGCCATTTTAGCTTCCTGAGTCATTCACCATATTTGTGCACTGAAAGTACCTTATCTTCCCTTCTCTTTTTGTTTTTTCAATGTGTAAAAATTCTCTACTTTGTGGAATTTGATATCGAGAGTGTTTCAATTATAAGTTATTTATATTTTGATGTTGAATAAGCATTTCTGGGTTCCAATTGTTTGAAGTTAATATTCATCCGTTTGGCAACAAGTTAGGAATTTGAATTCCATAATTTAAGATTTTTCGGGTTGTTTGTGATGTAGTTGGAATTTTATTTCTAAATTTAGATTTTAGGAACTGCAGTTGGGCAACATCAATTGTTGAAAGAGGAATCAATTAATGTCAGACTAACTTATTGGTTCAACCTCCCTCATACGTAAACGATAAAACAATAATAGTAATAAAACGGAGTGATAATATACCTTCGGCCATGTATGGTACCGATTTCATCGCAAGCAAATTATCATGTGAACATCAAGTAGAGTATTAGAGAACTCCAGAATCACGAGAGCAGAGTTTAAAGGGAATGAATTCTAAAAAGGAATGAATTTAGGGATGCCATCTAAGTGTTCGACGAAATGCTTGAACCAACAAATTCAGAAATTAATAGATTGAAGTTGAATATAAATGTTAATCACTTATCTTTACATTACAGACTTAAAGTATAAGTCACCTTGGAAAAAGATCGGCTTGAGTAGGAGCTATAATATTAATAATGACATGTTTACAATTAACCTCCAGATTATTCCCACCAATGGTTGTTGTTATGCAACTTTGATGAGACATTAGGTCAAGCTAAGAGTTTTTGGCTGATTGTAATTAGAAGAGTGATTATCTTCGTTGTCAAATAGAAGTTCTTTGAGATATTGGAAGTGTAATTGGTAGATAAGTCAGCATTTGTTGGAGAGAAGACATTATCTTCGAAATTTGTGCTTATATGACAAAACTCCCATTCAAATAATTGTTTTGGAATGTGACTACAATGATAAGAGAGCAGAGTAAAGTGATTTGGAAAATTCGAACCCACACTTCTGAATTCCTACCTCCGCCACTAGTGAAATACAATAATTCTGGTATAGGGTGAATTCACCAAGGTAAAATGAAGGTCTGTCATATTATTATTACATGGTATTTCATGGCCTGAAGTGGTATATTGTATTTCGTGGGCTAGAAGTGGTGTTTTGCTTGTTAATACTACCATCAGTTTATCATACTACTATGAGAAAAGAATGTCATTGGAAAATTTATATGGTTAAGTTTATTTATTTCAAATAGGATTAGTAAATTTCATCTCATCGTGTACAAGAGTATGCATTGCATGCATCATGTATATTGAATTGATATATATCATCACTGCCTTAAAACCTAATTTGCAATATAACCTCTTAAACATAAGTATAAAAAGTAGCTTAGAGATTGGTTAATTGGACATTAAAGATCACTAGAGACTAATTAGAGCTAATTTAGACTAATGTAAATATTCAGGTATTGATTGCGCAATTATTTAGAACTAATTAATGGATTTGAATTTGAGTCCAACAAAGAAAATTCCAATGATAGAGTGTGAGCAACCTTCCAACAAGATTTTAGTGGATAAAATTAATGAGGTAAATTTATTATACTTGGTTTTCCCTTTATGTTTTTATTTTTGTATATATATTTTGTTAATAGTCTTAAGTAAATCATTGGAACATATTTTTCGATGCAGAAAAAAGGTGAAGCTAATAATAATACTAACAATACAACGTCACGTCAAAGTAGTCTTAACGGTACCCTTCAATTAGACAAGTTAGATGTTCTCATAAATTCAATGAAAAATCTTGAAAAAGGGGTTGGGAAAATTAATCGTAACTTTGAAAAATTGTTACGCATATTTAAAATGGCTAATGCTAAGTATGAAGTTAAGGAAGAATCCTGTCATTTAGAAAAAGAAAGGTTAGCCCTTAGGTCATTAAAAGAAAATGGAGTAGATAGCGAATCCTTGGAAAAGAAAGAACTAGATGTTAAGTTGTTAAATGAGGAAGGTGTACATGTCAGATTGTTGAACGAAGAAAGGGTAGATGTCAACGTGTTTAAGAAAGAAGGAGTAAATAGGGATTGGTCGAGAAATAAGATTTGGATTCTGAATCATTAGATGAAAAAAAGTAAAAATCCTATTAGAAAATCAAGTAACTCTCCTTTATTAATTGCTTCCCTATAAATTTATCTCCTTCATTGCGTTCTAGTGTCATAAGAAAGTCTATGTGGATTATGAAAATAATAAAAGTACCCCTACTAATGGCCCTCCACAGATTCGTAATGAGGTACTCCCTCCGTCCCAGAAAGCTCTATACACTTTCTTTTTTCATCCGTCCCAGAAAGCTCTATACACTTCTATTTTTGGACATGACCCACGACTACTTTATTCTTTTGACTTTTCAACCATGACCACTACTCTCTCACATTCCACTCCCATAGATGACCCAAAATCGGAGGCTACGGTTGCACATACGGCTCCTGTCGATGACCTAAAATCGGAGACTACGACGCCGAAAAAGAAAGCTCGAACCAGAAAGAACGCCTCACTGGTGCGTATACATGATTATTTTCTGTTTATGATCTATTCTATTTGTCTGCTATAAACATCTTACTATACAAGTGTGTGTGCACAGGAAGAAACCAAAACGTTTAATGATAAAAGAGTGTTGTTTGATTCAGAAGATGAAGGTTTGGCATCGATAAACACTTTATTGTGCTTAATTATAGGTCATTTTTAGTGTCCTTGCATGTAGTTTAGTGCATTTAAGCCTAGCATTGCATGGTTTTTGTCACCTTTGAGTTATACTAGATTTTAAGCCCGTGCGATACACATTTAAATAGCTAGTGGTAACGTTAAAAGTATCACTCAGACACACTCTCATTTTAATTGCTCGTGCAAGAATTAATAAATTTTGTGGCTAATGTGATCATGCGTTTAATCAGCTTGATAAATGTTTCCGCTACCAATTATTCGTTTAATTTTTAATTTCATCGTTGACCGATAGAACTCTCACATCATGTGGTCAAGCTTAACTACAAAAACATAGCAAATATATTGTAGTTATTTATTTTTAAAAGATATCCACTCGTTAATGTTGGTATGCCCCTACTTGTCTTTTCAAAAGCAAAACCGATTAGTTTCACGATTGATTTTTTACTATTAAATAGTTTGTAATGAATCCCTTAACTCAAATAATCAAGTAAACCAAGCAACCCCGAATTTCACTATACCACAGTGTATATTAATTTCTTTCTATTATCTAGATTTAATTAACATAGCAAACCAAAAGTATAACGTATTTACAAAATCAATACATATTAGAAAACTCAATAATACTAATTACTTTGAGAAACAAAAAAACAGAAAAATAAGGAAAATTCTGCAAGCATTTATAGGACAAATACATCATATGGTATAAGGTTTAGATAATACTCCTTTAAGTAGCACATGGTATGTTTTCATTACTGTTTTAAGTTTTGTTTGGAGAGATGAAATCGTATCTTTTTCAAATTTCTACATTAAAAAATTTCCCTTAAAAAATTGTCTCCTTATTTTATCTAAATTAATACTTACTCCATTTTTTTAGATGTTACACTTTCTATTATGGGGAAATTTTCAATTAGATGTTACACTTTCCTTTTTGGTAAAAAGTTTCTCTCATCTTTCTCCAATCACATGGTCCCTAGTTACTTTTTCTCTCTACTTCTCTCCTACCCGAAAACTGCCTAAGAGTCCGTGAAAAAAAATATAACATCTAAAATGAAACGAAGGTAGTATTCTAGATATCTTCTTTAGAATCTATGTAGGACATTCTTTCTTAATTATTTTCTTAATATGTCAAAAAATTAGTTTCTTCTTTATCCTTCTCTCGGGTTTTCTTCCTTTGTTTCTACAAATATATTTTTTCCTTCCTAATTTTTCTATCTCTATTTATGTCAAATGAAATCTGAAGGTGAATTATCATTGATTTTAGGAAAAATTGACACAAACAACACAAACTATGCTTTTGGTGCACGAAACAATACCAACAAAAAAGGGTGCACAAAACAATAGAAACTTTTTCTCATCAGTGCAAAAAACAACATAAGTGTATTTTTGGCCTATGATTCTCCTTTTCCGGTGAATCTTAAGTATTTAAACTTTTTTTTACATGTTGGTATATTTCCCCCCAAAAAAATCACCAAGCTTCATTAATCCACCATTGAAGAAGGTCACCAAGCTTACCCAGCAAGCTTTGTAAGTTTTCTCAGCCTCTAATTTCTCTTTATTATGTTCGAATTACTTGAGCATCCTGCATAGCCTTTTGATTTCTTCCTTGAATTTCCTGAACATTCGCCACTTATCTTCCAATTCTAGAGTTTTATAGACACAATCAACTTGGGGGAAAATTTAGGGTTTGAAAGAGGAAATAAGGTGGGTTAAGTTATATGCAGTATTTTATTTAAAGGGAGTGAAAAAGATACCAAAATGTAAATAAAAAATTAAAATATTTAAGATTCATCGGAAAAGGAGAATCTCAGGCCAAAAACACACTTATGTCATTTTTTGCACCGTTGACAAAAAGTTTGTGTTATTTTATGCACTTTTTTTGTTGGTGCTGTTTTATGCACCAAACGCATAGCTTGTGCTGCTTGTGCCAATTTTTCTTTGATTTTATTGGTTGCCTTTTTAATGAATTAAAAGAAAAAAGTAAAAATATTCATTATCAATGATCTTAGTCAAATTGTTTGTTTTTTCTTATTGGTGCCCCGTAGAGATGGCAATGGGGCGGATCTGGACCGGATCCTGTTGGATCCAGATCCGTTTCCCCAGATACAGATCCAGATCCGATTCGGTTCTCGAAATTAAGGACCCAGGTCCAGATCCGCGGATCCGACGGGTCCACGGATCTTGAACGGATCCTCTCTTTTATGATTTTAAAAAATAAAAGTTAATGTATAATTTTTAGATAATTATTTGTACTTTTTACACGAAAAATTCATATACATAATTTTAGCAGGGATAAAGCAAAATATTTACCATATTTTTAATCATTATATGAATGTTTCGGAGTAACGACTTTATTATAATTGTTAGCTATTTATTATGTAGTGGTTCACTTAATATTTATTTTCAAAGTGATATATTACATAACAAGATTATTACATTATTATCTTATTTACATACTATTTAAATTTATATTTTTGTTAAAATAATTTTAAAATGGATCTGCGGGCCGGATCTGGATCTCAAGTGTAGATCCAGATCCGTTTGCAAAACAAGGACCCGGATCCAGATCCAGATCCGTCGGATCCAAAATATGAAGATCCAGATCCTATTAAACGGATCTGGATCCACGGATCTGGACTGGGTCCAAGATCCATTGCCATCCCTAGTGCCCCCAAAGCTCTCAAAAAATCCTCATTTATATATTAACTTCATTCATGAGGCTACCTTTGACTACCTGCCAAATAGTTATTCGACAATGAGTATCTCTACGAAATAATAAGATATATATATCATAGCGAGTCTTATTTTAAAGTATATTTCAATTTGATTCCAAAGGTATATAAATTTAAAATTTTGAGTTATATAACTAAGTTACAGTTAGTTTATAAATTATAATACGTCTTGCCATTTATTCACACTCAAATTCTATATTTTATTTATGCAAAATTCTAACTATCTTCTAAAAAACTTATTATTTTTATTTATCTAGAACTCTAACAATCAATTTATAAGAATATAAAATAAAAATTTATAAAATTTATGAATATATTTTTTGACATGGAAATCTTACGTGACGTGTCCAACGCACATATTAATATTTAAAAAATATCTTTTTTTAATAATAATCTACCCATTGGCATTGAGTATGTTAAAGTTTAGGCATAAGTTGATTTTAATTATCAAATGTTATTTATATAAAGACGTAAATATGATGTGATATAATATGTTATAATAATCGAGGAATAGAGTATGAAACCCAAATTGTTAGAATGAGAAGATATAAATAGTATACCCTTGCCAATCAAAATTAAGTGTATTACTTGACTTGTGAATGTATGTAATAAAAGGCTGCAAACTCTTATATAATAGAGGGAATAATATGTTCTTTTAACAAATATACATATTCGGTGCATGCGGCTTAGTAAACCAATTATGTTATGGGTTCGTTCGGTCTAGGTTAATCAAAAGGGCAATATATAAACCCTATATTAATACATAATGAAAAATATTATGCTATATCTTATTTTCATATTCACATAATCACATGCCATTTATTAATCTTTATCTTTTTCGATACTTGATCTTTTTAAATACTTATTATTCACGAAATAGGTTATCTAGTAATGGGTTCCCTCTACATAGCAATAAGATAAATTTGTCAAAATGGATCTTATATTATAGTATATTTCGATATGAGTCCAAAGGTATAAAAATTTTAATTTTTTGAGTTGTATAACTAAAATTGTGATTAATTTATGAATTATAATGGTTCTTGTAGTTTGTTGAGACTCAAGTTTTATCTTTTATTTATGCAAAAGTCTAATTATCTTTTTAGAACTCAAACTTATCTTTTACTATTATCCAAAAGTCTAATTATCTTTTTAAAACTCAAACTTTATCTTTTATTTATATCAAAAGTCTAATTATCTTTTTAAATTATAATATTAAATATATTTTGCGATATAGAAATCTTATGTGGCTCGCCGAATGCTCCCGAAAAAAGCTTCTTTTATATATATATATTGATTGTCGATTCATTATCTGTTTAGTTGTTTTTGGATGATTTTCAGGCTAACTAGCATGTTTTTGAAGTCATTTGATCATTAGAGGACTGGTTTTGGACTTTTGAACTTCAAATGGACATAACTTTTGATCCATCAATCGAATTAAGGTAATTCCGGTTGGAGGTATTAGCTCGTTTCCATAGCTTTCCAACGACTGGTCATAAACCCAATTCCGATAAGAGACGAGAGATATATGATCGTTTAAAGTTGAACTGTCCGCTAACGAAAAGTCAACACGCTCATGTTGACTTCAACACGCCTTATTGCGCTTTTTAAACGAAGACAATCCTGCTGCTGCTTGCCCACTGATTTGAGAAATTCAGGCCAACATGCCTGTGTCGATTTTGACACGCCCGTGTTGGCTGAATTTCATGAAAACAATAAATACTTTCTGAAGACGTTGATTTCAGAGAATCAGGTCTACACGCCCGTGTAGACCTGTAGTTCGGGTTTTTCCCGATTTTTCGTCTTTATTTTTGGAATATTATAATTAGGTTTTGCGTTTTTGTTTTGTATGAACTCGACTCTTAGACTCTAATTACTTAGTTTTATTCTCTCTAAACTCTCAAAAACAGATATCTCTTACATTGGTACATTCATTGAAGATTCAATTGCTCAATTAATCCAAGTATATTTCTTTCAATCTCTTCTCTCTATTTTCATTGCTTTGTTAATCATGTTTAATTTTATGAATCTCTTTTGCTTTGAATCCATGATTAGTGGGTAGTTCATTATCTAGGGTTTGGGCGAAAGTATGAATTAAGGGCTTAATTATGATGTTCGTGTAATTGAGTTTTCTATTGATTGTTATGCATTGATCTTGGTGTTTTAACACCCTAGGGTAGATCTTGATCACGTTTATGCTAGGCCTTTTAGATTTCAATTCCTCTTAATCGACTATTAAATTCTTTTTCATTCCCTTGAATTAACTTAATTTCTAGACCAAGAGATTGGGTAGAAATTAAGAGGATCCTTGTATTAGGGGTTTTCCATGCTTATTGAATCCATTAATCAATTGTCTAGAGACCATTCGAGAGAGGATCTAGTTGATTGCTTAGTTGATTACTCTTGAGGGCCATTCAAGAGAGGACTCGAGTATTTTAGAGGAGAACTTAACTTTGCATGGTATTTTCCTTTGAACTGTAATTGCATTGGTTGTTGTTACCTAGCCCTAATTCATACCAGTAGCCCGAACTCTAGTGTTTGCCTTATTATATTTACTTCTCTTACTTAATTGTTAGTTGTTATTTTTGCATAGTTATTAGTTGTTAGCTAATAAATCCTTCACACCCCCAAATACCCTTCACTTAGGTACTTTTAGACCTAATAGACCTTAGTCAATCCTTTTTTCCTTGTGGTTCGACCCTTGACTTGGCATTTCTACGTCTATAGTAGTTACTTGTTAGGATTATAATATTGTTTGGGAAGCGGTTCTTAGTGCCTTAACGACACACTAAAAACCTCATATCAAAATGGCGCCGTTGCCGGGGAAATTGTGTTATTGATTGAAGTTTACTTGAGTTTAGTATTGCTTATGTGATTTTTATTTTATTTTTTATTGTGTTATTATTCGCTAATCCTCTGCTTAGCTTTGTTGTGTTACATGAGAAGGAGAGCTCACGGTTCACCCATCTTACCTTTAGATCCGGAAATCAATCGCACCTTGCGAAAGCTTCGGGGAGGTTTGGAACGGTTGACCTTGGGTTCTGAACCAACTTCACCAATCTCAAGTACGATAAGTGAAAGTGAATCAGACATGGGTGATGATAATGCATAGCTTTTCAAGGATCTCGGAAATTCGGGGTCTTATGTTTTACAAGGTGGAATTCGAGTCCCCACAACCACTACAAATTTCAGCATTCACCCTCAGTTCCACTAGTGGAAAAAATAGCTATTGCTGCGCCCCATTAGTGGCGGGCTATGTGAACAGCCCATAGCTAGTGCTCATTAACTGCGGGCCTCTTAGAGAGCCCGTAGCTAAGTTCAATTTTGAGACGGGCTTTAGTTGATGCCTGCAGCTAAATTAAGTAGCTAGGTTCGTTTGATACGGGCTTCGCTGAAGGCCCGCAGCTAAGTCCAAAACCTTTACTTCAATAGCCCGCCAATCCCTAATTTCATTTAATTCGTTGAACAATACCATTCCAGACGTCCCTATTTTCATACAGGCTTTGGTTTCATTCCTCCATCACTGGCGAAGTGCGTCCCATTAAAGTGCAACCACCGGTGCCCTTCTCAGGCGAAGCTCGTCCTTCTCAAGGGAAGTGCGTCCATTTCTCAGGCGAAGTGTGTCCCATTGAAGTTCCATTCTCAGTTCGCCCTAATCTCAGGTTTGGTTTGCTTTCATCTCATTGTTCATTCAATCTCAGTTCACCCTAATCTCAGAGAAGTCCCATTGATGTCAATTTTTTTGATTGTGTGGTGATGCTTGGTATTTAGGAGTTTAATTTAGTCTCATGCTGCCGCTATTGCTGGTGCCATTGGTGAAACACGCTCTCAAAAGTAATTGACATACTGTCTTTTTTTTTTTTTTACTTTTTTCCCCTTTTTCATTTTTTTTGAGACAACTCCTTCATGTATGTGTTGATAAGTGGACTTTAGGTTCACTTATTTGCATTTAGTTTTAGGTCATTTAGATGCATTTTAGGCCATATAGTTTCCTTTTCTTTCCCTTTTTCATCCTTTCTCATATTCTCATACTTAGCATTTAGTTTTAGTTCATTTGCATATAGTTAGGTTGCATTTAGGTCATTTCATTTGCATATGCATCCCCCCTCCCCCATCTAATATTTTCTTGGAGTGTTTTGAAGCTAGATAAGCAAGGAAGAGGATCCAAACAGGGGAGCGGGCGCTCCATAGGAAGAGGAGCGGGCGCTCCTTACGTGAAGAAACAAAGGCAAGATGGCAGTAGCTTGGAGCGGCCCTGGAGCGTTCGAGGAGCGGGCGCTCCGTCGCCCAGATTTGCTATTTCGGTTTGGTCTTGTATCGGTCGATTTCGGTTTTATATCGGTTTTTTTTAGACGGTTTCGGTTTTGTGTTTTATGGCTTTGCCCTTAGTACTTTGGGGTAAAAAACCCATTTTTGTAATAATAATGGAGAGCTTTATTTTCTGAATTTTTAATTAACTTTAATTACATTTAATTAGAGAGAGTTTCTAGAGAGAGAAGTAGAAGTTAGAGAGATAAAGTAGATCTAGAATTTGAGAATTGAAGCTATTTCAATGGAGTTTGGCAATTGATTTTCATCAATTTTTGAGTATTTCTTCTTACTCTTCTCTTTATTTGCTTATTACTTGCTCTATTTTGGTTTAGCAATTGATTAGTAGTTATTAGTTGTTTGATTAGCTTGTTGAGATGATCTTCACCATAGTTAAATCACCATTGTTGATTGAACCTTTTTCTTTCATGTCTTCCATAGCTAGTGAGTAGTCTTCTAGCTAGGGGAAGGGGATGACCTAGGTGATCATTAGTTGACCTTAAAAGTCAATCTTGGGCGTTGGACTTAGGTGAAATTAGGTTGTCTTGCCTATTTATTTGCCTTGTTTGATTGCTTGATCACCATTTGAACTTGATTTGGGGATCAAAAGTGAAGGATTGAGAGATGAAGCTTTTAATGGACCTTAGGCTAGTCAATAGGTTGACTTCACCATGAGAATAGGTGGTTTGCTTCTTAGGACCTTAATTGAATCGCTATGAGTTGTAGAAATACTTGATTGATTGATTTTACCATGAGAATAGGTAAAATTGGTTGATTAGGTCCTCCTAATTAGCTCGAGAGAGTAATTAGGAAACATTTGAGTGACTTAGTCCCTTATTTGCCCCTAATGAACCCCCTTGGCTTGACTAATAGGCTAGCTAATGGTTAACTAGTGATTCCCCTATCCCTAGTGTATTTGTATTATAGTTTAAACCCAATCATTTACTTTAATTGTTAGCTAATTCGTCCATAGTTTCTTAGTTAATTATTTAAATCAAAAACCATTAAAAATAGACTTAGCTCGCTAAATCGCTTTCAAACCTTGTTTAATCCTTGCTTCCTCGTGGATTCGACCCTTTCTTGCCTTATATTAGGCTAAGTTGATTGGAAGAGAATCTTGCACCCTAGTGTAATACCTCCAAACTGTCAAATTTTGGCGCCGTTGCCGGGGAAGCAACGGGTTACATTGATTTGGATGTCGATTTCCGAGTCTAAGTCACCCCTTCTCCTTCTTTTCTCTTTTTCTTTTTCCCTCCCCCTCTAATGATGAAATTCTTGTTGTTGCTAACCCCTTGCTTAGCTATGGTTTTGTAAGCAATTGCATCTTGGGGGCACATTTTCGAGAATGGCAAGCTTCTTGATTCCTCAATTCGAGAACGAGTCATTTTGGAGGTATTACACTAGGGTGCAAGATTCTCTTCCAATCAACTATAGTTGTGAGCTATGGGAGGTTTGCGAAGTAATCTATGCCGGTTTGAATGATTTCACTCGATGCGTGGTTGAGGATATGCATCATGGAGAATTTCAAGCTCTTTCCTTGAATGATGCTTGGGATTATTACAATTGGCTAGCTCAAGACACGTATGAGTGGGACATGGGCACGAATCTTAGGTTAGTTCAACTGGACCAAGGTATGCCTCCTCCTTTTTCTCCTAGTTGTGATTAAATGCATTCAATGAATTATGATTCTTATTTATCTAATGATTGCATTAATCACAATGAAATCTCTTTTGCTAGCAATTCAATTTCTCACATGCCAAGTCACGATACTCCCCCTCCTTCTTCTAGTTGTGATGATATGTATTGTCATGTGCTTAATGTTGGGTCTTACAATGATGATTCTCCCCTTGTTGATAAACAAAGCTCTTCTTTACTTGATTCTAAGCCAAAATTGCATGATTTTTTTCCTCAAATTCTTGTCGAATATGATAATCTTATTAAATCTAGTTTTGAGGAGCTCAATTATTATGAGAAGGGAGGAGAGCAATATTGTGAGTTATTTGATCAAATCAAGAAGTTGGTGAGGAAACGTGACTCTTTTAAATCTAGGTGGAAGGAAGATGCCCTAGAGTGGTCTCAAGGATGTGAGAATGAGCGTCAAGAGTCCAATAGAGATGAAAAGGAAAAAGAGGGTGAAAATGATGTCTATGAATCTAGGTCTTTCATTGAGGATGATGGTGATTCTTCCTATGAAGAGAACGAAAATGCATCTAGGGAGACTCATGTGCCTTATGTTCATGGTTTTTGGAGTAGTGATGATGAGGATGAGTCAAACCTAATTTCGTTTAATCCAATTCACGAGGAGGAAGCGGAGGATTGTGAAGACATTTGTGAATCCCTTGATTCCCTTTTTACCCCTTCTTCCCCGATTGACTCCAATTTTCATTTTTCTTCCATCCCACCTCAATCATTCGAAGACTATGATTCATTTATGAGAGAAGAGTCTTTGCTTGTGGTTGGAAATGTCAATGATGAACAAGGAGAGAAACATGTAGTTGAGGGAGCTTGTGAAAGGGCCAATGCGGAGAAATTATATGATGTGAGTGAGGTTTTAAGTGTGGAAGTTGTTCCTATTCTACCCCCTCACATCCCTTTTTCGAGGAGGCTAGATCTTATTCCTTCTTTTCCTATATCTTTTCCTTTGTTCCCAAATCACAACCACTCACGGAGTCTCCCATCTCTCTTGACCCTCCGGATGTTCTTGTTGACTCCATGAGAGCAAATGTGTATAGTAGTGATAGTTTTTCTTCATTATCTTTTTCTTCTTTTTATTTTGGTTTTGATTTTTCTTATTTTCTTGATTTTTGTTTTCATTCCCCCACCTTTTTGCTTTTTTCTCCATTTAGGCATATAGTAATGTATTACTTTGTGCATGCTTGGTTTCTTGCTATTGCCTATTTGGTCTTTTCAGAATTGTGTGCGGTTGCATATGACAAGTCATTGCGATGGTTGAGGTGTTATTTACTAGACACCACAATTCCTCTTTGTAAATAGGTTTTTCCTTTTTCTTTCTTATTTTTTATTTTTATTTTCATTTCTTTTCTCCCCCCCTTTTCTTCCTTTCTTTCTATTTTCCTTTCCCCCCTTCCCCTTTCCTTTTTGACTTGTTTGAAGCATTGAGGACAACACTTCATTTAAGGTTGGGGGAGAGGACATTTTAGTTTGTTTATTTTCCTTTTAGGTTTCATAGAGGGTAATAAGAAATTTTTTCAAAAATAGCAAAAAGATTTTGCATCACTTAGTCAAGGAATGACTC
This sequence comes from Patellifolia procumbens, assembly GCA_947645195.1. Lineage (NCBI taxonomy): Eukaryota > Viridiplantae > Streptophyta > Magnoliopsida > Caryophyllales > Amaranthaceae > Patellifolia > Patellifolia procumbens. The sequence continues at coordinate 3,192,561 of CANSGD010000953.1, forward strand.
TATATGACGATCTTAGAGGTTAGAGGTTGGGAACTTGGCTTTTGAGTAGGGGTGAATTAGCTTGAGTGTCTTATGTGCTCGTTAGGAGTATTAGGGGTGCTTTAAGCTTGGATGCCTAGGTCTTGGTACGAATAGACCCCTCGATTGTCCGAGACTTGCCTTTAGCGTGAATTAGTGTCACTATTTCCCTATAAAAAGTCTTTACTCTCTCCTTTGAGCTTGGATAGGCCCTTTAACGACCTTGAGAATCCTTCTAGTTCAATAAAATGCAAAGGCTAGTAGCCTTTAAAAAAAGAGAGGAAATAAAACAAAAACAAAAACACATAAAAATTAAAAAAATGAAAAGGAAAAGAGCCCTTTGGCCAATTGGATCAAATAAGTGGTGCATAAGAGCCCACAAGGCTAGTAGCCTATAGTTATAAAAAAAATCATGCTTTGGCTTTTAGAGATGCTCCAATGCCTTTGGTATGAGCTACCTTACCCTCTTATCGCGTCTCATATCGAGTGCTCGGTACCGTGCCTCAGAAACATGACTATCGAGTGAGAGGTAGACCGCGTGAGGAGGTAGTCTAGGGCCCTCGCAACAAAAAAAAAGAAGTTAACTAGTGAATAAATAGGCTAGCTTAGGGGATCTTGTGAACTTGTGGGGCGTGATTGGTACAAGGTTGAGCGAGGTTTTCCATTTTGTGAGGAAAGGTTTCACTTAGGATCAATGAGGGCTTGTGTGATAGTTGAGGGACCTCTAGGACGATCATTTTCTTTGCACACTAGCTTAGACCACTCCTTTGACCCCAAACTTGTAGATAAGGAAGGACGGCTATAAGCTTCGAAAGTTGGTCGAGATTTCCCTTTGCCTTGACACCTCTTATAAGACGATGACTGATATCACGTATTTATATAGAGTTTTCTCCCTTATTTACAAGCTAATTTGTACGTCATTGGAGCTCTTGGGAGCTATTTTGTGCTAACTATCGTATATAGTTGTGCTTTTGTGTTTTAGTGTTGAATTGCAGGTTTTAGGGAGTTTTCTCCCTATCCCCGAGCCATTTGGAAGCAACCACGGCCTTACGAGATGTTATGAGGCACATAGGAAGGCTCACGAGTTCTATGGGTAGTTTAGGAGGTCCCAAGACCCCTAAACGTGAAGATTAGAGAGCTAAAGAGTCAAAAAGGAGGTTTCCGTGCTCTGATCGGGCAAAAATGGCCCGATCAGGCGAAGCATTTATGATCGAGTATAGAAGTTGCGGACCCGATCGGGTAAGGCGTGCCCGATCCCATAGGGCGAGCACATATGTGCCCAGGCCCGATCGGGTGTATCCTGCCCGACCCGATCGGGTCGGATGCTCGTAGCTCCTATTTTGAAGCTGCTGCAGTTGCGACCACGCTGGGCCAACTTGCTCCCAGGCCCGATCGGGTGGCCCACCCAAGATTCCTACGCTGCTGCTGTTACGCTAAAGGAGCACTACTATGCTGGGCCGAAATGTAGAGGACCCGATCCTAGACCCGATCGGGTGCTGGATCGGGTTGCCCATAATTTTGCCTAATTGCTGCTGGACTGTTACGCTGACCAAGAGACAAAGTTGGGCTGAATGTGTATTTGACCCGATCGGGTACTGTGCTCGGGCCCGATCGGGTCTGGTGCCTAAATCGCACTTCTTCGCTTTCTTATTTCCTTTTTTAGTGAACTTGAGGGGTATTATAAATACCTTTTTCCTCTTTATTTAGAGACATCTATTATTCATATTTTATTCATCTCTTCATTGCTTTAGACTAGTTTTATTTCTCATTGTTCTTAGTTTAATTCAAACACTTTAGATTAATTTAGAGGTGATCAAACCTATTTCGACTTCAATAAAAGTTCCTGCTTTCCGTCAATTGGTATTATTTCTTACCCTAATCTCTTTTATTATTCTTGATTACTTAGTTTATTTATTTAATCGTTCATGATGCAATTGTTAGGGTTTCATATTAGTTTTGTCGTTGTTAATTCGATTATGAGTGAGTAGTTCTCTTTCTAGGGTGTTAGATAGGAAAGCCATGTTTATACCATGATTGTGATTTAGACTCCTATTGATTTCTAGGGCTTGATTAGGGTGATTGTGATGTGGTTTGTTCTTTATTGAGTAATTAACGTTATTGCGCAGTTTCTTTGGTTGCTTGTGGTTAATAGTTGTTTGCACAGATCCGTCTTACGACTAGAGGCCTAGGACACGTCAGTAGTTCTGATTACGTTAGTGAACATGCGGCGTATGTTGAACTATGAGCGTTGAGTCTTAACCATAGCTCAACATAGGCTCTAATCCCCCGACTCTTGATTTAGGTTTTGATAGTAGTTGCCCTTGTTTGATTGGTATAAGCATGGTGGACCGACCTAATACCCTAGGCTTTTATTCCATAGTTAATTCCTTGATTTATTTCGTCTTCTTTAGTTTAATCATTAGTTCAGTGAATTCTTCCCTGATTTCATCTGAAGTAGCTAAATTGGTTGGATATTAATTTAGAAACTCTGTCTCCCTGTGGATTCGACCCTACTTCCACTGACTACCTTTGTTAGAGGACCGTAGGTTTATTTTTGAATAGGTGATACGACTAAATCCTATCAAATTTTGGCGCCGTTGCCGGGGAGACGACTAGTTTTCTAAATTTTTATTTGATTATTTGGTCTACTTCTCTGTACCTCATTGGAACCTCATTGTTTCAATCGAGGTACGTTTTACTGCTGCTTTTTGTTTCTTTTGTATGCCCAGGTCCCAAAGAAACGGTTCCCCAATTCCAGCGGACCCCGATCTTACTAGGACAATCAGGCGGATCCGAAAGATAAAGCAGAAAGAAAAGCAGTCTGTTCAGCTGAACATCTCTGGAATAGACACCTTGAGTTCAGTCATGTCAAAATCACTGAAGTCATATGGGGTGCCCAACCCAGATGGTCTCTCCACTGGACCTACTATGCCCACCATTGCCGCAGCAAATTTTGAGATTAAGCCTGGACTCATCAGTATGGTCCAGCAAAATCAGTTTGGTGGGCATCCTATTGAAGATCCGGCAAAACATATGCAACGGTTTCAACAACTTTGTCGAACCGTTAAACATGCCGGCGTCACTCCAGATCAGCTAAAAGTCATGTTGTTCGAGTTTTCTTTGAGAGATAGAGCCTAGAAGTGGTTGAACGATGTGAAGGAAACTGAATGGAGTGAGATTTCTGCTGCATTTCTGAGAGAGTATTACCCACCTACTAAAACAGCAGAAATCAGAAATAAACTAGCCACGTTTTCCCAAGAGCCTGATGAAACATTATGGGAAGCGTGGGCTAGGTTTAAAGATCTACAGAGAGAGTGTCCACACCACAATATGGACAAATGGTTCTTGACGCAGACATTCTACAATGGTCTGCAGCCTCAGACGAAGTGTATTGTTGATTCGTCTGCAGGAGGAGTGTTTTTAGACAAGGCAGTTGATGAGGGTTATGAATTCATATCAAATATTGCAGCCAATGACCATTCATCATCTAGGAGTTTGACTAAGAAGGTACTTGAAGTTGACGCTATTTCATTGCTTACATCTCAGATGGCGCAACTGACGCAGCAGCTAATGAAGTCTTCTAGTTCGACACCTCCGCCTTTGAGTATCAATGCTATGTCTGCAGTAGCACCCATTACCTTATCTTACTGCGAGGTATGTGGTGTTCAGGGTCACTTTGGGCATGACTGTCAGTTCAGTCAATTTCAGATGGAGCAGGCCAATGCCTTTCAACAAAGACCACAAACCTTTCCCCCTTCACATAACTACCAAAACCCACAAAACTATCAACCTACACCTCCACAAAACTATCCTAAACCCTCATACCATCAAACCCCACAACATTTCCAAAGACCACCACCACAAAACTTCCATCATCCCAATAACTTCCAAATTCCACAAAATTTCCACACCCCACCTCCACAAAACAACAACCCACAAGAGCCTAGCAATTCTGAACTGATGAAACTGATATTGTCTATGCAAAAGGCAAATGAAGAAACACGGAGGGCCCAAGAGGAAGCACGGATGGCCCAATAGAAGCACATCCAACTTCTCGAGCCTCAAGTTGCTCAATTGGCAGAAACTAATGCACAGAGGCAGCAGGGACAATTGCCAGGGCAACCCGTTCAGAGAGAACATGTGAATGCCATCACTCTTCGTAGTGGCATAGCTTATGATGCTCCTCCAGTGCCCGTTGATGAGGTTACCCCAACTGCAGGGAAGAAGAGGGTGGTGGAGGAAGGAAACAGGAAGAATTCGACGTCTGAAGTCGATTTGTCTGCAGAAGCTGAACAGACAGGGAAGAAAAAGGAGAAGGTTTCTGAAACGCCTTTTACACCAAGGCTACCTTTTCCTCACAGGATGCAACAATCCAAGGTCGATCAGCAGTTTGGTAAGTTCTTGGCTATGGTCAAGAACCTTGAGGTAACAATTCCATTCACAGATTTAATTACCCAGGTGCCTATTTATGCCAAATTTCTGAAAGACATGATCATTAAGAAAAGAGACTGTGGTGGGGTATAACGTGTCTCTCTTACTGAAGAGTGTAGTGCTTTTATCCAAAATAAAACCCCACCAAAGTTAAAAGATCCTGGTAGTTTTTCTATACCCTGCTATCTTGGACCGATTTTTATTGACAAGGCTTTATGTGATTTAGGTGCTTCTGTTTCTGTTATGCCATTATCTGTTTTTGAGAAACTGAACATGGGAGCACTTAAATGCACACAAATCACTCTACAGATGGCGGATCGTTCTATAAAATACCCTCTAGGTGTTTTAGAGGACGTTCCTGTTAGGGTTGGGAAATTCTACATCCCTGTTGATTTTGTGGTATTAGATATGGATGAGGATGCCCAGATTCCTATTATCTTGGGTAGGCCATTTTTGTGTACTGCTGGTGCTGTAATTGATGTCAAGTCTGGGTCTTTAACTCTTAGTGTTGGTGATGATAAAGTGCTCTTTAAACTAACCAATGCTGTTAAGACACCTATGCTTGAACAATCTTTTTGCAGGGATAAGGTTTTGGATGAAGTAGGGGTGGAGAAGGTTCCAATTCCACCAAAAGTTGCCTCACCGTCTGGAGGCATAGTCAAGAACATTTGGAGAAGAAAGATTTTTGATGAGGGTGGCACTCATTGCCAAGCCCCTCCTATTTGAGAGATGGAGGATTATGGTCGTGCGGGACCTTTATAAACCAGCGCTGTGCGAGAGGCAACTCGTATTTTTCTTTCCCTTTTCCTTTTCTTTTTATTTTTCTTCTTTTTGTGAGCGAGAGTGAGGGTACTAACATTGTTTTTCCTCTTAGCATAGTCCTTATCACCTTTTGGCATTGAGGACACTGCCAAGTTCAGCTTGGGGGAGGAGTTCTGTTTGTATTCCCTATCTCTTTTACTGCTTTCTAGAATAGTTTTACTGCTTTCGAAAAATACTGAAAAAATCAAAAAAAATATGGTTCCCATGACTGGTTTAGTTGCCTCCCTGTGCCCCTTGCTGTGCTCTATTTGAAAATGATTTGACTTTGTTTTCTGGATAGCTGGGCATTTATGATCTTGAGGCTATGATTTGGTGTTTGATTGCTATGATTTCGAGCGATTTTGGATTATATTAGACCACTTTGTGCTGCATACCTGAATTGGTTAGACTGTGAGGCCTCTTTGTAGCCTATTGGATTCATATTATTATCCAGTCTATTCTTGTGCGTTAGTTCCTCTTTAGTGGATTGATCTTGACTTTGACTTCGTACTTGTCTGATTTTAGATGATTTGTAGCATTTGCTGTGATAGAGGCGTTCTTTTGTCTTATTCTTGAGCTTCAGAGTGATTTTTTGATATACTTTTATCCTCCTTAGCCCTGCTGAGCCTAATGACTTGTTTCGTGTTACTTAAACCCCTATTATGAGCCCAAAGCCTTCACTCGATATTATTCCAAGCCTAGCTTGGGGGAGCTTTTGTATGGGTTGAGTTTGAGATTGGTCTGTTGGTTTAGTTTGGTTTTTGAGGAATTTAAAAGTGTATTTGCTGTGGTTTGAGAGTGAGAAAGAGAAAAGAAAAAAAAGCAAGTTTAGAGTTGCGTGAATGAAGTTCAGAAAAATGAAAGAAAAATGAAATGAAAATTCAAAAGAATTCATGTTCTTTCATTCACGTACGTTCATAAAGGAATATTCGCTTCATTACTAGAAAATTGGGTTTGTTATAAGCTTTTCATTGATTTATAAGAGTTGGGTTACTTTACATGGTTTTATGGTGATTTTTGGGAGTTGTGTAGGCCATCTTAGGCCTTGTTTGAATGATTTATGCTCCCCCTTTCTTGGTTTTTCCACCACATTACCCAAAAGTATCCCCTACCTCTCATCTAAGCCCCATTACAACCCTATAAAGTCCTCTTGAGCTTGTGTCTGCATTGTTCATTTGATTGATTTCGAGTCAGTTTGTCAAAGTTAAAGAGTATTTCTGCTAATTGAGTCGACTTGACTAGGATGAGCGTCATTGAACCTTCTTAAACACATGAGAGTGTGAGTGGGTAGGGTACTTATGGTCGGGTTGGTGAGTGTTCGGGCATATTCTTTGCCTGCCACAAAATAGAGAGGAGTGACACCCTTGTGAGAGCCTTTTCAGGACTTGTATGCTTTGTGGATGCTTGAGTTTGATAAATTGCTTGGATGATTGGTGGTTGGATGGATTTGATTAGCCAAACTTGAATTATGCCTGCTTGAACGATTCTTAGTCTTGAAAATGTTTTGAGCTTTGAATAACTTTTTATCTATGGGGTGAGGCAATCTATTCCATGTTCATGTTCTGTTTGCTTGAGGACAAGCAAAGGTTTAGCTTGGGGGAGTTTGATATCACGTATTTATATAGAGTTTTCTCCCTTATTTACAAGCTAATTTGTTCGTCATTGGAGCTCTTGGGAGCTATTTTGTGCTAACTATCGTATATAGTTGTGGTTTTGTGTTTTAGTGTTGAATTGCAGGTTTTAGGGAGTTTTCTCCCTATCCCCGAGCCATTTGGAAGCAACCACGGCTTTACGAGATGTTACGAGGCACGTAGGAAGGCTCACGAGTTCTATGGGTAGTTTAGGAGGTCCCAAGACCCCTAAACGTGAAGATTAGAGAGCTAAAGAGTCAAAAAGGAGGTTTCCGTGCTCTGATCGGGCAAAAATGGCCCGATCGGGCGAAGCATTTATGATCGGGTATAGAAGTTGCGGACCCGATCGGGCAAGGCGTGTCCGATCCCATCGGGCGAGCACATATGTGCCCAGGCCCAATCGGGTGTATCCTGCCCGACCCGATCGGGTCGGATGCTCGTAGCTCCTATTTTGAAGCTGCTGCAGTTGCGACCACGCTGGGCCAACTTGCTCCCAGGCCCGATCGGGTGGATGCCCAAGGCCCGATCGGGTGGGCCACCTAAGATTCCTACGCTGCTGCTGTTACGCTAAAGGAGCACTGCTATGCTGGGCCGAAATGTAGAGGACCCGATCCTAGACCCGATCGGGTGCTGGATCGGGTTGCCCATAATTTTGCCTAATTGCTGCTGGACTGTTACGCTGACCAAGAGACAAAGTTGGGCTGAATGTGTATTTGACCCGATCGGGTACTGTGCTCGGGCCCGATCGGGTCTGGTGCCTAAATCGCACTTCTTCGCTTTCTTATTTCCGTTTTTAGTGAACTTGAGGGGTATTATAAATACCTTTTTCCTCTTTATTTAGAGACATCTATTATTCATATTTTATTCATCTCTTCATTGCTTTAGACTAGTTTTATTTCTCATTGTTCTTAGTTTAATTCAAACACTTTAGATTAATTTAGAGGTGATCAAACCTATTTCGACTTCAATAAAAGTTCCTGCTTTCCGTCAATTGGTATTATTTCTTACCCTAATCTCTTTTATTATTCTTGATTACTTAGTTTATTTATTTAATCGTTCATGATGCAATTGTTAGGGTTTCATATTAGTTTTGTCGTTGTTAATTCGATTATGAGTGAGTAGTTCTCTTTCTAGGGTGTTAGATAGGAAAGCCATGTTTATACCATGATTGTGATTTAGACTCCTATTGATTTCTAGGGCTTGATTAGGGTGATTGTGATGTGGTTTGTTCTTTATTGAGTAATTAACGTTATTGCGCAGTTTCTTTGGTTGCTTGTGGTTAATAGTTGTTTGCACAGATCCGTCTTACGACTAGAGGCCTAGGACACGTCAGTAGTTCTGATTACGTTAGTGAACATGCGGTGTATGTTGAACTATGAGCATTGAGTCTTAACCATAGCTCAACATAGGCTCTAATCCCCCGACTCTTGATTTAGGTTTTGATAGTAGTTACCCTTGTTTGATTGGTATAAGCATGGTGGACCGACCTAATACCCTAGGCTTTTATTCCATAGTTAATTCCTTGATTTATTTCGTCTTCTTTAGTTTAATCATTAGTTCAGTGAATTCTTCCCTGATTTCATCTGAAGTAGCTGAATTGGTTGAATATTAATTTAGAAACTCTGTCTCCCTGTGGATTCGACCCTGCTTCCATTGACTACCATAGTTAGAGGACTGTAGGTTTATCTTTGATTAGGTGATACGACTAAATCCTATCAAAATTTTAGATTAAGCCTGGACTCATCAGCATGGTCCAGCAAAATCAGTTTGGTGGGCATCCTACTGAAGATCCGGCAAATCATCTGCAACGGTTTCAAAAACCCATTTTTGTAATAATAATGGAGAGCTTTATTTTCTGAATTTTTAATTAACTTTAATTAGATTTAATTAGATTTAATTAGATAGAGTTTCTAGAGAGAGAAGTACAAGTTAGAGAGATGTAGAAGTTAGAGAGATAAAGTAGATCTAGAATTTGAGAATTGAAGCTTTGAAGCTATTTCAATGGAGTTTGGCAATTGATTTTCATCAATTTTTGAGTATTTCTTCTTACTCTTCTCTTTATTTGCTTAATTACTTGCTCTATTTTGGTTTAGCAATTGATTAATAGCTTGGTGAGATGATCTTCACCATAGTTAAATCACCATTGTTGATTGTACCTTTTTCTTTCATGTCTTTCATAGCTAGTGAGTAGTCTTCTAGCTAGGGGAAGGGGATGACCTAGGTGATCATTAGTTGACCTTAAAAGTCAAGCTTGGGGGGTTAGTCTTAGGTGAAATTAGGTTGTCTAGCCTATTTATTTGCCTTGTTTGATTGCTTGATCACCATTTGAACTTGATTTGGGGATCAAAAGTGAAGGATAGAGAGATGAAGCTTTTGATGGACCTTAGGCTAGTCAATAGGTTGACTTCACCATGAGAATAGGTGATTGGCTTCTTAGGACCTTAATTGAATCGCTATGAGTTGTTGAAATACTTGATTGATTGATTTTACCATGAGAATAGGTAAAATTGGTTGATTAGGTCCTCCTAATTAGCTCGAGAGAGTAATTAGGAAACATTTGAGTGACTTAGTCCCTTAGTTGACCCTAATGAATCCCCTTGGCTTGACTAATAGGTTAGCTAATGGTTAACTAGTGATTCCCCTATCCCTAGTGTCTTCCTATTATAGTTTAAACCCAATCATTTACTTTAATTGTTAGCTAATTCATTCATAGTATCTTAGTTAGTGGAATCATAAAATAAAGTGTTAAAGCTTCTAGGTATATTGATAAGGTTATAGTGAACTCATTGCTAACTGTGCACTACAACTGACTAAAATGCGCTGCAATAACGGAGTAGTCTTTTTCTCCTTCATGGACACATGACACGGTCGTTGCACGTGCCAAATTAATAAACCTAACTTAGCCTAATATAGGGCAAGAAAGGGTCGAATCCACGAGGAAGCAAGGATTAAACAAGGTTTGAAAGCGATTTAGCGAGCTAAGTCTATTTTTAATGGTTTTTGATTTATAGATATGATTCCTTTCCTATTTGTGAGCTATGTTACTAGAACTTCGTTACAAAGTGTCTACTCGGATATGGGTGTCCCGGATACGGGTGTCGGGGGTGTCAGGTGTTGGCTCGGCTGTTTCATACTTGTCAAAGTTTTTAGTTCACAATGAAGTATCCCAGTGTGGTGTCTTGTCCAACATGGGTACTCAAGGAAATTTTTAGTGTCGGAGTAACATAGTTTGTGAGGGGATGGAGTTGGGTTTGATTCACTGCTTTCTTTTTTTCTTTTCGTCCTTCTTAGAGAAGGTAAGAACCTATGTTAGACCAAAGAGTTTTTTACAGTACTCTATGCATATCTAGGGTTTTTTGCAGGTAGTTTTTCAACAGTTTCAGTATCTAATAAGTCATATGAACTTTTTCTTCACACAAAAATATCCTTTTAGCATAAGCATACTTTTATAAATTGTATTTTGGTGTGTCTATCATATGTAAGTTTCTAAAAGAACATTCTTGGCAACGATTCAAGGCAACATTTGTTTCAAAGCTTTCTTGTTTATCTATTAGTTGTATTCTAAAGCTTACTTTTTATTAATTGTATTATTTTGTGTCTATTACACAAGTTTTTACAAGAACTTTCTTGTCAACAGTCAACAGTTTTGAAAACGTTCTTGTCAACAGTTCAACAATTTTTATAAGAACATTCTTGTCAATAGTTTTGAAAACGTTCTTGTTTTATCTATCTGTTGTCTTCTAAAGCTTACTTGTATTTTAGTGTCTGTAATATACAAGTTTCTATATGAACATTATTGTCTATTCAGTTACTAAGCATGCTATGATGAATGACTCAAAACAATTTTGTGGTGTGATACAGTTATTAGTATATGTTTTTGCTAGGTATTACTGAGCATGTTTGAAATCCATGCTACTTTTTTTCTCGCTTTGCTTTGCTTGTAATATGCTTAAACTTGGTTTTAATCTTTTCCATCAAATAATATCACAGAAAAACTTAGAGTTTACCATCTAACACCCCTTTTGTTTTAATTTTTTTGTTCCCCTATGGTTTGGTTACTTGCTAATCCGCCCCTTTATTTACAAGCTGCTATAAAGCTTGTTTGAATGAAATATTCAGCATTGGTATAATTATGACAAAGCTATAATCGATGATTCTAGTTTATGTATAAGATCACGAAGGGATACATTTATGAGGATATGCCATTTTCATTTGACTGTTCCCGTTGAAACGAAATTGTTGTTTGTTATTATTGTGAATTTCATGTTGTTATGTGTTACTCCTATGAATTCTCATCTTCTAAATTTTATTGGTGCTGAGAACTAGTATTTTACTTTAGTCAGAGACTCAGGGCTTCACATTAGTTGATCTTGATTACTGAATTGGTAAATAATAAGAAGTGATGAGGAAACATAGGCCTGTATTGACTTATAGATATGATTGCAACTAATTAAAAAGGTCGATAAAGTGACTAACAATATAGATGCAGATGAAAGGGAAAAAATTTAAAAAGGTCGTTGATGCTACTCTGATACTTGATTATGAAAAGCAACGATTCGATAAGTTGAAGATCAATGCGCAGTGGATGGAAGCTCAAGGTCTAGGAGACCTTGCCCACAAAATATTGCTGCAAAAAACAAATGCTTTACAGGGAAGTCTTGTTGAAGAAGTGGTTGCCTTTGATGATTCAGATGATGAATTTGATCCTGAGGATGAGCTTGATCCCGAGGATGATGTAGCTTTAATGGCCCCCAAAACTAATGTTGTAAGTTCGTTTATTTTAGTGTTGACATTTTGATTTGTCTTCTGTCATTTTGATCTCCATTTGGTAATTATTTGATGTGGATTTTACTGGGGTGGGGGTGTGCACGGGTCTGTGCAGGGAGGTGCGGGCCGTGTAGGGGTCTATGCAGGGAGATGGGGTCTGTGCAAGGGTGTAGGGGTTCGGGAGGTTAGATTATGTTTAATTAGTGAGTGTGGCTATCTATAGGTGCATATGTTAGTTAGACTTCATGCGGACATATATTATGCAGACATCTCCGCAACTCTATATTGTGAAGACTTTATGCTTTGCAACAAACTTTGAGTAAATCACGTATCATGGGTCTAGAGTGAAGGTCATTCATATCCGAGGTTATGTTGAGAATGGAAGTGGATAGATATGGTTCTATGTGTCGAATTGCCAATTAACCTACTAAAAGAGCTCAGATCAACATGTCAGATAATATTTTGTTGTTAGTTAACTTGAGAATGGAAGTGGATAGAGATATAATCTATCACTATCTTCGAGGAGTAACATAAACCTAATTCAGCATGACTGTAGAAGACATTATAACAAGACAGAAGCCAAGTTACAATCTGAATTCAGAATAAACACACATAGATGATAGGATTTAGTCGTATCACCTATTCAAAGATACACCTACAGTCCTCTAACTAAGGTAGTCAGTGGAAGCAGGGTCGAATCCGCAGGGAGACAGAGTTTCTGTATTAATATTAAATTAACTAACTACTTCAGATGAAAATAGGGAGAATTAATTAAACTAATGAGTAAGCTAAGGAAGACAAACTAAATCGAGGATTTAACTATGGAATAAAAGCCTAGGGTATTAGGTCGGTCCACCATGCTTATACCAATCAAACAAGGTCAACTACTATCAAAACCTAGGTCAAGAGTCGAGGGATTAGAGCATGTGTTGAGCTATGGTTAAGACTCAACGCTCATAGTTCAACATACGCCGCATGTTCACTAACGTAATCAGAACTACTGATGTGTCCTAGGCCTCTAGTCGTAAGACGGATCTGTGCGAACAACTATTAACCACAAGCAATCAATGAAATTGGCCACTAACATTAATCACTAATTAAGAACAAACCACAACACAATCACTCTAATCAAGCCCTGGTAATCAATAGAAGTCTAAATAACAATCATGGTATAAACATGGCTTCCCTATCTAACACCCTAGAAAGAGAACTACTTAGACATGATTGAATTGACAATAACAAATCTAATTGAAAACCCTAAGAATTGCATCATGAACTAATTGATTAATAAGCAATTAAACTAAAGCAATTGAGAGATAAGAATAAAGCAATAAGAAAGATGATTACCAAATTGACGGAAAGCGGGAACTTTAATTGAATTGAAATAGTATTCGAATCTCTTCTACAATGAAAAACTATGAAAAACTAGGCTAGGAGCTCTCTAAATGTTCAAAAGAATAAAAGATACAAATAAAAGTAACCTAATAAGTATTTATAGTCTCTAAGAAAACAATAAGATAGAGTGGGGAAATAACGAAAAATCGCGTCCCCGTGTCTTCCACCCGATCGGGCGGCACACCCGATCGGGCGGCCGCCCGATCGGGTCTGGGAACAAATTTCCAGCAGAGCAATATTGGCTTCCCCCGATGAGATCGGGCAGCTTCCACCCGATCGGGGCCGCAACCCTAGCACCCGATCGGGCAAGTCCACCCGATGCCATCGGGTGGAAGTCTTCTCAAGCTCTCAGAATTTCAGCAAATCTGGCTAAGTATAGGTCCGCCCGACGGGATCGGCCAAGTCCACCCGATCGGGCGGAAAACCTGAACTTTTGGCCTATTTTACTAGTACCCGATCGGGCAATGGTTGGCCGCCCGATCGGGCGAGCCTTCTTTCTTCCTTGCTTCTACTTGGCTTCAGACGCCAAGTCATTTGCACATTTCTTCTTCACAACGGGGTCTGAATACCATCTCGAGACCGCCAAGGTGCCTCATAACCTTCCGCTACAGCGTGGTGCTCAAAACATTAAGTAAATAGGGAGTTTTTCCCTAAAAACCTGCAAAATGATATGGAACACACAAACCACAACTATATCGAAATGGTTAGCATAAATAGCTCCTAAGAGCGTCAATATCGCACAATTTAGCTTGTAAAGAAAGGGAAAAACTCTATAAGAAATCAATATATCAATAGACAATTTGCCATAAATATCATATGTTAATGTCTGGCTCCGTAACATACGACAAAGAATTTAGTATAAACAAAACCTACAGGTTGTTGTTGAAAAATATCATCACTTTAAGCTAGTGACTTCAGAAGTTCTGGTCTCCAGATACAATGATAGAGAAAAATGCATTAAACACATGATTCACATTCTTCGACCTTCCAGTGACCTACACAGCTTCATACTTTCAAATCACATGTTTTTTACCGCTCTACAGAGAAGTGTCTATTCTTTTGCTACTGCTCTGCATCTCAATTACATTTTAAACCAGAGTGACAAACTAACCCCCTACTGCTGTGCAACTGCTACTGCTCTGTATCTTCGAAGTGATTTGCAGGGGTCAATGCTACTACTGCTATGTATTTTTTTTACTACTAAGGTGGCGCTCCGTATTTTACTACCGTTGTGCTACTACTGCTGTGTTACAACTCTGTAACGTCGAAGTGATTTGCGGCACAAACTGACCCCTGCTGTTGTGCTACAACTGCTATGTATTACTTTTCTTTCTATCAAATTTGTTTATTTTTTTTACTTGCAGGGCACTAATACGACTCCTCAAAATAGCGAGGAGTTGAGGAGTCCGCAGCGTGATTCTCTAGCATTCACAACTACAACAAAGGTCGTTTCCTCTTGATTTAGTTTACTTTGATTTTTTTTCTTTCCAGCTCGTACATCCCAAGTCACAGTTCCATCCTCAGATGACTTCAATTTATCTTTAATCTTTTTACATGCAGGGGGTTGTGCATGTTGTTTCCTCTGGTGCTTCATCTACGAAACCCGGAAGCAAACAAGGGCGAGGATTCTCAAGGGGGGTTAAAGCCGGGGGACAACCTAAGTTTTTGGAGTTCGATTCATTTGACAACTATATTGGAAAATGGAGCATGAATATGGTAAGCAAATCGGTGCGTGCGCTATGAGAACATATATTAACATTGAGAGTTATTGTCAGTTGGATGAAGTAAAATAGAACAAGAATTGGGAAGAGGCAAAGGTTATTTTGTTTGTCCTAATTGACTTGATTTACATCGTTGCTACCGTATTAGTTGTTTCATTTTTTTGCAGAGGCTTTTCAACATTGACGATCCAAATGGAATTAGGGAAAAGAAGTTTCATGAACTAGCCAGTGCTTGGTTTAGAGACTTTAAGTCCAAGCTCAAGCAACGTTGTTAAAAGAAAAAGGATGATGTTGCTGATGATTCACATGCACATGAGACATCTGATGCTGCTGATGCACATGCACATGAGACATCCGAAGCTAAAGAAATCGATGGAGGACCATGGTAGAGTAAAACGGTTAAGAAAGATAGAGTTAAGAAAGAAGTAGATCCTTGGGTGGCTTACGAAGGACTAATTACTGAGGATCAATGGAAGACATTTGCAGCAACATATGAGACCCCTGCATTTCAGGTGTGATACTACACTATCAATGTGAAGCCATTTGAATAGGTTTACTCTTATTATTACATGTGATTTTAATTATTCATAAGATATATATAATTTATGCGATTTTTTTTTGTTTTAAAGGCTAAAAGCCAAATAGGAATTGCAAGCGCAAAACAAAACAAGCACCCACATCATTTGGGTCAAAATTATTACACCAGAGCTGAAAAGTAGTGGATCAGAACTGGAAGACTTCCCCCTCCACCTCCAAGCGTCGCTTGAGTCTTCTAGTTCGCATGTAAGTTCTATTCCACATAGAAGGTTGGTTCGACCCATAGCATGGAAGCTTGCGCATGAGACAAAACTTGCAAATGGATCTTGGGGTATTGATCCAAAACACACAAAGACATATAGTTCAGAAAATTGTAAGTCAAAAATTATAAAAGTGAATTCAATGTTTTAGACTTTCAAACAAAAGTTATGTTCTCGTATTATTGTTGTGTACATTCCCCGCTTCAATTAGTTGTTGTAATTAGTGCTTAAATTTTGACTTGGCTATCATGTATGAATCTATTGCAAAGATTAAACTTAATGCTTGATTCACGGATCCTCCTATTATTGTAAAGACTAAACTTGATGCTTAGAATGATATTTACTATCTCATGAAGTGAAACATATTTATGCTTAATTCATTGGTGAAAAGGACAAAATCTAAAAATTGAGGCCAAAGCAAAGGGAGAAGGCACCTACATTGAGGAGCATGGACTAGATGCCTTGTCCAAGGCTATAGGCAAGCGAGACCACAGGGGGCGTGTGAAGGCAATTGGTGGACTAAATTTTGGAATAAAACAAGTGTTCTGAAAAGCAAAGCGTAGAATGAAGAACAAGGAGGTTCATAGTGTTCTATCACAAGACGACTTTGCTCAGAAGCTCCTCGAAATCAAGGCAAATTTCGATAAGAAACTTGAACAAGAAGTGGCTGCTAAGGTGGAAGAAGTGGTGAGGAATCTTATCGACGGTGATACTATTAGATTAGGTGGTAGTGAGCAGCATCCTACCGCGCCCAACCCGATATCCATGCCAAAATTACACGATATTCCACCTATTCCACTTGTACCTATCGTAGTGAATATTTCATGTAGTACTATCTAATGATTGTTTTTTTGGTGATTACGTAGGGCATATCAAATCTATAAGGTCAATTTTGGTAAGCATCCTAAGACAAGAGAAAGGGACCTTCGTTGTGTTCCAATTCAGGTAATTAAATGTTTTCACTTTATCATTATTATAATAATAATTAACTACTACGTATTATATCATTTCAAAGGCTTTTGTACATAAATATTTACGTATCATTATTACTTTTTTGTGCTTCATTTTTGTAATTGATTGAACTTAGTGTCCTTAACAAAACGGTGGATTGAAATATGAGTATTACGGCATGAAGTACATGTTGGAGATAGTTACCTTGTACAGTGATTGCAAGTGCTTGAAAGAGGTTAGTATTTTGAGAAAATTGAACATATACAAATTGTAGGCCTATTGTTGGATTTCGCTCAATTTTGTTTTTGAAATAGTCTTAGATTTGGGATTTGGATTGCATTGTAGCATGTGAGCTTTTAGCTTAGCTGTATGGATATGTTGGGAATAATGTAGCTTAGATGTATGGAGATGCTGGTAATTGCATTGTTGAAACAGGTTTATAAATCGGACGCGAGTCCTAAATTAAATTTTAGGCAGTCCATAGTTTAAACGTAACTCTACCGAATTTTCTGTAGAATTTTAGTAATATATGATTGTATTTAGTGTTTTACGTTCATGCCCAATTATTTGCTTACTTTTATTGTATCTTACAAACATATATTGCATTTTTCAGGAATATTTTGGAACCCTCGATCCGTATACGAATGAAGAAATTAATGTGGTTCGAGTGCAATGGGCTGTTTTTTAGAACTAGGTATTTATCGTCTTAGTTTAGTTATTTAAGGATGTTAGTCATTAGCTAGTTGGTTGAACTGTATTTCACTTATGTACAGTATATCTAATGAATACTAGTTGGTAATGAAGTAATATAACTTGAGAATATTGTAAGTCGGCCTTTGAATCTATGTTGAAGTAATATATCTTAGTTATTAGCTTAAATTAGTACATATGAAGGTTGAAGGGCTGACAATGGTGAGGTGAAGGGTTAGCACTGGCAATGAAGGTTTGGTAGTGAGGGGCTGGTGTGTGCTTGGCTGCCTTGTTTGAAGAGTTGGCTGCAGGAAGCCCGTAGGCATTTTTGTTAAAAAAAATGAAACACTTAGCTGCGGGCCTGAGCTTACAGCCCGCAGCAAAGTTTAATGACAATGTTTATGAGCATCAGACTTTGTTGCGGGCTATACCCTAATGCCCACAGCTACAAACACTTATTGCTGCGGACTTTAGATTAAGGACCGCCGCAACTACTTAACAATAGCTACAAACATGTACGCAACTAATGTTTTTTAAAATTAGATGCGCCTTCAATAGCTACGTTTCGAAATACGCAACTACAAGCCATTTTAGGCCCACAGCTATTTCTATTTTTTCCACTAGTGTTCACACGGATGGTGAAAGTAAAGCAATTTTGTGGAGGGTCGAATGAGAATCCACTTGATCATCTTGATCGGTTTTTGGAGATTTGTGTTATGATAACAACAAATGATGTCTCTCCAGACTATATCAAGATGCATCTTTTCCAGTCTTCTCTTTCTGGAAAGGCAATGTCTTGAATCAAGAGCTTGCCTACTTACTCCCTCACTACTTGGGAGCAAGTCACATTGGCTTTTCTGAAGAAGTATTTCCCAGAGTCGAAGATCTCAGATATTAGGAGGAAGATCTCCTCGTTTGAGCAAGAATGTGATGAGACACTTGCGGAGGCTTGGGAACTGTTTACGGAGTTGATTCATTCGTGCCCTCACCATAAGTTCAATAAAAATCTACTCATGAGGTTCTTCTATGATGGTCTTGACCCTATATCATGCGCAAACCTTAATGCTGGAGCGGGAGGTCAACTTTCTAAGATCCCACAAGACCAACTTGAGTCCACCATAGAAGAAGTGATAAAGAACTACTCATGGGGTGGAAGAAGGAGAGATGCTCAACCTAAGAAGGGTGGCAAGTTTGAGTTGGACCCAATGGATCAAATTCAAGAAAAGATTGATCAACTTGACAAGAAGCTCTCTAAGATCACCCTTGCATCATCAAGTCCCTCACAAGTGAATGCTTTCTCTTGTGACATATGTGGTGGTACAAACCACGATACCTATTATTGTGGAGGATCTCAGTCGGAGCATGTCGCGGTAATGAATTCTAGAGCAGAGAGTTTTCAAGGTAACCAAGGGTATCGAAGCAATCAACAAGGAAGTTGGAAACAACCTTAATAAGGTTACAACCAACCTCAAGGTTATAATCAAGGCTTCAACCAACCTCAATAAGGTTGGAATCCACCTCAACAAAGCTATAATCAAGCTCACCAAGGTTACAATCAAAGTTACAATCAAGGTGGACCCTCATCTCAGAGTTCCAATGTCTATTTAGGTCCTCACCAACGATCTAAATTTCAAAAATTCCCTCTAAACCCACCATTTCCTAAAACAAACCCAAACCTACCCCATCCTCAGATCCTACCTCCAAAATTCTCCAACAATTCCAAACCATCCCCCAAACCCTTGCTCTTCAAAGCCAAGCTCTTCAAAGCCACGACCAAAGATTCCAAGAGTTACAAGCTTACACCAAAATGCTTGAAACCCAATTGGCTCAAGTGGCCAAGAAAAACCCCTCTAACGCCACAAATTAACTTCAAAGCCAACCCATTCCTAACCCCAACCTACATCAAGTCAAAGATATCCATTTGAGGTGGGGGTTAAACTATGAGGGCCCCAAGATGCCCAATGAGAGCGAAGGAAGTGAGATTGAGGTGGTTGAGAATGACACTCAAGAGGAGGAAATCGAGAGAGAGGTTGACGTTGAAAGAAAAGGAGAGGATAAGGAGATGAAGGAGACTCATGAGCAAGTTGGTGACAAAGCTCCATTGCCAAAACCTCCTCCACCAAAGACCTACGTGCCGCCGGTTCCATACCCTCATAGGTTGGTGGAGAGAAAACTGAGCGACAAATTCATAAAGTTCCTCCAAGTTATGAAAGGCCTTCAAATAAACATTCCATTCCTTGAGGCCATGTCTCAAATTTTGGCCTATTCCAAGTTCTTGAAGGAGATCGTCTCCAACAAATGGAAGGTTGAAGACGAGGTTATCAAATTGCCATACCAAGTAAGTGCTCTAGTGCAACGAGATATGCCCAAGAAGCAAAGAGACCACGGAAGCTTCACTTTGCCGGTGAAGATAGGTAACCTCAAGCCTAAGGGTGCATTGGCCGATTCGGGTGCGAGTGTGAGTTTGATGCCTCTATCAATAGCTAAGCGCCTAAATTTCCCTCTTGTTCCTACGAGGAAGACTATTCAATTGGCAGATCGATCTTTGAGAGCGTCGCATGGTGAGTCGGAGGATGTTCCAATACAAGTTGGGCATGTCTTGGTATCATGTGACTTTGTGAGGATGGGTATAGAGGAAGATGTGGAGGCTCCTCTCATTCTTAGAACAGAAGCTCTTAAGACATTGGGTGCCATAATAAATTGCAGAAATGATACAATCACGATTGAGGTAGCCAATGAGAAGGTTGTGTTTGAGTTCTCTCAAACATTAAAGAGACCCATGATAGAGAGAGTTTGTTGGGTAGGTCATATGGAGAGTGAAATGGAAGGTTTGGAGAGAGAAGTGAACACTAATGATGATCCCTATGCTTCTATCACTGAAGCACCGAGTTTGAACATTGATGAGGTGAAGAAAATCTCTATGGTTGTCGATAAAACTATCGTCGATGAGGCACATGAGGCAGAGTTAAAGGTCCTTGCTGCTTCCATTGATAAAGAGGAGAGTTCTAAGCCTCCTCCTAAGGTAGAGTTAAAACCCCTCCCCCCCTCTCTTAAGTATGTTTTCCTTGATGATGCATGTACTTATCCTGTTATTGTCAACTCGGCTCTTGATGACATCTCTACACCAGAATTGATTAAGATATTGCAAGAATATAAAGCTGTTATTTTCCCCTCCCTTGCTATTGTTATCATTAGAATTTTCACAGCGAGGACACTGTGTGGTTTAGCTTGGGAGAGGATCTATATACTAGTTGCATATAGTTTGCATATTAGAATTTAGTGTCATGTTTAGGGTGCATGTAGATCTGGTTTGCCTTGCATTAAACAAATTCATGCATGCATATAGATTGCATTTAGGTTAGAACTCTGCCATTGGTACGGATGTGTTCTTCTTGATGACCTGAAAACTGAAAAAGGAAATGTTTTGATAGTCTCTAGTAGGCCAAGGAATCGATAGGTTGTGGTATGATTGGTCTCCCTTCTTGTGCGGCTCGACCGATGTTGGTAGCTATACCCTTTATGGGAGCATGTTTGTATAGCCTTATACACTGACATCTTTTCAGTCTTATCTGCTTGTTTTGTGATGCTCTTCGTTGACGAATGTTCTCTAGAACTTGCATTGATTCTCTTTGAAATTGCATTGACTGGTTTGATTCTTGAATATGATTCAGGCGTTCGTTATCTATTTGAACTACATTGCCAAATGCCACCCATATTATCTTATCTCCTTTATCACCCTCGTGAGCCTAAGCCTGTTTTCTTGTTTAACCATATCTTTAGCCTACTATAGATTTCCTAACCTAGGGGATTGTGAAGCTAGATTGGTGAGTGGTATGTCTTGTGATTCAGTGCTCTGATAGTGATTTGAGTTGGTTGTATGATATGCGTTTTGGTTAGAACTCACGTTGTGTGTTGCGTTCGCCTCCTCCCCACTTCTTGTTGATCTCCTATCTCTCTTACTTATTAGTTATAAAAAAAAAGAAAAGAGAAAAACAAAGAAATAAACATTAGAAAAGAGAAAGAATGGGAACATCATACATCCCATCAAAAACAATTGTGGTTTCGTTCTTAGTACTTAATAAAGAAATATTAGGAGATGATAGAGGAGGTAATATTGGTTAGTTGAGTGGTTGTAACAAAGTTAGATGGTTTCGGGGTAGCGTTTGTTTAGATGGTGTTGAATTAGGAAGCTTCACTTTCCCCTAATGCACCAAATTCCCAAATGTCTCTACACCCTTACCTTTAGCCTTCATTACAACCTTGATAAAGTCCTCATGATTCTTGAAAATAACTAATGTCTCACGCGATGGAGAGTGAGAATATATGCAAGCCTATGGTAGTATTTAGTCAACGGAATTGAGCCTTGAGCGATCATTATAACCATATAAACACACGAGAGACTTTGAGCACGACCAAAGTGAGAGCTACCATCCATATGACTGAGCTAAGCTTGGGGGAGAACTTGTGGTAAGATTGGTTTCTTTTTCTTGTGCTATAAACTTCGAGACTTGATAGGGTTTTGCATTTATTGATGAAAATGTTTGAAAGGTCTTATTCTCTATCTTGACATGCGTATTATTGTGAGGATTCCTTGAACTCTTGCCCTTGTATTTGATTTGCATTGGTTGAGGACAAGCAATTGGACTAGCTTGAGGGAGTTTGATAAGCACTTTATTATGCTGAATTGTAGGTCATTTTTAGTGTCCTTGCATGTAGTTTAGAGCATTTAAGCCTAGCATTGCATGGTTTTTGTCACCTTTGAGTGATATTGTCGCTTCATTATCTGTTTAGTTATTTTTGGATGTTTTCCAGGCTAACTAGCATGTTTTTGAAGTCATTATATCATTGGAAGACTAGTTTTGGACTATTGAACTTCAAATGGACATAACTTTTGATCCATAAATCGGATTAAGGTAGTTCCGATTGGAGGTGTTAGCTTGTTTCCATAGCTTTCCAACGACTGGTGATAAACCCAATTCCGATAAGAAACGAGAGATATATGATCGTTTGAAGTTGGACTATCCGTTGACCAAAAGTCAACACGCCCATGTTGACTTCAACACGCCTTATTGCGCTTTTTCCACAAAGACAGTCCTGCTGCTGCTTGCCTACTGATTTGAGAAATTCAAGCCAACACACATGTGTCAATTTTGACACGCCCGTTTGCTAAATTTCATGAAAACAATAGATAATTTCTGAAGACGTTGATTTCAGAGAATCAGGTCTACACGCCCGTGTCGTTTTGGACACGCCCGTGTAGACCTGTAGTTCGGCTTTTTCCCGATTTTCCGTCTTTATTTTTGGAATATTATAATTAGGTTTTGCATTTTTGTTTTGTATGAACTTGACTCTTAGACTCTAATTACTTAGTTTTATTCTCTCTAAACTCTCAAAAACAGATATCTCTTACATTGGTACATTCATCGAAGATTCAATTGCTCAATTAATCCAAGTATATTTTTTTTAATCTCTTCTTTCTATTTTCATTGCTTTGTTAATCATGTTTAATTTTATTAATCTCTCTTGCTTTGAATCCATGATTAGTGAGTAGTTCATTATCTAGGGTTTGGGCGAAAGTATGAATTAAGGGGTTAATTATGATGTTCGTGTAATTGAGTTTTCTACTGATTGTTATGCATTGATCTTGGTGTTTTGACACCCTAGGGTAGATCTTGATCACGTTATGCTAGGCCTTTTAGATTTCAATTCCTCTTAATCGATTATTGAATTATTTTTCATTCCCTTGAATTAACTTAATTTCTAGACCAAGAGATTGGGTAGAAATTAAGAGGATCCTTGTATTAGGGGTTTTCCATGCTTATTGAATCCATTAATCAATTGACTAGAGACCATTCGAGAGAGGTCTAATTGATTACTCTTGAGGGCCATTCGAGAGAGGACGCGAGTATTTTAGAGGAGAACTTAACTTTGTACACTTGATATCACGTATCTATATAGAGTTTTCTCCCTTGTTTACGAGCTAAATTGTGCGTCATTTGAGCTCTTCGGAGCTATTTTATGTTAACTATTGTATATAGTTGTGGTTTTGTGTTTTAGTGTTGAATTGCAGGTTTTAGGGAGTTTTCTCCTTATTTCTGAGCTATTTGGAAGCAACCACAGCTTTACGAGATGTTACGAGGCACATAGGACGACTCACGAGCTTTATGGGTAGTTTAGGAAGTCCCAAGACCTCTAAACGCGAAAAATTGAGAGCCACGAAGTCAAAAGGAGCTTCCCGTACTCTGATCGGGCAAAAAATGACCCGATCGGGCGAAGAATTATTGATCGGGTGGTAAAGTTTCGCACCCGATCGGGCGGACATCACCCGACCCCGTCGGGTGGAAAGACGAAGAAAATATGGTTGGCATTTTTTAAGCCGAACCCAATCGGGCAAACAAGGCCCAATCGGGTGGGTGATCGGGCGGACTCAAAATTTAATGGAATGCTGCTGCTTGCGTGCCAGCGTGAAACAAGAATAATTTTGGCCCCTTTTTCCCAGGCCCGTTCGGGCAATGTCAGCCTACCCGATCGGGTGGAGGTCCAAGACCGTCCAAATGCTTGTTGCTGCTCAATTATTTGATGCTACCTTAAAAGAGACAAATCTTAGCCCACTAATTTGAGTGTGTCGGCCAACTATATGATAGGAGTCCAATTGCAGCTGCTGCGTGATTTGAGAAGCAAAGAAGAGCTGGCCTGATCGGGCAAGTGCTGCCCGATCCAATCGGGTGGCCCAGATTTTGTTCCATTCAACTTGTTGCTGCGTGGAAATCAAGGAGGATAAGTCGGGCTGAATTTTTGTGTGGACCCGATCGGGTGGCCCTTTGCCCGATCGGGTCCCGCATTCGTTGACGCGGATATTTTATCTTTATTTCCGTTTTTTATTAGACTTTTTGGGGTATTATAAATACCTGTTCCTCATATTTTTAGAGACATATTTTATTCTGTTTTATTTCCAATAGTTCTTAGCTTAGTTTTAGAGAGTTTTATTTCGATTAAACACTTTAGACTAGATTAAAGCTAATTGAACCTCGTATTTGATTTCAATAGAAGTTATTGCTTTCCGTCAATTGGTATTCTTCTATACTTTAATCTCTTTAATTATTTTGATTGCTTAGTTTAATTATTCAATTTATTCATGATGTTGAAATTAGGGTTTCTTATTAGAATTGTTATTGTTGATTTAATTATGTCCGAGTAGTTTAATTTCTAGGGATTTGGTAAGGGAAGCCATGTTTAACCTTGATTAATTGAATTGCTATTAGTTTCTAGGGCTTGATGAATTCGATTATGGTGTGATTTGTTCTTATTGAGTAATTAATGTTATTGCGCAGTTTCTTTGATTACTTGAGGTTAATAATTATTTGCACAAATTCGTATTACTTTTAGAGGCATAGTACACATCAGTAATTCTGATTATGTTTGTGAACATGCTTCATATGTTGAATTATGGGCGTTGAGACTTAACCATAGCTTGACATATGCTCTAATCTATCGATTCTTGACCTAGGTTCTGATAGTTGTTTGATCCTTTGATTGGTATAAGCATGGTAGACCGAACTAATTCCCTAGACCTTTAATTCATAGTTTAATTCCCATCTTGATATTGCTTTATTTAGTCTAAATAGTAGTTCAGCTGATTTCTGTCTGATTTTGTCTGAATTAGCTGTTTGGCTGAATACTAACTTAGAAACTCTGTCTCTCTGTGGATTCGACCCTATTTCCCTTGACTACTGTTGTTAGAGGGATTAAGATTTATCTTTGACTAGGTGATACGACTTTAGCCTGTCAACACTACAACAAAGTTAACCATAAGTTACAACAAAAAAGTGTTACATATAGTATAAAAAATGTTACATATGCTAATAAGTAACACTTTTGTAATTCTATAGTAACACTTGTACAAGTGTTACTTAGTATCCACTTACCACAATGGTAATAATAATAATAATAATAATAATAATAATAATAATAATAATAATAATAATAATAATTATTATTATTATTATTATTTTTATGTATTATTATTATTATTATAAAACAACTACAACAACAAAAACATTGACAATAATATATTCGAAAAACTGCGACAATATTGATAAATAAATTGTATAATTATTTTAGTAAGTTATATGCCTAAGCATATTAGCTAATATCAATCTAAATTTAAAGTCTGCGCTAAAATGAGGAACAACACATTTGATACAAACCATAACTATCTAATTCAAAAACAATCAAAACTATCTGATGCTCTTTGGATTTCATCAACATCACTTTCATCTCCTACACACTGATCTATTCTATCACTAGTCTCAACAGCAGAATTATCACCACTGTGCCTTGACGAACTCTCAGGTGAGCCCTGTTCATTTTCCAACTCTTTTGGATTAGAAGGAGTAGGAGAAAACACAATAATATTTTCTGACACTTGGTGTTTGTCAGACAATATACTATATCCATGATTACTTTGCAATATATATGGGTTCCTCGTTAATTCACAGAGAGACAACATAGAAGAACTCAATGTCCGTGGCTTGAATTGGAAATATCCAACTGTATGATCATCATTAGCTGATTTATCATGATGACTTGAAGCATCTAGAAGCTCATCAGGATCATCATCGGATACGACTAATACCCTATACGGGAGGACAATTATTGATCCGCAATGCTCTTTGCTAGATACTATCATATGACCACCCATCAGCTCAACCTGTGAAAGCAAACAGATTTACAAATTTATTGATGATCCACATTTTATGGGCATCTGAAAATTGTCAGAAATGATACCAAGAGCATGACTGTAAGTTTATGGGGCTTCCACGAAATTTTGTAAGATTTTGAGATTTGATTTGATTGGCTAATCAATGGTTTGAAGATAAAAGTAATTACGAAAGCGTAAAGTAAAATAAGATTTTTACCAATTGCTTGCATATGGCTAGGCCTAGTCCAGTTCCACCATACTTTTGAGCATGATCTGCACTAGATTGGATATATTTTTTGAATAATGTGGGCAAGGCATGCTCTGTCAAACACAAGATCAATTGCACCAAAATTATTAAAATCTAGTTGACATACACTGTATAATTAAAGAAGAGGTATGTATACGAAGCTAAAATAAGAAATAATAAGCATAAATAAGAATGACGGATGTGTGTTTTTTTCATGGATGTTGAAATATATATAATGCTGTTGGAAATAAAGAATAAGTAACTAAAGAAGTTGAACGGCTAACCTGGTATTCATATGCCCATATCATACACATCATAGTGTATCCACACTGTTGTGGGAGATATCACTATATGCCTGTGTCTTTTTTCAGCAGTGGTTCTCCCGCCTTGATTTGCGCTCTAGGCTCATCCAAATTCTCATATGTTTTATTAATAAAGTTGAAAACTTTATTATTCGAATTATTAAAAATCTGATTTTTGTTTATTGTCAATATAAAGTATAATTTCAGATTTATTATCTATGGTTTAAAGTGAGTTTTAAGTATTAAAGTAATGATTTTTGAGGTTTTAAAGCCTAGCTTTATGAGTATTATATTAAAGGTTGTTAAAGGTTGGAACTTTAACGTTTTTAAAGTATTTTAAAACAAGTTTTGAAACGTTTTAAAATAGATTATATTGTTGTGAATTAATTAGTATATTAATTCATTGTTGAATTATTATTTTGGTAGGCGGAGAATTTATTTAGGCGACTTCTAGAATTCTAAAGTGGCCTCTCACTTTGTCTACACAATGTACGTACATGTCCGTATGTGTTAGACTAGTATCATGTCCTAAGGATTAGGATTATTTATAGTATCATGTATAGGGAATCCTTTTATGGTTCATACGTGGCTATTGAATTGCAATTACGTGTTGTTGAGCATGTTAATTGCCTTTAGGTTTTATTACATGATTGAATGGATGTTTGATTCAAGCATGTTTGGGAAGGAAAGTTATTTATTAATTCACATGAGGGAGTTATATTATTTTATTATTGGATTATGGATTTTGGTATTTTTTTCCCTTATTGGATATTTTATTACTTTTCAAAGGCCGAGGACTTTGTGAGTAAGTTGGATTATTATTGGATATTATTATTTTTTTACTTTGCAAAGACCGAGGGCCTTGTAAGGTATGTATATTTATTGTCATTGGACATTCGATGGTTGATTCAAGTCAACAAATAAATTTGGAGGATTAATTCTTGGTCAATTGGAAATGTTTGATCACTTATTTAATCCTAAGATAAAAGAGGAATATTTGTTGTATCCATGTGATGTGTTTGTAACATCCCGACAATTCTCTCTTTATAAAACATATATTTTTCCAACTAAAATAGCGAGTCATCAAGGCATTATCGCCCGTGTGAAAACGTATCGGCTTACTCGGAGTATTGTAGCGGAAAACATTAAAATAATTTATTAAGTACTTCAATAATATAATTGTCAAACTTTAAAATTCAAAACTCGAAAGTAATTCAAACCAAAACAAAACATTTAAATAAATAATCCATAAACAACTTAATTAAAGTTAATGTAAAAGCAGGAGACAGAAGATAATAAAATGATCTCCCAACAACGCTCCCAAGTCCTAAATGAATACTGAGATGATGCATCATGCTTTCAAATCTGTAGGCAAATACTCAATTGAATACTGCTCGCCAATAAAGTGTCATCACAGGATCAATAGGCACAACCATGATCGACACACAGAAAAGCACGTAATCAGCAAGGCTGAGTACATACATAAGTAAAATAAAACACGAAGCTAACATGATGCTAATGAACAACCAAACATGAATAATAAATTATTATCAAATCACAACTCTTAAAATAAGACTTGACTACAAGACTCACAACATAGTAAATATTTAATAAATTGAATAGACAATGAATCGAGTTGTCCAAACCAAAAACCAGTCTTCATAAATGAAAGACCGAGTTACGGGCGCGACTTTCTAACCCCTTGACCAACGATATCAAGAAACCTTTAAAAATAAAAATAGGGTATAGTGATCAATCTGACCCCAAGAAAAGCCATGGGCTACCACCATGTACTCCAACTCATACTAGTCCAGAACTTCAGACGTGCACTAGTCTAAAGCTATTGCTATTCGCTTTCACTTTAAGTATTAATAAGTTATTCGATGATGGACTCTAAATAGACAACCAACACATAACATGGATAAAAAAAATATTCCTCTTTTATCTTAGAATTAAAATAAGTGATTAAACAATTCCAATTGACCAAGAATTAATCCTCCAAATTTATTTGTTGACTTAAATCAACAATCAAAAGTCCAATAAATATACATACCCTACAAAGCCCTCGGTCTTTGCAAAGTAGTAAAATAACCATATCCAATACTAGTCCAACTTACTCATAAAGTCCCCGGCCTTTGAGAGTAATAAAATATCCAGTAACGGAAACAATACCAAAATCCATAATCCAATAATAAAATAATATTAATCCATATCACAAGATGGATTAAAATATAAGCATTCCCATAATAACATGCTTGAATCAAACATCCATTCAATCATGAAATAAATCATAAAATCAATTAACATGTTCAAGAACACGTAAATTCCAATTCAATAGCCACGTATAAATCATAAAAGGGTTCCCTATACATGATACTATGAATAATACTAATCCTTAGGACATGATACTAATCGAACACATAAGGACATGTACGTACCTTGTGTAGACAAAGTGAGAGGCCACTTTAGAAATCTAGAAGTCGCCTAAAGTAAATTCTCCGCCTATCAAAATTATAATACAACAATGAATTAAGATACTAATTAATTCACAGCAATATAACTTACTTTAAAACGTCTCAAAAACTCATTTTAAAATACTTTAAATATATTAAAGTTCCAACCTTTAACGGCCTTTAATATAATACTCATAAATTTATACTTTAAAACCTCAAAAACCATTAATTTAATAATTAAAACTCACTTTAAACCAATAATAATAAATCTGAAATTATAATTTATATTTATAATAAATAAAAATCAGATTTTTAATAATCGAATAATTAAGGTTTCAACTTTATTATAAAAACATATAAAAATCATAAAAACTATAACTTTAACATTAAACTATAATTTAAACATTAAAGTGGAGGATAGGGTTAAGAAATAACCGAAGAAAACCTACGAAAACCGAAAAACAAAGAGAGACACGTGCACGTGTGGTGGCGCGTGTGGTGATGCGGCGGCTGGGCGGCGCGTGTGGGGACGCGCTGCTTGGCAGCTGCTCGCGTGAGCCGAAGGAGAAAAAGGCGGGGGTGGCTTGCGTGTGTGGTGATCGGCGGAGCGAAGGAGAGGTGGCGGTGTGTGTGTGGTCGACGCCGGAAAAACGGGAGGAGAGGGAGTGGGCGGACGAGTGAGGAGAGTGAGGGAGAGAAAAACAAAAGTGTTCAATTAAGGGTTTGGGGTGTATTTATAGGTTTTGCGTTAAACCTAAGGTGAAGAGGTTTAGGCTTTAGGTTTGGGCTTAGGTTGATCATGAACATAATTAAATTGGCTGGGCTCCTCAACCCAACATTTAAAAATCATTTTAAACACGACCCAAAACCTTTAAATAAAATATTCAATACTTAAATCCAACTCAATAGATATTAATGATTATTTAAACGTTTAAATAAACATTTGACTTTTAAAATAGTCAATACTTAAATAATTAAATAAAATAAGTATGAAAATGATTATAAATATACTTTAAATATATTTATAAAATTCATATATTACGGGGGATTATAGTGTTGGTTGTCTGTTTAGAGTCCAAAATTGAATAACATACTAATACTTAAAGTGGAAGTGAATAGCAATAGCTTTAGACTTGTGCACGTCTGAAATCCTGGACTAGTATGAGTTAGAGCAAATGCTACAAGTCATCAAAAATCAGACAAGTACGAAGTCAAAGTCAAGATCAATCCACTAAAGAGGAACTAACATAAAAACATACTGGATAATCATATGAATCCAATAGGCTACAAAGAGGCCTCACAGTCTAACAAATTTAGGCATGCAGCACAAAGTAGTGTATAATAATCAAAATTCGCTCGAAATCATAGCAATTAAACATCAAATCATAGCCTCAATATCACAAATGCCCAGCTATCCAGAAAATAAAGTCAAATCATTGTCAATAAGAACACAACAAGGGGCTCAGGGAGGCAACTAAACCAGTCATGGGAACCATATTTTTTTTGATTTTTTCAGTATTTTTCGAAAGCAATAAATCTATCCTAGAAAGCAGTAAAAGAGATAGAGAATACAAACATAAATCCTCCCCAAGCTGAACTTGGCAGTGTCCTCAATGCCAAAAGGTGAACAAAGGCCGATGCTAAGAGGAAAAATAACATTAGTGTTCGCTCACTCTCTCACACTAAAAAAATAATAAAAAGAAAAAGAAAAGGAATCAAGGAAAATTATGGTTTGCCTCTCGCACAACGCTGATTTATAAAGGTCCCGCATGACCATAATACCTCCATGTCTCAAATTGGAGGGGCTTATCAGTGAGTGCCACCCTCATGAAACATCTTCCTTCTCCAAACTTTCTTGATCAAACCTTCAGACTGTGAGGCAACCTTAGGTGCATTTTGAGCCTTCTCTACACCTACCTCATCCAAAATGTCAACCCTGTAACATGATTCCTCAAGCATAGGTGTCTTAACAGTATTGGTTAGTTTAAAAGACACTTTATCATCACCAAAACTCAAAGTTAAATACCTGGTCTTAACATCAATGACAACACAAGCAGTACACAAAAATGGTCTACCCAGAATAATGGGAATTTGGGCATCCTCATCCATATCAATCACCATAAAATCAAGAGGAATGTAGAATTTCCCGACCCTAATGGGAACGTCCTCTAAAACACCTAGGGGCTATTTTATAGAAAGATCGGCCATCTGTAAAGTGATTTCTGTGCATTTTAGTGCTCCCATATTCAGTTTTTATAAACAGATAAAGGCATAACAGAAACAGAAGCACCTAAATTACACAAATCTTTATCAATAAAAATAGGTCCAAGATGGCAGAGAATAGAAAAAACTACCAGGATCTTTCAACTTAGGTGGGGTTTTATTCTGAATAAAAGCACTACATTCTGCAATAAGAGCGACATATTCTACCCCACCAAAGTCTCTTTTCTTAGAGATCATGTCTTTCAGGATTTTGGCATACACATGGACTTGAGTAATTAAATTAGGAATGGAATCGTTACCTCAAGGTTCTTGACCATAGCCAATAACTTACCAAATTGATGATCGACCTTTGATTGCTGCATCCTGTGAGGAAAGGGTAGCCTTGATGTAAAAGTTTTTTTTGAAACCTTCTTCTTTTTCTTCCCTGTCTGTTCATCTTCCTTAGATAATTCGACCTCAGACATCGAACTCTACCCTTTTCCTTTCACTACCACCTCATTCCCCTTGGTCTGGGCAGTATCATCAATGGGAAATGGAGGAGCGTCGTAAGCAATGCCACTACAAAGAGTGATGGCATTCACGTGCTCCCTCTGAATGGGTTGCCCAGACAATTGTCCTTGCTGCCTCTAAGCATTGTTTCCTGCTAATTGGGAAATCTGAGTCTCGAGAAGTTTGATGTGCTTCTCTTGAGCCAGATTATGCCTATATTGAGCTCTTTGAGCCTCCTCATTGGTTTTCTGCATGGCCAGCACCAGCTTCATCAATTTAGACGTAGTAGGCTCTTGTGGGGATATTTGCGAAGGTGGGGTTTGAAAATTTTGTGGGGTTTGGAAGTTATCAGGGTGATGGAAGTTTTGTGGTGGTGGTTTCTGAAAACCAGGGGTTTTGATAGATTGATGATTTGGGGTGGTTTTGTGATGGAGGTTGGAAGTTTTCTGGGTTTTGGTAGTTATGTGGAGGTTGGAAATTTTATGGTCTATGTTGGAAGGCATTTGCTTGCTCCATCTGATGTTGACTGAACTGACAATCGTGCCCAAAAGGACCCTGAACACCACATACCTCACAGTAAGATGAGGTAATGGGTGCCACGACAGACATAACATTAATACTCAAAGGAGGGGGTGTCAAGGTAGAGGATCTCAAGGTATCTACTTCTGGTTCAGCTTCGCCATTTGTGAAGTCAGCAATGCAAGGTCGTCTACCTCCAATACCTTCTTTGTGAGACTTCAAGGAGTGGAATGATCATTGGATGTAAGGTTCGATAAGAAGTCATAGCTTACGTCCACTTTCTTATCCAGAAAAACTACTCCCTCGGACGAGTCAACAATACTCTTCGTCTAGACCAGTGTACAATGGCTGCGTCAAGAACCATTTGTCCATGTTGTGATGTGGACACTCTCTCTGCAAATCTATGAATCTAGCCCATGATTCTTGAAGTATTTCATCAGACTTTTGGGAAAATGTGGCAAGTTTGTTTCTAATTTCTGATGTCTTTGTAAGTGGATAATACTTTTTCAGGAACGCAGTAGATATTTCCGACCATTCAGACACTTTGATGTCGTTGAACCACTTCTGAGCTCTATCTCGGAGTGAAAACTCGAATAGCATGACCTTTAATTGCTCAGGTGTGACTCCTTGATGCTTTACATACAATTCTGCAGAGTTGTTGAAATCTGTGCAAATGATTGGCCGGATCTTCAGTGGGATGCCCACCAAACTGATTTTGCTGAACCATATTGTTGAGTCTAGGCTTGATCTCGAAGTTGTTAGCGGCGATGATGGGCATGGGTGGGACAGTGGAGATGCCGTCATGATTAGGCACCCTATATGAATTTAATGATTTGGCCATATCCGAACTCGAAGTGTCTGCTTCACAGGTGTTCAGCTAAACAAACTGCTTTTCTCTCTGAAATTTCTTTCAAAAGCTGCCTGAGAGTCTTTCTAAGATTGTGAAGCTCTGGGATGGGGGAACCGTTTCTTTGGGACCTGGGCATACAAAAGAAACAAAAAGAAGCAGTAAAACGTACCCCAATTGGAACGATGAAGTTCCAATGAGGCAGAGAGAAGTAAATAAAAAAACCAAATAAAAACTTAGAAAACTAGCCGTCTCCCCGGCAACGACGCCAAAATTTGACAGGCTAAAGTCGTATCACCTAATAAAAGATAATCCTAAGTCCTCTAACAGCAGTAGTTAAGGGAAGTAGGGTCGAATCCACAAAGAGACGAAGTTTATAAGTAAATACTCAGCCAAACAACTACTTCAGACAATTTCAGATAGAAATCAGCTAAACTACTAATTAGACTAAAGAAAGCAATATAAAATCGGGATTAAACTATGAAATAAAGGCCTAGTGAATTAGTTCGGTCTACCATGCTTATACCAATCAAAAGGATCAAAATACTATTAGAACCTAGGTCAAGAATTGATAGATTAGAGTATGTGTTAAGCTATGGTTAATACTCAATGCTCATAACTCAACATAAGCCGCATGTTCATTAACGTAATCAGAATTACTGATGTGTACTAGGCCTCTAAAAGTAACGCGGATCTGTGCAAACAATTATTAACCTCAAGCAATCAATGAAACTGTGCAATAACATTAATTACTAAATAAGAACAAATCACACCATAAACAATCTAATCAAGCCCTAGAAACTAATAGCAATTCAAAGTAATCAAGGTATAAACATGGCTTCCCTCCCCAAAACCCTAAAAATTAGACTACTCACTCATAATCGAATCAACAATAATAAAACTAATATGAAATCCTAACAATTGCATCTTGAATGAATCAATAATTAAACTAAGCAATCAATAAATAATTAAAGAGATTAAGAGTAAAGAGTAGTACCAATTGACGTAAAGCAATAACCTTTACTGAAATAAATCCGAGGTTCAGTCACCTTTTGAATTCGGCTCCGTGTGCCCGGTACCCGATCGAGTAAAGGGCCACCCGATCGGGTCCACGCAAAAAATGGGCCAACATGAATTCTCTTCTCACGCAGCAGCAACATCATCAAATTGGATCATTTGGGCCATCCGATGCCATTGGGTGCATAGTGCCCGATCGGGCCAAAAGCAAATAGAGCCCAGCACAGCTTCTTTGTGTACGCACAATAGACAGCAACATTTGGCTTTTCCTGGGCCTGCCCGATCAGGCCTTGGTTGCCCGAGCCCATCGGGTAGAGCCAAATCAGCCCAACTTCTCTTCTTCGCACTAACAAGCAGCATAAACAAGTTGGGCCTCTCACCCGATGGGGTCGGGCAAGGCTTGCCCGATCGGGCCCGAAACCCCATCACCCAATCATAATATTCTTTGCCCTATCGGGCCATATTCTGCGCGATCCGGACACGAGGTAGCTCCATTGGGCTTGTTTCTTTAGCGTTTTGGCACGCAATCTTCAAGTTTAGAGGTCTTGGGACTTCTACATTCATCCATAAAGCTCGTAACCACTTCTACGTGCCTCATAACAAGTCGTAAAGCCGTAGTTGCTTCCAAATAGCTCGGAAATAGGGAGAAAACTCCCTAAAACCTTCAATTCAACACTAAAACAGAAAACCACGACTATATACGATAATTATTATAAAATAGCTCTGAAGAGCTCCAATGACGCACAATTTATCTCATAAATAAGGGGAAAACTCTATATAAATACATGATATCAATCACCAACTAGACAGTTTAACAATTGATTTAGAGCCAAGAACATGCACGTGTATGAGATGGGATATGTTTGGTTACCCTTGTTGTCATGCTGTTGCCGCCATTTTTTCTGTCACAAAGATACAGAGGAGTTTGTACATGAATGTTACAAAAGAGAGGCGTATCTCAAGGCATATGCAGGTTCCATTTCACCATGCGAGGGTGAGAGACATTGGCCAAGGGTTTCAATCGCACTACACCCCCTATTAAAATTGGACCTGGTAGGCCTAGGAAAAACAGAATTAAAGACCCTTTTGAAGATCCTAAATACTCTGGGAAGATGAGTAGGGATAGTATTGAGATGACTTGTACAATCTGTAAAATTAAGGGTCATAATAAAAGGAGGTGTCCAAAAATAGGGAGTCTGCTGTGGGTGTGGGAGAAAGTCAGAGCAAGAGACCAAAGGGAAGGCCTAGGGTTGATTGTCAATAATAAGAAGCAACTTCGCAACAACATAGCCACTTCACAGCCTCTACACAACCCACGACACTTGGTAGGGGTGGCAGAATGATCATAGGAGGAAGAGGATCAAGGGGTGGCAGAGGTAGAGCTGGTGGTGGTAGAGGTGCAGCTGTTTTTGGTAGGGGTAAAGCTGTTGGTGGTGCTCAAGGTATTGGCAGTGGTGCTACTGCTGCTAGACGAAGAGGAAGAAGTCAAGGTCGAGGAAGAGGAAGGAACAATGTCAGTTTTAATCCTTGTTCTTATGATTTGGTTTTATGTTTGTAACGAACATTGATTTACGCTTGTTTTGTTTCTTAACATATTCCAAGTGGATTTGGTGTTTTCATAATGCATGATGGATCAACCATCACCAATTTAAGTGTTCTTATAAATAATTTAGGCTCCTAATGTTCATTATGTAAAGTTCGGGTTACTAAATTATCGATTATATTGTGTTTCAGGAACCCGGATCATGAGGTCCGAGAATTATTTCAAGTCAAGCATCAACATCGACTACTTCCGTGGCCAATTAAAATTTTTCCATGCGACAATGATTTCTGGAGTACTTTGTGTAGGATCTCAATGAACAATTTGGTCGTTTTGTATATGATTATAGTTAGTATTAGACTCGAACATTGGATCAATGGTTTGTAATAGATTATGGTTATTATTAGTGTTGAATAATTTGGTGCCTTTTGTAAACCATTGGATCAGTATTAAACAATGGTGCTCGTTTTAGTGAACCAAATAACAACGCTCTTCTTTTGTATTACTTGTATTACTTGATGTCAAACATATTTGTGTTCCAATTCCCAAATGTTGTTAACACTTCTCCTTCAATTGAAGCTACTAGCAATGTTATTTAGTTCATCAAAACCAAACACGTTCATTCATTAATACTTCCAAATAATACATTTCATGGTAAACTGTAAAGTACATTTCGAACCCTAACATAACACCTACATCAATTCACTTCAACATGTAGATAATAATACCAAACAAAATCTAAGACATAACCATAGCCATTTGAAAGGTCTTCTCCCTATTATTTTCTAACAGCGGTCGAACACGTAAAAGATTAATGTTGGATTATAATCTTTTGTTTTCCACTTCAAGCTCATGTTTTTCCTTCTTCAATCTCATCAGTTTATCTTCCAAGAAATTTTTCTCAACTTCAAGCTAACAATGGTAGTGTCTCTGTCAATAATTTTCAATTGCAAATCCCTTATCTCACTGGAATTCCCCTCCTCCTTAATCACATCACAAACCCACTTGAAAAAATGGCAATCTTTATCACCCTAAATAAAACAGAAAAAAAATTAAATGTTGAACTAACAATAATCAGGAAATTAAAGTTTTTGTAACCAATTATTAAACACATATGTAACACTACTTACATTACATTTCGAGCGTCGATAAAATTTCCTCCCAAAATTTGGACCTTGCTTCTTACAAGTATGTCTAACAGGGCTTGCTCTATTATTACACAAAATTGATTTTTTGCGTAAAGAATGAGAGGATGATCCACTCAATGAACCTCTTGTCATGGCTACAAGAAGAGATAAAGAAGAGGTTTAAGAAGAAAAAAATTAAGCTGAAAATGGCGTGAGTAGCAGAGTCTGAGGAAGAGGGAGGAAGAAAGAGGAAGAAGGTGAAAGAGGAGTAGTAGTTAATAAGGAGGAAGAAGAAAAGAAATAAAAGCTGAAATATAAATAAACATAACGGCTACAAATTACCTGTTGCAACAGGTTGCCTTCAGGTAAGGGACCATTGACAGAATATGGGTGTCAAAGGTGAGATTATAGCTGGATTAAATGAAGGTGGTACCAGTGGTGGAAGACCGGTCAAGGTGGAATTATTCTTATCAATTTTTCCTTGAGAATTTCCAAAAAAATCATTGTTAAGAAGCGAAAAAATTCTAAAATAGAAAATCTCAATTGGATGATGTGGAGAAGAGAGAAATGAAGAAAGAGAAGATTGATAATATTTTTTATTCTCACCATCAATGATGCTCTAAGGCTCAGGAAATTCACTAAAGCTAAGCATTGATAAATAAAAAAACATATCTAGCCTTATATATATCATGCTTACTTAGTAAAACATAGCTAGCCTTATACTTCCTCCATTCTTTAATAAGTGACACATTTGTATAGTGTTCACTATTCACAGTTTAGCATTTAATTAGATTTGGTGATTTACATTTTAGGCAAAACATAGTCATGTGGGATCTTGTTAGATTCGTCTCATTGTGTAATTTTTTAATATCAAATTTTTATCATTTTTACTTACTGATACTTATAGATATTAAAGTTTAAAATAATGCATTGGCAAGCGTGCAAACATGAAGTGTATCACTTATTAAGGAACGGAGGAAGTATATATCATGCTTACCTAGTAAAACATATCAAGCCTTATAAAAAACAAATAGATAACCTTGATGTTGATGCTTGATGCTTATAAGCTATTATGTTATTTTGCTTGATGTTGATCGAAAATTCTAGCATAGTAAGCATGACATTTATCTTAATTAATTTTTTATAATCTTTTAATATACTTAATTATAGGAGTTAGTTATTGTGGTACACATCGTTTATCGGATAGTGGTAGATAGCGGTACACGACATTTACTTTAGAATTTTTGTACTAATCTCCGTTAAATTAGTTCTTGATTGAGTTAAGGTTTTGAATATGGTTAATTAGTTAGTAAGTTAAAGATTTGACATAATTTACTCCTTTGACTTAACTTTTACATTGTGAAAAAAAAGGGAAAATTATTTAAATAAGCTAACCTTTGCTCCGTCTTCTGATGATAAGTCAACCTACTTGAAATCCCAGAATAAGTGAACCTTGTAAACTGATCTTCCAAAATTAAGTCATGACCGGTTGGTAACTTGTTTGATAGGTTAAACATAACACGTGTTGATATACAATTGGTCAGCCTTTTTATTATAAGTAAGTGGTCTATGTGGCTTGTTCTGATTGGTTTAGATTTAATAAATTCTTTTTTTTTCTTCAGAATTCTCCCTCCCCCTGTCCCTCTCCTCTCCTCCTCCATCGACCTCCCAGCGCTTCATCTCCTCCTTCAACATCCCTCCTTGTCAGAAAAAATTCCCTTCAACCACCAATGTCGAGATAAAAAAAAATATTATCATTGTACTGTTCTTTTCGACGTGCAGGGATGAACAATGAAAGTGAATATGGGTGCATGAAACAAAGAAGAGAAGTTATCTTTTGCAAGAAACAGAGATTCGTTTATTTACCCAAGTAACATATTAAACATGAGATTTTTCCAGACAAGCAATTTGGTTTCTATTCCTACAATCCCAGAGCAGTATCTTCATGAAGTAACATTTGAGAAGAAATCTAAACGTTGATAAGAAAATCACTAAACTTTTTTAAAGCATAATAGAACATCTAAGGCCATTAATATTGGTTCCTGTGCTTTTGGTCACTGAATTGTAAGATAGAGGGCATGAATGGTTGGAGATTTGTGTAGATTGTTTTTTTAAGAGAACTTTTATTGGACTTCATTGATGCAATTTTGAGGAGACAAGCTCAGATTTTTTTTTGATGGGACTTATTCTTGTTTCATATGATCCAATGTCTTATACTAATCAAAACAAACTAACAACCAAATTATAAGTTAAAACCCTAGTTAACATAATTCATAACAACCCTTATCACATAAATCAAACCCACATCACACAAAATGGGGATCAATTTGAAGCAACTCACTCAATTAAACTTCTGAAACCCCTGTTCACCCCATAGGCCACGACCCCTGTTCATCTCACGCAGCCACACCACCGAAGCCACCACAACTCCACCTCTGTTCTCCTCTGGTCATCGAGTCAAGGAGCTCACTACCGATCCCCTCCAAACTCTCCTTCCATAAGATCCTTTATTTTTGACATCTTTATCTATTCCAATTTTTTGTTTCAACTGTGGTGGTTGTCCCATCCCAAATTAGCTTATCCACATATACAATAGAATGGAGGCAGGGAGGAGGAGGGCTGGCGGGGACTAGAGAGGAGGGAGGAGTTAAGAAAGAGAAGGAGTTCTTGTAGGCATGGAGGCTCGCTGGCTAGTGATGAGAGGAAGTACGGAGGAGAGAGATAAGAGGGGGCAGGGGGATTTTTTTTTTATAAAGGAAAATAAAATGACTTGTTGTATAGGTTGTAGGCTTTTTGACTTGTTTAAATTCAAGGGCGTAACAAGGTTTACTTATTCTAGGATTTTGAGTAGGTTGACTTATTATTGGAAAAGGGAGCAAAAGTTGGCTTATTTAAAATAATTTTTCCTAAAAACAAAGTCTCTTCACTTTCTCTAATTTCTCAGCATTCAAACTTCCTAATCTGCCTCCACGAAGAAGTTGCTCACTTGTAACTCGGTTTCCGGGTTCTTTTCCTTCTTCGTCGAATTTGGATTGAATCTGTAAGTAATTAATTTTCCTTTTTTTGTTGTTTGATACTTGCTCTTATCACAATTATGGATATTTGTAACGAATTGAGATTAAGCGAATTTTACAATTTGGGTTGAAATTGTGTTTTCTTGTTCTAAACTATGGTGATGATGAGTAGTTGAAAACTAAAATCAAATTGTGTTTTCTTGTTATGAGTTATAGTGATGATGAGTACTTGAGAAGTTAGAATGTCGGAAAACTATGGTTTGTTGCATGCAATGGTAGTTGAATAAATTTCCATTAATAGTTGATATAGTTTACTTGTGCTTCGATTTCTTTTTCTTTTTTGAGGATGAATAAATTTGTGATTTGATTGCATGTCTAATCTTGTCCTATTTACTCATTGATTTTGTTTTTTCCTTTCAACTTAGATTTGAACATGGGTGATAATATGGTGTTTAGGTTCCAATATTTTGGGGAAAGACACTGATGTTGTGATTAATGATGTAACATTCTGTAATTCTATTAGAAATTTCACGCGTTCTATATTAAAAATATATTTAATTCATAAATACTTTTTCCCTATTTTCAAGAAAATCGTTTTAAAAGAGTATATTTACTTTCTTTCGAACGTTATTCGTTGTATAAACTAAATGTTATGATGTGTTTAAATAATTTATAATATATTTCTATAACTATTTTGTGTGTATAATTATTATCATCTAATTAGTATTATTGTTTACACAAGTTTAGTACTTTAGTTAGCACACGATTAAATTTTTTGGAGCGTTATTCTTAATGGACCGGCTTGTGCATGTTTGTATCACAAGCCGTCATAGCCCGTTAGGACTGAAAATCGTTGTCAAGGAGGACGAGAATATAGAGAGCCTGAGTCAATTTTCTTGAGCATTTGTAATGTTAGTTGACCCTTATTACATGCCTTTTTACAAGTCTGTATTGATGTGCCACTAACCCTCTACTTATTACCACCATTACCACCTCTTTATTCGCCGTTAATTTATCATCTTAAACCCCCATTTGTAGTCACATTTCATCAAGAGATCAGTCCCCTTCGACTCCCTACCACACGCGTTTTTCGCATTTTCACCCAAGTTTGCACCTATATCTTGTTTGCCTCATGTCTCCTTCATTTCTTATCGGATTTGGACGTGTGATTAGTCAAAATTCATCTACTCGAAAAGTCCTTGCTTGTGGTGTAATAATTTTTTTGAAAAAATATGAATGGAGCGGCTGCAATTTCTAATTTGGCCAGACGTGTCAAGAAAGTTGTTGTCGGAATGTGATGTTTCTGCACTTCTCGAGTTGGCCGAGGTAACTAACGACTCTTCTAGCACGTTAAGATAAAAATAGTCGTTTTACTACCGTTAGATTAATTGTTAAATCGTAGTGTCATGTTTAGGACTCTATATTTGTGAATTTTTTGTGTTATGCTATGAATATTATTGTTAGATGCCGCTGAGCACCATCGAATTAATATGCTAGTTTAGGACTTTGAACTGTGGTTACAACTAAGCTATTCGTATTGTATTGTATGCATGGTTTATTATTCGTATCACGGATCATTGGTTATGTTTTGGTTGGAGTTTGATAGAATCCTTATGTCGGCATATTTAGATTGTTAGTTTGATTTTCTAGAGATCTTGATTATATAGTTTTGCTTCCTATCAAGTTTAGTATCGATGAATTCATATTAGTTGTTGTGTTAGAATTTTGAAGTAGCATGTTTTGTATGTCTGAAATGCTGGCATGAGGATTTGAGGCTTGTAGGAGAATTTTGTTTTATCGAAGAAACGGGATCAGCATTATGGTCGCGATTCGCGAGGAGACGAGACTCAAGTCGCGTTCCATGATAGGACTTCTGTTCCCCTGTTGTTTTTGTTGCTTCATGCTTGTGCTATTTTTGTTTCAGAACTTTTGTTAGTTAAATATTATTAATTTGCAGCAATGTTAATCATGTTTCGAAGTATAAATCTGATGTATGATGCCTTGTATGTGAATCGTATTTGTAACACCCCAGCAATTATCTCTTTTATAAAGCATATTCCAACTAAACAAAGAGTATCAAGGCATTATCGCCCGTGTGAAAGTACCGGCTTACTGCGTATTTCGCAGTGGAAAACATTAAATAAATACTTTAATAACTAACTAAAATCATAACAATTCTCAAAACATTATCCAAACCTCAAACTTAATTAAAACCAACTTAAATAATTTAAATTAAATAATCCATGAAGTAACTTAATAGACGAGACATAAATAAAAGCAAAAATAGAAAGGAGAAAATGATCTCTTATTAACATCTCCCATTTCGCCAATGAGTATGAATGCAACATCTTCAAACTTGTAGGCAAATACTCAATTGATGGAACTGCTCGCCAATTGAGTGTCATAACACGATCAATAGGCACAACCATGATCGACACACGAAAAGCACGTAATCAGCAAAGCCAAGGACATACATCACAACATAAATCACGTAAATCTAACATGATTTTACTAAGTAATAAACATAATAACATAATATAAATAAAACACCGACTCATGAAATAAGACTTGACTTCAAAGACTACAAAGAATAGTCTTTTTTGGCAAATAAGTAGATATATAGCACAAGGGGAATTAAAAACCCCAAAACCAAGAAATACAAAGGCAAAAACTAAAGAGCCCCCCACCTTCTAGGAAGGGTTTGGGCCCTCAGCAAGCCTAACACTATCAAACCAAAAGTGATGTCATGCTAGGAGTAAACCTAACAGCAATTCTAAAAATAATATCCCTATACAACTGATTGCTAGATTTAGTAGAGTTATTGAAGACCTTATCATTTCTATACAACCAGATGTTATAGAAAGTTTCAACAAAAGCCACAGAATACAACATAGCTCTAGCATTTTTCTTTCTACTCAGCTTCACAGCTTGGTCCAACTCAGCATCAAATGGGAGGATAGGCCTGCTGACACCCAACAGCAGCAGAACCCTACTCCAAACACCAGCAGCCACAGCACAGTTGAAAAAAAGAGGGGCATGAGATTCATCAAAACTGCCACACAATTTGCAAATAGGATCATAGGGGATATACCACTTGATATGATTATCAATGGTTGCTAGTCTTCCATAAATAGTCAACCAGACAATGAAAACACTCCGTGGAGCAGCCATGGTATTACAGACTAACTTCCTCCTAGGAACATTCATATGATCACCAATCAGCAGCTGATACATCTTGCTGATACTAAACCCCTTAAAGATTTGTAATTTGCTCCAACCACCCAAACTCTGCACCATCTCTCTACACTGAAGGATTTTTTCGATATTCCAAGAGCAAGCAAGTGGGATAGTGATAGTATCAAGACACACCCTCTCTTCACATAGTAGCTATCAACCCATCTCACCCAAAGCTTGTCTTTTTTAAAAGAAAGAGGCCATAAGAGCTTAGTTATAGCATCCCTATTCCAAGTACAAGAATCCCTAAGATTTAGACCTCCATAGGCCTTAGGAAGATAAAGTGTTTCCCAAGTAACAGGAGATTTAGAAGATTTCTTAGCATCACCAGTCCATAGAAAGGTTCTACAAC
This sequence comes from Patellifolia procumbens, assembly GCA_947645195.1. Classification (NCBI taxonomy): domain Eukaryota; kingdom Viridiplantae; phylum Streptophyta; class Magnoliopsida; order Caryophyllales; family Amaranthaceae; genus Patellifolia; species Patellifolia procumbens. The sequence continues at coordinate 3,235,828 of CANSGD010000953.1, forward strand.
AAGCATGTATCTCTTTTAAGATTTTCTTTGGCAATACAAAAATCAGACACCAATAAGTCTGCATACTGGCCAGAACAGATTTCACAAGCTGAAGCCTCCCAGCATAACTTAGAAATTTAGAATTCCAAGTTTTAACCCTAGCTAGCATATGCTCAACGAGAGGTCTACATTGAGAGTAATTAAGCTTTTTAGTAGTCAAAGGAACCCCAAGGTATCTGAAGGGGAAGGAGCCTTGAGGAACACCAATTAGTCCACTCAAAAAGCGTCTCACATCCTCACTAATACCCCCAAAATAGATGTTCCTTTTATCGATATTAGCTTCTAAACCAGAAGCTTTAGAGAATTTCTCAAAAGCTTGGAAACAAAGCCTAATAGAAGTTTCATCTGTTCTAGCAAACATCAATAAATCATCTGCAAACATAAGATGTGTAGTCCCAACTCTTTTACATTTAGGGTGAAAAAAAAGAAGGGTTAGAAGCCATAACTTTCATACATCTAGTCAAATGTTTCATACCAATGGCAAACAAGAAAGGAGATAAGGGATCACCTTGTCTAAGGCCTTTCCTAACTTGAAAAGGACTACAAGGCTTACCTTTTATAAGGACAGAATAAGAAACTGAAGTGACACAAGCCATAATCCAAGCAATAAATTTGCTAGGGAAACCTAGCTCAACAAGAATAGTATGAAGGAAGGACCACTTAATAGAATCATAAGCTTTTTTAAGGTCAACTTTAATGACACTCCTAGGGGATATGTGATATCTAGTATAACCTTTAATAAGCTCAGAAGATAGAAATATATTATCAGCAATGTGTCTACCAGGAACAAACCCAGATTGGAATTCACTCACAACCTCAGCTACACATTTTTGGAGCCTACTAGTGAGAATTTTCCCTATAATTTGATAAAGAAGATTTCAACATGCAATAGGCCTAAAATGGGAAACTTATGAGGGGCTAGGAATTTAATGGACAAGAATAATGGAAGTGATGTTTACCTGGCTGGCCATCTCACCATTTTCAAAGAAAATAAGCACAGCATTGCAAACATCCTGTTTAATAACAGACCAAGCCTTTTTGAAAAAGACTGCATTATATCCATCAACACCTGGGGCTTTGGAGTCATCAATGGAGTGTAAAGAATTATAAACCTCCTCTTCAGAAATAGAGCAACCAATGCAACACAAGACTCAAAGGACAGCTTAGAACCAGCCCTAATAATCTCAACATCCACATCAGGAAGAGTAGGAGCAGCAAACCCCAACAAAGAAGTATAGAAGCTTAGAATGGTTTCTTTTATTCTGTCAGGGTGTGTAATACTCTCACCATTATCATCAAATAACATAGAGATTCTATTTCTTGCCCTTCTCTCCTTCATAACTGTGAAGAAAAATTTGGAACAAGAATCCACAAGCCTAAGCCAATGAAGCCTAGCTTTCTGTTTGAGAGATTTTTCTTCAACAGAGAGCCACTGCTTTAACTTATCAACAGCTGCAGATTCTCTAATGTGAAGGCCATCATTGGAGGGAGAAGACTTCAATTCAGACTGTATACACCGAAGCTCATGTCTAGCAGCTTCTGTCTGTCACTAATCCTAGAAAATTCCTGAGTATGAAGAAGCTTTAAACATGACTTGATCTTCTTAAGTCTAAACCAAACCTGCTGAAACAGATTTCCCCCACCACCATGATAATTATCTTGAACCACACTGAGAAACTGCTCATGCTCAGCCAAATGATTGAAAATTTTGAACGGTCTACCACCCCCACAATCCTCAGAGACACACTCAATTACTAAAGGAGTGTGGTCAGAGATAGAATTATTGAGGCAGCAACACTCAATATGCCCATAGCTAAGCATCCATCTATCATCCCAAAGCATCTATTTATTCTACTAGAAACTCTTAGATCACCAATACCTTTGTTAGACCAAGAGTAAAAGTGTCCAGAGCTTTTAAGTTCAGCTAGATGCCAATGTGTCACAAAATCATCAAAATCCTCAGTTTCATATAAGCTGACAGGAGCTCCATTCAATCTATCATGAACAGAAATAACAACATTAAAGTCACCAACAATCAACCAAGGAGAAGAGATATGCTGTGCAAGAGAGCTCAACTCAGTCCAAGCCCTTTCCTGTCACTAACAGTATGCAGGCCATACACACAAGAAATCAGAGTAAAAAGACTACCCTGATGAGTAAGTTCCAAATGTATAACTTGCTCTGAAGAGTAGACAAGCTTGATATCTAGCAAAAGATGCTTCCATCCAATCCATATTCTCCCCCTAGTAGAGTGATTATAGTTGCAATCCCACTTCCAAGAATTCCCAAACTTCCTCATAACTTTCTCTTTATTGTGATTTTTAACTCTAGTTTCAAACAATCAAACTAGATTAATAGTTTGATCCTTGAGAAGGTTCCTAATCTCAATGATTTTAGCAGGGTCATTGAACCCCCTAACGTTCCAAGAGCATACCTTAATCATGAAAGGTAGAGGTCAGTACCATCCCCTATCCCCTCATCTACAGCCTCATAAGTAGGAGTAAGTAAGCAGTAAGCATTTTGGATAGGAGTAGGATGCATAGCTGGTTTACCCTTATCTGTAGTTTTCTTAGTCACCACCTTCCATCTTTCAGCTTGTGAAGAGCTTGATCTTGAAGTTTCAGCAGTAGGTGTGATCAACTGAGCATCTAGTTTATCTCCCAGTGGTGTATGTATATGAACACTTCCAATCATCAAACCCCTAGGTAGAGCCTCACTAACAGTTTCTGCCTGTTGCGCATCAGTTTCGCTGCTAACAGGATCAGGAATAGTTCTTTTAACCCATTGTCGAGTATGTTTCTTGCTCACTTTAGTAGTATTCCGACCTTTCTCACAATTATGCCCAACACTATTATGTTTCTTGCAAAAGGATGGTTTCCAATCATAGAGCACTCTCTGTTTGAAAATACCCCCAAAAGGATCCTCAATTTGAATGCGGTCCAACAAGGGTTATGTAACATAAATTTCCACAAGAATCCTAGCAAAAGAAACTCTAATTTGATGAGTAGTACACTCATTATCAAATAAAGGAGTTCCAACCATGCTACCAATCTGCTAAGAGCCTCCTTACCCCCAACAATTCAAAGGTAAGTTGGGTAACTTAATCCAGAGAGGAATAACCTTCAATACTTCTTCATGAAAATTGAATTGAGGAACCCAAGGTTAGACAATCATAGGTTTGCCATTGAACATGTGAGGTCCAGCAAAAAAACATTTTTATCCTCACCAGATTGAAAATGGACAACAAAATAGCCCATATCATGAAAGAACAATTGTGGTTCAGCTACATTATTCCATTCAGAAGCAATATATCTTCTAAGAGCAGCTAATGTAGGAGAATAACCAACAACATACAGAATCATAGCATTTTCCCATTTCTTAGTTAATTGTTCAATTTCACTCAACTCAAGTTTTTCCACAGACTGACCTAGGTTTGAACTAGGTGCTACAAAATGCAGAGATTGACCCTTTCGAGCCATTTTAGAGCTCTCAAACAAAGCATTCCAACCTACATTCTCCTTACTAGATTCATTTTCAAGACTGAATCGTCGATTAACAGAAGGATTTTGATCAAGCTTACCCATTTTTGCAGTTGTTACTGTTCCATTAGGCTGAACTTGGAATCCCTCACTATGCTTCGATTGAACTAAAGCAGACGCGTTATTTGTGTACTCAGATTCAACCGCATTGTTCCCATCAGCTTTAGCCTTCTTCTTCCTAGTCATTGTTGAAGATGGCACACGATAGCAGCTCACGCTAAACGTACACCTAGGTCGCCATTTCCAGAGAGAAAAGCTACAATCCTCTAATAGCTAATTGATAATTTTGTGTGTTATTTATATTATACAAAGATTGGTATTAAAACCTTTTGAAAACCTCTTTTGAAACTTTTTAGTGTAAACCTTATTTTTCAAATACTATTTTAAATATTCTTAAAACTTAAACCCTTTTAAAAACTTTTTATCACTCTTGTCGATGCCATCTCCTTTGGCAACGGTTTCAGTTGACGATCATGTTAGCCGACCCCAAATCACTTTGGGAATAAGGCTTAGTTGTTGTTGTTTATATTATACAAAGAATAGTTTATTTAACAAAAAATTGAATAGTCAATGGATCGAGTTGTCCAACCAAACCTTACTTGTCTTCAATTTAGAAGACGAATTACGAGCGCTACTCCGTAATCCTCATGACCAACGATATCGAGGAACCTTTTGAAGAGAAAATAGGGCACTTTTGTCAATCCGGCCCCAAGAAAATCCATGAGCTACCACCATGTACTCATAAGTCCAAAACTTCAGACTTGCATAAGTGTAAAACTATTGCTTTTCACTTTCACTTTAAGTATTAATATGTTTTTCAATGTTGGACTCTAACAAAGACAACCAACACATAACATGGATACAATAAATTCCATTTTTATCTTAGGATTTATCATCGTGATCAAACAATTCCAGTTGACCAAGAATAAATCCTCAATTTGTTTGTTCGTCCGAAGGCAAAAGATATACTGACCCTACAAAGCCCTCGATCTTTGTAACATATTAAACTAATAGAAATAATATCACTTCAACTTACTCACAAAGTTCTCGGCCTTTGAGAAGTAATAATAATAAGGGAAACAATACCATATTCCATGATTTACAATATATATATTTATAAACCCCTCATGTGAATTTATAAAAAAAAAAACTTCCCTTTCAAACATGCTTGAATCTCAAACATCCAATCAATCATGTAATTTACATCAGAGGCAATTAACATGCTCAATAACACGTAATTCCATAAAACAATAGCCATGCATGAACCATAAAAAGGTTACCTATACATGATATTATACAAAATCCTAACTTTAGGACATGATACTAGTCAAACACATAGGGACATGTACGTACCTTGTATAGACAAAATGAGAGGCCACTTTAGGAATTCTAGAAGTAACACAAGGCAAATTCTCCACTAACCAATTAATAAAATAATAAAAAATTAATACTCTAATTCACAACTATTATAAATATTTTAAAATGCCTTAAAATTTGTTTCAAAAATCATCTAAATAATTAAATTTCAACCTTTAATAACCTTTAACATAATACTATCAAACTAGGCCTTAAAAACCTTAAAAACCATTACTTTTATATTTAAAACTTACTTTAAACATAAATCTATAAATCTGAAATGATAACTTAAATTTATAAATTATAAAAATCAGAATATTAAATAGCTAAACAATAAATTCATAAACTTTATTTATTAAACATCAAAAGTCAAAGCTTTGATTAATAAATCTATTAAAATAGATAATATAGAGGAAAATGGGATAAGAAATAACCAGACGAAACACGAGAAAAATCGTAAAACAAGAGGGAAGAACACGCGGTGGTGGCGCGTGACATCCACATGCGGCTGGTTGCGGTGGTTGTTGTGCAAGCGAAAGAGAGGAAAAGTGAGGCGTGGTGGTGATGTCGTGCACCGAGAGAAAAGAAGCGAGTGAGGGTGGTAGTGGCTAGCCGGAGCAATGCATAAAAGAGTAAGTATGGGTGTCGAGTGCCGTAAGCAAGATAGAGAGGGAAAAAGGTGTGTGGACGGCGGGTAGAGGAAGAAAAGAAAGAGAAATTTTGAAGAGTGTGGAAATTGGGGTTTAATGAAGTATTTGTAGTTTTGTTTAGAAACCTAGTACAAGGCTTAGGGTTTTAATTGGGCTTTAAGTTGATCATCAAGCTTAAAGGGGGGTTTGGGTCCTCAACCCATAAATAAAAATAATTTAAAACATGACCCAAAATCCAAATAAATATTTAATAACTTAAAAGTCCAACCCAATAAAATACTTATGATTATTTAAAACGTCTCAATAATCATTTGACTAACAAAATAGTCAACTCTTAAATAATTTAATTAAATAAACATGAAAACTATTTATAAATATACTTTAAATATGTTTATAAAATTCATAAAATTACAGGGTGGTTTTACCGTATTTGTGAAGCTTGTTTGGATAAAGTGTTGTACTGTATTTTTGAGTAATCGATGTCGTAATGCTCGAGGGTAGAATAATATTGCCCCTATCACTACTTCGCCAAGAGTTATGTACAGAGGAAATAATAGCTTTGTTGTAATGAACTTAGTACCCAAACTCTGATAACGAATTTGTCGAATGTCGTATTTGTTTTGTCGAACTTGAAATATTTTATTTTAGTATTCGATATTTGGAGTTAAAGGCATGAAATTGATAATATTGTGAAGTACATTACATTTTGAAGAGGAAATAGATGTTTTAGAATTATTTTTTGGGAAATTCCCAATGGTACACTCGTAGATTTGGCTTTTGTTACTGGTACACTTCTATGTTATTGACTTCTTAATGGTACACCTGTAGTTTGAAATCTTCCCTCCCGTGGAAATTCTATTAGATAAAAAGGTTAGTTTAGGGTTCATTAGGGTTAGCGGTTTGCCTCGTTTGCGTGCTTTAACCTTTTCAAGGTGAAGAGATGTTTTTTCGAGAAACAGACATCACCATGCACCCTTTATGGACGATAATTTCGATGATCCCTACGAAACGAGTACCTACAAGCCAAGTATCTGGGCACATACTTCGAGGGGACTTAAAAGTGTTGAAATGTATACATTGAAGAATGTGATTAATTATTACAGTTTGAAGTTTGAAGGTTCAAGATTTATATTTGATGTTTGAAGTATACTATGGGTTTTTGTTGATTTTTTCTTGTTTATATTTGAGGTGAGTTAGTATAAGGGACGGTGTCCAGAAGGTAATGAACCTGCACTCCGAGGGGTCAAGGATACTGAGCAGGGTGCTACCCTGCATTAGAGAAACCTAGGATAATGTTGTCGTCCGAGGGGTCGGGAAATACTGAGCAAGGTACTATCCAAAATCAAGAGTTTGGCCATTCTTAGACACAGTTGGTAGGGATCGTAACCCGTAGGCCGTTTTGGAGGTTTCGATCTGATACTTTCATAGGAAGTGGGTAGCGGATTCACTAGCATTCAACTCTCTCAATATTGATATTTTCATTTTTGAGGATGAATAAATTTGTGCTTTGCTTTCATGTCTAATCTTGTCCAATCTACTCACTGATTGTGTTTTTTCTTTCAAATTAGGTTAGCACATGGGTGACAAGTTGGTATTGAGGTTCTAATAATTAGGGAAAGACATTGATGTTAAGTGCGATCAAATGCTTCACGATGATTGTCGTCTTAGCTACTTGTGAATTGTGAAACTATAGCTCAACCTCAAGTAAGCCCCCTTATCTCTTGTTCTCTAGAACGAAAACAAAGAGAGAGAAAAATAAAGGAGAGTAAGATAAGAGAGATTAGAGGAGGGAAGAGGTTAAGCAGGGAGGGGAATATTCCATAACCATAGTTAACCAAGATTTTGGGCGTTGTAACCTAAAAATACTCATTTAAAAGCTAAACTAATAGATTTATGTTAGTAATGCTATAGTTATGAAAGGTACAAGAACTTAAGCATATATTTTAGATTTAATTTTTATAGGTATACGCTTGGGTATTTTAGAAAGTAGAGGTATACCACTGGAAATTTCCCTTAAAAACACTCATTTTTTCGAACTACTCTTTTAAATAAGAAGAATGCGATGTTGGCTGGAATTTTTTTCTTGAACAATGTTAAGTCCAAAATTATATCCCTCTTTGCGTCGAAAACAAACATATATACATCAATAACATCCACATAGGCTCGAATAGAATTCTGCTTTTTTTGTCTACTTCAAACAAAAGTCGTTGTTGTGGCTTTTACTTAAAAATCGCTACTCACAGTAGCGACTTTTACTGAAAAGCTTCTACTCAAGTAGCGATTTTCACTTAAAAGTCTCTACTCTTAGTGGCAGTTTATGAATTTAAAAAAAATGAGTTAGAGCTTACAGAAGGAGGCAACAACCAACGTGAACAGAGAAGGAGACGGCAGCGCGGCGCCGCGCGTGAAGATGTCTTCGCTGGCATATTGCTAGTTGGTGTTAGGGCAGACTGCTAGCAAAGGCTAGGCGAGTTGTGTGGCTGGCAGAGGAGTAGAGCAACAGTAAACAATAGCTTGATAAGTAAACTAGTTTGAAGTGTGGGTTTGAAGAGGGAAATAACACATATTAAAACAAAATTCCATTGTGAGTAGCGGCTTTCTTAATAAAGTCGCTACTCATAGTACCGGCTTCACTCTGAAGCACAGAAAAAAATGTAAACTCGGGCCTACGTGGATGGTATTGGTCTAAATATGTTTGATTCTAACTGAAGAAGGATATGTTGTTGGGTTTAGCATTATTCAACAAAAACAATCAAGAATAAATACCCTTTCCCTCGAATTGAAGATTCGTTCAATCAATTGAAAGGTGTTGGGACATGAGGTCCAATTATCAGCAAATTCCTGTGAAACAGGAAGATATTTCAAAGACAGCTTTATGTACATGGTATGGGCACTACGAGTTCGAAGTAATGCCTTTTGGACTCGCAAATGCCCGTGTTGTTTTCATGGACCTAATGAACATCTCATTCCATGAGTTCTTAGATTCTTGTGTTGTTGTCGACGAAGAAGAGCATGAGAAAAATTTGAGGTTAGTTCTGGATGGATGACGTGTCACATTTATATATAGTTTTAGATGCCTTTAGATTACATTTAGAACTCCTTTTAGAGCATTTTGGTGCATAATGGCATGAATTATGTAAGTTGTGATCTACTACTTCCCGTTTGTGTGTTTGGGTGATTTTTAGGTTATTTTGACACACCTTGATCATGATTATCAAAGATATAGTCTATTAATCATTGAGGATAAAGGTATCTTGCACAAGGATCACAATGCATCCGTTTGGGACAATTTTGAGTTAGAATGAAGCAAAGAGTTAGTGAAAGAAGTGCCAAAACTGACACATGTTCGCTATTTTGATCATAACTTTTGATAAGGGTTGGAATCTAGACTTCAAGGACTTTCCAACAATAGGTCACACGCCCAAACGGACTTCTGTTTTGAGAGATATTACCTTCACAAGTTGACCGAAAATCGCAGTTACCCTCCCAATCGGGTGGGTTCGCCCGACCTGATGGCCGAGCCAATTTTGTGTTTGCTGGCTGTTTCGCAAGATTTAGAGAAGAGTTGATATTTGGTATGGCCCGACCCGATCGGTCCGGCGTCACAAAGTATACGATTTTGTTTCTCCGACTATTTTAAATCGCTGGCTTAGAGTTAAGTATACATAGGTTAGAGGTTTTATTTGTCAGAAACTTTATTTTTCAGCACTCATAGTTTAGTTTTAAGAGCTTTTTAGCGAGAAACTCAGGAATCTCTATAAGTAAATAGCTCGCATAAAACCCATAAGAAACCCCCCACGTAGGTTTTCTCTCAACTTCCGAACCCCAACCCTAAAACTCTTTACTCGTAAGCTTACAGAGGCTTGCCGACAACCATCCATTTTCTACTGGTCCCTTATCTTAGGTAGTTTTGTCAACGGCTACTCGAGAGCGGTTATCGGTTTATCAGTGTTTATAAATAAGGTTGTCTCTCCTCGACGGTAGTTCGAGGGCGGTGTTTTCTTCCTAGACAGTAGCTCGAGGGCGGTAGTTTTATCTCAATAACAGGTTTCAAGGGCGTCAGTCTTTCTCCTCGAAGGACCTTCTTCCTAGGGCGGTTCCTCATGAAGGGTATGTTTTACGAGATTTGTTGTTTCAAGGCTTGTAAAAGTCGTTGGGTTTGCCTTGTGGGTATTCTTCTTTGTGTTTCTGTTTCAATGTTTATTCTGTCATGTTTGAGTCCAGTTTACATTCTTGGAGGACCTAACTTCGTTGGTGTACGGGGTGGTTGTGAAGTGAGAAGTGGTGTCACGTTTGGCGCTTTGTTTGCAGTTGTAAGGAGGGGCGGTTTGGGTATTGTTTGTAATACCTGTGAGGAGTTGGTTTATATCTCGTTCTCCCTGTTGTCCTTGAAGATTAGTAGTGTCAAATGTAGTCTATTTAAAGACGGTGATAGGAAAGTTAAAGGGGGTGAGGGATCTAGGCCCAAAAGAGAATCCCTTTGTTCGGAGTTCTTATATGCTAATCTGACCCCATTCTAATCCTTATTCCTAGGAGGCAGGTTAGTCAACGGTAGAAGCAGCAGAAGAGTAGTGAAGGAAAGTAAGCTTAGAGGAAGCTCCCTATGGTTGAAAATAATGGAGGAAGGAGTGAAAGTGAGGGACGGAAAAGAAGCACAATGGATGTCCTCCAACTACAAGAACAGATGGGGAAAGCAAGGTCCTCCAATGGTGACTCACGAGAAATAATGGCTCCCGTACGATTCTTAGGATCCCAGGATGTTCTCATCAACTCAAAGCCCTGCGTGTACATTTAAGGCGAGTACTCTCCTCCATCTCAGATAGATCCTTTTATCTCTGCAAAGCTCCATTCGAAGATACGTCAAAGGACGAAGGAAGTTCGTGTATCCATGTAATCTGCCGTAATTTTATGAATTTTATAAATATTTTTAAAGTACATTTATAATTATTTTCATATTTATTATTTCATTTAATCATTTAAAGTCTTGACTATTTTGGAAGACAAACAATTGTTTAAATGTTTTAAATAATCATTAATTTTTATTGGGCTGGACTTTTAAGTATTGAATATTTTATTAAATGTTTGGGTTGTGTTTAAATGAATTTTCATATTGGGTTGAGGATTCTAAACCGCTTATTTAGGGTTGGATGATCAACCTAAGCCCAAACATAAGCCTAACCTAATTGCCATAGGTTTTAGGCAAACCTATAAATACCCCTCAAACCCCAAGTTTGCACACTTTTATTTTCTCTCTTTTTCCTCTCCTCAAAACCGTTGCCCACTCCTCTCCCTCTTCTCCCTCGTTTTACGTGCGCCGGCCAACCCACACACACCACCCTCTCTCACTCGTTTTTAGGCGAACCACCCCACACCACTCACCTCCTTTCTCTTGCTTGCTGCCACGCAGCAGCCCATCGCTGCTCACTCTCCCCTTCGCCACCTCACGCAAAACAGTTGTAGCAGCCACGCAGCGCGTGTCCCTTTTCTCTTTGTTTCCGGTTTTTCGTGGTTTCTTTCGCTTATTTCTTATCCTTTATCCTCCACTTAATGTTTAATTATAGTTTTAATATTAAAGTTGTGATTTTTATGAGTTTTAAGATGTTTTATAATAAAGTTGGAAACTTTCTTATTTAAATGAATTAAAAATCTGATTTTGATTAATTATGAATTTAAGTTATAATTTCAGATTTATTATTTATATTTAAGGTGGATTTTAAGTATAAAAGTGATGGTTTTTAAGGTTTTTAAAGCCTAGCCTTATAGTATTATATTATAGGTTGCTAAAGGTTGAAACTTTAATGTTTTTAGAGTATTTTAAGACGAGTATTGAAGCGTTTTAAAATAAATTATTACTGTGAATTAATTAGGATAATAATTCACTGTTATTTTATTATTTTGGTAGGCGGAGAATTTACTTTAGGCGACTTCTAGTGTTTTAAAGTGGCCTCTCATTCCGTCTACACAAAGTACGTACATGTCTTTATGTGTTAGACTAGTATCATGTCTTAAGGATAATATTATTTATAGTTTTATGTATAGGGAACCCTTTTATGGTTCATATGTGGTTTTAATATTGGAATTACATGTTGTTGAGCATGTTAACTGCCTATGATGTTTATTACATGATTGAATGGATGTTTGATTCAAGCATGTTTGCGAAGGGAAGTTTATTTATTAATTCACATGAGAGATTAATAATATTTAATATATTTATTGGATTTTTGGTATTGTTTCCCTTATGGATATTTTATTACTTCTCAAAGGCCGATGACTTTGTGGGTAAGCTGGATTATTATTGTTATTAATATTTTACTGCTTTGCAAAGACTGAGGGTTTTGTAGGGTATGTATATTTATTGTCTTTGGACATTCGATTGTTGATCTAAGTCAACAAATAAATTGAGGATTAATTCTTGATCAATTGGAATTTTTTTATCACGTTATTTAATGCTAAGATAAAAGTGGAATATTTGTTGTATCCATGTTATGTGTTGGTTGCTTTGTTAGAGTCCAACATTGAAATAACATATTAACACTTAAAGTGAAAAGAGAATAGCACTAGCTTTAGAGTTGTGCACGTCTGAAGTTTTGGACTAGTATGAGTTGGAGTACATGGTGGTAGCCCATGAATTTTCTTGGGGCCGGATTGATCCGTGCCCTATTTATTTTTAAAAGGATCCTCGATATCATTGGTCAAGGGATTACGGAGTCGCGCCCGTAATTCGTATTCTGTATTGAAGGCTGGTTTTAGTTGGACAACTTGATCCATTGTCTATTCAATTTATTAAATGCGTTATTATATTGTATGTTTTGGGAAGTCAAGTCTTATCTTATGAGTTAAGTTTAAGAGTATTATTATTGATCATGTTTTGTTGTTCAGTAGTATCGTGTTAGGTTTTGTGTTTTTATATCATTATGTATGTACTCAGCTTTACTGATTACGTGATTTTCTGTGTGTCGATCATGACTGTGCCTATTGATCCTGTGACGACCCTTTATTGCCGAGCAGTCTTCAATTGCTCATTTGGGATTTGGGAGGCACTGATGAGAGATCGCTTTCTCACTTTTGTTGCTTCCTATACTTATGTTACTTTTATTAAGTTACTTTGTGGATTATTTATTTTAAGTTCTTTCATTTGGTTTTGAATTACCTTTAAAGGTTTGGATAATATTTTGACAATTATTATGATTTAAGTATTTATAAAGTTTTATTTAATGTTTTTCCGCTGCAAAACTCTAAGTTAGTCGATACGTTATCACACGGGCGATAACGCCTTGATGATTCTCTATTTTAGTTGGGAAAATATATGTTTTATAAAGAGAGAATTGTCGGGGTGTTACAGTCCAAGATCACCTTCACCGACCCTCCAAGTTTGTTTCTGTTAATGTTAATTTTAGTCTGTTTTTGTGATGTCAGTTTTCTTGAGTTAGTAGTCTTCCTCACAAATTGGCCACCGGCTGAAATTTGTGGGTGTAATAGTGTAATTTGTTTTATGTTTTAATATATTTGCTTAAGTTGTCTTCAAAATAAAGAAGAAGAGAGAAACTCATTAGTTTAGATTGAAGGCGATCAAACCTTAGTATTTTTTCAATAAAGTCATTGCTTTTCGTCAATTGGTATTGTTCTCTATTCTTATTCTCTTCTTTAATCTTCGATTGCTTACTTTATTTATTTTATCGTTCATAATGCAAAGTATTGATTTTTATATTAAATCCCTTGTAGTTAGTTCGATTATGAGTGAGTAGTCATCTTTTTAGGGTTTCGGGAGGAAAACCATGTTTATACCATGATTGTTATTTGAATTTTTACTGGTTCTTTGTTGTGATTAGTAATTATATGTAATTTATTCTTGAATTTCTGGTTTATGTTATCGCACAGTTTCATGAATTACGTCTGACAACTTGAGTACGATCCGAACATAGGCTTAATTTTAGAGGCTAAGAAGACACTATCGTTTCTGATTATGTGAGCGATCGCACCATATATGTTGAATCTGAAACGTTATGACCCGATCGTAGGCTAAGCATTGGCTCTGATTACTTGACTATAGACCTAAGTATTATTACTTATTTGACCTTTTGATTGATATAAGCATGGTGGACCGAACTAATGCCCTAGTCTTCTAATTCATAGTTAAATCCTCAGTTTAATCCTGTTTGCATTAGTTTCATTATTAATTCAGTCATTCTTCCCTGATTTTGTCTGAAGTAGTTGTTTAATTGAATATTAACTCTGAAAACATGTCTCTATGTGGATTCGACCCGTACTTACAAGGCTCTTCTAACAACAGAGCCTTGTAATTCATAGTTAAATCCTCAGTTTAATCCTGTTTTCATTAGTTTCATTAGTAGTTTAGTCATTCTTCCCTGATTTTGTCTGAAGTAGATGTTTAATTGGATAATAACTATGAAAACACGTCTCCATGTGGATTCAACCCGTACTTACAAGGCTCTACTGACAACAGACATCGTGCACTTGCGGGATTACATTTAAAACATATCAATAGATCTGTTGCTTAAGCAAAATGTTTTGTTAAGTTAACAAAGTGCAAATTCTGGTTGGAAGAAGTTACTTTCCTAGGCCATGTGATTAACAAGGTGTAAAGTTGATTTTTGCAAATATCAAGGTTGTAGTGAAATGGGAGAGTCGTAAGAATCTGTCTGAGGTTTGAAGTTTTCTTGGACTCATTGATTACTATATGTATTTTGTGAAGGATTTCTCTAAGATAACTCAACCTTTGATGAAGCGTATACATAAAGACTGCAAGTTTAAGTGGTCTGAAGATTGCGAGGAAGCTTTTCAATCATTGAAGAAGAGTTTGACTTCAGCTCCAATTCTCACCTTGCCGACTTAAGGTGTAGGCTTTGAAGTGTACAATGATGCGTCGAAGCTTGGTTTGGGATGTGTCCTAATGTAACAAGGAAAGTTTATTGCTTATGCCTCGAGACAATTAAAGGTTCATGAAAGAAATTTTCCAACTCATGATCTCGAGACTCGAGTTAGCTGTAGTGGTATTTGCACTCAAGATATGGAGGCACTATATTTATGGTGTTTCGTGAAAAGTGTTCACCGACCACAAGAGCCTGAAGTACATTTTCACTGAGCGTGAACTTAATATGAGGCAGAGAAGGTGGTTGAAATTAATCAAGGATTATGACTTGTCCTTAGATTATTGTGAAGGTAAAGCCAACAAAAAAGTTAGTTGATGCTATAAGTCGTAAGAATAAGCACTCTTTGAGCGTTGTCATGGTCTTGCCTAAAGATTTTTCTGCAGATTTCTGAAAGCGCAACATAGAAATGCTACCTCAAGGGTTTGTTAAATTGTGCTTGAATTCGGTCAGTGTTGAGCCTAATTTTATTCCAAGAGTTGAGAGAGATATAGAAAATGGATCAGAAGCTTGAGAAGATATGAGAATCAAAGCTTGGAGGGCAAGCTGAAAGTTTGAGATTCATTGATGGAAGTTTGAAATTCATGGGTCGTTGATGTGTTCCCAATGATGCTGAGTTGAAAGGCAAAGTTCTCAAGAAAGCTCATGATACTCCCTATTTAGTCCATCCTAGGGGTGATAAAGTGTACAAGGATCTAAAGGTGAACTTTTGGTGGCCTGGTATGAAAAAAAAGGTCATTGAGTTTGTGGTCCGATGTCTTATTTGTCGGGAGGTAATAATTAAACATCACATGCCTGGTATGAACTGGCCTAGTATGAAGGATCTAAAGGTGAAATTTTGGTGGCCTAGTATGAAGAAAGAGGTCACTGAGTTTGTGGGCCGATGTCTTGTTTGTTAGAAGGTAAAAATTGAATATCATAGGCTTGAAGGATTGTTGCAACCTTTGTCGATCCCTGCTTGCTTAGTTTTGGAGCGCAAATTGATCCAAGATACTATTGAGAAGGTAAAATTTAATTGTGCTAAGTTAAAAGCTGCTAAAGATAGGTAAAAAGTATGCAGATCTTCATCGCAAGCCTATTTCTTATGAAGAGGGAGATAAGGTGTAACTGAAGGTATATCCGATGAAGGGAGTGATGCGCTTCGGTTAGAAAGGGAAGCTCATTTAGAAGTATGTGGGTCAATATGAAGTTCTTAAGAGGATCGTGGAGGTGTATTATTTAGCTTTACGGGGTTATCAAAGGTTCATGACGTGTTTTCACGTGTCGCAGTTGTGAAAGTACCGTAGTGATCCTTCTCATGTCATTCATGTTGAGTTGGTTGAGGTGGAACCTAAATTGACATTCTAGGAACGACTAACTCAAATTCTTGATCGTCAAAACCAAACTCTTCAGAGGAAAATGGTTCCTTTAGTGAAGGTGCTTTGGAGAAGCCATGAGTACGAGGAGGCCACATGGGAAACGGAGGAGTCTATGAGACTCAAGTATCCCGAGTTGTTTGACTTAGGTTCTGAGTCATTATTTGCTAGTCTATAATGATTTTCGTGAAATTATGTCTTTCGTGAATGTTATGCTTAATTGCAAGTTTCAAGGACGAAACTTTTAGTGAGTTGGGGTAGTTGTAATAGCTTGAATTTTTGCGCCTTAAAAATTCTTATGAAATAATGTTTACTACTTAAATGTTTTAATAAAATATGTTTTTTATTTTTCAAAATAATTATTAAGTCAGTCTAATATTAACTTATAGAATTTTTAATTGAGTATTTTAAATTTTTAGTCATCGTTGCAAAATTTCATCGAAATTGGGTTTGCGCATATAGTTTGCCTTAGCTTAATTTGGACCAACCAAATCTATGTAACAAATTTGTTACAAATAGAGGGGGTTGGTCTTTTGGTGCTAATAAAATGAGATTTGAAGTCTCTTGGATAGCTTAAAACCCCCAAATTAACAACTAGCAAGCCATAATCATTATTGAGGCCAGTACAACTCTTCACTAGCCTAGAGTTTTGTAGTTCTTTCCTCCTTTCTTCTCTTATTTCACACAACTGGCTGGGGGGACTTTTAGGCTGCACTTTCTGCTTCTTTTTTTTTGAAAAATTCCCCAAAAACTCAGAAGAAATTATGCATAATCAAAGGCTAAAGGAAGGTGTAATTGAAGCACTAGTTGAAAGGTTTTTTTTCCCTTTGTTGCATGCTTCTCTCCTCTATTTTGCACGAATTTTTGCTTCCCAGACTAAGGTAATTAGCATTATTCCATTAAATAGTAACCACTTAGTATTAGGGGCTAGATTAGGATTAGTTTCCATGATTAAAAGTTGATAAAATCTTGAAATACATGCTTGTGGGTTTAAAGGGTAAAACAACCGCTTATTTAAGAGCAATTTACATGACTGATTTATGGATTTCTCGTGAGGATTCTTTGTATATAATATGCTTCCCATATATGGTTTTTATGCCTTATTTAATTATATAATTAGGAGTTTAATTTGGTGTTCGATGAGAGTTAGGTAAAACCGATTGCCTTTGATTGGTTGTACGTTTCTATGCACAAAATGAATTGCTGCAACACGAGTATTCTAGACTTATACCTCTGGTTGTGTATTCTTAGGATGTTTAGACAAGTTTTAATTTGTTCACTATGCTGAAATTATGTCTGATTATGATGTAGATCGTCATAGGAACACGTGATAAAAATTTCACGAACAGTAGGATTGTATATCAACAAGGCCGAGTGGTTCAGCCCCATTTCCATGGGTGTTTTTCCTTTTATTTTCTATGGTATATATGTTTATATGCAAGACTATCATTTTAGTACTGCATGACTTGAAACGAACCCTTAGTATTAATATAAAATCACGAATTGTTGTTATGATTTCTTAAGAAATGCTTCTCTTGAATTATGGATTGTGTTTGAGCCTTTGATAATAATGTTATACCTTATTTTCTCTGTAATCCACCGTAATTTTATGAATTTTTTAAGAAAATCAAAGTATTATAATTAGTTTTCATGTTTATTTTATTAAATTATTTAAGCGTTGACTATTTTGAAAGTCAAATGATTATTTAAACGTTTTAAATAATCGTTAATATTTTATTGGATTGAACTTCTAAGTTATTAAATATTTAATTAGGTTTTGGGTCATTTTTAAATGGATTTTTAATTATGGATTGGGGAGCCCAAACACTCTATAGGCTTGATGATCAATTTAAGCCCAAACTAAAGCCCTAAACCTATTTGCCTCATGTTTCTAAGCAAATAAATACACATCAAAACCCCAATTTTGCACACTCTTATTTCTCTCTTTTCCTCACTCACACCGGCGCCCCTCACTCTCCTCTATCCCTCGATTTTTTGGTCGGTCGTACCACCACCAAACACTCACCCTCAATCGTTTTCTGGCCACACACTCGCACCACCCGCAACTCCCTCTTCCTCCTTACGTGCTGCCGTGCAACAGTGTGCACTCACTAACCCTCTCTCTCGCTCGCCACGCGAACAACACAGCAGCAGCAGCGCATGTGCAGCCACTCGCCACCACGTGTATTCCTCTCGCTCTTTATTTCCGATTTTCATAGTTTCTTCCGGTTATTTCTTATCCCTTTTTCCTCTATTTATATTCATTTATAGTTTAATGATTAAAGTTATGATTTTTATGATTTCTATATATATTATAAATATGGTTATAAACTTTATTTCTCAAGTAACTAAAAATCTGATTCTGATTATTTATGAATTTAAGTTATAATTTCAGATTTATAATTTTATATTTTAACTTAGTTTCAAATATAAAAGTAAGGGTTTTAAAGGTTTTTAGAGCCTAGTTTACTAGTACTATATTGAAGGTTACTAAAGGTTGAAACTTAGTGTTTTAAAATATTTTAAAACGATTTTTAAAGAATTTTAAGATAATTTATATTTATGTGAATTAATTGGAATATTAATTCATTGTTATTTTATTATTTGGTAGGCGGAGAATTTTCCCTAAGTGACTTCTAGTGCTTTTAAAGTGGCCTCTCATTTTGTCTACACAAGGTACGTACATGTCCTTATGTGTTAGACTAGTATCATGTCCTAAGGTTAGGATTATGTATAGTATCATTGACAGGATAAAGTCATATCACCTAGTCAAAGACAATCCTAAGTCCTCTAACAATGATAGTCAAGGGAAGTAGGGTCGAATTCACAGAAAGACAGAGTTTCTAAGTTGATATGCAACTAAACAGCTACTTCAGACAAGATCAGATAGAAATCAGATGAACTACTATTTACACTAAAGGAAGCAATATAAAAATGAGAACTAAACTATGAAATAAAAGTTTAGAGAATTAGTTCGGTCTATCATGCTTATACCAATCAAAGGATCAAACAACTATCAGACCCTAGGTAAATAATCGACAGATTAGAGCACGTGTTAAGCTATGGTTAAGACTCAACGCTCATAATTCAACATACGCCGCATGTTCACTAACGCAATCAGAATTACTGATGTGTAGTAGGCCTCTAAAAGTAGGACGAATATGTGCAAACAATAATTAACCTCAAGCAATCAATGAAAATGCGCAATAACATTAATTACTGCATCAGAACAAATCACACCATAACCAATATAATCAAGCCCTAGAAATCAATAGCAATTCAAAACTAATTCATGGTATAAACATGGCTTTCCTCCCTAAATCCCAAAAAATTAGACTACTCAGACATAATAGAATGAACAATAAAAAAACTAATATGAAACCCTAACCATTGCATCATGGATGAATTAGATAATCAAATTAAGCAACAAAGATTAAATAAAGAGATTAAAAGAGAAGAACAACACCGAATGACGGGAAGCAATAACCTTTATTGAAATGAATCCAAGGTTCAATCACCTTAAGAACTAATCTAAGTGTTTAAACTCATAAAACTCTCTAAAATATAAACTAATGAACAATGGAAATACAGAGAATAAAAGATGTCTCTAAATTAATCAAGCTTAGCTATTAATAATAACCCTTAAAACTAAATAAAAACGGAAATAAAATAAGATAGAAATTCGGATCCGCGTGCCCGGTACCCGGTCAGGCAATGCGCCACCCGATCGGGTCCACACAAAAATGAACCAACTCTTCCTTCCTCTTCACGTGGCAGCAACGTCATATTGGGAGCTTCGAGCCTCCCACCCGACGCCATCGGGTACCAGTTGCCCGATCGGGCCAGAGTGCATGAGCCCAGCACGACCCTATCTTCCCTTACGAAGTAGCAGCCGCATCATATTGTCCTTGAGCCTGCCCGATCGGATTAGGCTTGCCCGATCGGGTTGGAGCAAATAAGGCCAACTCCTTTTTCCACGCAAGACATGCACGAGTGTTTGGGTTCTTCGCCCGATCGGGTCCGAAACCCTACCTCCCGATCGCAATATTCTTTGCCCGATCGGGCCATATCTACCCGATTCAAGCATGGGTCAACTCCATTAGCTTGTTTCTTGAACGTATTGGCATTAGAAATTCAAGCTAAGAGGTCTCGGGACCTCTATATTCATTTATATATCTCGTGATGACTTCTACATGCTTCTATATAATCGAATAAACAATAATAAAAACTAATATGAACCCCTAACAATGGCATCATGGATGAATTAAGTAATCAAACTAAGCAATAAAGATTAAATAAAGAGATTAAAAGAGAAGAACAATACCGAATGACGGAAAGCAATAACCTTTATTAAAATGAATCCAAGGTTCAATGACCTTTAGAACTAATCTAAGTGTTTAAACTAATAAAACTCTCTAAAAACTAAACTAATGAACAATGGAAATAAAGAGAATAAAAGATGTCTCTAAATTAATCAAGCTTAGCTATTTATAATAGGAAAAATTATTTTGAATCAGCCAACCTTTGCTCCATCTCTTAATATTAAGTCAACCTATGCATAATCCTAGAATAAGTTAACCTTGTATGTCACTTGAATATAAACAGGTCGAATTTTTTTAACCTGCAACCGGTTATTTTTTGAAAAAACAATTAACCTTCGTTTTTGGCCACCACATTTCTTATTCTGCCACCACACAACCACTGAAACCCCCACCTTAACCTACCCACACCTACCCCAACCAATGAAAACACCAGGTGAACCCACCTCATCCACCGAAAAAACTACAACTTCCTCCCTCCTTTCTCCCATCCACCCAGCCACCCACCATCCACAAACCCACACAAAACACCACACCACCCAGTTACTCCTCCTTCCTCTTTCTATCTCCTTCCTCATTATATAAACCCCTTCGCTCTGTCCTTTACCCTCAGCTTGAAGTTCCTTCTTTTAGCGAACTCCAAGCATTTCAACATTACAAAAGAAAAAAAAGACAAAGCAATTCAATTTCTGAATTTATTAATAAAAAAATGCAGGTGTTATCATCAACAACAAAGTAATAAAAAAACCAAGAAGATCACTATCATCTACAACAAAGAAAGACCCGAAAATCAAAACTGGAAAAACAAATAACTAAAGCAACACTGGCTTAGAGCAGATACATCACGAGAAGCTACTCCATAGCTACAGGATATCTACAAGCAATGTTAAAAAGGATAATTCTCAGTGATTGGAATGTGAGACCTATTAAAGATCACAATTCTTTTGCAGCCATACACTATATAACATGGTGGTTTGTTGGGTTGATGATAACGCCTACATCCACCGCTTCTCTGTGATTTAGGATCCTTTTGTGAATTAGGATCCGAAGCCGCTGTCGAAAAAGCCTACCCTGGTTGCAAAGCCATCCCTTGCGATCAATTCGAAGTTGCTTTTCAAGCTGTTGAGCTTTGGATCGCGGACCGTGCAGTTCTACCTGTTGAGAATTCACTTGGTGGATCTATTCATAGGAATTATGATCTTCTTCTTTGTCATAGGCTTCATATTGTTGGTGAGGTTCAGTTGCCTGTTCATCATTGTTTGTTGGCTTTGCCTGGTGTGAGGAAAGAGTATTTGAAGTATGAAGTATGAAAATTTATTTAACCAGTGAGGAGTGATGGTGGTGAAGAGGAGGAGAGAGAAAGGAGGAGGAGGAAGAAGAAGGGGAGGAGAGAGAAAATGTCAAAGCTTTGTTTAATTGCGGTTTGGAGTGGTCAACATTGTTTATTTATAAGTTCAACAGGTAGGCGGTAAATCGACTTGTTTAAATTCAAGTGACATACAAGGTTGACTATTCTAGGATTATGCATAGGTTGGATTAATATTAGAAGATGGAGCAAAGATTGGCTTATTTAAAATATTTTTTCCTTTATAATAACCCCTAAAACTAATTAAAAACGGAAATAAAATAAGATAGAAATTCGGATCCCAGTGCCCAGTACCCGATCGGGCAATGGGCCACCCGATCGGGTCCACACAAAAATGGGCCAACTCTTCCTTCCTCTTCACATGGCAGTAGCGTCATATTGGGAGCTTCGGGCCTCTCACCCGATGCCATTGGGTACCAGTTGCCCGATCGGGCCAGATTGCATTAGCCCAGCACTGCCCTTTCTTCCCTTGCGAAGCAGCAGCAGCGTCATATTTTCCTTGGGCCTGCCCGATCGTGTTGGGCTTGCCCGAACGGGTTGGTCCAAATAAGGCCAGCTCCTTTTTCCACACAAGACATGCACAAGTATTTGGGTTCTTCGCCCAATTGGGTCGGGCATGGTTCGCCCGATTGGGTCCGAAACCCTACCACCCGATCGCAATATTCTTTGCCCGATCGGGCCATATTTCGCCCGATTCATGCACGGATGAACTCCATTAGCTTGTTTCTTGAACGTTTTGGCAATAAATCTTCAAGCTTAGAGGTCTTGGGACCTCTATATTCATTTATAAAGATCGTGATGACTTCTACGTGCCTCATAACCACTCGTAAAGCCGTGGTTGCTTCCAAATAGCTCGGAAATAGGGGGAAACTCCCTAAAACCTGCAGTTCAACACTAAAACACAAAACCACGACTATATACGATAATTAGTATAAAATAGTTCCGAAGAGCTCCATTGACGCACGATTTAGCTCACAAATAAAGGGAAAAAACTCTATATAAATATATGATATCAATCATGTATAGGGAACCCTTTTTATGGTTCATACGACTATTGATTATGGAATTATGTGTTGTTGAGCATACTAATTGCCTATGATTTTTATTTCATTATTGAATGGATGTTTGATTCAAGCATTTTGGGAAGGGAATTTTAGTTATTATTTTATTGCTTATTAAAGGCCGATGACTTTGTGAGTAAGTTTGATCGGAATCATTATTATTATTACTTTACTAATTTGCAAAGACCGAGAGCTTTGTAGGGTATGTATATTTATTGTCTTTGGA
Organism: Patellifolia procumbens; assembly: GCA_947645195.1. NCBI lineage: Eukaryota > Viridiplantae > Streptophyta > Magnoliopsida > Caryophyllales > Amaranthaceae > Patellifolia > Patellifolia procumbens. The sequence continues at coordinate 3,258,627 of CANSGD010000953.1, forward strand.
CATTTCGATTGTTGATTTAAGTTAACAAATAAATTGAGGATTAATTTCTCGGTCAATTGGAATAGTTTGATCACATTATTTAATCCTAAGATAAAAGTGGAATTTTTTTGGTATCCATGTTTTGTGTTGGTTGTCTTGTTAGAGTCCAACATCGAAAAACGTATTAATACTTAAAGTGAAAAGTCAAAAGTAATAGCTTTAGACTTGTGCAAATCTGAAGTTTTGGACTAGTATGAGTTGGAGTACATGGTGGTATCCCATGACTTTTCTTGGGGTCCGGATTGATTACTGTGCCCTATTTTTATTTAAAAGGTTCCTCGATATCGTAGGTAAGAGGGTTACGGAGTCGCACCCGTAATTCGTCTTCTGAATTGAAGGCTAGGTTTGGTTGGACAACTCGATCCATAGACTATTTAATTTACTAAATGAATTATCATGTTGTATGTTTCGTGAAGTCGAGTCTTGTTCTACGAGTTGAAGTATTAGAGTATTATTATGGAGCATGATTTATTGCTTAATAGCATCATGCTAGGTTTCGTTTTTGTATTGTTATTTATGTACTCAGCTTTGCTGATTACGTGCTTTTTTGTGTGTTGATCATGGTTGTGCCTATTGATCCTGTGATGACCCTTAATTGGCGAGCCGACTTCAATTGAGTATTTGCCTACAGGTTTAAAGATATGATGCATCATCCATACTCATTTTGGAACTGTGAGATATTGATGAGAGATCGTTTTCTCAATTATGTTTTGTGTATTTATATTACTTTCGTCAAGTTACTTTATGGATTATTTATTTTAAATTCCTTTAGTTGGTTTTGAACTAGATTTGAGGTTTGGATAATGTTTTTGAAAGTTTTTATGGTTATAAGTATTTATTAAAGTTTTATTTAATGTTGTTCGCTTCAAAATTCTGAGTAAGCCGTTATGTTATCACACGGGCGATAATGCTTTGATAATTATCTTTTTTAGTTGAAAAAATATATATTTTATCAAGAGAGAATTATCGGGGTGTTACATTCTGGGAAAGTATGTTGCTGGCAGAATGCATTAAGATGGTCTAAACATGTTTTCATTCATTTCATAGCTCACACAAAGTTTGATTATGCCTAAGGTGATCATTAGAATCGATCGTATAATAATATTCAAATTTGTTAGTTCCTTGATGGCTGAATGAGTTATGTATCTTTAAGTTCATGGTCAAGTTATAAGGAATAATAGGGGTTGATGATTGACTTATTATGATACTAAATATGGCTTGAAGGGAGTTAGTTGAACTAATATAATTCTGGTTAGTTTCAACCTTGTTGCAAGTAAAGTTGAGAATGTTATCAAACTTCTTAGCATTATTTTAATTATTTGTGATTCAATGGTTGCGTGTGGTTGTGGTTTGGTGGTTGTCGAAGAGCATCTGCTTTTGAGGTGAACGACACTATCATTAGCAGTTTTTCGCCAAGAGTTGTGTATACGGTTGAGTGTAGCTTGCTATAATCGACTTATATCCAAACTCAGATAATTCATATTGTCGCAATTACTTGAAGTGGTTATTGACTATATTTTTTTCCAGTTGATAAATTTTTCCTTGAAGGTTATTTTGGATAGTTATTATGTTTGACTGTTGAAGGTTAATTTGGAGAAATACTATATTTTAGGATTGCATATCCTAAAATAAAATTGGGTTAGGGAATAAGGCCGATTATGGCATCTCTAATTGTTTTGATAATTATTTGGTTGTGAGTAGCTACCATTGGGCTACACGTACAATGGTTGTATCATGGTAACTACTTGGGTTGTGCGTTACAAGTAGAGTTTCACCGGGGTCAATTGTTGTCGTCCAGAAGGTTCGGAAATGTAAGGCCATATGTGGCATCTGTCCAACACTAGATGTTTGGCTATTAATAGACACAGTCAGTTGGGTACTGCTTTCTCTTGGTTTCAACCCTTGCTAACCCTATATTTGGTTAAGTTAGGTTGCTAATTTAGCATGTGCAAAGACCGTGTCAATGTCTCGTGCGTCCTCCTTGTGGGGTGACATGATGGAATTCCCCTTAGAGATTGCTCGAGAAGGCTTAGAGGGAGAAGGTACTCAGTTAGAGCTCGCTTCGTAGGGGCTTGTTGTTGCACATATTCATCTCGATGTAGTCTTTTATCCCTCGATCAGGGGGGAAATGTTGGTTACCCTTCATTCCTTCGAACAACTGCCTCATCACAGTGGTAACGTGAACATTCATACGATGCTCAAGTTGTTGCAGATCCGTGTAAGTCACTGGTGGTGTCAGAGGGTGGACTGGCAGTGTAATACTCCGTATTTTGTCCATACTATATTTTATAATTATTTTATAATTATATTACATGGTTGTACTAAAGTATTTGAAGTTATTATTTATAATACTTTGGAACGGTTATCTTTTCAAAATAATATTTATTTTTGAAAAGATAAAAGGGATTTCAGATTTTAAAAGATATATTTTGTAACTGGAAACCGTATGGGATTAGGTTTTGTGGTCAGATAAAAGAAATTAATTATAAAAAAAGGGGGAAAGCCATATAAGTGAAACCCTTCTCAGCCGCCTCATATTCTTCACTGACTTCATCTTCTTCACGGATTCCTTCCTCTCAAAACATCACCCTGCTTCCCCTTCCTCAAGCCAAGTAAAGCTTCTCCGTTCATACCCGGTAAGTTCCGTCTCCTTTATCCTTCTTGGTCAGTTCTTAAACTGATTTCCTTGCTCTGTTTTCTATCGATTCGTGATCTATCTTGACCTTGTTTCTATGTTTTCCAATCAGCAAACGAACACCCTTCCGTTCTTTGGTTTCCCGGCACCGTTCCATTCACTTTCCGACCGATCGAGGCCGGTAATGCCCTCTTTTCCCTTTTTGAATACGCTGCCCTGTTTCAGTCCATGTTAATTACGGAGGTAGGTCGATGCGTGTGCGGCGTTGTGAGTGTGTGAGGGTGTGAGTGAGTGCAAGTGCTGCGTGTGTGCGTGCACAGGTGCGTTGTATGCAACGTGAGTGGTGGTGCGTTGCGGTGCCGTGAACGTGTGAAGGTGTGCGTGCTGGTGTGTGTGGGGGAGCAGGGAGCGTTGGCTGCTGTGTGTTGATGTGCAACGTGAGTGCTGCGTGGGGTGGTGGTGTGCTGCGTGAAGCGTGGTGTGCTGCGTGAGTGGTTGCTGTGTGTGTTCAAGGAGGGAGATGTAGTTTTGGAGGGAATGTTTTATTTAAACTAATTAAAGTCATTAAGTTATGGCTTATGTTTTAATTACATAAAATAGTTTGATTAATTAATCCACAAATTAATGGTTTATGTTTGTATTTACATAAAGCATCTTAATTATATTAATTTACTAGTTTTATGAGTTTTAAACAATGAGAAATTTATATAAGTTTTGATAACTTTAATTACGAATCAGGAATTATTTATACGATTCGTTGTGATTACCCAATCACTTATTATTGTTTAATCGGATTGTTAGGTACCGAGTTCATAAGAGGAAACTATTCGGATCGTCTGATCGTTTGCTAGTGCTCTTGAAAGGTACGTACGCGTACTCAGCACTTTAATTAAGTGTAGTAGCATGCTAGGAACATTTAAACGTACTTGGGTATGTTTAAGAATCCATGTCTTGAGGTGCTTTCATGACTTATTATGCCAGTGTCTAATGTGCCGTGAATACTTCATGACTCCATGTATGATGTGCAATTGGTATTAAATGTGTTATATTAAACATTATGGAGATCGGTAAATGGTTATGATTAGTATTTGTTGAACTGGTTTTTAGGAAGCGAATATTCTATGTTCTGGTAGTTGTGGAAAAAGAAAAGTATTAGCATGTCTCTTTTTCTGGTTCTAGTTACTGAACAATTAATTCCTTGGTTCATGTTTAAAGGAATTTCTGTTTATAGTTAATAAGGATGTTAGCTATTAATTTAGGAAAGTTAACAGGATTGCACGTTAATGTGATTCATAAACTTTAATCACTTAAAAAGGCACGTTGGCAATAAAACTCATAGGAAGGATCCCCTACGAGTACTGAACAAATGGGAGGATTATAGCTGAGTCTATGTCCTTGCTAGGGTCTTTGTGACGACAAATGACCCCTTTTTGGTTATTCAAAGGTAATTGTTGGTTACTCAAGTAGGCGGCATAGCCGTTCGATCTTGGGGGTATGCATACTGAGGATTATTTAGAGAATAGAACAGTACGGCCTGTTCTAGTTCTCTTGGTTATTGGACTATAAGTCTAAAGGTTTCAGGAAGCCTCTATGATTCTTACAGATTACGGTCCCGTTCATTGCCAACAAACAATTCATAATTTACTTTAAGGAAACTCTACACTTTTCATAGAATACGATTAAAGTTCCGCTTCCATGTTTGTCTCTATGTTTCCACGAGTTCTTTCTGTGCAAAGGTGTATTGCATTACGTTTGTATTCTGTCTAGCTGACTTGTTTGTGTTGTATGTTTATGCTGGCTTGGCCCTGTGATGACCCTATTTGGTGAGCAGATCCTAAGCTGACAGGTACATGATCGACAGAGCATGCATTGGGCTAGGGGGCTTTCTTGAACACTTTTCTAAGTTTTCAATAAATGCATTTTGCATGATAATGGTGGAAACCGTTACTATTTCTGTCATTTGTTTTGGATTAAAGTTGAGGGGTCTGTGAGATTCCCAAAATTGTAGGATTTTTAAAGGAGTGTTATTTTCTTCCGCTGCTTTTGATTATTGAATATTTAAGTGGTTTAATTATGCCTTGCGTTTCACCGCGGCGGTAACACCTCTGTATTATTCTTTTAAGGGCTGGGTGTTTTGCCAAATAAAAAGGGGGTCTTTGGGGGTGTTACAGGCAGTGTGGTAGGGTTTCCTCTAATGGGAATGTTGGGGTCCTCATCCTCGACAACAAGCTCATCTTTATTTGCTCGATGAGTCGCAAATGTCTCCGAAGGGGCCCTTTGTGAACTTCCTCGTGTTGTTTTACCTCGTGTCATGGTGTTCAATGTAGTTATTTGTAAGTATCCCCACAGACGACACCATTTTTTTCGGGTCTTAAAGAAACACAGTGAAATTTATAGTTCAGGGAATTTCAAATTCAGCTCAGGGTATCCAAATGATAGTTCGAGGTCCTGACTACGGAACCTACAAAACGAACATTAGTGAACTACCCCGAGGGTTGTACCCGAAAACATCTCGTCGATGCTTAAGTTAGATTGGAGCTAATTCAGATGATACTAAAAGGTAGTACTTGCTCTATAATGGAATGCTTGTGAAAACAAACCTGACTGATCAGGTCTAATTACTTTTATAGGTATTACTTGGAGTGACATCATCTTGTGAGAATGATGACGTCATGAAGGTCGTCGCATAGCAGGCCACACGGATGCCTGCCTTTATTACCTTTGGAAACCCTAAGGACAAAGTGGTAATTTCATACCTCTAGAGGTATTTGCGTACTTCCAACGGATGAAATGCGCCAAGGCTGGACTGCACCCAGACAATTAGTCAATTTAAACTTACAATATGAGCAATATATATATTGTACATGCTCGTAGAATCTTAAGATTCTACAAGTCGATTTTACGATATGATTCTAAGACTACTTTATGATCCAAAGTATAATCACGATTTTAACAACCCTGCACCACATTATCTCTCCTATGTAAATAAGGAAAAGAGATCCACTCTCACACCATTTCACTTCTTTGACTTGATTTTTAATTTTTTTAGTAATAGTAATTGGGTAGATTATTATGAAACAAATGGATTAAAAAGAAAAACTATATAAACATTACAAAATAATAATGATAACCGGGGGATCACTTGGACGCGAACACTAGTTGATTGATAAAAAGGGTAGAGTGAGATCTTATCTTAGAATGATAGTTGAAGAGATTAATTTGCTTATTAATTCATTTCATGTAGTCACTTTTGTTCATGTCTTTAGGGAAGCGAAACTAGCCGCTCATGCTATGGTCATCTAACTCTTCTCGAGTATCGTATACGAGTTTAGGTCAGAGATTGTCCAAATATGATTGAAAATTTCATTGACGGTAATAAAAAAATTGTTTTTTTTTTGCAAAACCCTTTGATTTTCCCAATATGTTGTTATATAAACCTTTCGCTGCCGCTGCGTGCTCTGAGTTCTGACCACCGGCCGCGACTAAGTACAGATCTTCGACCTTTGAGATCTATATAGTTTGTATACTTCTTCAATTGTTCATGGAGTGTACTGCGTGCTCTGAGTTCTGACTATCGAAATCGATTTAGAGGATTTGCTTCAAATTTGAGCTGATTTCAGATAGAGAATTTCATAGAGAGAGGAAGAGTATTATGAGAAGACAAAGGTGAGCATATAAACCAGTTTATATGTTAGAGGGGAAGCAGAAGGAGAAGCTAGAAACCTGAAGAAAAGAGGAAAGAGAGAGATGATGACAAATTAAAATCAACTAATAAAATAATGGTTGGTTGTTGTTTACTTATTAGCATGTATAAGTTTTGTTTATATGTGATAAAGGATCATATCCTACTTTCTCTTAGTTTAGAATTGTGTCAATACCAAACATTAAGAAATGATGCTGGCTTTTCAAGGCAAGTGACTATTGTTATTTATTCAAGTTAAACAATGAGACTATATAAGTAAGAGATGGAGTATTGAATTTGTTTAGTTACATAATAGCAATAGTTCCATTAAGCTCCTTATAATTTTTTCCAAATAAAACATATGGTGAACAAAAATGCACAATGGTGCAAGTGCTCTTTCACCGCTAGACTCCCTCTTGCAAGCTCTCGAAACAAAGTGGCATAGTTTGGGTGGTCCTTTTAATCCCCAAACAACCTTCCAACCCTTTGAATCATTCCCCCTATTGTTTAACTCCCACAGCCTCCATACACATTCTTTACCAAGCCAATAAGCCGTTTTCACAGAGAAAATACCATCTTGTGTCGGCCACCAATACCAAGTATCTTGAGGCCAACAACTCGACAACGGAATACTCAATACAACTACTTTATCCTCCTCATTGAAAGCATTGCCCAACACCTCTACATTCGGCCACTCCCCCTTTGGTAATTAATTAAATTACAAACTCATAACTCCATGTCATTATTCTCCATAGGATATGGAACTAAACGAGCCCCAAAACCAAGCAGCCACGCATCAGACCAACCTGAATTGTTGCGCCATTCCCCGCCCTCTTTCTAACACCGTCAAACAACAGAGATTTCGCACCGCAAATACTTCTCCATGAGTAGCTAGGATCAAAACCTCTATTAGCCTCCATAACATCGGCATTCTTAAAATATCGAGCCTTCAAAATAGCATGAAGCATGGACCCCGTATTTTGACAAAGGCGCCAACATTGTTTTGCAAGTAGCGCTTGGTTAAAACATTTCGTCTCCCTTAAGGGATGCGCTTAGAAAGTTGGTCTAGGGTTAGGGGCCGCCCATAGATGGAATTCACTAAGTTCATCTACGGTAGCTTGACCATCTTCTTAAAAGGGAATTCGGGAGGGGCTCAGGGGAAAGGATTTTGAGGAGGAATATTACTGACTTGAAGTCCTCCTTCCTTTTAAGGAGAGCCAGTCCTTTCTGCATTAAGCGTGCAGTGGAGGATACCATATCGTTTCCACCCAAGACAGGCCTCGTAGAGGATACCAGAGAATTCCTGCTAAGGTAATCCAACTCTTTTTCTATTTTCTCGTAGAACTCTTGTTCAAGAAGGACTCGGGCAGAATGTCCTCTGTCTTCTGTCCTTTTCAAGGAAGTTTCTTGCTTTTGGTTCCGAAAGGTCCACACATCTGGCTCTTTGATTCTAAGGTAATACAATTCACTTACTTGAAACAAGTAAGGTAATTCCTATTTGCTTACTTGAATAAGTAAGGAAGCTTAGCTTTCTCGAAACTGGAGTTAGAGCATGGTAGTCCGTAGGAGAAGTGGGAGATTTTTTCGTTTAATTAGTTAGGGTAAAGGAGCTAGGTAGCTTCCTTCTTCTTTGAGTTGAATATGGACTTTCAAGTAGTCTTTCAGAACTCCCATCATCGACTTAGGAAGAGATAGGGATTCCCAACTATGCCAATGCATTTTCCTCTTCGATCTTTCGTACCCCACCAAAGCCTAGCCAAAATACTATGAATTTCATCAATTAAACCATCAGGTAATTTAAAGATGCTCAACATATAAGTAGGAATCGCTTGAGCCACGACATTTATCAAGACTTCTTTCCCGGGACATGTCTTGTATGCGGAGAAATCGAATTTGTGATGCACACTTTATTTGATTGTTCTTGTGCACATGAAATTTGGGCTCACAATGACTTTACGGGTTTGCTAATGGCGGCACCGACGACGTCTTTCTCTGATAGATTGGTGTGGGTTTGTTGAGAATGTTTTAAAGGATGAGTTCGGGAGGTTCTTAGTTTTGTGTTGGGCAGCGTGGCGTTGCCGAAATATTCACTTTTTCGACAATGTGATTCCGGTCCCGTTGACGATTGTTGTGGGTTTTGCACGAATGGTGAAGGAGTACAATGGGTATGCTGCGCGTGTTTTTGGTAAAAGCGAGTGTGGTGCAATGGTGGTTCCGAGTATGTGGCAAAAACGAGTGCAGGGGTGGTAAAAATCATTGTAGATGCCCATGTGTTTGATGGTGGTGTTTAGGCATGGTTATTGGGTTGGGTAGCCTAGTGAGTATAGCGTTTGGTTATGTTTATTGGGTTTTGGACATGATTTTTGGGTTAGTGGACATGGCTCTTATTGGGTCTAGTATTATAGGGGTCGTTATTGGGCTTTATTGGACAACCCATAACTTAAGGAAAAAACTAACGGGTAATTATTGAGGGTTACAAGGTCTGCATCATCTTCCTACTACGCTCTCATCATCTCACCTGCATTTTTCTGCTCTCATCAAAGACGCCATTGAAGCTCCAAATTGTGCTGCATCTCTTCTCGCGTAATCCTCTTTTGCGCCGCTCCGATTTCTTTCCCAGTGGTTTGTTTTCACGGTTTCTCCTTCATCTTCATTATAAACCGCCTCAGAAACCCTATTTTTCAATTTCGTTTAATTCCCTACATTCTTGATTTCTATTGTGCCAAATTTCTTTTTATTTGCGTTAAACATTGTATGATTTTGTTGCCTGCACCTTTACACTAGAGGATGCATAAATAATTCATCTACTTTTTTTTCGTTCTTTATGCCGTAATTAATTTTAGTGAATTTATAAGTGCAGGACATTCTTGTGCTTGACAGCAGCAAACAAGTGTTATGTGATGTAGTAAAATTACCCAAATAAGTTTATTATCAACATTGACAGGCACTCGGGCAGTAAGAGCAATAAACCAAGTGAAGAAGCTAATATGGATGGCCAGTTAGGGGTCCGTTTATTTCTAGCCTTGGCCCTGACCCGACCTTGACCCATCAAGCCCTGACCCTGACCCGACCCATTAACAAATCAAGATAATCCGCTAACAACCCGTCCCGCAGTCAGCCCGCCCCGGCCTGCCCGATAAACAGGCCTAGTGGTGCTAGTGTGGGGGTTATTATTAGGAATTCAGAGAGGAGTTTGGTGCTAGTAGGTTGTAGAAGAAGAATAGTGCAGTGGGGGGTTGAGTTTGACGAGGCTTATGCAGCTAAGGTGGGCCTTGAATTAGCATGCATCCTTGGATGGACGAAGGTAGAGCTTGACGGTGATGCATATCAAGTGGTTGAAGCTGTTAACATGAAGAAAGAGGATTTGGCTCCAATTTATTTAATATATGATGAAATACATTTTTTGAGTGCTAGTTTTGATGTTTTTAGTTTTAAAAATGTTAGGAGAGCGGGTAATACCGTAGCACATTTCATGGCACGGTGGAATGTGAGTAGTAATATGGACTTTGCATGCTTGAACTATTTCCCCCAAAGTATTATTGCTTTGGCGGAAATTGATTTATACTAGTTTTACCCGTTTTTACCCCTTAAAAAATGCACAACAATAACGGCCGATTTTTTTGGCCGGATTTTTCAAATTGAAACTATTTCAATGGCGTATATGTACATATCCGAATTATAAAAGTCAACATCTTTTTAATTGAATATTTAACCGTATTTTTCAATTTTTTTTACCATTTTTAACTAATTAAGATAATTATTACTTAATCAAATAACACAAGCTAGTTGAAGCTTTCCAAAACAAAAAATAGATAGAGGTTAGAGGAAATGTGAGTTAGAAGTGCACGTCAGTCCCACTCTCATCAGGGCACCACACCCTCACCTAATCTTCGAAATTAATTCATGGCATCTTCTACCGTGTTTGGCTGCACGACCGAAGGTCAAACTTTAAAACAAAGTCAAAGCCTTTATAAAATCTTTCCCCCACTAATACTAATACCATACCATCATTCTCCTTTCTCCAATCTAGTTTTTCTCTTTCACTCTCTCATTCTTCTCCTTTCCTTCCTTCCTTCTCTTTCTCTAATCTAAAACAATGGATCACGAGCTCGACAACGAAACTTCAGCCAGTTCCGTAAACACCAACCACGGCTGGCAAAAGGTCACCTACGCCAAGCGCCGTAAGAATCAGCCGCAGAACAAGCAGAAGTCCACCACCACCACCGTCGCACCCTCTTCCGGCGACAAGGATGGCAATGTTTTCAGAGCCATCGAGCAAAAGTCTGAAGATCGTCATCGTCGAATTGTAGAGGCACAGATGAAATCCGCTGCTGCTCTCGATTATGACGATGATTATACTACCAAGTCTAGATCCAAGAAGCGCGATGATTCCGATGATACTGATTCCGATTTCGACAGAGAAAATGTTAATGTTAACGCTAAGGATGATAACATTGACAACAACAAAATTAAGAACAAGAAGAAGAAGGTTGATAAGAAACCTAAGGTGTCTGTTCCTGAAGCTGCTGCTAAAATCGATGCTGCTGATTTGGCTGCATTTCTCTTAGATATATCGGTTTGTCTCTCTCTTTTTTTTTTTTTTTTTGAATTCTGTTATTTATTTGAATTGTGTTTGCATGCCTGTTCTGATCTGCTCATACTACTTATGTTTTGTGTGGATGGATTTAGGGTACTTATGAATCTCAGGAGGAAATACAATTGATGCGATTTGCAGATTTCTTTGCTCGTGCTTTTTCAGGGGTCTCTTCTGCTCAATTTCCCTGGGTTAAGACTTTTAGGGAATCTCCTGTTGCTAAACTCTCTGAGGTATATGATCATCATATTGTCGCATACTATTAGATCCTTAGCGTTACTGTAAAGATCATGATGCTACTAGCTCTCGCAATTTAGATCCTTTGCAGTTCCAAACTTTTAACGATTGTTACATCTTGAGGTGGTATATGGGTTATTAGTATGTAAAATTGCTCAACATTATTTATCATATACCAATACAATAGCTAGCAACGGGGCTTTTGGGCAAAAAAACTGTCATTTGTTATTAAAAGATGAAACTTTTTAAGTATTAAAATTAGATTAACTTAAACCCATCACTTTTTATTCAAAAAGCCCGTCACTTTAAGATGATTCATTCTCTTATTTCTATTGGGCTTAGGCTGATTAGCTGGTCTCTTATGAGACCAACTCAAAAAGCTGTCATTTGTTATGATTTTTCTACCCAAATATATTTGAGCTTTATATCTTACCATAATAAGTTTTTCTCTCAAAAGCTTGAGGACTGTATGGCTTTCTAGATGAAACTATTGAACTTTATCAAAGTGTTGAAATAGCTTGAGGCTTATTTGATGTCTTTGACTTACCAAAAATCAACCCCTCATAAATGTAGTTGAGAAAACCTTTGGGTATTGGATTTTTCTATCACTTGATTTTGTTTATCGTTGTCTCTTCCTGTCTCTCCTAGCCCCTTCCTGTATGCTGCAGACAAGGGACTTTGCAGTTAAGTTTATGATTGTCGAAAACCAAGTTTTTCTTTAATAGAACATAGATGATTGATTATATGCCGTCTGTGTTTTAAGTATTTATTTAAGTTTTCTGTTATGAGGTTGGATGTTGCATGAGCATTCATTTTTTATTGATCCTTCATCATCATATTTCCTATGTGCGATTTTTCAACCAGTCGCAGATCCGGAATTCTAAAATAGGGTATGCGCAATTATAAAATGTATAAACTATTGTTTCACTTATTTTCGATATTTGAATTCGACAATGTGCTCTAAGTTGTTTCATTTGTCATTCCTTTTACATTTGAGGTTTTTTTAGTTGTAAGAAGTGAACACTAATCAACTAATTATAATTCAATCAAACTAAATAAATTTCATTAGCTCCAATTTTTTTGCTGTATTTAAAATTCTTCGTCTATCTTAACTAGTTTGTTTGATTTTGTTTTTATTACACTATTTGTCCCTACTCTTTCCAGTAAAACTCGTGTTAACATGTAGTGTCAAGGGTGTGGTTCAATTGCTTGATTTGTTTGACTTTCTATCTTACGTTTTCCTTGTGTTACTCTCCCATTGTGCTGAGATAAAATCATGGTATCGTTTGGAAAAATCGTAGTATCTTAAAAGTCTTAATTCTAATTGTATTTCAAAATCTAGTATAATAGAAATCTTACCCCTATGAAACATGTTTTTATTTATTTGATCAAAACAAATCCCTTTAAAATGTTACGAGTTCTAATATTTTGAGAGATATGGATGATTCAGTATAGATTATTCTGTAAACTTTTGAATATATTATAAATGGATCTGTTGCATTCCTACCTGGAGGTTGCTAGTTCAGGTTAATTTTTGTTATTATTGTTAACAGCTAGGTAGAGTTGCTCACAGCTTTCCACAAACCCCATTCTAGGAGCCTTGTTGTCCCTTTTTTTGGTGCATTTTATCATTAGCCTTGTCATTATTTTTACTTGTCTTCTCATTTTCCTAATTACCGAGCTAATATTCTATGCCAAACTTATCTGCTCATTAAGTCTTCTTTTGTCTGAACAGATCCCCATCTCTCACATCCCAGATGCTGTTTATAGGACATCAGTTGACTGGATCAATAAGCGTTCAGTGACAGCCCTAAGTTCCTTTGTAATATTGTTAATAGATACTATCCTTGCAGATTTAAACAATCAACTTCCTAGTGGTAAGAATGCTAAAAAGGCAAGTCAGCAGCCATCATCCAAATCTCAGGTAATCACGCGCTGAGTGTGCTCGTCATTAAAACTATATGCGAAGGGCTCTCTGTATGTTTTCTCGTTTCAAAGTGTTTGCTTTGCTTTTCTTCTACATGATCCATTACTTTATGATCATACCACATGTTATGTATGGAGCATCTATTCTATATGATATTCTGGATTGATGGATGGTTGCTTGGTTTCTTTTTTTTTTTTTACTATCTTTCTAGGGTTGCTTGTTTCCATTTCCACTGCATAGGTAGAAAGTTATGGCAAACAAAGCATATGATGCCAGGGTCCATGAGTTGATGATTGAATTGTCCTGTTTTAGATTTGATGGAGCCCGAATTTGTTTTACTTTAGTATTTTTTTTGAAAGGCATTGATATGTTGCCTTATCGATTCAGTCCTTATAGTATTTTGAAAACTGTAACACAGTTAATGGTAGAGAGCAAGTTGTCTTTCAATTAGGAATTTAAAAGATGGAAAAATTGCCGCAAACCACCTTTTAAAAGCATGATTTTGCGAGAAACCACCTTTTAAAAGCGCTCTTGCAAGAAGAAACCCAAAAAAAAAAATTGTTTGCGAGAAGAAACCTTCGGCCGAAAACCCGGTGTTGATCAATATTTTTTGACATTGACCATTCTATCTTCCTACTTGCCATCTTAGAACTTTCATATTTTCACACTCTCTTCTATATCTTTCTCTTTTCTCCTCACATGCCATCTAAAGGTTAGGTTGTGAAAAAATCAAGTTCATATGGAATAGAGTGATTGAAACATCAAGTTCTAAGTTGGCAAATAGAAATACAAAATGGTCAATGCCGAAAAATGTTAGTCAGTGTCGGATTCTGGTCAAAAGGTTTCTTTTCGCAAACAATTTTTTTTGTTTTGGGTTTCTTCTTGCAAAAATGCTTTTAAAGGATGGTTTCTCCCAAAATCGTGTATATTGATTTTTGGTGTCCCTCACCTCTTCCCTTATATAGTAGAGTTTGTAACATTTATGGTTTGACACAATCTCCGAGTATAATAAGTTTTCTCTATTATCGATTTGGCTTTTACTCATCTTCTCTTCTCTCTCTCTCTCTCTCTCCTTCGTCACCTTTTTCTTCCTTTTCTCTCCCGCCAGTAACTGAAAGCTTCGACCCCTGCCTTTATCATACCACTATTACTAAACGGCTGACTATTGACTGAGGCAGTCATATGGACCCTTCCCCCCGTTCCTAGAAAGGCTTTTACTTTAAAGTGGTTTAACTTTGAATGGGCTTTCCTTTTTACTTCCATCTGGGCTTTGGAGATTTATTACCACAAAAGGCTCATGCCACCCCCACTATATTTTAACTTGTTTTCTCAAGCCCCAAATTAGTGCCATTTGCCTTATAACTTGTTTTACCTTGTTCCCACCATAACCTATGGAAAGGTTATTCTTCCTCTGTCCCAAAGCACTTCACCCATATGTTATTTTTCACGATCTCTTAAGACACTTTTGACAATTAAATACAATTATGTATTAATAAAACATAACATGATGAATGAGTTGATATCTTTAGAATATAAATTTAAACAAATCTAACAAGAATTTTAGATAATACTGTTTTTTCATATATGTTAGTAACAAATATGGTCAAAGTCGGGGATCAAATCGGGTAGGTAAAGTACACGTAATCACATCCTACCTGGGTTCAGGCAGAAGAGGGGGATAGAGGTGGGTTCTGTCCAGGTTACAGCCACGGGGATGTGAGGGGTGACACTGAACACCACCTATGCTACTGTTCAATGCTTGTTGCATAGGTCTAGAGCATTGTGAAAAGTAGAAAATATCACCCTATTCTCTCCCAAGTATCCTAGAACAGTTTCACTTTATAAGTCTTGTTCTTTAGGAATATACTGTGCTGTTATCTGAAGGATGTTGCAATATGTGGCAGGTTGCTATATTTGTGGTTTTGGCTATGGTTCTAAGGCGTAAACCAGATGTGCTTGTGAGTTTATTGCCTACATTAAGGGACAATTCTAAGTATCAAGGGCAAGAGAAGCTTTCAGTCATCATATGGATGATATCTCAGGTAGACTTTGCAGGAAGCCACCCACCTATCTGAAGGAGCTTGAGTTTATGATCTTTATGCTTGCTCTTTTTATACAATGTTCTTCCTGATCATGTAAACTTTTCTGATAGGCCTGTCAAGGAGATTTGGCTGTTGGCTTGTTTTCATGGGCCCATATGCTCTTGCCAATGCTCAACAGCAGATCCACTAACAATCCACTTTGTAGAGATCTGATTTTACAGTCAATTGAAAGGTTTGAAATGATTGCATGTTTTTCTCCTGTGCTACATATTTCTGTTTTTTGCCTTCTAACAGGATGTGCTTAATTGCAGAATCTTAGCAGCGCCAAAAGCTCGCTCTATTTTGATTAATGGAGCTGTCAGGAAAGGAGAGCGTTTAATCCCTCCAGCTGAGTTTGAGATCCTGATGCGTGCGACTTTTCCTGTTTCGTCTGCCAGAATAAAGGTATGTAATTCATAGGCATAATTGACTTTCCCTGTTTCATCCCTATATTGAAGACGTATGTAATATCTGGATGGGGGATTTTTTCTCCAGGCAACAGAGAGATTCGAGGCTGTATACCCGGTCTTGAAGGAAGTTGCGCTTGCTGGTGTACCTGGAAGCAAAGCAATGAAACACGTTTCACAGCAGATATTTGAATTTTCAATTTTAGCAGCTGGAGAAAGTAATTGCTATCCTGCAATAGTGCACCCTTTGCTATTTTACATAAACTGCATTTCTAAGAAATTATTCTTAGAGAAAAAAAATCACGACTCTTTTTTGTCAATGCTGATTCTGCAGACAAGCCTGAGCTGGCTAGAGAAGCTATTGACACTGTAATTTGGTGCTTGACTCAGAACAGTGATATCTATAAGCAATGGGTAAAGTTTTGCTACCATTACTAAAGAGCATTAATCAAATTTGACAAGTTCTTTTTGGCATTTGTTTTCTGCGGTGTACTTAAGGCAGAGTCTCTTGCTCATTTTTGCAGGACAAAGTGTACCTGGATAATCTGGTGGCAAGTGTTGCCGTTTTGAAAAAGCTTTCTGACGAGAGGAAAGAACAGCATATCAACCAGTCATCTCTTGACACCGTGAAGCAGACTATAAAAAGTTTCCAGCTAAAGGTAGCTCCCCACGTCCTCATCCTGCCTTTTTACTTTATTTATTTATCTGTGCTGTGAGCTGCTACGTTATTCAGACTCGGCTAAAAAGTGTCCACAAAGATATGAGGTGTCCGGGTGTTAGACACCCTTCTTCAAATGGTGCTCGAAACAATGCATACTGTTATTGTTTTTCTGGTGGGGAACATACCATCATAAGATCTTTGATTACTATATAGTTGTACCTTATGTATCTTCCTGCTTTACTCGTAGAATGAAAAGGCATTGGTTGGAGAGAGTTCCGGACAAGCAGCTCTACTCAAGGATGCTGACAAGTACTGTAAATCAATTTTGGGAAGATTATCACGTAGCCATGGCTGTGTGAAAGCCATGGTTTTTGTTGCCCTTGCAATGGGTGTCGGCGCTGCTGTCATGTCCTCGAATGTGGAGTCCTTTGATTGGAAAAGGGTGTCTGTGATGCTCAGCTCTTTCCAAACTTTCTAGATAAAGAATGTTGAGTGATCGCGTGCTGCCACTTCTGCCATATACTCGGTAAAAAATGTACTTTAGAGAATGCAGCATCATCAGCAAAATAACCATCTAAATAGATTGTTGGATACATGGAGTTAGGACGGAAAGGATGCCTTGTCTCACGGCTACTTGATGATTGATTCGGTCCATGAAAATCTTTGGCCGATTCTGTTTTTCGTTTATTTATTTTAGTTTTTTTTGTGGCGCTTTATGTTAACTGCTAGATATTTTAAATGAAACCTATGCCTGTTTTGGTATACTTTTGATGTTTACAGTATGTTTTTTCTTAATCTGATGCAATTTCTTATGTACTTCTATTACTCTTTCACTCCCTTCCCCTTTAAGTTTTCTTCGCAAAAAAATATGCGAACCTAGACTCACAAAAGTTCGAACAATCTTTAACTTGGACTGACCATATTAAAAACAAAAACAGCAAAGATAAATGCAAGAGTTGCAGTTTTGAGTAGTGCTGTTTGTTCAGTTTGACTCATGCCCATAAGGGCCTGACCATCCCGTACATTTTGGAGGCCCTACGCTAAAACAAAATTTTGGGGCTTCTAGAACAAAAAATAATTGTCAAAACATAGAATTATATTTCTTAATCTTTGACAATGTTCAAGACAATACTTTAACCATTACTTTTTGCATTTTAAATTAAACTTTTTAAGAATACTATTTTACAAAAAATCATTTCAAAGCTATATAACTAATGTAGATATTCAGCCACATAATTGTTCTGCATTGCCTTGTTTCTTAAATTTATGGTTAAACTCTTTAATCTACAAATTCAGAAATATCATGAGAAATATACGTGGGCAAAAGAAGTTGATGTAAGAAAAAGGAAAAATTGTTTCTAATAAATCAATCTTTGCTCCGTCTTTCAATATCAAGTTAACATACTCGAAATCCTAGAATAAGTAAACCTTGTAAATTGATCTTCCAAAATCAAGTCATGACTTGTTGATAACCTGTTATTGTAGGTATATACACGTGGCTTAATTTGATTGGTCTAAATTTAAATTATTTTTTTAAGAAAATAAAGATTCCCCTTCCTCTCCCCTCTGTCTCTTTCCCGTCACTCTGCTTTCCTTAACGCCAACCCCCTCTGCCTTCCTTACGGTCCAACCACAACCACCTCTTTTACCACCCAACCACAACTGTCCACCGCAACCTTCTGTCACAGAGGAGAGAGAGGAAGAACTGGAGAGTTTAAATCAGTCGCGTTGGGCGTCAAGGATGTGGTGGTTTTGGGCGTTGGGCATGGTAGTCTGGTGTTGGGAGTGGAGTTAGTAGTGCTCTGGTGTTAAGCATTTTGTTCTGGTGGTGGCCGTGATGGTGAGAATGGGTGTTGGGCGTTGTGCGTGGTGTTGGCCCTGTTGGGTGATTGTGGTCTGGTGATAGCAACATTGGGTGGTGCGTGGTGTTGGGGTCTGTGGTGGTTGGGTGTTGGGTGTCGTTGGTCTTGTGATGGTGTCTCTAGTAATGGCGTGGTGGTGTTGGGGTCTGTGGTTCGTGTTGTTGGGGTGGTGGTTTGTTGGTGGCTTGGTCAGGTGGTCTCGGTGGCTGTGGTGGTGGGAGTGGTGGTGAAGGAGGCCAGGTGGGTAGTTTGTGGTGGTCAACAGGCGAAATTAAGTCAAAAATTTTTTTACCTGTTGTTCAAGTCACCGATCACCTTAACTCGTTAGAAGTAAAAACCCATACAAGCTTTACTTATTCCTAGATTTTGAGTAGGTTAACTTAATTTTGGAAGAAGGAGCATAGGTTGGCTTATAAAAAATAATTTTTCCTAAGAGAAAAGGTTGATAAGTTAAGACTTTCTAGAAATGTCTTCTTTGATATGAATCCTCACAAAGTTCTCCATTCCAACAGTAAGGAAGAAGGTGATCGTTGATATATCTTCCTCTCCCTTCCAATTTAATTTGTACCACGTTCAAATACAGTTAAAATGTCACCCAATCCACCGTCATTTCTATCTTATCTTCCTAAATCTCTCTTCTTCCATCAAACCTTAACCCTAACCATCACTTTCTTCTCTTACGCCTCTCTCCATGCTTCCCACAAACCTCCAAGTATTGTCAAATCAATTCTAGGACTAGAGATCTCCAAAAATGGCACCAACACATTTCAAGGATCAACCTTTTGTCAAATGTGTTGGCCTCCTTTCAATGGTATTCAAGGAACTCATCGTTTTGGTGAGCTTGATCTTGCTTTCATATCTTCTTACGCTATTTGGATGTTCTTCTCTGGTAATTTGCTGATACTACTGATCTAGATTGTTTTTCTCACTTGGGATGTTTCTAAGTGGTGTTTTTACTGTTACTTTTGAATGTGGGTATTGGTTTAGTATTCATAGTTTCTTGTATTTTGTTCTTATTCAGATTCTTTGTGGTGTATCTCAATCAACTAGGTGGCCTTTTGTTATTGTTGTTATTGGTAATTGGGTTTGGTAAATCTAAGAAAGGTTTGATCACGGGGGTTTGGACTTCTCATACTTTTGTTGGCAATTTTATGGGCTCCATTGTTGCCTCTTCAATGTTGAAATATGGGTGGGGTTGGTCTTTCTTTTGGCCCGGATTATTTCTCTTCTTTGGTCTTATCGTGAGCCCAAAGCTCGTTGGTTTGTGTCTTCCTAGTGAAATCGAGTTGGATTCGATTGGAGTTTCTGGTCTTGGGGAAGATGAACATTTGGGTGTTCTCTGATCCAAGGATTCCAAATCTTTGGAAGAAGTAAAGCCTCTTGAACAGGTCGTGGTAATTGAATCTACGATGTGATTGGGTTTATAGAAGCTTGGAAACTGCCTGGAGTTGCATCTTTTGCAATATGTTTGTTCTTTGCCAAGCTTGTGGCCTACACATCTTTGTATCAGTTTCCATTATATATAAGACACATAGTTAATAATGCACTTAATTTTGGAGTTTCTAGTATCTATTCTACATTGCCTTACTTTAGGAAATTTCCCTGGAAGAAATTAGAAAGGTCTTCTTTGATATAAATCCTCCCAAAGCGCCAAGATCGAATGGATTCCAAAAGTGTTTCTACCAAAAATAGTGGAACATTGTTGGGTCCGATGTCAGGTAGTAATCCAGAGCTTCTTCAAGCATGTCCTCTTATCTCCATTCATTAATCACACCATCATATCACTAATCCCCAAGAATGATAAGCCTGAAACCCCTAACCACTTTAGACTTATAAGTCTGGTGAACGCTATTTATAAAGCCATTTCTAAAATTATGGTATCCCGCTTACGTCCTCTCTTAGACAAGATTATTAACACTTTTGAGAATGCATTCAATAAAGAGCGTTCTATCCATGACAATATTCTTATTCTTTAAGAAATCCTAGACACCTACCTAAAATTCATAAACAAAACTGAATGATGTGCCCTCAAATTAGATATGAAAAAAAAGCATGTGACAGATTGAATGGTACTACTTATGGGCCTGCCTTTAAGCTTTTGTCTTTCCTAAAAAATGGATAGCTATAGTCAAAGAATGTGTCTCAACAGTCTCATACTCCATTGAGGTAGATGTCCAGTCTACTTAATGGTAAGCCTTCTAGAGGACCGCGCCAAGGAGATCCACTATCACCATACCTATTCATCATTTGCCTGGAAGGGCTCACTTGAATGCTCTCAGTTTAAAGTAACAACAACAAGGCAACACGGATTGGCTTAAAACTATGTCTAAAAAAATTTAACATCCTCTGTCTCCTATTCGTTGACGACAGTTTAGTCCTCCACAAGGCTACTAACACTGTGCAAAACAACCTTAAACAGGCCCAGCCTGAATTCAGCTCCCTATCAGGAAACTGGTAAATTTTCATAAATCAACGATAGTCTTCTCAAAACTTGTCCCTAATTCAAAAAAAGAAGTCTTGCTACCATTTTCGATATGCCATCCAAAGCTTCTCTTGGAAGGTACTTGCGGATCAACTTTAGTTTCTACCATCCTTTTTTTTCTAAGGAAACTTCATATCACTCCAAAGAAAACTCTTTACAACCTAACCATGTATTTCTACAAGAACGAACCTAGTTAGGCCCCTCAAAACAAAAACACACAAAAAGAACTATACAAGACATTTACAATTCCTCCAACCATTTTCATCTTTACTAGAAAGTTTCCTAGGTAGACAAACTAAAAATTCTAGCTTTAGTATAAGCTTTAATCCTCTTTACAATACTACATAAGCTAGCTTATCCCAGAAACATTTGTTCCTATTCCACCAGATCCAATATATTGCCCTGCTTCACAGCTTTAAAACCCATTCTTTGAAATTTACTTCTCCATCAATGGATCCAGCTGATAATATCAGTCAAGTTATCTCGACCTCCTTTCATACCAATCCAATCCTGCAATTGCTTCAAATATTCTCTACTGAAGTCACACTAATTAAAACATAAGTGTGTATGTATGTGTTTTAATTTCCCTACCACATATCAGACAACTATCACTATTACTTATTCTAATCTAGGCCAATTTACTACCAAACAAAAAATGAATTTGAATTTTGGAACAGTAAACCTATTCCACACTTATCTTTCACATAATGCTTGAGTATCATCACCTCTCAACAACATATAAATTTTGTTGATTGAGTATTCATGTAGATTGCAAAATTCAGTCTAGGTCATCTTCTGTACCAGCAACAGCTACTTGAAGTTGATACTGCTCCCAGTCTTCCCCTTCTAGTATATACTTCATTAACCCATCTGATCCAAAGATTGTGCTTCTTCTTAGCTATAGCGGAAACATATTTCCCCATAACATCCATGTTCCAAATCCTTACCTCTCTAAACCCTAAACCACCATGTGCTTTGCTTTTACAAACATCATCCCAAGCTACTAATCTAGCTCTTTACATTTTGGAAGTTTCCAGGCCAAAGAAAAGCTTTGCACACCTTCACAATATCCCTGAGAACTGCTTAGGGAATAATCATAACATGTGCCCAGTAAACATGAATGCCAAGCAGCAAAAAACTAATAAGTTGGACTATACCACAATAAGAATTATTTCTAGAACACCAAATTCTTATTTTGGCGGTCATCTTCTTCACCAAGCTCTCACATGGAGCAATGGGAAGGTTTTTGGAACATTTTAAATATACCAAGATATCTGAATGGAAGAGAGTCCCTACTAAAACCATAAACTTCCAAAACCCTCCTAACCTCATCTGCCTTCATATCATAGCAATACACAACATGTTTTTTAGGATTAACATAAGACCTGAAGTATCAGAGAAGAGCTTGAAAGTTTGCAGCATCAAATAGATGGAAACAAAGTCCCCTTTACAGCACATGATTAGGTCATCAAAAAAACAAAGATGATTGACCCTAAGCTTTTACATTTTGAATGAAATTTGAACTGAGCTAATGAACTCATCTTGAGCATCAACCTGGACAAATACTCCATAAAAATCACAAATGAAAGAGGTGACATAGGATCATCTTGTCTCAAACCTCTTCAAAGAAACCATTGAGAGATCCATTCACCAATATGAAGAATTTGGGAGTAATCACACATTCCATCACCCAATCAACATGACCTAATGGAAATTTCAAATCTACTAAAATCTACTGAACAAATACCACTCCACTGTATCATAAGCTTTCGGAAAATCAATCTTCACCATAAAACTTGGAGATGAAGGAATTGTGTCCTCGACTCTAATGCAATTACTAAATATAATATGGATCGTATTATGGAGATAATAATTCATTTAATTGGGTCGTCTTTACGTCTTGCTAGATAACGTTATAGACCTTTGGGTTAGTAAATAATAAACCCGAAGCCCACTTAAATGGATCCTACAGGGTCACACAGAATATTATGGATCAACAAAAGAGAAACCCAGGGCTTATAAAGGCTATAGGGTAGTCGGCCCAAGAGGGAGATAAGAGAAGATTATTTGACCTAATTATTCCTATATAAAGGTCAGGCAGTCAGAAAATAAGATACAATATCTCTGATTATTTTCTCTTTCTCTCTCTCAACTGGCGTTACTCCATAAAAGAAGAATTCTTTCTTCCTTCCAACTAGCATTGGTGGAGTATTGATCTGAATTGGTGGACTAAGTAGAGGAATCACATTTGAGATTCTTTCTCCAAGTTCGTTGGCTATACTTTGAAGTATACAATCCCGCCAAACCAGTTGAAGTCACGCATCAAGAGGTTGGTAATTAATTATTATATGATCCTTAATTATATGTGCATGAGATCCAGTTTTAGGTGCTTATGAATTAGATTCATGAAATTCCGCTTTTAGTACCTATAATCCTACAGTGGTATTGATAGGCTAAAGTCGTATCACCTATTCAAAGATAATTTCCTACAATCCTCTAACAATAGTAGTCAAGGGAAGTAGGGTCGAATCCGCAGTAAGACATAGTTTCTATGTTAATATTCAACTAAATAACTACTTCAGATGAAATCAGATATGATTTACTAAACTAATAATTAAACTAGAGAAAATGGAATTAGACTAAGATTTAACAATGGAATAAAAGATAAGAGTATTAGTTCGGTCCACCATGCTTATACCAATCAAATAGGGTTAACTACTATCAAAACCTAAGTCAAGAGTCGAGAGATTAGAGCATGTGCTGAGCTATGGTTAAGTATCAACGCTCATAGTTCAACATACGCTACTTGTTCACTAACGTAATTGAACTACTGGTGTGTCCTAGGCCTCTAATCGTAAGACGGGTCAGTACGAACAACTATTAAACACAAGCAATCAATAAAATTGGCCACTAACATTAATTACTAATAAAGAATAAATCACACCACAATCATTCTAATCAACACTAGAAATCAATAACAGTCTAATCAATGATCATGGTATAAACATAGCTTCCCTCTCTAATACCCTAGAAAGGGATCTACTCAGACGTGATTAAACTAACAACGACAAAACTAATAAGAAACCCTAATAATTGCATCATGAAGTAATCAACAACTAAACTAGAACAATTAAGAAGTAATAAAAAAGCAATAAGAGAGAATATTACCAATTGACAAAAAGCAATAACATTAATCGAATCGAACCAAGGTTTGTTCTCCTCTACAATGATGAAACTAATGAAAAACCCTAAAAAGCTCTCTAAGTGTTTAAGATAATAATAGATACATGTAAAAATAAACTCAAAAATATTTATAATAACCTAAGAAAGCAAATAAGATAGCACGGAAAAGACGCAAAATCGCCCCTCCGTGTCTTCTGCCCGATCGGGCAAAGGGCCGCCCGATCGGGTTTGGGAACATCATTTTAGCAGCCAGAATAATACGTCCACCCGATGGGATCGGGTAAGGTCCACCCGATCGAGGCTGCAACACTGACACCCGATCTGGCAAGGCTGCTCGATGCCATCGGGCCAATGGTTTTCTTCAAAGTCTTCAAAACCAGCAAAACGACCAAGTAAAATCTCACCCGAAGGGATCGGGTAAGGCTGCCCGATCGGGTGGAAAATATGAACTTTTTGGCCTAGAAGATCGAGTCCGATCGGGCATCCACCGCCCGATGCCATCGAGTGGATGCAATTCCTGGGTACATCTTGTGCTTGGCTTCAGATGCCAAGTTTTGCAATACTTCTTCTTCAAAAGTAGCTCAATTACTTTCTCGAGATCTCCTACATGCCTCATAACTTCTCCGCTACAGTGTGGTGGTCAAAATGATAGAAAATATGGAGTTTTTTCCTAAGACCTGCAAAAAATTATAAAATAAACAAACCACAACTATATCGAAATAGTTAGCATAAATGGCTCCTAAGAGCGTCAATACCGCACAATTTAGCTTGTAAATGAAGGGAAAAACTCTATATGAAAAAATTATATCAAATTCCCCCAAGCTAAATCTTTGCTAGCTTGTCCTCAAGCAAACAAATCATGCGAACTAACATATGATGTCTCACCTCAATAAGATAGAAAGAATTAGGCTCAAACTTTTAATTAGACTCAAGACTGGTCCGACAGACAAGCATCATCATCAATCCATTATATCAAATTAACAATCGATTAGTATGCATAGCAATCCACAAGGCCATCTGCGTATCCCGCAAATACTAAGAGGGTGCTCGCATGGAGGTCACTCAACTCTCAATTTTTGTGGCAGGCAAAAGATGTGCCCGATCGCTCACCTGACCCATCCCATAATAACCCTTCCCAACTCACATCACTCGTGTGTTTAGAGGGGTGCATGTGACACTCAACCTATTTAGTCGACTCACAAATAACAAATACTCTACATGATTAGGACCAAACTTCATATCAATCCAAACAATGCAATGCAACAAAGATCATGAGGTCTTTATAAGGTTGTAGCGTGGCTTAGGTGAAAGGTGTGAAAAAATTTGGGAGATGTGGTGGTAAAGCCAACCTAGAGAAGCATAATCATCAACGAACTAAGAGGTCAATGTGACCTATCAACTCCGCATAACATCAACCCAAAACATAACCAAATCAATAATACTCTAGTAAACCACACTTGCTTTTTTTTCTTTCCTTTTCACTCATTTTCCATTTTTCATTGTTTGAAACATTTGAGAGATTCTTCTTTTTGCTCATAACTCTTTCTTTTTTTCGATGTTGATATTTTTCAAATTTTACACTATGAGCTTTTATAGCAAATAAGCTCCACAACTAGCAATTAGCCAATAACCATTAAAAAGTCAAACTCATCTATAACAAACCAAAACACTACCAATGCTCCCCCAAGCTAGGCTTGGGACAATATCGTGTAAGGAAAGGGCTTGTAATGTAGGTGTCATCATAAACATGCAAGAAAGGCTCAGACAGGCTAAAGGCGAAAATATGTCAAATATGTGGCTCTGTGGCTAAGACAATCAAAAGAACGCCTCAATGATTTCAAATATGCATGCTTGCTAGAAATCAAGAAGTAAAGAACCAATGCCAAGATAAATGCTATAGTGAGGAACTACACTCAAAGAAGGAAAGACTGGATGAAGATATGCATCCATAGGCTCAAAGACTCACAGTCTAACCAACTTAGTTTCACATTCAGTGCAAACGTCACAAGCATCATGCAAGCAAGGGTCATAAAAATTCGAAATCAAATCAAAACCAACGAATCCTCAATGCCAAGCCATCAAAAGTCATGAATAAAAAACATTTCCAGAAAATCAATGAGGCACAGGGAGACAATCATATAGTTCAACATGCACTAATCAGCTCATAATTTTTTTCATTTTTCAAATTTTTTTCAAAGTAGTAAACTATCCTATCAAAGCGTTAAAACTATCCTATAAAGCTGTAAAACTACACTAAAAAGCAGTAAAAGGAAGGGAATGTACATACGAGAGAGACCCACCCCCAAGCTGGCCGAGGCAATGTCCTCATTGCAGCGAGAGAGAGGAAAGAATAAGGGCATCAGCCGCCACTAGTTGGAAAAAAGACTATTTGCAACGCGCAAAAAAAGACTTATTGCAGCTGTTTTTGATCGATGCAACAGCCATAGCTACAAATACTAAAACTATTTGTAGCGGGCCTGAACCGCTACAAATACTACAGTATTAGTAGCGGGCTTAGCTATAAACCGATGCAAGTAAGCTATTCTTTTGAAGCGGGCTTTCGATTTGCCCACTGCAAATACCCTTTTTCTAAAATATAAAAAAAATCAGTTTTCCCCACTAATAAGTACAACTATTATTAATTGTTCGTAAAAAAAAGGTATAACTAATAATAATACTTTTAAAATTCAAGAAACAAAGTGCCTGAAAATTGACATTGGAATTGACTGCTTGCAAGCAGCAATATCAGTGGGCGAGGGACAGGCCATGCATAAACTCAACACGGGCGGGTAGCTTGTTCTTGAAAATATGAATCCTAATCATGATCATATTGAAGACCTCCCTCTGGTGCATTAACATGATTCTTCTTGTCTTTACTATGCTGTAACATCTTACAAAACATGGTTGTATTCATATTGGTCACCTTCAGCTCCTTGTTGTGTATTGCTTCTACGACCCCTCAACCATCAAGAAGATCCTGTTTATGAGAACCATTACTACTATACTTTCTAATAAATGTGGGCAAAAAAGATTCAAAATTGAAGTTACGAAAACAAGATTAACAAAAAAGGGGAACATCGCAAATGGAGTCAAGAAGAATGAGTAAAAGACTGAAAAGGATATAACCCAACTGGATGACTTCCCATATACTATATACTATATAGATAACAAAGACTACCATAGAAGTTAAATTGTCTAAGACTCATCAGTAAGATATGATTTTATATTTTTCTTTGGTTTTGAAACAAATCTTGTCCTTTGTTTGTATTCCTCTTGCCTTACATTCCAACAATTTTTTTCATCCAACAAAAAGGTCGATGGGATTATTCGACTACATGGGTCGGGCTAGTTTACCATTCTTCAAACACAAATGACACCCAATCAAATTATGATGTAAAAAGCATAGTTAGCAAAAACTAACCAAGCACGACAACCCAACAAGAATTAAACATGAAACATAAAAGTTTATATTCACATTTTGGCCTATTGTTCGATTGAGGCAACACAACAAGCATATTAAACTAAATCAGACAGGTTGGTATAAAGTTTTCTAAAGTCCTCTGTATTTCCCCTCTCAAGCCACATCACCACAACATATAATCATCAACACTAACCTACGTGTGGAAGACCATTTGAGACACCGTTGTTTTTTTAACGAAGATAAAACTAGAAATAATGAGGAGCTCAAGTGAAAATGGCTTTACCTAGATATTACTTGATACGACATAGAATTTTTTTCCCACTCGCTTCATGTGTTGCAAAATCTGAACCATAAAGCATATGAAATATACCAACATTATTCATATTCAGATAAAAAACATAGACTGGAAAACAAGTGGGAGATGAACAAAGAACACCACTCACAACATAGAGTTTAGTGGCCAATTTAGCTGGTTCATCTATAGAATCATGAATAAGCTTTTGTAAAAACTTCACAACTTCAAATTCGACATTATGGGGATCCACCATCGCCTTCAACTTCAAATTGCATGAAAAAACATCAATCACAGAGCAGAAGAGTACAAATTTTCCTAATAAATTTGAATTCTCGCTGAATTAAGTCTTAGACAATTGTTGGCCGCTTTCCCGGCCCGTTTGTTCATACCGGTCTAAAGAGATCTCAGTAGCTCACTCACCTGTAAGTTTAGCCCAATGATAATATCCAAAGGTTCAAGCTCTGAAAGATTGAGAGTGTCGCTAGGGGGATGCTTCAGATCACATTTTCTCTGCACCCAAAAATAGATATATGAAACATTTAGTAACTAGCTGAAGTTGGACATTGCCAGAACACAAAGCTAGATCATGAAACATTATTAAAGTAGGCCCTATGAGGGGAACTTTACATCAAAGACTATATAAGAGCAACATCATACGACACTGAAAGTCTATAGCTCGATTAATAAAGATTTATTTGAAATTTGAATATAATATCAAGACCAAGAAAAAGAAGCAGACTCGAGCGCGCATTAAATAAAGAAATTATTGTGTAAATTGCTCCCAGTCAGTCACGAGAAATGTTGTATTGCAATACCATGGACGGTATGATGAATTGATGACAATAGTCTCTTGAAAAAAGTGCAACATAATAGAAACTCAAGCCTGTAATCGAAAAAACTCAATTATTAACGATGATGCATCCTTATAGTATACAGAGAAAGAAAAGAATATATAGCTAAGCCACTACCAAAAAGGATACCTAAGTGAAATAATTTTGCACATGCGCAAATACAAACTACAAACCATGAATATTGATAGTAGTAGTATTTGGTAGGCCAATATTTTTTGAGATTCATATGGGACTATTACCTATCATGGTTATCTTCAAAGCCTTAAGGCTATTGCTCAAGTTTGAATTTTAAGGCCTAAGTAATATCTAATTTTAAGAAATTTCCGTCATTAATTGTTAACAATATGGCTCCATTAATTCATGGAAAAGATATGTTTTTTCTTCTTTTTAACTCAACTCCACTAATTTATGCAAAAGATAAAAGGAGAAAGTAAGTCAACTTGCCTAGTATTTCAAACCAGTAAATGACATAGGAGCAACAACGTCAAAAGCTAATATGGGGTATCATACAGTTCACAACATCCTTATGTGAGAAACCAAAGTAGGTAGAATGAGGTATCATGACTATTTACTTGTAACCAACAAAGCTATTTATACTATTCCAACATATAAATAGCATTGTGAGAAGTTTTGCGGTTTGTTTTAACTTATAAAGAATGGTATGAATTTTATAAGAAACAAAGTTATTTATACTATTCCACGTAGTATATGTATTACTTAGCCAACACTTAATAAAAATGGTATGGATTTTAAACCAACAAAGTTATAAATCGTACTTAAAAATAAGCAGAGATGCATATACCTCTAAATATATGCCTAAATTTCCACTCAACATCATGCAGATTCCTAGCAACCAACTCCTGAGCAAGTGGCAGCTTAGAATAATCCTACAGGAATGAACACAACAAATTTTATAAGAAAAATACAGAAACATGCCAGATTTAAGCAGGTAATAAGAAGCACAGACACTACCAATGCAAGAAAAACTTTTTCAACGGCACGTCGAGGAACAGAAAATTCTCCATGAGTACTAGTTCTACATCACTCACCTCATATCAGAAACCGAGATCAACCCCACTTTTAATTACATTTACTCGTTTTAGATTTTTGTTATACGTATAACGTTGTCTTAGATCCTCGTTATACACAGGACATTCCCTGGTTGTTGGTAGTGTATCTTAGTAAATATATTTCAATGAAATCGTAAGGGAGAACAAACAAAGCGATTGAAATTCTGTGATCAAAGAGGTAAATGAGATGAGAATAAAATCCTAAACAAAGAGCGAGAGAGAATACTAAAATATGTTATTATGAGAAATACTAAAACCCTAATTTCAAACTGGAAAAGCAATTAAAACAGCAGACAACTAAAATAAAGCAATTAAAACAGCTCTAGACAGACTTAAGTGAAGAAAGCATAATCGAAACGCTTAAATAGAATCGCAAACTGAAAAAAGGAGAATTACGCTTAAGTTCCTTCACCAATTTTACCAATTTCTAAATACAAAAGAAGCTTCATGAGCCACATGAAGCTATATATTCTCCAACTTGGGTTGTCCTGCAGCTGCTACGGCCATTGAAGTGGTTTGTTTTCAATCAATACTTCAGCAGCCAAATAAATACATAGATGATGACAAACACAAGTAATATATTTAAATCCAAGGTCTAACACATAAATTAAAAAATCAATAAACATAATTCAGTCAAGTTACACCCTAATTAACATACAGACAGAAAAAGGAAATCGAATATCGGAAAAATCAAACCTCAGCAATAAGGCGATTCTTAGGAAGAAGTTTAGCAAGTCAGCTGGAAGAACAACATGCCTGAAATCACAACAACATAATTAAAATCCTAACCGCCATCACCGGATGGATAAAAATACTTTTAAAAAATTAAAAAAGAATTCTAGTTATCTCATACCTGTACTCAAAGGTATCATCGAAGTACTTTTCGGATCTGGCCCATTTCTTCCTCAATCTCACCGTTTAATTATGAATTTTGAGCAAAAACCTGTCTCTGCTACGGTTTTCCGCAATCAACTAAAACATTAAATTAAATATCAGTAATGAAGTAAAAACTAAAATCAATTGAGAAATCAAAGTATCAGACCGTTACACTTTGTAGAAGAATTACGATAGAGAAGATGAATATCGATGATGTGTGTGATAGAGAGTGGTTCCATTGAGAGCAGCGGATGAGAAAGCGGGAAGCAAAAATGAGGAGATAGACTGTCGAGAATTCTTCAATTGGTTAGGGTTAGGGT
Organism: Patellifolia procumbens; assembly: GCA_947645195.1. Taxonomy (NCBI): domain Eukaryota; kingdom Viridiplantae; phylum Streptophyta; class Magnoliopsida; order Caryophyllales; family Amaranthaceae; genus Patellifolia; species Patellifolia procumbens. The sequence goes on from CANSGD010000953.1 coordinate 3,289,250, forward strand.
TTCCATCGCCAGCGCTGTCAAGATAAGGGTTTCCACCCTCAGTGGAATCGGATAACCAGCGAACGGTGGGAGAGAGAGAATTGTAGAGGATGGAAAAATGAGGATGCGATGACTTCATGCTCAAGCAATGAGAGAGAACGAAAGACAAAGTATGAAGCAATGTAAGAATGAACTCTTTTGTTTCTTCGTTTTGTTTTAGTAGCGATGCCAAACTTGGTCAAACCCTTTTGACCTCATTACTAGCAGCGGGTGAGTATAAAGCCCGCTACAACCACACTATTTTGTAGCGGTTTACTTTTTAGCCCGCTACAAAGTTATTGGCCTCCTACAAATTATCGTACTTGCAACGAGCCACAAACAAACCGCTACTATAATGGTGATGCAATTGAACAATTTTCCACTAGTGCGCCCATATCATCGTCGGTGGGGCCAATGAAGAAACCACCACCTGAAAAACTGTCGGGAAAACCACTAGAAGGATCACTTGTAAACCCACCCATACCACCAGCAAAGCCACTAACACAGGTGTCAAAACCGCCCCCAACCACTAGTCCCTGCACCAAAGTCTCCTAGAGAGATGGACTATCGCGGTGTAGTCTCCTCCTCATCATCCTCAGTCATATCATCTATCGCACTGGTAGGCTGGCCGTAGCTCGGGTTCCAATGGTACCATGAGGGGTGTCGAGCGGACTGCTCAACAATGCCACGCCTGCAAAAGTCATAGTAAAGAGGATATAGAGAGAAGTGCTGATCCTCTGCCATGGTGTCCATACGTGTGCCCATCTCATCCACACGTGTGTAGAGCGTGTCAATGCGAGCACCATAGCCCGCGAGTGTGGTGGTGTTCGCATTGACAAGCTCATCCATCCGTCCCATACCTGCCTTCATTCGACTTAATGTCGATATCATACCTGTAAAGTAAAAATGTTAGCAGGAGGGGGAGGGCGAGCAGAAGTAGAAGGACCCTCGACAATAATTGGCGTATGAGGCCTATAGTAAGAACGACGAGGGGGCTCTGGGACAGGGACAACTAGGTCCGCGCCCTCTATGGGTAGGAGGTAGTTGTCCTGATGGGGCCGCAAGCGGGCTCTAGGGTCAGGGCGTTGGATGGACTTTTTAGACTTAGTTCGCCACTGAAATCTTTGGTCAGAGATGCGCTGGAGGACCTTGAGGGTGTCTAAGTGGGTGAGGTCAATGAGGGTAGGGCCCTGGACAAGGTTTAGTTGGGTCTCATCAAAATCGGAAATTTGCCGAGCAAATAAAGTGATCAAAGCCCCATTCACCAACCGCCTACGGGTCCAAGTCCCGTCCTCACGAATTTTAGGGAGCCAGTTCGAGATTAGCTCGAACTGTAGGGCCACATGATGGGCCAATTTGTAGTAAAAATGGTTTCTAGTCCCCTTAGAGATGTAGCTACCTATGGTGATCAACTCGTCCCCCCATACTAAGTTACCCTCATATCGACCTAACAAGGTTTGGGCCATGAATCGGATCCACATGCTGAAAATAGGGTGGTGGAAATTCGCCCAATGACACTTCTGAACGTCAAAAGGCTCTGGATCACTTGTAAGGGCTAGATAGACATTGGCCTTACTGAAATTTTTAGGTGGGTAGTAGTCCCCCTGTACAACAAGTCTGAGTACCCCGACAAACTCCCGAAGGGTCAGGGTGTGTTCTTGATTAAGCAGGCGGAAGTGGACATGGGTAACCGATCCTGTTGGGGGCTTGGTAAGGCCAAAACTACTATAGAACTCAAACACCAAACCAGCATAGGTGTTGACATGCACATTATAGGGCTCTATGCCAACATTTTTCATAAAATCTTTAAAGTCATCGGCAATTCCTAATTTATCAAGCAATTCTATCAAGAAAACGGGTAGGAAGTACCTCGCGCTTTTTAAAGTGTAGAAATTTCTCGCGGTGTTCTTCACCCCGAAAGATAATGTCAGGATATTGTGGGTCACTTGGGACCGCTGATGGTGGTGGTGGAGCTGGTGGAGTAGCTTCCCTCCTAGATTTGGAGCCTTCGCCCCTGATTAACCTTCTGAATTTGCTTGTCATTCTGTATTTTTGCAACCTTGAAGCTTCTTCTCACACAAAAATGGAGGTAGGAAAGTGGTGAAGAGAAAAGAGTGAAGGTAGGAAGATTTTTAGGGTGGAAGATGAGAAGTAGTGGATTAAAGGAGAAAATGATACGTTTTAATGGAGATTGGAAGGAAAAGGAGGAAGATTTAAGGAAGAAAATTTGAGTTTAATGGAGGTTTGGAGTTGTGAGGTGGATAGGGAAAATGAAGATGAGGGTAGAGCGAGAGGGACTGAGGGGAAAAGTAATTTATGTGAGAAGAGATAAGAAGAAACCGAGTATAATTCGGTGTTTGTGTGCGCAGGCCCGAACGACGGTGGTTGCCCGACCCGATCGGGTGAAAATTTCCTCATAAAGTTCAATTATAGTCCCGCCACCTGATAGGGCAAGGCATCGGGCGTCATATTTATTATCGGGTGCCAAGGTTGCCCACCCGATCGGGCGCTCGTTGCCCGATGCCATCGGGTGTGGTACTTTTTAAACTGCTAGGAATTGTCACGCCACCCGATCGGGCGAACCATAGGGCATAGTATTTTGCATCGGGTGCCGATGTTTCATGCCTGATCGGGCAAGGTCTGCCCGATGCCATCGGGTGAACTTCCCCTTGGCTTGTTTTCCAAAATTTCTGTTGGCGATGTTGACAATCCCGTGGCATCGGGCGAGCTACTATTCAGCAAGTAGCTCGCCTAGTTTCAGTCCTTGGTGCTATTGGGGCTCCAACATCTCTTCAAGAAGGTATATCTGCACATCAAAACACAAAATTTAGAACCACATTAGTGCCCTTATGCTCTCTCACATTCTAAAAACTACGAAAGAAAGAAAAAGAAAAAAACTAACTAAAGAATGCGGGTTACCTCCCTCACAACACTAATTTATAAAGGTCTCGCACGACTGGAGTACCCGTCTAATCAGATGAATCAAGTGGAGAGGGCCGAAGCGAATCTCCTTCACACAACCAACAAAATCACCTTCATGGTACAGCTTCAGACGTTTTCCATTTGCTTTGAACTTCTCACCTTTTTGATTGATGACCTCGATGGCACCATGTGCCTTCACATCAGTCACCTCAAATGGTCCAGGCTATCGAGATTAAGCTTTCCAGGAAACAGTCTCAACCTAGAATTAAACAGTAGAACCTTGTCACCAACCTTAAACTCTCTCTTTCCAATCATTTTGTCATGTAACTTCTTCGTTTGCTCTTTGTAGAGCTTGTGGTTCTCATAAGCATCCAAACGGAGCTCATTCAACTCATTGAGTTGAAGAAGTCGTGCTTCACCTATAGCTGTCAAATCAAGGTTAATCTCTTTAGCCGCCCACGCAAAAAGATACTCCATTTCCACTGGCAAATGGCAAGCTATTCCATAAACCAGTCGATAAGGGGTGGTACCCAATATAGTCTTAAAAGTAATTCGGAGCGCCCAAAGAGAATCATCAAGTTTTAATGACCAATCTTTCCTAGCTTTTGTGACAACGTTTTCAAGAATCCTCTTAATCTGCCTATTTGACACTTCTGCCTGACCACTAGTCTGGGGATGGTAGGCTAGACCGACCTTGTGGGTGACTCCATGTTTTTTCAATAGGGCCTTGAAGGTGCTCTTATGAAAGTGAGAACCTCCATAACGAATTACAACACGAGGGACACCAAAAGGGGGGGAAATTATCTTCTTGAACATTTTCATCACAACCTTAGAATCATTGATTGGTGATGCTAAAACTTCTACCCAATTGGTCACATAGTCGACAACCACTAAAATATACCTATCCCATAAGAAATAAGAAAGGGTCCCATAAAATCAATCCCCCACACTTCAAAAGGTTCAACTTCTAGAATCCCGCTCTGTGGCATCTCTTGCCTTTTTGAAATATTACCCGTCCTCTGAGAAGCATCATAAGATAAACAAAAGGGACGAGCATCTTTGAAAAGAGAAGGCCAATAAAAACCACTATGTAGGACTCGAAAACTTGTCGCTTGAGAACCTAGATGGCCACTAGAGGGAATACTATGACAATGTAGCAATACACCTTTAATTTCCAATCAGGAATACAACGACGAAACATTCCGTCAGAGCATTTCTTATAGAGGAAAGGGTCCTCCCAAAAATACATCTTAGCCTCACGATAAAAGTTATTTCGTTGCTGATATGTAAGATTAGGAGGATGGGAACCACTAACACAATAGTTGGCAAAATCAGTATACCAAGGAGATTTAGACGACATAGAAAATAAATGATCATCAGGAAAAGAGTCATTTATAGGAGAGTCAGAAGATGATTCAAACCTCAACCTAGAAAGGTGGTGAGGAACCACAGTCTCAACACCCTTATTGTACTTAATTTCCAAGTCGAACTCTTGTAGGAAAAGAATCCACCTGATAAGTCTAGGCTTGACCTCCTTCTTGGCCATTAAGTACTTTAAAGCAGCATGGTCAGTATGTCCTACGACCTTCGAACCTAGCAGATAGGTACGAAATTTGTCCAATGCATGAACTATTGCCAGCAATTCCTTCTCTGTCGTAGCATAATTAACCTGGGCTGGATCCAAGGTCTTGCTGGCATAGTGAATCACATGGAGCAGCTTATCCTTCCTCTGACCAAGTACGGCCCCTATAGCATAGTCGCTAGCATCACACATGAGCTCAAAAGGGAGATTCCAATTAGGGGGTTGTATAAAAGGGACAGTGATCAATGCTGTCTTAATCCTGTCAAAAGACTCCAAGCAATCATTAGTAAAATCAAACGTGGCACCCTTTAGCAACAATTGAGTGAAGGGTTTTGCAATTTTCGAAAAATCTTTGATAAACCTGCGATAAAACCCCGCATGACCAAGGAAACTCCTCACTCCTTTGACATTCATTGGAGGAGGAAGTTTCTCAATCACCTCAATTTTTTCTCTATCCACTTGGATGCCACGCTCAGAAATCAAGTGACCCAATACAACACCTTCATTCACCATGAAGTGACACTATTTCCAATTAAGCACAAGGTTTGCCTCTACACATCTCTTCAGCACTTTAGACAAATTATGCAGGCAGACATCAAAATCAAAACCATAAACACTTAAATCATCCATAAAAACTTCCATGATGTTTTTAATGAAATCAGAGAATATGGCCATCATACAGCGTTGGAAAGTAGCAGGAGCGTTACACAATCCAAATGGCATCCTACGATATGCGAAGGTGCCATAAGAACATGTAAACGTAGTCTTTTCCTGATCGTCTGGATGGATGGGGAGTTGGAAGAAACCAGAATATCCATCTAGATAACCAAAATAACTATGTTTGGCTAGCCTTTCCAACATCTAATCAATAAAGATAAGGGGGAGTGGTCTATTAGAGTGGCATTGTTAAGTCTACGATAATCAATGCACATACGCCACCCTGTGACAGTCCTGGTAGGGATTAAATCACCCTTTTCATTTTTCACAACAGTGGTTCCACCCTTTTTAGGAACCACTTGCACAGGACTAAGCCACTTAGAATCAGTAATGGGGTAAATGATCCCTGCATCTAACAATTTCATTATTTCCTTCTTCACCACCTTTTGCATATTAGGATTCAAACGTCTCTGATGAGGTTGAATACAAGGGCGGTGATTCTCTTTCAGATTAATATGATGCATACGAAAGTCAAGACTAATGCCCTTCAGATGATCAATACTATACCCAATAGCCTTCTTGCGCATGCGAAGAACTGTAAGCAAATTTTCCAATTGGCTATCTATGAGTTTAGTACTGACAATCATAGGAAATTCCTCCTTATCATCTAAAAATGCATACTTCAAATGGGAGGGAGTGGTTTGAGTTCTACCTTAGTTACCTGAGGATTAGAGGTAGAGCATAAACTTTTAAGTACCACATTCTCTTGTCCTTATTCAGCGTTAGGGCCCAATAAATCAGCAAGGCAGGCATCGATTTCAGTATCGATACTTGATGAATCATCATCAGTTAATGCTACCTCCAATGGGTCAGCATCACAAATCTGCTGAAATGCAGACATCACAGCTATGTCCACCACATCAATCCTGCAACAAGACTCTTCAAGAATAGGAGACTGACAGGCTAAAGTCATATCACCTAATCAAAAGTAATCCTAAAGTCCTCTAACAAATAGTAGTCAGGGAAGTAGGGTCGAATCCACAGAGAAACAGTGTTCTTTTCCTAATTGTCGGTCAAATCTAGATTATAGGAACGAGTGTTTGTGAGAAATTATACTAAACTAGACTATAACTATATCAAGAATTATCAATAATAAAAAGTCTAGGGCATAGGTTCACCAATGATCAATATTTCGGGATGAAACACAATCAACAACTAAAAATGGAGTCAAATAGGTTGATTTGCTCTCTCAAGTCTAAACCAACCATAGAATGGTATTAACAGGCTCTCGCAATTTATTAATACCAATTCTACCTTTTGAAACTAGCCTTAATATCAAGTTTATACCTCTCGGCTGATAACCTAATATTGCAACACTATAACAATCAAATCTGGCCAAATTGGATTGAATAGACATAAAAACATTCAATAGGAATCAACATACATCAATAAAAATAAATACTTTATTAACATCCTTTCATAATTGATCATGGATCCCCTTAAACCCTAGAAGTAGACTACTCAATCATAATTGGGGAAAACATAAACATAATGAAATAAGAAGACATGAATTAATAATCAAGGATTGAATAGAAATAAGAAGAGAAGAGAAATAATACCAATTGTAGAACCAATCTTGCAAAATCAAAGCTTCTATTGAAAATTCAATGTAAATTGGGGGAAAAGCAAAACTAGGGTTCTTAACTAATTGAGAGCAAAAGAGTTCTAATCTAAAATTAATGATGGGAAAATGAAAATAGAAAATAAGATAGGAAATAATATTTCCTTGAGTCTTTATACCTTTCTATTTCCTAAAACAACTAGAAAAGTAGAGTCCAAGTCGTCAACAAATAAGGCCCTATTCGACACGGAACAACCCGCGTGCACGGGTTTTCATCCTGCAAAACAGCGTCAACTTGTAAAGACCATATCTCGCAAACTAGAAGTCGTATCGGGGCGTGTGATACACCGTTGGAAAGCTCTTCAAGTCTAGTTTAAAACCCCACTGTAATAACTCAATTCCGATCTCTGGATAATGAGTTATGATCAAAAGAGTTCACATGACTCGATTTCCATACTTCTTTTAATATGTTTCCGCTTTGTTTGGGTTGCAATCTAACTCGAAGATGCCCTTTGGACTTCTCATTTTTAGCTCCTTCCTAGATGCTTCTCATGCTTTAGCTTGGCCAATAATTCTCCAATTGTGTTCTCAATACCTGAAAACTATCAAAAACACCGAAAACACACACAAGAGTAATATTTTCCCAACTTAAGTAACTATATGCAATTATGGACTAAAAATGCAACTAAATGATCCTAAAATGCAACCTAAATGCATCATGAAATACCTATACTAATATGACTCATCAAACTCCCCCAAGCTAAACTGTTGCTTGTCCCCAAGCAATCAAACAATAGACATGGGAAGAATATGATAACCTACAATATGGGACTAAAACAGGGTTAAGCACACAATTCAAAACACGAGAGATATCAATACTACACGAACCAAGCATCGAGTATCTACGAAACAAAGCCGCATAGCACGTCATGTGACCAATCAACTCAACAATCTTACCACAAACCCTTTCCCCCAAGCTGGATTTAACAAAACTTGACAGACCTTACTATAGATATGTGCACTCATACCCTCTTGTGTTTAGGGCGAAAATCAATGACACTCAACCTATATATATCAACTCAGAAGAAGCAATACTCTTTAAATTTGACCTTTTGACTCACCTTCAACACGAAAATGCAACACACAAAGATCAAGAGGACTTTCAAGGGTTGTCATGAGGCTAGGGTTAAGGGTATGGATCATATTTTGGGAAATGTGGTGGAAAAGCCAAGAAGGGGAGCAAATATCAATGTAAAAACGGCCTAACAAGGCATTCACAACTCTATATAACACCATCATTACCAAAATATCGCCAGAATATCTTTAACGCATAGTAACTCATATATAACCTTTTCACTTTTCTTTCAAAATATGTTCACTTCCTTTGTTTCTTTCATTTTTTTTTCTTCATTATTTTTCTTTTTCTTTCTTCTTTTTCTATATTGCCAAAATCTCTTTGCGCAACATTCGAATTCGATGATAAAGCTCATTAATAACATTTTCCTTCAACAAAACCACGCATCAACTACATCCATGTAATACAGTATGACCAAAACTAACACTCGCTCCCCCAAGCTAGGCTTGGGACAATAATCAAATGAGGTCAAGGATTGTAATATGGGTGAAAGTATCAAACAAAAGTCAGGAAAGCTCAGCGGGGCTAGAGATGGAAAATATGTAAACAAGTAGAACTCTGGAGCTAAAATCATGAAATGAACGCCTCAATCATATCAAATAGTGTACACAATCAAGTATCAAGGAGTAACAGGTCAAAATCAAGATCAATATATCAATTGAGGAACTAATCACTCATGAAAGAACAGAACTGACACATATTCGTCAGTTTATTAGGCACAGAAGCTCACATGGGTCAATTTGTCTGCACAGTAAAGTTAAAGCCAGCCAGAGGGAGATTCAAACAGTCTTACCAAGGCCAATCAATCGTATCACAATTATGCTATGAAGAATCATGAAACCACTGTACAACAAGGCTGAAGAGCTGTAGTAGAGATATCAATAAAGTTCTCAAAGGTGTGCCAACAATAGTCCCATAGATGAAAACTAGAATGAAATGAGCTAACTAAAATGCAACTATGATGCAACTAAGAAAGCAGTACATTTTTTTACTTACAAGGTGAAATCCTATTCCTAATGAACAGGCAAAAGCGTGTAACAACTACAAAGCAGTAAAAACTACACTAGAAAGCAATAAAGGATAGAATATCCCTCCCCCAAGCTAAATACAGCACAGTGGCCCACTGTGTAAAAAGTAAGGGAAGGGAAAAAGAAAGCTCACGCAACGGGAGCTTCGTCCATCGAGGATGGCTCAGGAGTAGTGTCGACGCTGGAAGCGATGATGCTAGAAGCTTCTAACGGCTGACGTAGATAACGGACCTCTACACGAAGGTCCTCCACATGACGCTCAACAGTCTCGAGGCGAGATAACACCGTCGTCTGAAACGATGCACAAGAACTCATGAAGCTACTGAAGTTGGCTTCCATGGTCTCAGGAAACACAGTAGTGCTGGACGAGGGGTGCTCGGAAACTGGAGGTGGGGGTACTGCTAATGTGGGAGAGACAAGAGCTTCTGGGGATGATAATGCAACACACTGAGGGCACGGGAATGTCCCCTGAACTATGCCGCCTACCTCTATAGTTTCAGAGATAGCACGTGGATTCCATAACCAAATACTAGAATCATGAGGATGAGCACTAGGGAGTATATCATAGATAATTCGCTTTTCTGTGGAATGACAAGGCTTAACGAACCATATATACTTGTTCTTAGCGTGGTGAAAGAGCCATCCATAACGATCCATAGATGCGAGGCTAAGGAGGTTGGTGGAGGCAAAAGTCACTTTAGTGGCTAAATCGATGCCTCTGTCTACAGCAAACATAGAAACAAACCCACCCATGGATATATCACCTTTTTTAACATCCCGCTCCCAAAGAAATCCACCCATAAGGAATTTAGCAAAGTTCACTTTTCCGTGCACAGTCACTGGAGACATAGAAAGAAACCACAGAAGTTTAAATCTTGTAGAGTTACTTGCCCTAATTTCGATTAGGGACGGAAAAGTTGAAGTATAAAGAGGTGAAGCAGGCGGAGGGCAGGACAACCAATAGATGAGGACATGCTAGAACCCGATGCCCAATCAGAACGCCCAGTAATCTTCTTCCAAAAGGAGATGGGATCAAAAATATCACAATTTGGGTCATCTTGTAATTTCATGAAGGTAGATGGACCGACATGACCCCCTGTAGGCCAACCAAACAGAATATTTATCTCATCCCAAGACATGATATGCTCAGTACCCTCAAGGGTGAACACTACATCACCTTTCGACGTCCCCACTGCAAGGGAATCCAGAAATTCAACTACGAGCTCAGGACAAATCCTCTCGTTCAATCGGAATACTCGGCCCCAATGATGTGTCTGCTCAATGTACTCAAAAGTCCAATCAAAACCTATCTTATGCACGACACTCAGAGAGAAATATAGGGTGGGGGCAATGGTGCGCTTTTGGAGCTTAGCAAGGCGCGTTTGGGAAGTGAAAGGTGAGTGTGAGGGAGAAGGTGGAGGGGGTTGAGGGGTTCGGGTGGAGGTGGTGGCTTTGGAAGTGGTGGCTTTAGGTGTTTTGGATTTTGGAGTTTTGGAAGTCTTTGAAGGTGGTTTGGAGGGGGTTTTCTTTTTGATTTTTCGTGAGTGCTCATTGGGGTTGTAGATGGGTTTAGGCTTAGACAAGACTCTTGCCGATGATCTCATGACTCTTTTGAGCACACAACCAAGAACAATCACCACAAAACAATAACAATAACTTCACAACCAATCACAAGCGCCACACAACCAATAGCAAGCAACGCAAAACAATCCCAACAACTTCACAATCAATCCAATCACCACACAACTAATGTAATACCAACCGATTCAATCTCAACTAAATATCGTCAACAAAGAACCAAAATACAATCAATTTCAATTAGAAATTCACCAAAGTGTAGGCGCCAATAACGATTCTCAACAATAGGCAAGCATAATCAACCAATTATTCCCAGTATGTGAGCAAATTGAAAAAAAATTGGAGATTCGATACCTTTAAAGACCAAGATTCTTTTCAAGAAACGTTGTTGAGAATGACATTGATGCTTCAAAGATATCCAATTGAATGATCGTAAAGCACCTTCGACAATCCCCAATTCAATTTTTTTGAAAAAAATTGGACTTTTATGAGTATGGATATTGGGGGTGATGACTGGTGGTTGCTATGTGGCACTGGCGACACTGTCCGGCAAAGTTGGAAGAGCCGAAGGTGTGGTTTCCGGTGTCTGGTGGTGACGGGGGTGGTTGTGCGATTGTGGGGCGAAAGGAAGGAGGTCGGGAGTGTGGCTGGAGGGGTGTTTGAGCGATTGTGGGGTTTTGGTTCGCCGGCTACCGGTGGTATGGCCTCGCCGGATTCCGGTGGAGTTGCCGGCGTCAGGCTGGGTGTGAGAGAGAGAGTGATGTGGTTTGCGGGTGAGGGGAGTGTTTTACTGTTCCATTGGTTTTTGCTTTCCCCTTTTTTTTGTTATTATGTTTTACAGCAGTGAGGTAATAGCCCGCGGGCGCGGGCCAGAGGCCGTGAGTGGGCAGATTTTCAACGAAGGGGGGGAGTAATCCCGTTGGCGCGGGTTGTCGAGTGAGAGGGCGCGGGCTGTCGAGTAGCTTGGTCGCCAAATCCCGCGGTCGCGGGCTCAATCCCGCGGGTAAGCAGTAATTTTTCAATGTAAAGCATGTAAATCCTGCGAGCGCGGGATTTTGTGGCCATGAAATTGTATGAGACCTCGCGGGCGCAAATTTGAGCTCGTGCTTTCACCTAGGAACAAAATATGCACACCAAAACCACTAAACAACACTTGTTAGCATGGTTAGTCTAAAAAAAATATGAAAATTGAATTCAAGTGAATTCAAAAACTTAAAGAAACTGCGAAAAGAAACTAACTAAACTAAAAAATAAGAAACGAATTCAAGTGAATTCAAAAACAAAAAATAAAATATGAAAATTGAATTCAAGTGAATTCAATATGAAAATATTTTTGTTCTTTTCTTTTGTTTTGAGAAATTAAGAGTAAAAGAAAAAGGAAGAGTTAGAGGTTCGGGTTGCCTCCCGAATAGCGCTGGTTTATGAAGGTCTCGCACGACCGTTTACCTATTTTCAATGACTAGGAGGGGTAGGTGTTTGGAGGTAGAGTACCTCAACTAGACCCACATGAGCTCCTTCATAGTACAACTTCAGACGTTGACCATTCAACTTGAACCCTTCACCTTTTTCGTTCATAATCTCTACAGAACCGAACTTGTTCACTCTAGTAACTGTTAAAGGGCCTGACCAACTAGACTTTAACTTTCCAGGAAAGATCTTGAGCCTAGAATTATAGAGTAAAACCTTATCTCCAATCGTGAACTCCCGAGGGAGGATCTTTTTGTCATGCCACTTCTTGGTTTTCTCCTTGTATACTTGTGCACTATCATATGCTAACAAACGAAACTCATCAAGCTCATTGAGTTGTAGAAGACGTTTCTCCCCTGCAAGCTTTTCATCCATATTAAGCTCCTTGATCGCCCAAAAAGCTTTATATTCTAATTCAACGGGGAGGTGGCACGTTTTCCCATACACAAGCCTATACGGTGAAGTACCAATTGGTGTCTTGAATGCAGTTCTGTAAGCCCAGAGTGTGTCATCTAATTTAGTACTCCAATCCTTCCTAGACCTTGCAACTACCTTCTCAAGAATGGACTTAATTTCGCGGTTTGAAACCTCTACTTGCCCACTCGTTTGAGGATGGTATGCTAATCCAGTACGGTGGTAGACTCCATATTTCTTCAAAAGGGTGTTTAAATGTCGTTCATGAAAATGGGAGCCGCCATCACTAATCACAGCTCGTGGGACCCCAAACCTTGGAAATATGATCTTTTTGAACAAAGCTATGACTACCTTAGAATCATTAGTAGGAGATGTCACGGCTTCAACCCACTTAGAGACATAATCAACAACAACCAATATGTAGTAATTTCTATTGGAAGATGGGAACGGTCCCATAAAGTCAATACCCCAAACATCAAAGATTTCAACTTCTAGAATACCTGTTTGGGGCATCTCATGCCTTCTCGAAATGTTGTCGGTCCTCTGGCAAGCGTCGCATGACATGATGAAAGAATGTGCATCCTTGAACATTGTCGGCCAAAAGAAACCCGACTCATTGAGCTTTGCAACAGTCCTTGAAGGGCCATGATGCCCTCCATAAGGTGAGTTATGGCAACGATTCATGACTCCATTGACCTCCCATTCAGGGACTCATTTTCTAAAAACACCATCTGAACATTCACGAAACAAGTGAGGATCATCCCAAAAGTAGAATTTAACATCATGGAGGAACCTTTTCTTCTGTTGGTAGGACATATCAGGAGGTACTACACCGCCTACCAAATAATTTGCATAGTCGGCAAACCAAGGAATCTGTGCTGTGACTGCATATAAATGATCGTCAGGAAAAGAATCATCTATAGGAGTTGAGTTCATACCATCTTCATGCCTGATCCTTGACAGGTGGTCTGCAACTACGTTCTCTGCTCCCTTCTTATCACGAATTTCTATGTCGAACTCTTGGAGTAAGAGAATCCATCGAATGAGCCTAGGCTTAGCTTCCTTCTTAGAGAGAAGGTACTTCAAGGCAGCGTGATCTGTGTAGATAATAACTTTAGAGCCAATCAGATAAGATTTGAACTTCTCTAAAGCATATACAATAGCCAAAAGCTCCTTTTCTGTAGTAGCATAGTTGACTTGAGCCTCATCCAATGTCATGCTAGCATAGTAGATAGCATGTAAGACCTTATCCTTTCATTGACCGAGCACGGCTCCAACTGCATAATCACTTGCGTCACACATTATCTCGAAAGGGAGTTCCCAATCGGGAGAACGGATAATAGGTGCAGTTATCAAAGCTTGCTTGATCCTGTCAAAAGACTCAAGACACTCATCAGTAAAAACAAATGGAGCATCCTTAAGAAGGAGTTGGGTCAGTGGTTTAGCAATTTTTGAAAAATCCTTGATAAAACGGCGATAAAATCCCGCATGACCAAGGAAGCTTCGTACCCCTTTAACATTAGCTGGTGGGGGTAATTGCTCAATCACTTGGACCTTAGCTCGATCTACTTGGATGCCCCTATCAGAAACAATATGGCCTAAAACAACTCCTTCAGTCACCATGAAATGACACTTTTCCCAGTTTAAGACCAAATTACACTCTTCACATCTTTTCAAGACTTTAGTGAGACTAACTAAGCATGTATCAAATGTAGAACCATACACACTAAAATCATCCATAAAGACTTCCATAATAGACTATATGAACTCAAAAAAGATACTCATCATGCAGCGTTGAAAGGTGGCAGGGGCATTACACAAACCAAAGGGCATTCTACGATATGCAAAAGTGCCATAAGGGCATGTGAATGTTGTCTTTTCTTGATCATCAGGGTGAATGGGAATTTGGAAGAAACCTGAATACCCATCCAAATAGCAAAAATATTTATGACACGCCAACCTTTCAAGCATTTGGTCAATAAAAGGTAGAGGGAAGTGGTCCTTTTTAGTGGCCATGTTGAGTCTCCTATAGTCTATACACATACGCCATCCAGTCACAGTTCTAGTAGGAATTAACTCATTCTTTTCATTTTTCACAACAGTCATGCCACCTTTTTTTGGTACTACTTGTACAGGACTTACCCACTTAAAGTCAGCAATAGGGTAGATAATACTTGCATCGGGTAGTTTCATCACCTCTTTCTTAACCACTTCCTGCATGTTTGGATTCAATCTCCTTTGCGGTTGAATGCACGGCTTATGATCATCCTCAAGGTGTATCCTGTGCATACAAAAATCGGGGCAATACCCTTTAAATCATCAATACTGTACCCTATAGCCTTCTTGTGATTTTTCAAAACAACTAGAAGTTTGGAAAGTTGGCTATCATCGAGTGCAGCACTGACAATCACGGGATTTAACTCTTGCTCATCTAAAAATACATACTTCAAGTGAGAGGGGAGAGGTTTAAGTTCGGGTTTCTTTACCTCAACATTACACACAGATCGATCTAACCTCTTTACCTTTTGGCATCCATCAAGGTCAGATTCTTCACTTGCTAGCATCTTCTCAATAGCATCTACTTCATTGCTCCATATACTGCCATCACCTGTGGAAGAATCGAGACAAAGTACCGCCTCCAAGGGATCTCCATAGAGAGCTTGGGGCATGTTGTCACGGCAAATTACATCAACCACATCAATTCTATAGCACTTTTCCTCTAGCATAGGACTTTTCAAAGCAGTGCTTAGATTAAAAGTCACCTCATCATCTCCAACAGATAGTGTGAGCTTACATTTTTCACATCAATGACGGCACCTGCAGTATGAAGGAATGGTCTACCCAAAATGATTGGAATTTGCCTATCTTCCTCCATATCAAGTACAACAAAGTCAACGGGAATAAAAAATTTACCTACTCTAACAGGCACATCCTCTAAAATACCTAGGGGGTATTTAACAGAACGGTCAGCCATTTGTAGAGTAATATTGGTAACTTTAAAACTCCCCATATTCAATTTTGAGGAAACAGACAATGGCATAACACTCACACTAGCACCCAAATCACATAAAGCTGTATCAATGAACAAACTACCAACGTGACAAGGTATAGAGAAACTACCAGGATCTTTTGATTTTGGTGGAGATTTATTTTGTAAAAGGGCACTACATTCTTCAGTAAAAGCAACTGTCTCCACCTCATTAAAAGCCCTTTTCCTAGTCAAGATATCTTTCATAAATTTTACATAAGCAGGCACTTGAGTAATTAATTCCGTGAAAGGAACTGTTACCTGAAGATTCTTGACGACTTCCAAAAACTTACCAAATTGCTTGTCTAACTTACTCTTGAGGTGACGGTTGGGGAAAGGAAGTTTGATAGGAGGAACCTCAATAGCAGGCTTTTTGGCTTCATTGGTTTCTTCATGTTCAGTTGCTTGCTTAGAGTTCTCCTTGTCAGTTTTAGCTTCATCTTGGACCTGTTCCTCATCGTTTTTCACGCTCAAAGTATCATCAATAGGCATGGGTGGTCCATTATAGTGAGAACCATTTCGGAGAGTGATGGCATTTTCCGAATCTGTAGGCTGAACATGTTGTGCTGGAAGAGAACCTTGTTGTCGAGTAGAGTTCGAAGTAGCCAATTGTGCCAACTGATTCTCCAACATCTTATTATGAGCTAGAATGGACTCAATTTGTGCCTTGTCAGCTTGTCTATCTTTTTGCATTTGTAACATTATATTTCTCATCTTAACCATCATTGGATCGGCAGGAGATTCTTGTTGAGATGGATTGAAAGGTGGTCTAGAGAAACCAGGAGGGTGTTGAGAAGGTTGTTGGTAGTACCTCTGGTTCAATTGTTGTGCTTGTGGTTGTGGTGTAGGAGGATTTAGGACATTAGTGCTCTTGTAAGACATATTAGGATGATTTCTCAACCCTGGATTGTATGTGTTGGAGTACGGGTTGTTCTGCCGATATGTTTGAAAAGCATTAACTTGTTCGAGAGAACTCCGACACTCTTGTGCCCAACGTCCAACTATACCACAATTATCACACAAAATGTCAGATGTAGTACCCAAAGCAACAACACTTGCAGGAGAGGAGAGTTGCATATTGTCAAGCTTATTATTGATTGCATTCATCTGTGCAGCTAATAGGGATATAGAATCTATCTCATGCTTTCCACCCTTGTTAGCTAGTCCTAGAGGATTGCCATATTGAGAGTTGTGAATAGCCATCTCCTCGATTAAATCATGTGCAGCATCAATTTCTAGTTTCATGAATCTCCCATTTGCTGCGGAGCCAAGGATAAGTCTCGAGTTGTTCCCCAAACCATTGTAGAATCCCTGAACTAGGAACCATTTTTGTAGACCATGATGGGGACATTCTCTCTGAAGATCTTTAAATCTTTCCCATGCCTCATGTAAAGACTCATCATTACCTTGGGTGAAATTTGTAATTTGACTACGCAACCTAGCAGTCTTCTCCGGAGGGTAGTACTTTCTGTAGAAAGCTAGGGCCAAGGTATTCCAATCAGTGATCCCAAGAGTGCCTCGATTAATCCCATTATACCACATCTTTGCCTTGTCTCAAAGTGAAAATGGGAAAAGAATCTCCCGAATTTGATCTTGTGTCACTCCCTACTGTTTAATGGTAGAACAATATTGGCATAAATCCTGATAATGAAGATTAGGGTCTTCATTAGGTCCACCACCAAATTATTTCCTTTCGATCATGTTCAACAATGCAGGTTTGATCTCGAAATTAACAGCTTTGATTTCAGGCATTTGATTGCTCTTGGGAAGTTCAGCCAAGGAGGGCTGGGAAAAGTCAGTAAGCCTCCGAGCCATCTCTGATTCTTGTGGAGTAATAGAAACAATGCTGCTAGAATCAGAGTCAGAATCTAAGGGATTATCTTCCCTTGAATTATCTCGCAACTGTCTGAAGAAGTTCTTCTGTCTATGAAAGGATCTTTCAATTTCAGGATCAAATGGCAGGCAATCTGAACTCAAACTCCTTCGCATAGAAGAACTAAAGAACAAACAATTAAGAGATTTTGTCCCAAAGAACTAGTGTTCTCTGAGACGAGAGTATATAATCTAGACTCTAAAACAATTAAAGAAAATGGAACAAAACCGTCTTCCCGGCAACGGCGCCAAATTTTGACAGGCTAAAGTCGTATCGCCTAATCAAAAGTAATCCTAAAGTCCTCTAACAAATAGTAGTCAGGGAAGTAGGGTCGAATCCACAGAGAAACAATGTTCTTTTCCTAATTGTCGGTCAAATCTAGATTATAGGAACGAGTGTTTGTGAGAAATTATACTAAACTAGACTATAACTATATCAAGAATTATCAATAATAAAAAGTCTAGGGCATAGGTTCACCAATGATCAATATTTCGTGATGAAACACAATCAACAACTAAAAATGCAGTCAAATAGGTTGATTTGCTCTCTCAAGTCTAAACCAACCATAGAATAGTATTAACAGGCTCTCGCAATTTATTAATACCAATTATACCTATTGAAACTAGCCTTAATATCAAGTTTATACCTCTCGGCGCATAACCTAATATTGCAACACTATAACAATCAAATCTGGCCAAATTGGATTAAATAGACAAAAAAACATTCAATAGGAATCAACATAAATCAATAAAAATCAATACTTTATAAACATCCCTTCATAATTGATCATGGATCCCCTTAAACCCTAGAAGTAGACTACTCAATCATAATTGGGGAAAACATAAACATAATGAAATAAGAAGACATGAATTAATAATCAAGGATTGAATAGAAATAAGAAGAGAAGAGAAATAATACCAATTGTAGAACCAATCTTGCAAAATCAAAGCTTCTATTGAAAATTCAATGTAAATTGGGGGAAAAGCAAAACTAGGGTTCTTAACTAATTGAGAGCCAAAGAGTTCTAATCTAAAATTAATGATGGAAAAATGAAAATAGAAAATAAGATAGGAAATAATAATATTTCATTGAGTCTTTATACCTTTCTATTTCCTAAAACAACTAGAAAAGTAGAGTCCAAGTCGTCAACAAATAAGGCCCTATTTGACACGGAACAACCCGCGTGCGCGGGTTTTCATCCTGCAAAACAGCGTCAACTTGTAAAGACCATATCTCGTAAACTAGAAGTCGTATCGGGGCGTGTGATACACCGTTGGAAATCTATTCAAGTCTAGTTTCCAACCCCACTGGAATAACTCAATTCCAATCTCTGGATAATGAGTTATGATCAAAAGTGTGCACATGACTTGATTTCCATACTTCTTTTAATATGTTTCCGCTTTGTTTGGGTTGCAATCTAACTCGAAGATGCCCTTTGGACTTATCATTTGACTTAGCTCCTTCCTAGATGCTTCTCATGCTTAAGCTTGTCCAATAATACTCCAATTGTGTTCTCAATACCTGAAAACTATCAAAAACACCGAAAACACACACAAGAGTAATATTTTCTCAACTTAAGTAACTATATGCATTTATGGACTAAAAATGCAACTAAATGATCCTAAAATGCAACCTAAATGCATCATGAAATACCTATACTAATATGACTCATCAGAGACTTCATAGCATTGGTTAGTTTAAAAGTCAGAGTATCATCACCAACACTCAAAGTCAAAGACCCAGACTTGACATTAATTACCGCACCCGCAGTGCACAAAAATGGTCTACCCAATACAATAGGAATTTGGGCATCCTCCTCCATATCCAAAACAACAAATCCTCATGAATGTAGAATTTTCCCACCCTATTAGGGACGTCTTCTAAACACCTAAGGGGTATTTTATAAAACCGTCAGCCATCTGCAAAGTAATTTGACTGCACTTAAGTGCCCCAATGTTCAGTTTCTTACAGAAAGACAATGGCATGACAGACACAAACGCATCTAACCCCTTCGTGTTCGTGAATTGATTAAACGACATATAGTGGAAATCCTGATCTTGGTAGAGCCTAGAGTGATTGGACAGAAGGCAAGGGAGGTTCAGTCAAAAACATTTACCGCGCAATTAATTCTCTCCCTTACGGAAAGCCGGATTAGGTCTTATGATCGAGATTTCTTTGACAGGCCAAACGAATCCAATCCTCCTCGGATGGTACCATTGCCTCTGCCAAATGAGTCTTCCTCTCCAATTACATAAAGCTTAGCATAAACAAGCACTTGATAGATAAGTTCTGTGAAAGGGACAATTACCTCAAGGTTCTTGACCATAGCCAAGAGCTTACCAAGCTGTTGATCCACTTTGGACTGTTGCATTCAATGAGGAAAGGTAGCTTTGGTGAAATGGTGTTTCAGAAACCTTTTCCTTCTTCTTCCCTATCTGTTCAGCTTCCTCAGACAAGTCAACATCAGACATCGAACACTTCTCCAAATCCTTCTCTACTACCACCTTCTCCTTTCTAGGAGCAGCATCATCATCTACGGGCATAGGAGGAGCAGTATAAGTAGTGCCACTATGGAGTGTAACGGCATTTGCTTGCTCCTTTTGCATAGGCTGCCTTGGAAATTACCCCTACTACCTCGGAGCATTGTTTCCTGCCAATTGTGCAATCTGAGTCTCGATAAGTTTGATGTGCTTCTCTTGAGCCTGCATATGCTTTTGCGTTTCCTTATTGGTCTTTTGCATGGCCAACATCAGCTTCATCAGTTCAGATTTGCTAGTCTCTTGTGGGCTACATTTTGTGGTGCTGGCTGGAAATTTTGTTGGGCAGGTCTATGGAAACCAGGGGGATTTTGAGAATTCCCTTGGTTTTGGTAGCAGTTAGGCTTTGGGTGATTTTGTCAAGGCTGATAGGAATTTTGTGGTTGTCGATAGTTGTTTTGTGGAGGATGAGGGTTTTTCACATTGTTGCTGCGATATGATAGAAGTGGGTTGTCTCTCCAACACGGATTGAATGTGTTGGAATAGGGGTTATTTGGCTGTCTTTGCTGAAAAGCATTCGCCTGCTCCATCTGAGTCTGATCGAACTGAAACTCATGGCCAAAGTGACCCTGGATACCCCATACCTCGCAGTAAGATGAGGTGATGAGTGCAACTGCTGACATGGCATTTATACTCATAGGCAGAGGTGTCGAACTAGAAGATTTCATTGTCTGCAACTGCTGATTCAGCTGCGCCATCTGAGAAGTAAGTAATGAAATAACGTCAACATCAATTACCTTCTTAGTTAGACTCTTAGATGATGAATGATCATTTGCTGTGAGATTGGCTAGAAAGACATAGCCTTCATCAACCGCCTTGTCTAAAAAGCCCCCTCCTGCAGACCAATCAACAATACTCTTCGTCTAGGGCTGCAGACCATTGTAAAAAGTCTGCGTCAGAAACCACTTGTCCATATTATGATGTGGAAACTCCCTCCGTAGGTCTCTGAATCTAGTCCACGTTTCCTTCAATGTCTCATCTGGCTCTTGGGAAAACCTAGCCAACTTGTTTCTGAAATCTGCTTTTGTGGGAGGGTAATACTCTTGACGAAATGCAGCAGAAATACGACCAATCTGTCTCAGCGATGTCACTGAACCACCTCTGAGCTTTGTCTCT
Organism: Patellifolia procumbens; assembly: GCA_947645195.1. Taxonomy (NCBI): domain Eukaryota; kingdom Viridiplantae; phylum Streptophyta; class Magnoliopsida; order Caryophyllales; family Amaranthaceae; genus Patellifolia; species Patellifolia procumbens. The sequence continues at coordinate 3,310,226 of CANSGD010000953.1, forward strand.
AAGTGAAAACTCGAGCAACATAACTTTTAGCTGCTCAGGTGTTACTCCTTGATGTTTAACAGTTCTGCAAAGTTGTTGTAATCTCTGCAGATGGTTTGTCGGATCTTCAGTAGAATGCCCACCAAACTGATTTTGCTGCACCATATTGATTAGTGCAGGCTTGATTTCGAAAATGTTTGCAGCAATGGTAGGCATTAGTGGACCTTTGGGTATGCCTTCAAGATTAGGCACCCCATAAGACTTCAGCGACTTCGCCATTGGTGGTGAAGAAATCTCTGAATCAGGTTTCTCTTAGTCGAACTCTAATCTAAGATCCCGAAGTATTGCTTCCGTATCGGGATCTCCAGGGAATATATGAGTTGTCTTTTTGTACCTTGACATAAATGAGAAACAACAATAAAACCGTGAGAACGACCTTAATTGGAATGGGAGGTTCCAATGAGGCAAAAAGAAGTATGCTAATTAATCGTATAAAAACTAAAAAAGCAATCGTCTCCCCGGCAACGACGCCAAAATTTGATAGGCTAAAGTCGTATCACCTATTCAAAGATAATTTTCTGTAGTCCTCTAACAATAGTAGTCAAGGGAAGCAGGGTCGAATTAGCAGGGAGACAAAGTTTCTATGTTAATATTCAACTAAATAACTACATCAGATGAAATCAGATATGATTAACTAAACTAATAATTAAACAAGAGAAAACGGGAATTAACTGAGAATTAACTAAGGAATAAAAGACTAGAAAATTAGTTCGGTCCACCATGCTTATACCAATCAAATAGGGTTAACTACTATCAAAACCTAAGTCAAGAGTCGAGGGATTAGAGCATGGCCTGAGCTATGGTTAAGTCTCAACGCTTATAGTTCAACATACGCCGCTTGTTCACTAACGTAATCAGAACTACTGGTGTGTCCTAGGCCTCTAATCTTAAGACGGGTCTGTACGAACAACTATTAACCACAAGCAATCAATGAAATCAGCCACTAACATTAATTACTAATCAAGAATAAATCACACCACAATCTCTCTAATTAAACCGTAGAAATAAATAAAAATCTAATCAATGATCATGGTATAAAAATGGCTTCCCTCTCTAATACCCAAGAAAGGGATCTACTCAGACATGAATATACTAACAAAGACAAAACTAAAAGTATTTATAATAACCTAAGAAAGCAAATAAGATAGGACGGAAAAGATGCAAAATCGCCCCTCCGTGTCTTCTGCCCGATCGGGCAAAGGGCCGCCCGATCGGTCTGGGAACATCATTTCAGCAGCCAAAATCATACGTCCACCAGATGGGATCGAGTAAGGTCCACCCAATCGGGGCGCAACACTGACACCCGATCGGGCAAGGCTGCCCGATGCCATCGGGCCAATGGTATTCTTCAAAGTCTTCAAAACCAGCAAAATGACCAAGTAAAATCTCACCCGACGGGATCGAGTAAGGCTGCCCGATCGGGTGGAAAATATGAACTTTTGGCCTAGAAGATCGAGTCCGATCGGGCATCCACCTCCCGATGCCATCGGTTGGATGCAATTCCTGGGCACCTCTTGTGCTTGGCTTTAGACGCCAAGTTTCTCAATACTTCTTCTGCAAAAGGAGCTCAATTACTTTCTCGAGATCTCCTACATGCCTCATAACTTCTCCGCTACAGTGTGGTGGTCAAAATGACAGAAAATAGGAGTTTTTTTCCTAAAACCAACAAAACATTATAAAACAAACAAACCACAACTATATCGAAATAGTTAGCGTAAATGGCTCCTAACAGCGTCAATTCCGCACAATTTAGCTTGTAAATGAAGGGAAAAATTCTGTATGAAAACATTATATAAGGTATCAGTTTAGCCCCATTCATATATTATTGTGGTCATTATAATATGAATTATTTTGATGTGTTTATCACTAATTTTATTTTGATTAAGGGGAGGAATTGAATTATGGATTAAATCATTGAATTCAATTAATGTGATTTAATTGCTTAATATTTTTTTATTTTTTTTTGGCCGGAAAAATTCCAGTTTTTCGAACCCTAATGCTTTTTTTCGAACATATGAAGTGGATCGAATGTTGTGGTTCAAAATTCGACATTTTGATCATAGATTTTGGAAAATGAATTTAGGGCTTTGTTTTCTATAGATTCGAATTGCAAAATCATGTTTTTGATTGTTGTTTTCGTTTCAAAATCAAAGAGTTTGGTTAAGAACAATGAAAACTCTAAGTTTTTCCCCAAATCAATTTGATTGGGTGTTAAATGAGATTTAACAATCTAACTTGTTTGAAACATCCAATTTGATGAATTAAAGCATGAATAATGCGTTTTTTTATACTCAAATTCACCCAAGAAGTGTTCGAATTTACCGTAAAAAAACCCAGAAATTTTCGGAAATAGTTTGAAATTTTCTGGGCAATTGCGACTTCCTTCCGGCTGGTTTCGTGGCTGCAAGTGGTTGCGTCACGGTGGTCGGCCTCTTCTGGCGAGCGAGAGCCGCTTCAGGCGCTACCGCGGGCTGGCTAGCGTGCTGGCTTCACTGGTTGCAATGGCTGGCCAGCACAGCCACAACCACAATTTTCATCAAAAAAATGTTTTTTTTAATTAATCAGATTCTTTTAGTTTATATCTTTTGCTATTGAAAATCAAACAAATCTGATTTGTTTGAGAATATTAAGCAATTCAAATTATCTTATTTTGACTAGGTCATAAGATAAATCCATAGTTTGATTTTTTAGTCTAATTAAAATTACTTGGAAAAGATAATATCTTTTAGTTAGTTAAATTTACTAGCTTAAATGTTTTATCTTCTTTTTAATTATTGGCAAGCATGATATGTGATATTTATTTTGGCAATTAATATGTGATATTTTAAATATTACAATGATGATATGTGATATTATTTTGAGTTTATAATATGTGATATTATAATATGGAAATTCATTTTGATTTTTTGATTATTGGCATGTATGATATATGATTTTATTATATGGCAATTGAATATATATGATGTAATTGTTATAATAACTAGCAAGATGACTAGTATGACCCAATAAAATAATCAAAATGGTTTTGGACTTTAACTAAAGTAGACAGGTCTATGCTAGGTGATAAGCTCTGTATAGGATTAGGAAGGCTCTCCCCAACGTCGTGGATAACTTCCTTACCTGGGAGCTATAAACACCTTGGCAATCGGCCATCATCTAAGAAGTACACTTGTTGTAATTAGTAAAATTTTATTTTAAGGTGATAAACTCTGTCTAGGATTAGGAAATCTCTCCCCAACGTCGTGGGTAACTTCCTTACCTGGGAGCTATAATCAACTTGGCAATAATATTTTACAATGCTTATAAGATTATAGTATGTTGGTTATTAATATTGAATAGAGTTCACTGATTAACAACAATATAATAAACATACATCCCAAAAATATTGAGGTTAGCTTTTCCAATTATAAAGTGCTTATTAACCCTTAATTAAAGATAATAGGTCATGCCTCAGCAGGGTATTGTCATTAATTTTGGGAGATAAGGTGAAATTATAGTTCCGCCTCTCGCTAATACAATACGGGGATAACCCTGAGATGACCCCTGACTCAATTCCCGTCAATTTTGTATACTTAGTTTGGTTGTCCTCAACAAAATAATCAAAAGCGTTTTGCATTTTGAAGCAAGAGATAGTTAAGCATGTGATGTTTTCCTATCTAAAAAGAATTATAAAGTTTTATAATTACTAAAGAGTTTACTTACCTTGAAATATAACTATAAGATAAGTCCTCCGTCTGCTTAATGTTGCATGTTGATAGGATCTTGTACTCACTTATTCAAATTGGGACATTAAAATTGAATAAAGTGAAAAACCTAGAAACCATTGCATGTTTTAAGGTTGTTTCATAAACATAAAATTGAATTTCGCCTTTTATTTTTCTGTCTAGAGGTATTATGAATAACAACAACAACAACTCTATTTTCAACGTTCACCCTTTTCTTGAGAAGGATAGGTTGATTGGAGAAAATTTCCTTAATTGGGAAAGGACCTTTAGACTCGGTTCTGAGGTCGGAGGGTAGAGAGGATGTCTTACAAAACCCACTTCCAGTAATAACTGATGAATCTACTGAAGCCGAAAAACGTCGTGCTAAACAGGCCAATGAAAGTTCTATACCAACCACTTGTCTAATGGTGGTAACCATGGAGCCGGACCTCCAAAAGAGATTCGAAACCAAGGATGCCTACACCGTTATGAAAGAGCTGAAGGCCATGTTTCGTTGTCAACATGTTTTCAAAATGCTGGGCCTTTTTGAAAACATGGAACGACTTGGTTTCCCTTATAGGGAACAGTTGGCTACTGACATCATTCTCCACTAATTGCCTGACAGTTTCAATCAGTTCAGGATGGCTATCAACATGAATGAGTCTGAAAAGACCTTGTAAGCGTTGCATACTTGCATGGGTTGCTAGTGAATGCTGAGAGGAATATTCCTAAAGAACCCAAGTAAGAAGTTTTGATGGTTCAAAAAGTAAAGGGTTTTAAGAAGAAATGGACAAGCAAGAAGGACAAAGGCAAGAAAGTTGTCGTTGCTCCTGAGAAACCTAAGCCGACTGCTAACCCAAAAGCAGCCGCAAAACGAAAATGCTTCCATTGTGAAAAGGTAGGTCACTGGAAGAGAAACTGCCCCAAATACTTGGAGGAAAAGAAGTCGGGGGGCTTCCACCTCAGGTATTTATGTTATAGAAATCAATTTGTCTTCTACTTCTTTATGGATATTAGATACCGGCTGTGGTTCTCACATTGTTAACAATGTGCAGGAACTAAGAAGAAGTAGAAGGCTAGCAAAGGGCGAGGTAGAGCTTGTTTTGGAATGGAGCAAGAGTTGCTGCACTTGCCATTGGACTTTATAGTCTACATTTACCGTCTGGATTGATTATAAAACTAAATAATTGTTATTTTGTTCCGTCAATTACTAAGAACATTATTTATGTTTCCGTTTTGGATGATGAAGGTTTTTCTTTTGAAATAAAGAACAAGTGTTGTTCCATTTCCTACAATAAAATGTTCTATGCTAGTGCAAAATTGATTAATGGCTTATAAGTATTAGATAGGTTAGTACAGGTCTATAACATAGATAGCAAGAAACAAAAATCGGATGATTCAAACCTAACCTACATTTGGCATTGCCGAATGGGTCCAATAAACCAAAAGCGCATCCAAAAGTTACAACAGGATGGAATCCTTCCATCATTTGATTTCGAATCTTTTGATGTATGTGAGTCATGCTTGTTGGGGAAAATGACTAAATCACCTTTTACTGGAAAGGGTGAAAAGGCTAGTGATCTTTTGCGCCTCATACATACAAATGCTTGTGGACCTATGAGCACAAAAGGTAGGGGAGGGTTTGGGTACTTCATCACTTTTACTGAAGATGTAAGTAGATATGGATATAACTATTTAATGAAACATAAGTCGGAATCATTTGAAAAGTTCAAAGAATTCCAAAATGAAGTACAAAATGAACTTGGTAAGACAATAAAGGCATTGCGATCCAATCTTGGTGGCGAATATTTGAGCCAAGAATTCGCTGATCATTTTAAAGATTGTGGAATACTTTCACAATTGACTCCACCAGGAACTCCACAATTAAATGGTGTCTCCGAAATGAGGAAGGGAACTCTATTAGATATTGTTCGATCAAGGATGAGTCTTGCTGATCTTCCGATTTCTTTTGGGGGATATGCTCTCGAAACAGCTGCACACACACTAAATAGGACCCCGTCAAAGGCTGTAGAAAAGACTCCATATGAGATGTGGAATCGAAAGGTTGCAAACTTATCTTTTTTAAAAATCTGTGGTTTTAAGGTCTACGTAAAACGTTTACTGTCAGACAAACTGGCACCTAAATCAGATAAATGTCTCTTTGTGGGATACCCAATAGAGATAAGGGGTTATTACTTCTATAACCGTCAAGAGAACAAGGTTTTTGTTGCTCGTGATGGTGTCTTTCTTGAAAAGGAGTTTATTTCCAGAAAGACAAGTGAAAGTATAATAGTTCTCGAAGAAATTCGAGATGAGCAACAACTGGACGTGGTTCACACCATGTCCAAGACGGCCCGACAAGACGAAATTCAAGTTCAGGAGATGACGTATTCAACGCGTGAACCTCCTACCGTCCCACTTGAATCTACTTTAAGCGAAAATCTTCAAGATGTTGAAGAGAACATTTCTATTGATGCTCAGGCTCTGCGTAGGTCAAGTAGACCCAGGATTCCAAACAAAAGGTTGGTTGATTTCCTGTTAACTGAAAAGTATGAAATAATGATTTTGGAGAATTAAGAGCCTACTACCTACAAACAAGCTTTGACGAGCCCAGACTCTAAGAAATGGCTTGAGGCCATGAAATCCGAATTAGACTCCATGTCTGAGAATAAAGTTTGGACCCTTGTCGACTTGCCTGATGGGGTTACACCTATTGGATGCAAGTGGGTGTCCAAATTGAAAACAGAAAAAGATGGAAACGTCTATGTCTATAAAGCAAGACTAGTTGCAAAAGTATTCAGACAAGTTCATGGTATAGACTATGAAAAGACCTTTTCTCCAGCAGCAATACTTAAATCGATTCGGATACTTTTAGCGATTACTGCATATTACGATTACGAAATTTGGCAGATGGATGTCAAAACCGCATTCATGAATGGGTTCTTGAATGAGGATGTGTATATGACACAACCTGAGGGTTTTGAGGATCCAGAAAATCCTAAAAAGGTTTGTAAGCTTCAGAGATCCATTTATGGATTGAAGCAATCTCGAAGCTAGAATCTTCGATTTGATGAGGCAATCAAACAGTTCGGTTTTCTCAAAAGCGAAGAAGAATATTGTGTCTACAAGAAATTTAGTGGGAGTAGCTTAGTCTTCTTGGTTTTGTATGTAGATGACATACTACTCATGGGAAATCACATACCAATGCTTGAGTCAGCCAAGGAATGGTTGCAAAGTTATTTCTCTATGACGGACCTTGGAGAGGCTGAGTACATATTGGGAATAAAAATCCATAGAGATAGGTCTCGAATGATGATTGGACTAAGTCAAGAAACTTATATTTATAAAGTTCTTGCAAGGTTCAACATGGAAAACTCGAAGAGAGGATTCATTCCCATATCACATGGCATATCACTTAGCAAGAGTCAGTGCCCGACTAAGCCAAATGAGTTAAAGTGAATGAATAGCATACCTTATGCCTCGGGTATACGATCTATCATGTATGCCATGATAAGTACTCGACCAGATGTTGCATATGCCTTAAGCATGTGTAGCAGATTCCAAGCAAATATAGGTGAAGCTCACTGGATTGCAGCTAAGAGAAACCTTAAGTACTTGAGAAGAACTAAAGGCATATTCTTAGTCTATGGAGGAGAAAATGAGTTGGTTGTTAAAGGTTATACTGATGCAAGCTTCCAAACCGACAGAGATGATTACCGCTCTTAGTTAGGGTACATCTTTTGTCTAAATGGAGGAGCAGTGAGCTGGAAGAGTTCAAAGCAAAGCACTGTAGCAGACTCTACGACAGAATTAGAATACTTAGCAACGGATGAAGCAGCTAAGGAAGTAGTTTGAATAAAGAAGTTCTTGACAGAGCTAGGTTAGTGCTCTGGAAGGGATTGAGCTATTATGTGATAATAATGGTGCTATTGCACAAGTGAAAGAACCAAGATCACATAAAAATCCAAACATGTAATGAGGAAGTATCACCTTATTCGCGAGATAGTTGACAGAAAGGATGTCAAGATCTGCAAAGTTCACACGGATGAGAATGTGGCAGATCCGCTTACCAAACTTCTACCTCAACCCAAGCATGAAAGTCACGCTAGGGCTATAGGCTTGAAGGAAATGTTAGAATGGCTTTAGATTGTATTATGTTTGAAAAAACTTGTTACAATGTAAGGACATGGTTTTGCTATTTTATGTTTACAAGAAATAAAGTTTTATCTTATTTAATTTTGGTTTAGTATTAAATAAAATGTCCAAAAATATTCTTGAATTCAATGGTTTTGTCAAATATGTGATTTGATGAATGAAACACCATAAGTGAACTGAATTCATAGAATATTCATGTTCCTAATCCAAGTCATTAAATTGGACATAAATGACTTATTAAAGGATTAGCATATAAGATTGATTGATAGCACTGTTTCATGGGCTATGGGAACATAGAGATGTTTGTCAATCATATGGATATGTATATTTGATACATGATCGATCTAACCTACTTAGAAGTTTATATAACTTCGTAATTATATTAGTGGATTCCTAAGACATGAGTGGAACACTACTCAGCTTAATGATTGGTATAACTTTGATGCTTTCAAACATCATGCCGTAAAAGGCGACTATAAAAGCAGCATTCAGGTTGTGCTAAAAGTTGAGTGGGAGTTTTGGTTGCCACACGATTGAAAAGGTCCTCCTATATAAGATAGGATGGATATCTTGGCCTCTTGAAGAGTGAGGATTAAAAATGCATGGTCGTGCTCAAATGGATTATAAGATGATCATTTGCTTAACAATTGGAACTCAGATTTCAAGGAATAATTTGAAGATTAATATGGTTAACATAGAGATGTGATCATACTATCATATTAGACACTAAGAGACTTTAGGAATTTGAATATTGCACACTCGTCTCGGACAAGTGGGAGATTGAAGGAATTGTGTCCTCGACTCTAATGCAATTACTAAATATAATATGGCTCGTATTATGGAGATAATAATTCATTTAATTGGGTCGTCTTTACGTCTTGCTAGAGAACGCTATAGACCTTTGGGTTAGTAAATAATAAACCCGAAGCCCACTTAAATGGATCCTATAAGGTCACACATAATATTTGGATCAACAAAAGAGAAACCCATAGCTCATAAAGGCTATAGGGTAGTCAGCCCAAGAGGGAGATAAGAGGAGATTATTTGACCTAATTATTCCTATATAGAGGTCAGGTAGTTAGAAACTAAGATACAATATCTCTGATTAATTTCTCTTGCTCTTTCTCTCTCGCAACTGGCATTACTCTATAAAAGAAGAACTCTTTCTTCCTTCCAAGTAGCATTGGTGGAGTGTCGATCTGAATTGGTGGACTAAGTAGAGGAATCACGTTTGAGATTCTTTCTCCAAGTTTGTTGGCTATACTTTGAAGTATTCAATCCCGCCAAACCAGTTGAAGTCACGCATCAAGAGGTTGGTAATTAATTATTATATGATCCTTAATTATATGTGCATGAGATCCTGTTTTAGGCGCTTATGAATTAGATTCATGAAATTCCACTTTTAGTACCTATAATCCTACAGGAGATACTTTTTTCCTCCCATATCGCCCAACAAGATCTTGCAGAATCATAATATTATGGATAATAAATCTACCATGCATAAAGGCTCCTTGATTAATAGCAATCAGATCAGGAAGTACCTTTTTCAATCTCTCACGTAACATTTTAGTGATGCATTTATATAAGATATTACAACATAAAATTGCTCTAATCTCACTCAAATTAGCTGGGCATTTCACTTTAGGAATAAGAGAGATAAATGTTGTGTTTATCACTTTGAGCAGCTTACCAGTAGAGAAAAAATCCAAAACTGCTTGAGTCACCTCACCTCCAATGATAGCCCAAGTATCTCTATAAAAATGAGGACCAAACCCATGAGGACTAGGGGATTTATCTCTAGGATTTGACCAAATAACCTTCTTAACATCCATTGCAGTGAAAGGAACCATCAAGCTACTGATTTGATCTTCATTTAAAGCAGGCGCCAAATAAATAATCTCATGTTGAACCAATACTCTATGCTGAGATTTTGAGCCAAGGAGTTGCTCATAATATTGAACAAAAGCATCCATAACTCCCTATTCTGAATCCACACAATCTCCTTTCAAATTATATATGCCATAAAAATTATTCAGTAATCTCCTAGCCTTAATAACTCTATAAAATTGTGTTAAATTCTCATCTCCGTCCTTAATCCAATGAGGCATAGCAATCTGTATGAATTCTATGCAACAAATTATAATCCTTAACAGCAGCTCTTTCAATATTAGCAAGCACGGTATCATCTGGGTTCATATACATATTTTTTTGTGCTTCCTCCTTTATATGAAAAGCAGCAATCTTAGCAGCTTGGATCTGGTGAAAGCTTATTTTATTCAATATCTTCAAAGCTTCTTCAATTATTTTCATCTTTTTACGAACTCTGAACATTAGGGTACCAGGTATATAATCCTGCCAACCCTCTCTCACTATATCTCGAAAGTTTTCAGCAACTTTCCACATAGTAATATTTAAAAGGTTTTTTTACAATTCAGTCAAGGGGTAAAGACTTTAACCATGGAGGACTATTTTCAAACACTTCTTCAAGTAAGAATTGAGAAACATCAGTAGGGAAGCAATCAATCCATTTTTTATTACCTAGTCCATAATCCTATCTAGCTTAGAGAAGACTCTAGATAAACCCTCTTGCTTATTATTCCAAGTATAAAAAGAGCCAGAACTTGGAATATCCCCCATATCACACTTCAACATGCAATCTCTCATAGGCTCCATATCACCTAATCTAACAACATTACCAATCCTCTGATTCATATTCATTACACAATTGAAATCACCCCTATCAACGAGGGAGCATCAGTTTTATCCAGCATACCACTTAAGTTAGCCCATAAAACATCCCCACCACTTTTATTATTGAAAACATAGATAAAACCATGGAAAAATCCACTTGACCATTATCTTGTCTAATCATATAGTGAACAAACTGACTAGAAGTTTAGGGCTTCTTATTCAGATATCTATGACATCGACATTAATTTAGTAACATCTACTTCTTGGGTATTGGTTACCGATGGTGTTTCTCACATTGTTTCAAATGTCCATGTACTAAGAAGGAGTAGAACCTTGGCTAAAGGAGAGGTAGAACTAAGCGTTGGGAATGAAGAGTTGCAGTCTTTGCAGTTGGGACTTATAGTCTACCTTTGCCTTTCGGATTAATATTAGAGTTTAATAACTGTTATTGTGTTCCTACTATTAACAAAAAACGTTATTTCTATTCTTGTTTTGGATAATGAAGGGTTTTCATTTATGATTGAGAAAGGTTGTTACTCTTTTTATTTGAATTCAATGTTTTATGCCACTACTAAAGGTCTAATGGACTATATTTTCTAGACTTCGACAAAGATGTTCTTAAAATAGACAGCAAAAAACATAGATCAAGTGATACTAATCCTACTTATTTATGGCATTGTCATTTAGGACATATAAACACACAACGCATTCAGAAGTTACATAAAGATGGACTTCTAACATATTTTGACTTTGAAACATTTGATGTATGTGAATCATGTTTAATGGGCAAAATGTCAAAGTCACCTTTTACTTGAAAGGGTGAAAGGGCCAGTGATCTTTTGGGTCTAATACATATTGATGTGTGTGGACCAATGGGCACAAAAACTAGGGAAAGGTTTGGGTACTTCATTACTTTTACTGACTATTTAAGTAGACATGGATATGTTTATTTAATAAAGCATAAGTCGGAACCATTCAAAAAGTTCAAAGAATTCCAAAATGAAGTCCGTAACCAACTTGACTATGGAAAGTCGTGCCATTTGTCGGTTGAATTGGAGCATAGATCATAATGAGCTATAAAGACATTGAACTTTGATCTCAAAGCTTCTGGGAAAGAAGACTCCTTGATATCCAGGATCTTGAAGAACTTAGGAGGGACACTTATGAGAATGCTCCGACTCTCAACAAAAACATTAGTTTGATTAGTAATCAAGTTTTACTACTCGAGCTTTTTTTATCCTTGTCGAATTTTACTCTCGTCTTCCCTTTCTGCAGCCTATTCTGCAAAATATATAGTAGTGTCAACACAAATTAATCATATACATATTGGTGGGACGCGGTCGCACGCATTTACCAAAGTAACTATTTATAATTCCGACTTTCCAACACAATTATTGTAGGAGGCAAGTAGGGTTGAACCACTGATCTTAGGTACTAAAGTATGTGTATAAGAGATCGAAAGGGGGGTTTTTAGATTAAAAGGTCAAGACTAATAACTAAGAAAGCAATAATAAACTATAGGGAATATCAATGGAGAAAGGTCTTGAGTTCGGTCAATCATGACTTCGGTTTGGGTTATCGATCATCGGTTTATAAATATGAACAACTAACATTAATCACACATAGATTGAGAATTTACTCCCGCTTCCCTCTAAAGATTAATTAAATTACCCGAATCTGCAGATAGAACAACTGAACTATGGAACAATCTAATCGAATCAGCAATCTAGGTTCAATTCTAAAGCACATCAAGGCCCTAGGAAACTATGTCCCAAACAACAATCACTAGCGTAATTATTCGATTTGGAAATAATGAATTCACTAGGAAATAACAAGAACAATCAGATTCAAAGTTAAACCCTACTTTTAGAAACTAATAAAGGTAAAACTAATTAAACAAAGGCCGAAAAATCGCCCTTCGCGTGCAGCGGGTCCTGACACGCGCGAGGCACGCAATAGGAGGCGCGAATCGTGCCAGGCCCCTGCTCTGGAACTGCTGGAAACTGACTGGTGCGCGAGGCACGCGTGTCGCGCTGAATGATTGCCCGGGCTCTTCTGTGCTGCTCATTACTAGATGAAGCGCGGGGTGCGCGAGATGCTGAGTGAGTCGCGCACAAGCACTGACTTCCTGCTCAGTTGCTTGCGCTTGGAATGAACAAGCAAGGGGAATGACTTGCCTTCGCTTCATGACTTTCCCGAACATTGTTGACTCTCCTTGTCGCACGAATCACGAACACGATTAAACTCACCTGCAAATGGTTAGCAAAATGAACAATCTCTAAATGTTCCTAAATCTCCTCTAAAGCGTTAAAAACATCTCAAACCTCCCAAACACCACATTTAGGCTAATAAATACGATTCCGCTTCTCAAGGCCTAAACCTCTACCAAACAAAATCCGAAACGTTCTAAATACAACCCTAAAGTGGTCTGATCACATATATAAAATGCGGAAAAAACAAAGACAAAATAGGCAAAATTACGAGTTGTTCTTCAACTTCTTGGATCACGGATACGAGTATAAATGCAATCTCACCCCGAAGATCAGAGGAGGATCTTCAATAGGGCGCCACTAGGGGTATGACCCGTAGTTCGATTTTTTTGTTATAGTCGAATTTCAATCGCTTGACACAGATTGCCACTTAAATCTTTCTATCTTTCACGTATATATTACATCAGATCAATTCGGTTTATATCTATTAACTTCGAGTATTTATCGGGTCATATTGAGTGAATGGTGTCATTTTATGTATAAATCTTTTCCAAATCGAATCTATGTCGATTGAATTCGGGAAAGCTTTCGGTTTAACATAATTTAGGTTTAGGATAAAAATGGGTTAGAGTTAATTTCATTCAAGTTATTTTGGATATTGGGTCAATTTTGGATCGATTTAATTTTGATTGAGTTTGGTTTCTCTATGGTTTTGGGACTTTTGATCAAGTTATTAGGATAATTGGATTAAATAAATTTCGTCAAGTTTACATGAAATATTCTAATTATCTAAATTATATTTTTTAAAATGTTCGCCCCCTAAACAAAATATTTCAAGATATGCTCTACTGCCGAATATCCTGAATATTCCTACTCAAATCTATAATACCACCAACATAGCAATACCCCCACTACTCTCACCAAGTTATTGTACGGGAATTAAAATCTCAACGTTAGCCGGATTTATTGTCTTACTTGCAATATCGGCGACATGTTTTAAGAGTTTTTGCACTGTTTCTTACAATTTTGAATATGACGAGGGCTCATTCATATCAAAAGTGTCTCATAGTACCATATTCTTGAATTTTTTATTTAAAGTCCTACCAAGAACCTTCAAACGGCTCCCTTCACATAAGAATATTGCCATAATCAACATCGAGCCTTGCCAAGAATTTCGATATTCACTAATTCCCCAAAAGCTTAAGTCTAGATGGAGTGATCCATTTGATGTTAGGAAGGTGTTTCCGCATGGTGCGGTTGAGGTTTGGAATGAATATAAAGGGGAATCAAGGTGAATGGTCAAATGCTCAAGATGTACTATGATGGACCACAAACTGAGAGCGCCTTCCATATCACCTTAAATGATTACTCCTCTTCCCTATGAAGTTTTTTTTGTAGGTATGTGAAGCTAGTGACTCTAAAGAAGCGCTTACGAGAGGCAACGTCGTTTCTTAGTGTATTGGAAATTAGAAAAATGAAAAAATGAAGAAAAAAAATAAAAAAAAAGAATGAGAAAAAAATATACAAAAAAGGGAATAAAAAAAGACAAATTATTAAAAGAGGCGGTTTAATTTTATAAAATTAGACCAATCAAAGCCCACAATCTATTAACAAGCTCATTTTATCTTACTCTATCCCCAACATTATTCCTAGACATTTAGCATCATTCTAGTTGTTTATTCTCTTCTCCTTTCCTTATTTCAATTTTAGTCTCGAAATATAACAAGCAATTTCTAAAAAAACATATGACTTACCGAATGAATTAAACTAGTCACTAAATGGCTTAAACTAGTCACTAAATAAATTTAACACCGAGTATTGAATGAACTGAATAGGTCACGAAATGAATTGAATAGGTTACAAAATGGATTAAACTGGTCCCTGTTTTAAGAACACGGTTTGTTGATTTTCTCTTCTTGTTATTGGGCCTAATTTTATTTGAAAAGTAGGCGGCCTCTTACAAGACCAGTTGTAAGAAAAAGTGAGTGAATGAGAGGTTGAGGAATGAGAAGTTGTATAGGAAGTGGGGTGAAAATCAAGAAAAATGGCTAAGTATGGAGATAAGGAGAGGAGCGAGCCCCAAACAACTCAAGTAGGACGCTCCTCTCAAACTGGAGCGGGCGCTCCGTTCGTGCACAAAAAAATTGAAAGTTGGCAGGAACTTAGAGCATGCTGGGAGCGTGCTGGGAGCGCTTCGCTTCAGACCTGGAGCGGGCGCTCCATTTTCCCAGCACGTTCTTTTTTTTGGCACAAGATTGATATCACGTATTTATATAGGCTTTTCTCCCTTATTTACAAGCTAATTTGTGCGTCATTGGAGCTCTTGGGAACTATTTTGTGCTAACTATCGTATATAGTTGTTGTTTTGTGTTTTAATATTGAATTGCAGGTTTTAGGGAGTTTTCTCCTTGTTCCCAAGCCATTTGGAAGCAACCACGGCTTTACGAGATGTTACGAGGCACGTAGGATAGCTCACGAGCTTTATGAGTAGTTTAGGAGGTCCCAAGACCTCTAAACGTGAAGAATTGAGAGCCAAAGAGTCAAAAAGGAGATTTCCGTACTCTGATCGGGCAAAAATGACCCGATCGGGCGAAGATATATTAATCAGGTACAAAAGTTGCGGACCCGATCGGGCGAGAGACGAAGTACCCAGACCCGATCGGGCAAAAATGAGCCGATCGGGTGGGTGATCGGGCGGACTCAATTCACTTTTTTATTGCTGCTGGCTGCGTTAATCAAGTTCAAGGATCAAATATGGGCCAAAATACCCCAGGCCCGATCGGGCGATGTCAGCCCACCCGATCGGGCAGGCCTACTTTCAATACAACATGTTGCGCTGTCAAGGAAGGGAGATGATTGGGCCTCCTTCATGGATGCTGGGTTGCTGCTGTCCACGTGAGGTGATGAGGGGATAGGCCCACTAATTTGTGTGTTGCTGCGCTGACCAAGAGAAGAAGATTATGGACTCCTGTTCAGCGGCCCGATCGGGCAAGTGCTGCCCGATCTAATCGGGTGGCCCAAACTCTTTGCATGTAATAACCGGGAAAATATATATACTTTGAAAATAAAACTAATAATAATAAAAAAATAATAATAATAATTACAGAATCATGAAATGTATGTCTTATATTCCTATATATGTGATTTTGGTACTTATATGGCCACTTTAGGTGATATTATGTGTTTTCTTGGCTTTGTACATTTATGTGGGATAAAATATATGAATATGTATTATCTTTTTGTAACAAGTGAAAATACCATAGTGTAGTATATTAGGTAAGGATTAATAAAAATATCAATTACCATCCTATGGGTTCATAAAAGCATCTAGTAGAATTTTTAATAAGTTCCACTTTTAACTAAAGTACTCATAACTTTAAAATGGTAAATCTTATAACCTTTACTTTATAGTTTTTGGAATCCTTAGTAATCATTCTACTCAGGGCTAGACAACTACTACTTATTGAATAGATAATTGTAAATACGATTTTTACATAGGATTAAAATGAAAAATTACTTTTTACGTGTTAAGTTTTCCACGCCTATAGTTGAGATGTAATTCTATTGTAACTTGTAAAATGCATTTTGATTACTTCATGCAATAGGATGTAATAGGTCCTAGAGATACACTTATCATACATATAATTACCTAGGCTATTTACGTGTATGTATATGGAGGAAGTTAGGTTTCTTAGGATATGCAAGCAGTTGTCAATAACATTTTGATAACTAATACTATTCGTCAATTAGTATTCTCAGATACCTATAAATAGGTTAATGCATCATTCTTTGATAAGAAACAAAAAAAACCAAACATAAGTAATTACCATAAAAGAGTTGAGAGAGCAGAGGTTAGGGAAAAGAAAGTTTTAGTCGTAGCCTCTACTAAGATCACTAAGGTACATTCTTAAATATCCCTTCTTCGTGTTGTTTTGTTAAAATGTCTTTAGTTATACTAATATTCTTAGATAATGTTTTAGTGTGAAAAAAATGAGTTTTCATACTAACTTGGTATAATGGTTTTGATGGTAAAGGTACATTGCTATTTGTTAATAATAGGCTAATATTAAAGCTTATGGTATAACTATGTTATGATTTTTCTACCATACGTAACAATAATAATGTTATACAAAGTTGTTATTATAAGATGAAAGGTATATGGCAGAGAAAGGATACTTGTATAATATTCGTAGTGACGTACGTCAATGAGGAGGTGTGCACACGGATTTGTCAGGAGGGGCTAAAAGCCCGAAAATAAAATAAGAAAGAGAGAAAATATTATGATTATAACCAGGTTAAACTTGAGGTGGGCTTTAAGCCCGGGTTATTTCTCTTGCCTAACCGGAAGTCATAAATAAACCTAATAAATTGAAATATTACGATATTATTTGCAAAATGTTTAATAAACTGTTGTTACGTGATATTGGGAATGTACTGGATCTTTTTGGGTTGACTTTTATTAAATGTTTTGTTTTCAGGTACAGGAGACCGGGAGGGCCAAGAGTGAGGTTATAAAATGATAGGAAATATATATATGTTTTAAGTTACCAGTATTGTTATGTCATTAGTATGTTTTACTTTTGCCTAGTATTTCTATTTTAGGAATACGGCAGTAATGTCCTCTAAACATTATAATATCATTTCAAATAAACATGATGTAATATTTTGGTTCGATCCTGGTACTGGCATGTGTTATTCAAAGCTATTAAAATTACAGGGCGTTACATTGCATTATTGCTGGGCTGCTGCGTAGAACGAAGGAGAAACAAAGGGGCGAAATTGTGTGTGGGCCCGATCGGGTGGCTTTTGGCCCGATCGGGTCCTGTGCATAATGACGCGCTTTTCGTCCTTTTTATTCTGTTTTTAGCTAGACTTGAGGGGTATTATAAATACCTTTTTCCTCATTATCTTTTTTACATCTTTTATTATCTTAGACTCTAGTTTATTCCTTAATGTTCTTATTTTAGTTTAAACACTTAGATTAGATTAAAGGTCATTGAACCTATTCGATTTCAATAAAAGTTCCTGCTTTCTGTCAATTGGTATTCTTCTTTGCCCTAATCTCTTTTATTATTCTTAATTGCTTAGATTAAGTATTTAATTATTCCTGATGTAATTGTTAGGGTTTCATATTAGTTTTGTTGTTGTTAATTCGATTATGAGTGAGTAGTTCTCTTTCTAGGGTGTTAGATAGGAAAGCCGTGTTTATACCATGATTGTGATTTAGATTTCTATCAATTTCTAGGGCTTGATTAGGGTGATTGTGATGTGGTTTGTTCTTATTGAGTAATTAATGTCAGTGTACAATTTCATTGATTGCTTGTGGTTAATAGTTGTTTGCACAGATCCGTCTTACGACTAGAGGCCTAGGACACGTCAGTAGTTCTGATTACGTTAGTGAACATGCGGCGTATGTTGAACTATGAGCGTTGAGTCTTAACCATAGCTCAACACATGCTCTAATCCCCCGACTCTTGACTTAGGTTTTGATAGTAGTTGACCCTATTTGATTGGTATAAGCATGGTGGACCGACCTAATACCCTAGGTTTTTATTCCATAGTTAATTCCTCGGTTTAATTAGTCTTCCTTAGCTTAATCTTTAGTTCAGTTAATTCTTCCCTGATTTCTTCTAAAGTAGTTGATTTGATTGAATATTAATTTAGAAACTCTGTCTCCCTGTGGATTCGACCCTGCTTCCATTGACTACCATAGTTAGAGGACTGTAGGTTTATCTTTGATTAGATGATACGACTAAATCCTATCAGTGATTCTCTTTAATCCCCTCCCCCATCTGTCCAATTGCCCATCTCTCTCACTCCTTTATTCTCATTTACTCATTCACTCCTTCAATCATCCATCTCTTTCAAACTCCTTTTTCTCTCTCTAAACTCCATAAACTCCATTAAACGTCAATCTTCAAACCTTCATATGTCCCTCATTTCTCATCTTAATCACTCACTTCCTTCACAAAACCTTCTTCATTTCTCCTCCTCTACACAAAGAACCTACTTTCATCAAAAATCCCCAAATTCGAAAATTGTTCATCACTCAAACTTGAAAATTGGGAGTAATTTCTTCAACAAGAAAGAGTAAGAAGCACGGTTTTGACTTGAACAAGCTTAAATTGCTTGCAATTGAGGAATTTCTTTACCCCTCTTTAAGATAGAGGTAAACTCTAACCCTAACCACTATTCTTCTTCTAGATTTAGTTTACAAAATTGATAATGTGATGAATGTGGTGCTCCTTGTGGAATTAGCTGCTAGATTTAGATAGATTTTGATTTTTGTTTTATTTATTTTTGATTTTTTGTGTGATATCTTTCATTTTTCTTTTTATTTCTTTTCCCTTTTTAGCTTAGAAAAATTGTCGGGAATAAGTCAACCTTTTCGCGGTCTTCTTTTAATAAGTTAAACTTTGGATAATCTTGGAATAAGTTAACCTTTTGAGGGTATTTGCTTTTAACAAGTCAAAACCAGTTACAACTTGTTAATTATTGTAGGTTACTCATGCACGTGTCATTTGTTAATTGGTTTGATATTGAATATTAATTTTCTTTTAATTTTAAATGATAATTAAACTAAAAACAAGAAACCTCTAACCCACCCCTGCTTGCCCTTTTGACCACCGCTATGAAACCACCACCATCAAAAACACCAACCACCCTCCTCCATAACCACGAACCATCAAACGCTTCACAAAGAATCCTCACCCTTCTCCCACACAAATCAGTCATTTCTTAACCTCCTCCACCACATTTGTAAACACCAGCACGACAAAACCTATCTTCCAAACCAGAAAATTCTAAAAAGCAAAGCGAAAATTTCTAGTAAAATAATTTTCCAAAAAAACAAGGTGACAAAATTCAAAAAACATAAAAAAGAGAACATGGATGGAACGCTGATTCTGCTTAAAGTAATATCAAAAATTCAAGTAGTACAAAAGAATTAGATTTTAGAAGGTGGATATCGAAATGAATGGGGCATAAGAATGAAGGTGGTCAAAAAATTGATATGCATGAAAAAGGCGTTAAGATTACTTTTACACAATACTATATTCAATTGGAAAATTATAGTAGATACTACAACTATTATTAATGATTGGTGTTGATGGTGTAAACCGTGTAATTATTGGTTGAATGCAAAAATGGTGGGTAGTTTGGGATGGGACAGCCACCACTACTCAAACAAAAAATTGAATTAGATAAAGAAATAGAAAATTAAGGGCCTTATGGAAGGAAAGATTGGACGGGGAATCGGCAGCGAGTTCCTTACAGCGAGAATGAGAGTGATGAGAATAGTAATGATGGTGGCGGTGGTCGGAAAAGTGAAAGGGAAGGGGAGCTGGGGCAACGGGGTAAAGGGAAGGGAGCAGGGGAAATCGGTTGTGTGGTGGCCGGAAAATAGAGATGGAAGGAGGTGGAAGAATGATAGGATAGAAAAGAAAAAATAAAAAAAATTACCTTGTTAAAAGCAAATACCCTCAAAAGGTTAACTTATTCCAAGATTATCCAGAATTTAACTTATTAAAAGAAGACCGCGAAAAAGTTGACTTATTTTCGACAATTTTTCCTTTAACTTAATAGCTTGATTTTTAGTTTCTTCTACTTTTGATTTTTATTGGTTACTTTTGTAAAATTCTTCTTAATTTTCCTTTGATTTTATTTTTGTGAATACTTGTTTTTATTTGTTTAATTTTGTTATTCGGTAATTTGCCATTGGTGGTGCCTCCATTTTTTGAGTTTATTTTGCTGCGTTGAGCTAGCAGTCTCTTGATTTCCTAAATACATTTCTTGGTTGTTCTATAAACTCCAAGCATGTATCGATTTCGCAAAAAAAAAGTAAGAAATATCGTAGCTCTACTTCGCGAAAAGGCTCAAAGGGCACCATTCCGGCCCTTAAGTTTGTTACACCGAACCATAAACGGTGGTATGATGAACTTAAGCACCGAAAGATTAAATCTTCTAGATTTTTTCATGGTCCTACGCTTGACCTTTTGGTGATTAAGAGTGACGTGAGCATGTGCTTGTCTGCTTTAGGCATGCATCACTTTCGATCGCTTGGCGAGAGCTTTGACGTATGAGCGCCTCATATTGGAGTTCTTAGCCTCCCTATAGAGATGTTAGGTTAAGGGGCATGAGGGGGAGTATGAAATTTCCTTCCAATTTTTCAATCAACCTCAATGCATTTCTCTGGCGAGGGTCAATGAAATCTTCCTTTATGGTGCCTCTAACGCCATCCGAAACCCCGAAACTTGACAACATAACGTCTTTTATCAAAGGGACGTATTCTGGAAAGACATTGCCGGCTACGCGCCCTTTCATCTGAAGGCTGGATACTCCTCCCACTTCCTTTCACCAATTCTTAGATACATTCACCGCCTCTTGGTTTCCACCATCTACTCCAAAAAGGAGCCTAGCAAGGTGGCATCTAAGGAGGTGAGTTCTCTTTACCTTGTTGTCCATCATCCTGACGAGAATGGGGGCAAGTTGAATGTTGGCTTTGCTTTTCTCCAACGGTGTCTTGGTATATGCCATGGGGAGAATTTCAAAGCTGATATTCAGTGTGGGGGAATGGTGACTATCATTGTTGTCGCCTTAGGGTTTGGGGAGCAACTTCAATTGTTGTCTCCCGTTGTTGGTAACCCCTTCCTTGATATGGATTGCCTTAAAATAACCGGGTGGATCGATTATACATCCGAGCCCGAGCGATCTGTTTGGATGGTAATGGGTGTTTATCACTGCTACTTATCAAACCTGGCGGTGACACGGATTGATCGTGACAAGAAGGATGCCGAGATTTAGCTTACTCCTTTTGAACCCCCGTCGGGAGAGGAGCGGAATTCTGGTCGTCGTGCCTCTACATATTCCTACTCTTTTGACTTTGAGGGGCCCGTTATAGTCTCGCTCTCAACCAACATTGCATGACGAATGTGATCCAAGTATGAGAGAAGACTTGAGTGGTATGATGGTTGAATCCAACACGGTTTACCACCACCACGTCGAAAGAGGAAATATTGAGCCTTATGTCATACTTTCCTAAATGGCCTCCTTAACATGCATGAGCCAGTACCGGGTTGGAATGAACACCAACCCATGTACTTGTATTGGCCCAACCGCGACCCATCGTATGATTGGCGGACACCCAAGGGTTCCAACCCCATGGGTGATCCCGCCTATCCCCATCGTTATGGTGCTTGACTGCCGAGCTACTCGGGTGGTTGAAAGCCTCATGGCCCCACCAACCTAGCCTTTTATGGCTTGACGCCATAGCCTCCCCCTTCGGGAGACGTGCCACTACCTCCCCATTCGGGAGAAGGTCCATCTCATATGGACGAGGACTAGTTCCTCTTTCCCCTCTCCCCCTTTACATGTTTTGTATGTGTGCACCGAGGACGGTGTCTTAATTGTTTGGGGGTATCTTTGACTATGCTTGCGGGAGGTGGATTTTTGAGGGTTTGGGGTGTCTTTTGGGGAGCACGTCTTAGAGAGGATGCATGCTATGTTGGGAATCTGGGGCATGATAGGGGAGTGGGAATGCATGATTGATGCCTTGTTTATTTCGATGAGTTAGACCATGGATGACTGATTCCCTTGTATACTATATGTACATGATTTTCTCTTATTTTCTTTCTTTTTCTTTCTTTGTATATATTATTTGCTTTTCTTTTCTTCTTAGTTCCTTCTTAACTCTCTTAGTCATTAGACTTGCATGTAGCATAGTTGCATAACATGATAGATTTGCTTGTAGCTTCCTCATTGCTTATAGGATTTGTTTTTGGTAGTTTGTACGTAAGTTATAAAATTTTCAAAAATAACAAAGATTTTGCATCAGTTAGTCAAGAAATGACTCTATATGATGGCTTTAGAGGTTTGAGGTTGAAAACTTGGCTTTTGAGTAGAGGTGAAATAGCTTGAGTGTCTTATGTGCTCGTTAGGAGTATTAGGGGTGCTTTAAGCTTGGATGCCTGGGTCTTGTTACGAATAGACCCCTCAATTGTTTGAGACTCGCGTTTAGCGTGAAAAAGTGTCACCATTTCCCTATAAATTTTTTTTACTCTCTCCTTTGACCTTGAAAAATCCCCTTAGCGACCTTGAGAACCCTTCTATCTCAATAAAATGCAAGGCTAGTAGCCTTTATAAAAAGGGAGAAAAAAAAACAAAACAAAAACAAATAAATAAAAAAGGAAAGAGTAAGGAAGCAAAAAATTGAGCTTGGTTTGGTCAAATAAGTGGTGCATGAGATGATTGATGAGACCGCATTAGGCGTGTTTTAGAGTATTTCAGAGTTTGTGTTTACAGAGGGTTAGGCCTTGAGAAGCAGAGTTTCGTGTATATAAGCCTAAGTGTGGTATATGGAGAATTGGGATGGCTTCGATATATTAGAGGAGACTTAAGGATGTTTGGAGACTTTATGTTGTTTTAATCATTTACAGGTTGACTCCGTTCCGTGTTAGTGATCCGTTCGATAAAGGAAGTCAACAAAGTTCAATAGAAGTCAAAGGTTCATGCTCATTGAATTCCGGTTCTCGTTCGGGAATTTGGTTCGATAATGTTTCATGTTCAAGCAATTGGTGAGTGTAGCATGTCGATTCAATGTTGAGGCTTGGGTCTCGTGTAGGAACAGTTAAGCACGCAACAAGCCCAGCAGCCTAGATGCGTACCCCACGCATCCCCCTCGCACACCTCACGCACAGCCGCAAACACAGCAACATCAGAAGCAGTAAACAAGCGCGACCCGGTGCACCTTCATCGCGCCCCTTGTGTGCCAGACGAGTGACTCGGTCGTTGCACGTGCCAAATTAATAACCCAACTTAGCCTAATATAGGGTAAGAAAGGGTCGAATCCATGAGGAAGCAATGATTAATCAAATTTTGAATGAGATTTAGCGAGCTAAGCTTATTTTTGGGGTTTTTTGAGATTAATGATCAATTAAGAAATCAGAAACTAAATAACTAGCAAATAGGCTAAGTGATTCGAATTAAACTATATAAAGAGGACACTAGGGATAGGGGATTCAGGAGCTAATATTTAATTAACCAAATCTCCAAGCCAAGGGGATTCATCAGGGTCGATTAGGGGACTAAGTCATTCAAATGCTTCCTAATTACTCTCTGGAGCTAATTAGGAGGACCTAATCAACCAATTTTACCTATTCTCATGGTAAAATTATTCAACCAAGTATTTCCACAACTCATAGTGATTCGATTAAGGTCTTAGGAAGTCAACACATATTCTCATGGTGAAGTCAACCTATTGACTAGCTTAAGGTCAATGTAGGCTTCATTTCTCAATCCTTCACCTAAGATACCCAAATCTAGTTTAAATGGTGATCAATCGATCAAACATAACAATTAATTTAAACTAGACAACCTAATTTACCTAGGTCTAACCCCCTAGCTTGACTTTCAAGGTCAATTCATGATTAGCAAGGTCATCCCCGTCCCTAGCTAGTAAACTAATCACTAGCCATGAAAAGGGTGAAATAAAAAGTTTGAATCAATAATGGTGATCCAACAATGGTGGAAATCATATTAAATAAGCTAAATATCAAATAATTGCTACTAATCAATACTAAATCAAGGTAAAACAAGTATAAAAGCAAATAAAGAGAAGAGATAAAAGAAATACTCAAAGATGGATGAAAATCAAATGCAAAACTCCATTAAAATAACTTCAATCTTCAACTTTAAACTTTTAGATCTAGTTTCTCTCTCTAAACATTCAACTTCTCTCTCTACTCTCTCCCTAATTAAAGCTAATTAAATTCTGGAATTAAAACTAAGTTCATTATTATTACAAAAATAGGTTTTTCTACCCCGTAAACATAAGGGCAAAGATGTAAAAGACGATCCAAAAAGAGCAGTTCTGGGCAACGGAGCGCCCGCTCCTTACACTATGGAGTGCCCGCTCTAGGAACGCTCCAGGGTCGCTCCAGGTCACTGCCCTCCTTTTTTCATTTCTTTATGGACGGAGCGCCCGCTCCGCCTCTTTTGGAGCGTCCGTTCCCCCTCTTTTGGAGCGCCCGCTCCCCTCTTTTGGAGCCTCTTCCTTGCAAATCTAGCTTTAAACACTTCAAGAAGAGATTAGATAGGGGAGGGGGGATGCAAATGCACATGTAAAGATCTATATGCAACCTAACTACATGCAAATGAACTAAAACTAAATGCAAAGCATGAGAATATGAGAAAGGATGTAAAAGGGGAAGAAAAGGAAACTATACGGCCTAAAATGCATCTAAATGACCTAAAACTAAATGTAGATTAGTGAACCTAAAGTCCACTTATCAACGAGTTCATCACGCACAACAACAGTTTCAGCCCGCACCCCGCGCCTAGGTGACTGACTCGCGCACTTCGAGGCCTGTGCACGCGCGATTT
The DNA here is from genome assembly GCA_947645195.1 of Patellifolia procumbens. Lineage (NCBI taxonomy): Eukaryota > Viridiplantae > Streptophyta > Magnoliopsida > Caryophyllales > Amaranthaceae > Patellifolia > Patellifolia procumbens. Next base: position 3,335,403 of record CANSGD010000953.1, read on the forward strand.
GTCGATCTTTGGCTTATTAACTTAGTTATTATTACTTTATTTCAAAAAAATGACTACACTTCTTCTTTTGCGGACTCCTAGGCACTTTTTGTTTGTGTGAGAGATTGTGAGGTAAGATATGTGGTACGAAAGAGATAGAGAGAAAAAGTTACCAAAAAAAGGAAAAAAGTGAATTGTAGTCATTAATTTGAAACTTCTTAAAATGAAAAGTGTAGTTATTTTTTTGAAACGGAGGAAGTAGTTTCTTTCTTAACTTTTGATTATTCACCATTAGTTTAGAACCCTAATTAGAGAAGAATACTACTTTCTCCTTCAGTAATCCTTTCATGGTTTTGATTATTATTGAAGATTGGATTAAAGCTATACCGATCGTAGCTTGAATTCGCTCTTGACAACGGTTATTGGATCTTCGATTTAACGATTGTGAGGTTTTATTCTAAGGACAATCTCATAATTGTAATTGTGATTTCTACTTCGATTATATGATTATTGTTTGATTTCTAGGAAGTACAACTAGTCTTTTCAATCAATATTTCTATTGCTAGAACTTAGAGCAATTGTTCATTCTATTGTTCTTTGTTCATAAGTAGAAATCTAGGGTTTAACATAGAATCTGATTGTTCTTGTTAATCACTAGCAATTGTTGTTTGGCTTATAGATTCCTAGGGGTTGATCTACATTAGAATTGAACCTTTTTAAAAGTGAATATGGGTCAAAAAGACCTTACCCATCTTTTGAAGCAAAACAAATGACCTGCACGTTCTATCTCTTTCAATTTCACGCCACTCACATCAGAGGCTCAGACCTCACCACCTCGCATCTCCCTTTCATATATATAATTGGTTAATGATTATATAATTGTAGGATTAGAAGATGAAAAATAAAAGTTTGGAGTCCTCTTAGAGGGAGGTGGAGGGAAGTCACTCAAATGTTTTATGTCATCTTCTCCATCTTTACGAGACCTTGTCTTGCAAGTTAGTAATGATGATGTAATGAATCGTTTCCAAAATATGAAAACTCGTAGGATATAATTGAAAATTTTTACTTGAGATGATTTAATAGTAATGACACTCTTTTGAACATTTGCATTTCTAACGTTTAATTTTACGCTTAAATTGATTTTTACAATATTTAAGTATTTCAAAAAATAAAAAATCTGAATAGTTAATTTATTCTATAAACGTACCTCCACCTTCCAAATCCGGATCTGCCTATCATGTCCAAATGGATACCAAATAGTACAACTCTACAAAATCACTATATCTAATAAATTTTTCCACCCTATAAAATTTTACAAACTTTTACCACGTAGAATTTTCCAAATTTATTTACTTCCTCCGTTTCAAAATAGATGTTACATTGTTATTAAAACGGACTCCTAGACAAAATTTCCTAAGTATATTCAAGTAAGTAATTAAGCAATATAATCAGCCACCAACTACAATCAAGAAACCACCACATAACCCACTGCCACCGCCACCTCCACCAACGAAACCACCACAAAAACAGTCGCCACCACCACCCACATCCACCTCCACCGACGAAACCCACCGCAATCCATCCACCCAGACCACCTCCACCCACTAAAACCCCATTCGCGACCACCAACCACCACTGAGTCAGACGCACTCACCACCACCTCCACAAAGCAGCCACAAGCCAGCGAACGATGCCACCCACCGCCACCTACAAATTCACTTTCACCACCCACCGCCACCTACAGATTCACCGATTTCGCCACCCATCACCACTTCCCCCCACAGATTCATCGCCACACACACGTCTACCCTCTGCTCGATCCTCTCTCTCTTCTTCCCTCTGCTTGATCTCTCTTCTCCGCTCTTCTCGACCTTTGATCTTTGGCCTTCGTTATAACACAGATCTGGGTGGTGGTGGTTAGGGTTTGTACTTCGGTGGTAGTGGTGGAAATGGCCGTCGAAATCTGTGCAGATGGTTGGAGCTTGGTTGGGTGGTGCTGGTGGTCGGAGAAGTTAGGGTTTAGGTGGTGATGGTGGCTGGTTATGGTGGTGGTGGTGGTATAGTGGTGAGAGAGAGGGGTGGGTGGGTAAAATTACTTAGCATTAAGTAAGTTAATTAGGATACTTAAACATGCTTTAATGAGAAAAGTAAGGAAATAATTGACAATTTACACACTAAAACTTACTAAAGAAGGAAAAAATGAACATTGTGGCATCTATTTTAAAATACCCATTTTGATACAATGTGAGATCTATTTTGAAACGGAGAAAGTATTAATCGTGTCCCATTAAATTTTCTCCCATAGTAGCGCATTGGAATTAGAAAGACGTTTGAAAGCTATTGCAATGCAATATTCATTATAGGTTATCCTGTGCTTAGTTTTTTTTTGTGTGTCTGCAAGGATGGCAACAACCCCAGCTAACTACTTCAACTTCAAGAATCACCATATACAACTCCATCACAGAAATTCCCACTTGGATAATAAAGCTATTATTGTGAATCAGAGAAGAATAAAATTGAGGCCACACTCTTGCTGTTCCTTGAAAACCCATAATCAGTTTCAGTTCTTCAACCATCGAAACTGCTCTTTTCTCTCTGTCGTTTCCAGGGCTGCCGGTGATGCTGATTCTTGCTCTCCACAGTCCACGGTTTCAGTGAGCTTTATTCCATTCTTCTCTCTCTCTCTTTTTTTTTTAAATTGTTCTTTTGATAGTTTATCCTCACAACTTCACGAATAGGTGAAGATAAACCCTTAAATTGAAAAATACTGATTAAAATGACTTGAAAATTATCGGTGTAAGGTTTTTTTTTTTTATCTCAACTTGGTGAAGTCGTGGGGGTTAAATATCACTAGTCTAAGTTGAGGGCCTAAACTCTTCTTTGATTATACTTAGGTCCTAAACTCATCTTTGATCATACTTAAGGGTGTCATCATCACTTTTGCAAATTTAAATATTAGATCAAATTATTAAAAAATCATATTTTGATAATAGACAATAGGAAGTACCAAGTAACATTACATACTAATATTAAATTAATCCCACTTGGGTTCTCCTTAATTCTTTCAGTTTCCACATCTAACTAGCCATTGATTGTACCCACTTTGGAATTTTCCTCCATTTCTAGCTTGGGTTTGCTTTGCAAAAGTTAGGTAACCTTTTTGCTTTGAATTTTTGTTGGGTTAGAAGTTTGATTTTGAATTGAATTTTTGAAATTTTTTTGAAGGTTTGATGATCATTGTAGTAGCCTAAGTTTTCTTGGAGTTGTGTAATTTTAATGTTACTTTCTCCATTCGAGCTTTGTGTTTTCATTGGTTTTTGAAAGAGGGCTGAAATGGTGATGAGGTGATAGTGGTTGTGAGAGGAGAGAGAAAAAGAGAGAAATTTAAAACAATTACCTAGTTAATAGGTTCCGAGATTTGTGGATAGTGGATACCATTAATGAAGCTTGAAAGAAGAGAGAGAAAAGAGATGAGGAAGATGAAGCTGGAAAGAGGAAGAGAAAGTTAGGCTTAATGACTAACGGAGTTGACGACCATTAGTCATTAAGGGTATTATGTGCATTTTTCAAAGCTCAAGCACGTGGTGCATATTCAAAAAATTGAGGGGTACCCCGTGCCTTTCGGTAAACCCCAAGGATACCTCATGAAAAATCCGTTCAATTTTTTATGGTTTATAATTTAGGGGTAAATTACAAATCTTGGTTCCAAGGTGGTTCTAGTTTCAGACTCTTCGATTATGAAGTCATCAATTTCAAGAGAAGGTTTTCAATAAGAGTGTATTTCACTTGACATAAGTTGATTTTTGCCATTACTTTGTGTTATTATTGTTTGATATTGGTGATAAATTGCATCTTCTAAGATTAGTTTTATTTATTTATTTGGAAGTTAGAGTTGTATCTATTGAAGAAAAGATGAGGGAAAATCGCTTAAGATGGTTCGGTCATATGAAAAGAAGATCAAATGATGCGCCGGTTAGAAGACTTGAATAGTGGAGGAATGATCAATTTGTAGAGGGCAAGGAAAGACCTAAGATGATTTGGATGAATGTAAATGAAAGTGATAAGAGTTTAGGTCCTGCAAAGAACTGAAATTAACTAAAATGAATTGAATTGAATTGAAGTGAAGTGCATTGAACCGGAGTGAATTGAACTAAAGTGCATTGAACTGAAGTGAATTGAACCGATTAATTTAAGTTCTTTGCAGCCAAAAGGATCGATGAGAGCATGTCGTTGGGGAGAGGTGGGTGGAGGGACAATATTCGTGGGAAGGAAGGGGTGTAATTAAATGTGTTTGTCTTTATGTTTAAAGCTTTTTTGTTATACTTGTGGATGCCATCTCTTTTTTCAACGGTTTCAGATGACGATTCATGTTAGCCGACCCGACATCATTTTGGGAATAAGGCTTAGTTATTGTTGTTGTTGGATTCAATTCACTAATTCTAGACTTTATGTTCAGTTTAAAGGTTAACAATCTTTGGGAAAATTGGAGAAAGTATTGGAGTTGCCTATTAGATGGCTTAATGACTTGTGCTACCAAAATAAAAACTTGATATTCCTCGTTTCCCCTTTTAGTTGCAACACATGCACATAATTAAATGAAGTGGATAAAGAGGGACATGGTTTATATTAATATGTTGATATAGTGATAGTGAGTACTTCTTTATTATATGTAAATCATGGAGGGTTCTTGGGAAAGGTAGGGAAGGTATTATTTTATAAAATTTAATCAAAATCAATAAATGTGTGGGGGGTATGGTGGTAGAGGGAGAAACATTAGAAAACTATTGGGTTTGTAAATAAAATAGAAGTACACCTAGGAAAGCTAAGTAGCACGGATACGGGTACACGGAAAGAAAACGACAAATGAAAATGCAAGAGATCAAAGTAAACCCTCCTAAGTTCACCTTTGCACGCAAGAAAGGAAAAACAAGAGCATAAACATGAAAGAATATCTCACTTACTAGCTATCATTAGCATAAGGGTAATTAAGTACTTTTAATTAAGTTGTTAGGATGAATGAATAGGTTGGAGACTCTCTTATGATGATATGCATCAAAATCTTTTATGCACCATTAGGTATGCAATAAAATAGAGGGGAAAATAAAGGGAAGGTATTAGATTATTATAGTAGAGTTTATAATCTTTTGGGAGAGCCCTTCCTCTTGAATGAAGGAGAGTTGTAATTGGATTACTCTAGTCAAATATACAACATACTACATTTACCTTTTATTCTTTGTTTTTGTGTGATTAAAAGTTAATCTTCAGCAACTTGGTATCAACTTGGTAAAGCCACGATCTGGTGGTCAATGGTAACCAACTCATAGAGGATGGAACAAATGGAGACAAAGATCTCTAACCTTGATTCCAAAATGGCTCAAGCCGTAGCTCAAGCCATGGCCTCCATGTAGCGGAGGTTGGCTGCCCAGTTTGCATTGATATTAGAGAAAACTACTTGGAAACATGCGGGCTGATATATTAATCTCTGAGGAAGGACGAAGAGGTGCAAGCTTCATTTGGGAAACCTAAGTCGGACAACGATGGGCTGTTTTCGAACCTCGAACTTAAGGGTTGTGAGATGGAGGGTTTTAGGGCTGGAGAATGAAGAAGCTTGACTTACCCACCTCGACGGCGTGAATCCGGATGGGCGGATTATGAGAGCCGAACGTTTCTTTCATTTATACCGTCTCAGCGAAGAAGATCAGCCAGAAGCCGTGGTGGTGGACTTGGACGGAGACGCCTTGCTCCTCTACAAATGGGAGCACCGTCGTCGACTAGAGATAGCAATATCCAATGGATGATCCATCACCCGCTCCACCCGAAAAATAAGAAGGGTGAAAAACCGAGTTAAACGGATGATGGACGGGTGGCAAGTGAACGTGTGATGGATGGAATTAGGGTGAGAAAGTTTCATCCATCACCCGACCCTTTACCCGTTTATTACCCGCTCAATCACCTATTTCTTACATTTTCTTAAATGTTCATGTTTTTATTTACATTATTATAATATTTTTCCCTTTTGATTATTATCGACATCCATAAACTAAACTTATCTTAATTTGACACGAAGTTAATGTATTAATTATCATTTTTCAAGTTTGCTTTATCTTTTCTTGTTTAATTATCCAAAATAGATTATCACCTTGTCCACTTGGTTCACCCGCGGCCGCAGATGGTGGATGGATGGATGGAATATGAATGATAGTCTTATCGGGTGGCGGATGGATGGTTGAGAATTGGTCTAACCGGATGATGGATGCAGGTGATGACCAAATTCCATCCGTTGCCATCCTACCGTCGACCGGTTTTGAGATGGGAGGAGCTGAAAGGGCTGCTCCCTCCGCCAATTTCGAGCCACCTTCATCGGATTTTTGCAAGAGCAGTTGCCAGCGTATAAACAAACCGACGATGTGCTTGCGTACAGGAGGAAGTTCATCGATCTCGTGGCTTCGTTGGAAGGCATACCTGAAAATATTGCCAAGAGCCAATATATTAATAAGTTGAAAGAGGAGATAGAGGCTGAGGTAAGACTCCATGGGCCCCACACCTTGGATTTGGCAATGGACATGTCTATTAAGGTGGAAGAGGAACTGAAAAGTCTTTTACCCAAAATATTTGAGCTCAGAACCCAATTCCAGCCCACCCGCTGGTGAAACGTACCCATCTCTTCAACCTACAACCCAAACAAACCAAAGCACAAACTCTAACCTCACAGATGATTCATCCCTCCCAAACCGGCCATTTTTTAAACCCAACCCAAATATAGCCATAGCCCGACCCGTTGGAGAAATAAGGAGAATGAGTGACAAAGAAGTCCAGGAAAAGAGAGTAAAGGGGCTCTGTTTTAGATGTGATAAAAAACAGACCCTCAACCATCACTGTCGAAGGAGAGAACTCAGTGTGCTGCTCACCATGGATGACGATGAAAGTGAAGACGCCATTTCAGATGGGGTTGCAGAATTAAATTTGGTGGAAACCGCCATGGAAGCAGAATGTGGGGAAGAACTTCAAACCCAGATTTCTTTGAACTTAGTCATAGGGATAAACAATCCGAAAACATTGAAGTTAAAGGGAATGGTGCAGGGGCGTGAAGTGGTGGTTATGATTGATCCCGGAGCTAACCCACAACTTCATCTCGAATCTGGCAGCTCTACAATCAGGATTGACCATCCCCTCTTCGAAAAAACTATGGTGTTTCTTTGGGAACGAGAGAAGCAGTGCAAGGAGAGGGAGAATGCCATGGGATACAAATCGAGGTACAAGGTTTGCGCTTCATAGAAGATTTCCTTCTCCTGCCCTTGAGAAATTTTGACATCATTTTAGGAATTCAATGGCTTGAGAAATTAGGAATGATGACTGCAAACTGGAAATCACAACTTCAGGAATTCCAACTTTTGATTTCAAAGAGAACTGTTGGAACTTGGAAGCAGGTTACTATGGGAAATAGGTTGGTCCTAGGAGGGACATAGTCTTGGGGAAAATTACAATGAATACATCTTTGATACGGGGAGGATTTTAGATACCAAGTTGTATAGAAGCACAGCTAGTTAAATAGTAGACCAAACTTATAGTTTGTAAATTGCGTATGAAGCTAGCTGCCTAATATGAAGAGGAGGAACACCAAAATCTCATAGGTTTTATTACCAGCCCATATTCTAATGAAGTTTAACGTCATCCTCTTTGTCATCTTTGTAATTCTGGGATTTATACTACCAAAAATTAAACTCTAATTGTACTGAAGAAAGACATAGTTGGACAAAATTAGTTCCAACTACGTCCAGGAAAGAGAGGCAGACAAGACACCTCGCACCTATTGAGTCTGGTTAATCTTTATAACTAATGGATCTAGAATCAGAAGGTCCTGGTGCGGGTGAGCTTCTCCCGTATTGATAAGTGATGCTCAGGACCCAAAGGTTATGAACAGGTTTTATTTTTGGCGAAGTGTAAGGTCATTTTTGCCAGCTATAATTCAGTCCTTTGCCACAATATGAACGAAAATAGAAAATAAAGGTTTCATATTATTCCAGCTCTTCCATTATGTGATAGTGAAGAATTTAATATCGCTCCTCTTAGTACAAAAAGACTTGTTTGCTTTAGTTTACTTATGCTGGCTAGTCAGCGAATTGTATCTGGGTCATTGGTTGATGGCCTTTTTATTCATTATTGGCATAGAAGAGTTATATAAATGGCTTGGTGATGCATCCTAGAAACTGATAACTCTGTTATCGTGAAATAATCTCTCGGTTGTAAGTTACTTTCATGTCGGAAGTTAGCATATGTAAAGTATAGGGATAAATGACTTGTGAGAGAAGTAATACTGATCCCGATTTTTCGACTTTGTCCTTTACAATTGTGAGGCCATTTTGATTCATTTCTTAGGACTTTGTCCTTTAAAATCGCAACGCCATTTTGATTCATTTCCTAAAAAGACACCTCTTCATTTAGCTGTACTTCACTCTTATATGTTCAATGTCTTTATAGGATGTTGATGCGACGTACAGTAGCTTGTCAAGTGCTGAGGAAAATTATGTGCCTTTTCTAGTAAGAATGCTTGGGCTGGACAAGGATCCCCTTGACAGAGAACAGGCAATAATTGCTCTCTGGAAATACTCTCTGGGAGGAAAGCGTTATGTTGATAATATTATGCAGTTTCGTGGGTGTGTAAATCTCACTGTACACCTTCTAAGATCCGAATCTAGCAACGCCTGTGAAGCAGCGGCTGGCCTTATAAGAATGATATCTTCGATCAATGCATACAGAGATATTGTAGCTGAAAGTGGAGCCATAGAGGAGACAACTACTTTATTACGGAGGCCTTCCTTAACGTCTACTGTACAAATCTTTCTCTCACCATTGCATTTGATGTCAAGTGCTCTATAGTAATAACAACTTATCATGATTTTTCTCTACAGGTGAAAGAACAAAGTATATGTATGTTGTGGAACTTGACAGCAGATGAGAAGTACAGGCTCAAGATTGCAAAAACTGACCTTTTGCCTGTACTTTTGAAGTTTTTGGATGATGAGGACGTGAAAGTAACTGAGGCAGCTGGTGGAGTATTGGCTAATTTGGCATTAAGTTCTCCGAATCACAATATAATGGTGGAAGCTGGTATTATTCCAAAACTGGTGAGACTTGTAAGCTAATTTTATTGAGTCATGGATTATATTCATGCTACCATCTCAATGCCCCTTGGACATTACTTATTAGAGTGAATTGAACATGAATTCGTTGTAAACAAAGGGTAGGCGATGGATTTTCAATCATTGTCAGATACTTAGAACCATCTCCTGTAGGATTTTTCTTATTAGAGAGAATTTGAACCTGCAATTAATGTATACAAATCGAAGGAGATGGATTTCGATCGTAGTGAGTGTTAGAGCCACATACATAGTTGGGTACCTTTGTCTTGCTCCTCAACACTAAGGACCTTTTGCACCTGTGCACCTCCCGCCTTTAAAACTGAGCTTCATAAGGGGAGGGGTCAGGGTTTGGGAAAAATGAGTGCCTATTTTAATTTTAAAATGACACTGTTGTTATTCTTCTTCTTCTTCTTATTATTATTATTATTATATCAAACAAACTCAAAATATTTTACAAACAACTAGTGGAAGCCGAGATACTATTTCGGCTCTCACTCAGCAACTCGTGGCCTAATATCTTCAGCCATGTAGAATTTATGTATCTGTTTAAGCAAGGTAACAATAGCCGTCTCTAATTCCCCAACGAAGAGAAGGAGAAAGTGAGGAAACATTATCCAATAGCTGCACACTCAGCTTGATACTTGATAGGGTCTAGTCGTATCACCTAATCAAAGATAAACCTAAGTCCTCTAACAAAAGTAGTCAGTGGAAGCAGGGTCGAATCCACAGAGGCACAAAGTTTCTGAATCAATATTCAATTAACTAACTACTTCAGATGAAAATATGGAGAATTAACTGAACTAATGAGTAAGCTAAATAATACGAATTAAGTCGAGGATTTAACTATGGAATAAAAGCCTAGGGTATTAGGTCGGTCCACCATGCTTATACCAATCAAACAAGGTCAACAACTATCGAAACCTAGGTCAAGAGTCGAGGGATTAGAGCATGTGTTGAGCTATGGTTAAGACTCAACGCTCATAGTTCAACATACGCCGCATGTTCACTAACGTAATCAGAACTACTGATGTGTCCTAGGCCTCTAGTCGTAAGACGGATCTGTGCAAACAACTATTAACCACAAACAATCAATGAAATTGGCCACTAACATTAATCACTAATTAAGAATAAACCACACCACAATCACTCTAATCAAGCCCTAGAAATCAATAGGAGTCTAAGTTACAATCATGGTATAAACATGGCTTCCCTATCTAACACCCTAGAAAGAGAACTACTCAGACATGATTAAATCGACAACAACAAATCTAATTGAAAACCCTAAGAATTGCATCATGAACTAATTGAGAAATAAGCAATTGAACTAAAGTAATTGAGAGAAAGGAATAAAGCAATAACGAAGACGATTACCAAATTGACGGAAAGCGGAAACTTTAATTGAAATGAAGTTGTACTTGAATCTCTTCTACAATCGAAAGCAATGATAAACTAGGCTAAGAGCTCTCTAAATGTTTAATGATCTGAAAGATACCAATAAAAACAACCTAAAAAGTATTTATAGGTCCTAAGAAAACAATAAGATAGAGTGGGGAAAATAACGAAAATCGCATCCCTGTGTCGTTCACACCCGATGGGATCGGGCAGCTACCACCCGATTGGGGCCGCAACCCCAGCACCCGATCGGGCAAGTCCACCCGATGCCATCGGGTGGACGTCTTCTTCAGCTCTCAGAAAAACAGCAAGAATTGGCTAAGTATTGCTCCGCCCGATGAGATCGGGCAAGGCCGCCCGATCGGGCGGAAAACCTGAACTTCAGCTTCTTTACTCGTACCCGATCGGGCAGTGGTTGCCCGACCCGATCGGGCGAGTCTTCTTTCTTCCTTGCTTCTGCTTGGCTTCAGACGCCAAGTCTTTGCGCACTTCTTCATAATGGGGTCCAAATACCATCTTGAAACCTCCAAGATGCCTCATAACTTCCCGCTATAGCGTGGTGCTCAAAACATCAAGTAAATAGGGAGTTTTTCCCTAAAACCTGCAAAATGATATAGAACACACAAACCACAACTATATCGAAATAGTTAGCATAAATAGCTCATAAGAGCATCAATATCGCACAATTTAGCTTGTAAAGAAAGGGAAAAACTCTATAAGAAATCGATATATCAATACTTGACATGTTTGCTGTGTGCCGCATCAATCACCGCTCGCTCGGGCAGAAAGTCAGACATCCTAGTGAGGTGAACACACACATCAAGCCCCCCATCTCAAGAGTAAAATAACATGTCTGCTATGTTTAGTCGTGCCTCCCACACTTATAACTTCCTTCAGTTTACATTTAGCAATAGGAAGGCCAAAGGCTAATTGAAGCTCTTTCTTTTGGCCGCACCGTAAATGTGAAGTTAAATTTATGATACTTTGAGAGGTTAGCAAACTACTATGAAATATTGATTCTTCGTGGGCATAAATCGCTTTCTCCTAGGCTTTACTTCATCTAAACATGAATAAAGTCATAACACAAACATGCTCATAAGTGATAACATCCTATATTCTTTGATTTATACGTTGTACTAACCTTTTTAACAATCCATACGAGCGATATACCAATAGGCGAAAGCGTTGGAGAACTCAAGTTTGGTTAAGGGGTTTGAGATTGTGTTAGTTGACGCTAAGGAAGTTGAAGATCAATCTTGTTGTGATTTTGAACCTACTATCATGAATAACAAGTGTTTCAGAGGCTACATAATTGTGGCTCAAAATAAGCTCATTAGTCACCACTATGTCACTCTTCATCTATGCTCTTTGCGATAGGTTCTCTGAATACAAAAAGTAAGATTTAGTCCCACAACCTTAAGCTCACCCACCACCAGCTCTCCAACTCATCATTGGGCTTGTATATTAATCTTAACCCTTAAAGGAAATCTAATGGCCATATCAAGGATGGTTTAGGGTTATGTTAGCTTCTCTATGAATATGATGAGTTATTATCATTTTTTCTTTTCTTGAATGTAATTTTGAAATTTCTCTTTCTTGATGCTTCTCCACCATTCTTCTGTTGGTATGGTTGTTGTCATTAATCTATTTTGTACTAATTATTGATTGTTCCCGCTAAATCAATAGCTCTATATTATGGTAAAGTTCCTGTTCATATCATTTTACGACCTTTGTTCCTGAAAACTCATACCTAAACCTTAGAAATAGTTTTTTGCTTGTGCTCAATACTTCAAAGTCATAGAGAATTCTCATTATGGTTCGAGGAAGAGGAAAAATGGCTTCCACAGAGGGAATAGGAATGACATGGGTAGAGATGGGATGGAAGAGAGGGTGGCGCCGTGGCAGTCATGATGCTAAATGTGGTTGGTGGTGATGGATGTGTAGAAGCGTTCGGGGTTGTTGTGGAGGGGGGGGGAAGGGGGTTGAGCCGTAAGTGTTTTGTTCAAATATCTAAGAGTTAGGGGAAGTAGGAGATGTTGAGGGCCGAATAGTTCATGCTATTTGCAAACTTGATGGAGTACTATACCTAAAGTAAATTATTATACTTATATCACAATGCATAAACTAGAAGCACATGTTATGTTTGCTTATAAGATATTACCAACCCACTATAAACATGGATCATTGTGGTAAATCTTATGAGATACGAAGATGAAGAACAATAGTACTCTTAGTTGCTAATGAGTAATGATAGACTATGGGCAAAAGTTTATTCAACTTTTGTGTTTGAACAAGCTAACATTTTTGTATAAATTTCTCTTAGTCAAGTGCCTAAATGATTTATTAGATCTTTCATACATATGACACGCTCTATATGGAGATAGAGATGGGTGTAGAAAAGATAGATAATAGTAAAGACATAAATGAAACAATGCTTCACTTCACGAAAAGACATCAAACGAAACGACTCATAATTATAGCATCATGTCTGCGCACACAACATTTACGTATCTATACCCATACATATACCTACAATTATTAATAAAATACATGGTCCAACATATTGCCATTCTTCTTGAGTATGCATTTCAGGAACAGTTCATTCACCTATTTCTCTAGAAACCCAAAGATGGAACAGTTGTGACATCTGTAATGACACTGTTCCTGATATCAGTGTTTGTGAAAATATACTTGTTAAGCTATAAAGTTATGTGAAATTGCTGCTGTAACAATATTCTGGTTGTGAAACTTTTAGGAAATTGTGGGTGGAATAAATTTTGTAAGAAGTGACGTATCGTGTAGCTGGTCTACATTTTGGAAAGCGAGAGAAAGAAATTTTTGCAAGGCTCTTTAGGTGTTGAAAATTGTGATAATATGGGAACTTGTAGGACTCCAGGATAAGCCAGGGTCAGATGTATCATTATACTATAGAGGTGCACTTCATGAGCTCCGGTTTTTCAGTAAAGAATGGACTGGCGGTTATCTATAACAAGGGAGCTTTATCATGTATAACAGGGTGATTTTAAATATGGCATAACAATGCATAATCAAGTTTGCTGTGTATTAGAGACAGCTGTGGGTGCCAACTGGCAATACTGGTTGCAAAGGTTGATCTTCGAAGCGGGTTCACTGGTTGTTTATCTATTTAGATGTCCCGACGAAGGAAGATAAATCATAAGAATGTGGTTGCAGTGATATTTGAGGTTTGAAGAATGAGACCATGCTTGCTTTGTAGCGTGGACCATATTTGCTACAAGACGTATGGGGTTCATGAGCTTTCATGCTTCACAGCCTGTGAGATGCAGGTAGAACTTCTTGAGGATCTATCAACATTCTGTCATTAATTTTGAATAGTAGAATCTTGTTCTCCTCCGAATAAATGTTCAAGAGAATTTGCTAAGCTCAGAAATTAACTCCGGATTGAGCCAATTATCTCCTTTTCTCACTATTCCTTCAAATGTCTTGTCTCCTTTTGAGTTTATTGTCAGTGATAATAATTACAACTACCTCTTGCCGGCTTGAGGATCAGGGCAGACTACTGATCGGTATTGCCAACACATATTTGTGGTTTTCTGAGGCTGTGGATCAGCACCTAAAATTTTTAGGTTGTTTCGCAACATTCTGAAGTAATTTTGCAAGATCCATCCGACGTTTGTTGTAATCCTTTGCATAAGGGGCATAAAAAACCTAGTGGAGTATCATAGGAAGATATTGCGATGAAATTGTATTTATTATTAATTTTTTTCTATAAATCTGGGCGGTGGTTGGTAGGAGTCGGTTCAGGTTGATTATATTAGCTCTGTTGATGACATAGTCCTGTTGAGGGTGAAGATAATACTTGGAAGGTGAAACGTCTGCTTGAGGGAAGAGAATCGTTTTGAATGAACATAATCAGATTTTCCAAGAGCCAAGAGCGGAAACATAAACTTATTGGCAGCCGTTGGATTAGTAGTGTAAGGGAGATCAGATCTTTAACTGGTACTAGGAATTTTTTTTGTCGATTTAAGGAAGAAAACAAACCTGTGAAGTGACCCTTTCAGATTACTCTGGTTTGAACTAGTTGATTATTGGGAAAAGAGCTAGTGCCTGTAACTGAATTAAGTCAACTACCCCTAGAAAATAAACTTGGAGGGGATAATCTATACAGTCATGACTCATGGTAGGGAAAATTTAAAATAGATAGCTATGTTTTTCTGCTGCTTCGCATTTGCAGGACGGCTTGCCTTCCTTAGTATGATCTCTTCCCTTTTCATTTCTTTCCTTTTATATTAACTTGGTCAGAAAACTCCTTGTTCTCTACTTTTTTTATGGCTTTAAACATTAAATTTTTAATGAAAATTATCCTTACCTAAAAAGTTAAGAAATTCCTTTTCTCATTATTGGGGAGAGGAAGACCATTAAGATGCAAATTTGTAGATTTTGTGAACATCAAGGTACTAAAAGGAAATACTAGCTGCTTCAACATCCCTTTAAGTTCAATTGCCTCAAGTATTGGCTTGTATATTTTCGGTTATGAAGACTACATCTGATCATTGTCAATCCTCTGCAACTATGTAAGGAGCATGAAATTTTGCAAATATGGATGCAATTTTAGATTGGAAAATTTTAGTTCTTTTGTGCAGAATGATTTGTCTGCTTTTCACTTTTTTTTTTGATGCTTTCCCTGCATATATGCTAAGGGCTTTGTTACTTGGCAGACTACTTTTCCTTTGTCCGTTTGTAAAAAGGGAAGTTTACCGACAGATTTTCCATTGTTGACTTGTTCCAGGCTAGATTTTTGACAAATGATATTGAAGGAACAAAAGTCATTAGAAAAGAAGCGAAAAATGCATTACTCGAGCTTGTTAAAGATGATTACCACAAGATTCTTGTCGTAGAGGAAGGTTTAATTCCTGTACCTTTGGTCGGTGCAGCTGCTTTTGCTTCTTACAATCCATCCTTGCATTCATGGCCATCATTACCTGATGGTAGTGAGTTTACACAGACCTTTAAAGGCCCTTCAAGATATGGTGCTTCTGAGTTACTACTTGGGTTAAATGTTGAAGACAATATTGGTAAAATAGATAAGTCCAAGATTGATGCAATAGTTGGGCGAACACAGCAGCAGTTTTTAGCCCGTATTGGTGCAATAGAAATTGAAGATGAGAATAAGTCAGAAAAGGGTACTAGCGTTCACCAAACTTTGCTGCCATGGAAGGACGGTATTGCACGTTTGGTACTGATTCTTGATCTGGATCATGAAATAGCAATTGCTAAAGCAGCGGATTCTATTGCTGCTTCAGCAGTAAATGAGTACATGCGCACCGCATTCAGGGAAGCTGGAGCTGTGAAGCGGCTAATTCATCTTATTAGCTACAACAGTAATGCAGTGAGGTCAGCTGTTCTGAGGGCATTGGATAAGCTTTCTATCAGGTACAACGTGGTTTCTTTCGTTCCAGTTGCATTCAATACATATATCTGCTTCAGATAAAGAAGCATAAAAAAACCATGACGAATTGAAGAAGCAGTCTACAGATATAGGACGAGTAAAAGGCCGTTTAAGAGAAAGAGGGTATCTGGCCAAGCTTTTAGGAGAGCTTCTAGCTAGGACCCAAAAGCTGAAATTAGGCCAAACACAATGCTCTTTTTACTTGAGAAAAAACAAAATACTTTCTGGGGGCTTAGAAATAGAAGCTCCAAATTGGAGCTTCTGAAACAGCTTCTTGGGAAACACTTTGATCATTTGATGAAACTGATGCTTGGTCAATATTACCCTCGATAATTCATGAAATCTTCATTGCTCTTATAATAACCCACGTCCTCCCTCGTGTACTTCATCACCTCTACATCTCCCAAGTTCCTAGTTTTTCTTTTCCGAGCAAATGAAAATAAGCTCTTCTAAACCCACTGAAGCACAAACTTAAACACTAAGTTGTACAACTAAGGCTCTGTTTGTTTTAGAGGAAAACATCTTTGCGGAAAACGATTTTCCACCATCTTTTCATTTTCCTTTGTTTGTTTTGTTAATGGGAGGAAAACCATTTTCATAAGGGTGGAAACTTTCTCTTTTAAAAAAGAAAACCATTTTCCTTTTCTAAACAAGGTATGCCACATTTTCCATCATCCTCTTTACTTCTCCTTATTCCCTCCTTCCATCCTTCCATTCCTTTTTACTTCCATTTCCTTTTCCTCCTAGGTTTTCCATCATCAAACAAACAAAGGAAAATGTGTTTTACAATCATATTTTCCTATGAAAATTATTTTACTTGAAAAATGCTTTTCCATGAAAAATGTTTTCCGTCGAAACAAACAGAGACTAAAACCAAACATTAGAGAAGAAACCATCTTTCTCACTCATCTACACTAACAGTGGTAGTGATCTTTTAGAGGAACTTTGACCAATATAATGGGGCAAAACAAGTTTATCCAGGGGTGAGGAGGAGCGATATAGAGAGGGGATAGAGGATCCTTTGGTGGTGATGAAGTCGTTAAGATAGACAAATGGTGAGAGGTTATTGTTGTTGGTGAAGCCTATATGGTGGCAGAGATGGTGGAAGGGTGTTGGCTTGTCAGTGGCTATTAATGGTCCTTATGAGTTTGTGTTAGTTGTGTGTGAGGTGAGGCAGTGAAGGTAGTAAAGAAGGGGAAGGGTCCTATATGTACTGAAACAGTAGTTATTTTCTAGAAGCTTGGCTAAACAGAGCCTATATGTACTGAAACCGAAATCTGATTACTATGATTTTGTTGATGAAATCCTCCGTAATGTTTGACTAGAATGTAGCAGCAATGGATCTAAGCAATTTGCATTATAAATAGCAAAGCCTTTTGCATTCTGGTGAAACAATACTGTTGTTTCTTTTTAGGTTATCTCTATACTATAAGGAATTTTTTCATCACCTAGGAAAAAGCAAAGCATGGCAAGAATAAAATCAACCGCCAGTCTTTTTGACAATGGAGGGTTTTAGGCGAGGGAAGGACCTGGGAAGGAGAGTGGTAAGGGCTGCTGTGTCTGCTGTGAAAAATAAGTTTGCAAATGCATCACTGCTTTAGCAATGACGCTTCCGACACGTGGTTGTAAGAGGATGGTAAAACCATGTGCCTGCACACAATTCCACTTTTTGCTTAAGCGTAATTATATTGTTTTACTGCTTATTTATTTTAGGAAAAATTGTTTTAAATAAGCCAACCTTTGCTTCTGAGTTGCTCGTGTCAAATTAGAACGTAACTTAGCCTAATATAGGGTAAGAAAGCGTCGAATCCACAAGGAAGCAATGATTAATCAAGGTTTGAATGAAATTTAGCGAGCTAAGCCTATTTTGGGGGGTTTTTGATATTAAAGATCAATTAAGAAATTAGGAACTAAATAACCAGCAAATAGACTAAGTGATTCGAATTAAAGTATATAAAGAGGACACTAGGGATAGAGGATTCACGAGCTAACATTTAATTGATCAAATCGCCAAGCCAAGGGGATTCATTAGGGTCGATTAGGGGACTAAGTCATTCAAATGCTTCCTAATTACTCTCTCGAGCTAATTAGGAGGACCTAATCAACCAATTTTACCTATCCTCATGGTAAAATTAATCAAACAAGTATTTCCACAACTCATAGTGATTCGATTGAGGTCTTAGGAAGTCAACACCTATTCTCATGGTGAAGTAAACCTATTGACTAGCTTAAGGTCAATCTAGGCTTCATTTCTCAATCCTTCACCTAAGATACCCAAATCTAGTTTAAATAGTGATCAATCAATTAAACATAGCAATTACTTTAAACTAGACAACCTAATTTTACCTAGATCTAACCCCCAAGCTTGGCTTTCAAGGTCACTCATGATTAGCAAGGTCATCCCCTTCCCTTAACTACTAATCTACTCTCTAGCCATGAAAAAGGTAAAACAAAAAGCTTAGAAGCAACAATGGTGATTCAACAATGGTGAAAATCATCTCGACAAAGCTAATAAACAACTAATCACTACTTATCAATGCTAAATCAAAATAAAGCAATTATTAAAGCAAATAAAGAGAAGAGTAAGAAGAAATACTCAAAAATGGATGGATGAAAATCAATTGCAAAACTCCATTGAAATAGCTTCAATCATCAATATTAAATCTAGTTTCTCACTCTAAACATTCAATTTGTCTCTCCACTCTCTCTAATTAAAACTAATTAAAATATGGAATTATAACCAAGTCAATTATCATTACAAAAATGGGTTTACATACCCCGTAAACATAAGGGCAAAGATGTAAAAGACGATCCAAAAAGAACAGTTCTTGGCAAAGGAGCGCGAAAGGAGCGCCAGCTCCTTACACCGTGGAGCGCTGGGTTGCTCAATGTCATGCCTTCCTTTCTTTATTTCTTCATAGACGGAGCGCCCTCTCCGCCTCTTTGTAGCACCCGCTCCCCTGTTTTGGAGCTCTTCCTTGCAAATCTAGCTTTAAACACTTCAAGAAGAGATTAGATAGGGAAGGGGGGATGCACATGCACATGTAATGATCTATATGCAACCTAACTAAATGCAAACGAACTAAAACTAAATGCAAACCATGAGAATATCAAAAAGGATGTAAAAGAGGAAGAAAAGGAAACTATATGGCCTAAAATGCATCTAATGACCTAAAACTACTCCTAATCAGTGAACCTAAAGTCCACTTATCAAATTCCCCCAAACTTGCCAATTGCTTGTCCTCAAGCAATTAACAATCCCAAGGAAACAAGTGCATGTATTAAAACTAGAAAGACAATCACAAAATCAAGGTCCTCATCTCATAAGAGGTGTCAAGGCAAAGGGAAATCTCGACCAATTTTCGAAGCTTATAGCCGTCCATCCTTATCCATAAGTTAGGGGTCAAAGGGGTGGTCTAAGCTAGTGTGCAAAGAAAAGGATCGTCCTAGAGGTCCCTCAGCTATAAACAAACCCTCATTGATCCTAAGTGAAACTTTTCCCCATAAAATGGAAAAACTCGCTCAACCTTGTACCAATCACGCCCCACAAGATCCCCCAAGCTAGCCCTTTTATTAATTAGTTAACTAAATTCCCTTTTTTTTTGTTGCAAGGCCCTACACTACCTCCTCACGCGGTCCATCTCTCACTCGATAGTCATGTTTTCGAGGCACGGTACCGAGCACTCAATGTGAGACGCGATAGGAGGGTAAGGTAGCTCATAGCAAAGGCATTGGAGCATCTCTAGAGGCCGAAAGGCGAAAGCATGATTTTCTTATAACAATAGGCTACTAGACTTGTGGGCCCTCATGCACCACTTATTTGATCCAATTGGCCAAAATGCTCTTTTTCTTCTCAATTTTTCATTTTGTTATTGTTATTGTTTTTGTTTTGTTTCCTCTTTTTTTTAAAGGCTACTATACTTGCATTTTATTGAGCTAGAAGGGTTCTCAAGGTTGCTAAATGGCTTATCCAAGGTCAAAGGAGAGACTAAAGACTTTTTATAGGGAAATAGTGACACTTATTCACGCTAAAGGAGAGTCTCGAACAATCGAGGGGTCTATTCGTAGGAAGCTTAAAGCACCCCTAATACTCCTAACGAGCACATAAGACACTCAAGCTACTACACCCCTACTCAAAAGTCAAGTTCCCAACCTCTAACCTCTAAATTAATCACGTAGAGTCATTCCTTGACTAGGTGATGCAAAATCTTTTTGTTGTTTTTGAAAATTTTATAATTTACATGCAAACTACCAATAGACAAATCCTATATGCAATTAAGAAGCTACATGCAAAACTATCATGCTATGCAACTATGCTGAATGCAAGCCTAAGACTAAAATAAGATAAGCAGAAATTAAGAAGAAAAGTAAAGGAAAATGATATATACATAGAAACTAAAAGGAAGAAAATAAGAGAAAGTCATGTACATGTAATATACAAGGAAATCGGTCATCCATGTTTAAAATCATCAATATCCACAAGGCATCAAACAATGAAGCATAATCCTAGCATGCCCCGTAATCGCGACCTATCATGCATCATCTCTAAGACGCATACTCAAAAAGACACCCTAAACCCTCAAAAAGAAGCCATATCCCTCGAGCATAATCAAAGATAGACACCCCCCAAACAATCAAGGCACCGTCCTCCCGAAGTAAACTCGGAGCGGGGCAAGAGGAACTAGTCCTTGTCCATGTGAGATGGACCTTCTCCCGAAGGGGGAGGTGGTGGCATGTCTCCCGAATGGGGAGGGCGCGACATCGAGCCATAGAAGGCTAAGGGGGCGGGGCCATGTGGCTCTCAACCGCCATAAGGGTGGGGATAGGCGATCACCCATGGAGTTGGAACCCCGGGTGCCCGCGAATCATAGGGTGGGTCGCGGTGGGGTCAACACGGGTACGTGGGTTGACGTTCGTTCCATCTCGAAATCGGACCGTGTTGATGAGTCCAATTAGGAAAGTTGACATAGGATTCAACATTTCCTCTGTCCACATGGTGATGGTACATAACATTAGTTTGCACCATTATACGACTCAAGTCTTCCCTCATGCCTTTGATCGCATTCATCACCCGATCCTGGTTGAGACCAAGACTATAGTAGGCCCCCTTATAGTTAAAAGATCAGGACGACACAGAAGCACGACGACCGAAACTAGACTCCTCTCTTTGGAGAGGGGAAGCTAAGTTGTCGCGTGCGGCGAGGGCTTGCCAACGGGGGGGCTCAAAAGGGATAAGAAAAATCTCAGCATCCTCCCCGCCGCGATCAAGACGGGTCACCTCCCGGATTGGTAAGTAGCAGTGATGACGATCCCTTACTTCCCAAACAAACCGCTTGGGTTTGGGGGTATAATCAATCCACCCGATAGCTTTGATATAATCCATTTCCAGGAAGGGTTCTCATTAACCGGAGTCAACAATGGGAGTTGCTCCCCAAACCCAAGAGCGGTGGCAATGATAGTCACCATTCCCCCACAATGAATATTGGATTTGAAAAGTTCCCCACAGCGTATAGCAAGACACATTGAAGAAATAGAAATCTGACAGTCAACTTGCCCCCATTCAACGGGGGAATGCAAATGAGATGAATATCCCTTCTTTGCATCAAAGGGGGCGTATCCGGCGATGTGTCGCCAAAATACGTCCCTTTGATAATAGACGTTATGTTGCCGAGTTTCAAGATTGCGAATGGCGTTGGAGGCATCACAAAAGAATATTTCATTAAGCCTCGCTAGAGAGTTGCATTAGGGTTGATTGAACAATTGGAAAAAGATTTCATACTCCCCCTCATGTCCCTCAACCTCACGTCTCTCGAGAAAGGCTAAGAATTCCAAAGTGAGGAGCTCATACGTCAAAGCGCAAAGCATGTGAAAGCGTTCCATGCCCATAGCAAGCAAGCACATCTTTACATCACGCCTAATCCCTAAACTTTCAAGTGTATCACCATGATAAAATTTGGAAGCTTTTATTTTCTGGTGCTTAAGTTCGTCATACCAACATTTATGTTCCGGGTTGACGAACTTAAGGGCCGGAAGGGTGCCCTTTTAGTTCTTTTGTGAAGAAGAGCCATGGGCTTTCTTACTCTTTTTGCGCAAACGGTATATGCTTTGGGAGTTTATAGATAATAACTCAACGAAGTGGTGGTTTTAGAAATCAAAAGAAACACGAGCTCAACCCGACTAAGCTAGCTAAAAAATGGAGGCAGCGACTATGACAAATTCCCAAATAACAAAATGAAACAAAGAAAAACAAGTTTTCACACAAATAAAAATCAAAGTAAATTTAAGAAAAATTTAAATAGAAACTAGAAAAAATCAAAATCAAAAGATACTAGGAAAATTAAGCTAAAAGGAGGAAGAAACTAAAAAGAAAAAATATATAAGAAATCACACTAAAATTCCAAATTAATCAAATAAAAATAAAAATCTATCTAAATCTACCAGCTAAGTCCACAAGAATCACCACAATCCTCAATTACATTAGGTTCTTTGTGTAGAGGAGGAGAAATGATGAAGGTTTTGTGGAGGAAGTGAGTGAAAAAGATGAGAAATGAAAGAGATATGAAGGTTTGAAGATGGAGGTTTAATGGAGTTTATAGAGAGCAGAAGGGGTTTGAATGTGAATGAATGAGTGAAAAGTGAGGAAATGAGTGAAAGAAAATGAAAGTGAGTGAAAGAGAATGAGGGTGAGTAGGACGGATCACCCCGCCCAAATCGAACCCATTTTCATTTATAAAACTCATTAGGCGAATATCCACGAGGGTTCGACGCGTAGGCCACTATTTTACCATGTTGCATCAAGATGCACCCGAAACCTTTCGGTAGTGTGAACTTCAAATCCTTGAGGGCAACGTCAATACCGGGGCCGTTGTAAGTCTTTTCTTCAGCTCTTGAAATGCTTCTTCACATTTACCATCCTAATAAAATTTTGTTGTTTTCTTCACCAAGTTAGTGAGAGTGGCGATTCTCGAAAAATCTTTCACAAATCTTTTGTAATATCCAGCTAAACCCAAGAAACACCTTACTTGAGTGACATTCTTAGTTTCGGGTCACTCAATTACTGCTTGAATCTTCGATGGATCCACAGAAACGCCTTCCTTAGATATCACATGACCCAAAAATGGGACTTTCTCCAACCAAAATTCACACTTCGAGAACTTTGCGTACAATTGCTTTTCTCGAAGACTCTCCAAAACTTTCCGCAACTGAGCCTCATGCTCTTCTCTATCCTTCGAGTACACCAATATATCGTCAGTGAACACTATCACGAACTTGTCCAGGTACGGTTGGAAAGTCCTGTTCATGAGGTTCATAAAAGCTGCTGGCGCATTAGTGAGTCCAAAAGGCATAACTGTGAACTCATAATGGCCATATCTTGTACGAAAGGTTGTCTTCGGGATGTCTTCTTCAGCAATTTGTAGTTGGTGATAACCCGATCGTAAATCGATCCCGGAAAACATTGTTACACCTTAAAGCTGATCGAACAAATCTTCGATCCTTGAAAGCGGATATATATTCTTTACTGCGGCATTGTTCAACTCCCTATAATCGATACACAACCTCAAAGATCCGTCTTTCTTCCCGACAAACAACATCGGGGCTCCCCAATGTAAGACACTAGATCGAATGTGTCCTTTATCCAACAACTCTTCTAATTGAACCTTTAATTCTTGCATTTCTGCAGGTGCCATTATTCGATATGGAGCATTAGAGATAGGTCCGGTTCTAGGGACTAAGTCAATCTTAAAGCTCACTTCTCTCTCTGGCGGCATTCGTGTAAGCTCTTCGGGAAATACATCTGGAAGCTCCTTTACTACAAGAATTTGAGTCAACTCTTCGTCCTCCATACTTATGTCCCTTACTTGACATAAGTAGACTGGGTAGCCTTTTCTAAGATAGGTTTGAAGGTTTAGGGCTGAGATTATCTTGACATCGGGTTTAGAGATTATACCCTTATAGGATATCCTATTCCCTTTTGGTCCCCTAAGAGATATTTTCCGGTTATGACACTCAATCTTGGCTTTATGCTTAGCTAACCAATCCATTTCCAAGATAACTTCAAACTCTTTCAGGTCAAAGAGGATAAGGTCGACTGGTAATTCAGTACCAGGGATGTCTCGAAAGAGAGATTCGCAAAGAACGGTTTCACACTTTCACCATTAGGCATGGTTATATTGGCTTGACAAGATTGGATAGACTCTAGGGAATGCTTATTAACAAAAGCACTAGAAATAATAGAATGAGACGTTCCGGAATCAAAGAGTACATAAGCACGGTGAGTTTACGAAAAAAGTACCCCTGTTTCGGCCTCACTTCGGCTCATGACATTGATCCTTCCATTGTTGGAGTAGTTTCCATTGTCGTTCTTGCAATGATTTCCATTTCCACCTCCAAAAGAGTGGTTGTTGTTCTGGTTCAACATTTCCTCCTTGATTGTAACTTCCTTGACTAGTGGGGCAGTTGTTGAAGTTTTGGAGTCTGTTTCCACCTCCATGGTTGTCATTATTCACATCCGGTCTGTTTTGAGCCGGCTCCTTAGGGCTGTTATATGATTTATGACCGCAGCATTCGAAACATTTGATTCTTTCGCCTTGACAAGTGAATCCTGGGTGGCAGACATAGTTCTTCTTGTTCTTGTTTCCTTGATGGGTCTGTTGTCCATAACCCTGATTGTTGCGATTGTTGTAGCGTCCTCTATTGTTGTTGTTTCCACTAGTGTTGTTGTTGGGCATTTTGTCATACCCTTGAGCAAGGTTGTTAAAGTCGAGATTCTAACTTAAATCGGAAAGACATGTTAAAATCGGATCGGAAGATTCTACAAATTTTGCGGATATAGAATTTTATAATGCATTGTATAACTTATTTAGCCATTCTTTAGCATTAAATGATTTAAAAAAAAATTATTTAGTTATTTGGTCCTTTTATTTACAATTATTCATTTAAATTTAAATACGGTTGAGATTAGAAGTGCAAGGCCACTAATCGTGTATCAAAAAACTTCTCCTAGTATCATTGTTGATGAAAAAGACGAGTTTGAGTGAATTGTGAAAGTGAATTGAGTAAGTATTATAAAAAAATTATTGAATATATGAATGTTACTCATCTAGAAAAAGAGAAACATTATAACAATAGGCTTGGCCCATTATTTTAACGGAATCTCGAAGTTTTGCTAATATCGTATAGAATTGTTAAAATCTTAAGATTTTAATGACGATTTTAAGATTCTAGTGATTTTTCATGATTCTAAGTAAGATTTCAACATATTAAAATTCTAGTTGCGATTTACATCGTTTTGCAAATTAAGATTGTGAAATCGTAAGATTTTATGACTTAAATCGTGATTTTAATAACCATGCCCTTGAGTGTTGTTGTTGCCGGTAGGTTCCTTCCTTTTGTGTTGGCCTATCACCTCTCTTTCACGTTGTAAGATTCTCTCCAGGTTTGAGGCATATGCTTCAGAGAGGTGCTACCTCCCATTCGAGTCTGAATGTCAAACTTAAGTCGTCTTCAAACTTCTGGGCATTAGTTCCTTCATCTGGCACTACAGTCGAGCAGAATCGGACATACTCATTGAATTTGTGAGCGTACTTTTGCACACTCATGTTATAGCTCCGGTTAACCTACTAAATTCATTGTACTTTTGTCTATGTATGTGCTCGAGGAAGAATCGAGCCCTAATCGCTACCTTAAAAGCTTCCCATGTAAAGTTCTCTTGAGCTCTAACAGCCGGTCCTACACTTTCCCACCAAGTATCGGCATCCTCGTGGCAATAAAAGGTGACATTTTCTGGGCCTCGCGGTACCTATGACCGTGAAAATCTTCCCATTTAAAGATCAACTAAGAAATTAGGAAGTAAATAACTAGCAAATAGACTAAGTGATTCGAATTAAACTATATAAAGAGGACACTAGGGATAGGGGATTCACGAGCTAACATTTAATTAACCAAATCGCCAAGCCAAGGGGATTCATTAGGGTCGATAAGGGACTAAGTCATTCAAATACTTCCTAATTACTCTCTCGAGCTAATTAGGAGGACCTAATCAACCAATTTTACCTATTCTCATGGTAAAATTAATCAACCAAGTATTTCCACAATTCATAGTGATTCGATTGAGGTACTAGGAAGTCAACACCTATTCTTATGGTGAAGTAAACCTATTGACTAGCTTAAGGTCAATCTAGGCTTCATTTCTCAATCCTTCACCTAAGTTATCCAAATCTAGTTTAAATGGTGATCAATTAATCAAACATAACAATTAATTTAAACTAGACTACCAAATTTTACCTTGGTCTAACCCCCAAGCTTGGTTTTCAAGGTCAACTCATGGTTAGCAAGGTCATCCCTACCCCTAACTACTAATATACTTTCTAGCCATGAAAAAGGTAAAATAAAAAGCTTGAAGCAACAATGGTGATTCAATAATGGTGAAAATCATCTCAACAAAGCTAATAAACAACTAATCACTACTTATCAATGCTAAATCAAAATGAAGCAAATAAAGAGAAGAGTAAGAAGAAATACTCAAAAATGGATGAAAATCAATTGCAAAACTCCATTGAAATAGCTTCAATCATCATTCATCAATATTCAACTCTTAGATCTAATTTATCTCTCTAAACATTCAACTTCTCTCTCTACTCTCTGTGTAATTAAAATCTGGAATTAAAACCAAGTTAATTATTATTACGAAAATGGGTTTACATACCCCGTAAACATAAGGACAAAATGTAAAAGACGATCCAAAAATAACAATTCCGGGCTGTTCTTTTGCCAGTGGAGCCCCTCCTTTCTTCATTTCTTCGTGGACGGAGTGCCCGCTCCCCTGTAAACACTTCAATAAGAGATTAGATATGGGAGGGGGGATGCATATGCACATGTAATGATCTATATGCAACCTAACTAAAACTAAATGCAAAGCATGAGAATGTGAAAAAGGATGTAAAAGGGGAAGAAAAGGAAACTATATGGCATAAAATGCATTAAATGACCTAAAACTACTCCTAATTAGTGAACCTAAAGTCCACTTACCTCTTCTAATAATAAGTCAATCTACCCGAAACCCCGGAATAAGTAGACCTTTTGTAAACTCATCTTCCGAAATTGAGTTATGACCGGTTGGTAACTTGTTTAATAGGTTAAATATAACATGTGTGATATGTAATTGGTGAGACTTTTTTATATTAAATTTACTTTATTTGATTTCATTCTAACAAATTTGAACATAATTAACACTTTTTTTTTACAAATTAATCCTATCCTTTTATCTCTCTCCTCCCTTTAAACAGTAAACACCACCTTTCCCACCATCTTTCTCCATTGAAGAACGCCATTGACGAGCAAAGAAGTTGAATTTTTTTGAATTCAAGTGATTTTTCCTAATTGAAAGACATTGAAGGTGGATGAGTAAAATCTCAGCCGAAAGAATCTCTTGAAGCTTAACAGCGAAGTTGAATAACGAAGCCATTAAAGGTGGATGAGTCAACCTTCTCCACCTCTATCACCACCTTAATTATTCCCCTCATCATCTTTCTTAATTCTCTCTCGTCCTCTAATCACTTATACTCATCATCTGCTTGCATTTCTTAAATTTTCAAAGTGAATGCTGTTGTTGTAGGTATCTACAATGAGGAATGAGGATACTCAAACACCTTTTCTGCTTTTTTGTGATGAATATTTTATAAGCAATACCATCTGAACTTTATATCATTCTTCATTAATTTTACAATATCATCAATTCATTTGGCTGAGGTTTGCTGCAAGCTAGTATTTAAAACTGAAAAAGAAAATTTACGTATGAGTTGCCTATGGTATATGATGTCCACATTTAATAATAGTGATGGATTCCTTTTATTACTTTGATCAACCTGCAACCGTCCTTCCTTCAATTGTTTGGCGGCGGCAAAGACAGAGGAGAGGAAGAAGGTGGGGAGGGAGGTGGCAATCGTGGTTTGGTCATTGCTTGAGGAAGGCAGAGTATGGGAAGAAGCTGGGAAGGGAGGGCAACAAGGTTAAAGAGAAGATTAATTAAAATAAAAGCAAAATTAAATAAAATAACTTGTTGTACAGGTTGTAGGTTTTTTGACTTGTTTAAATTCAAGCGAGCAACAAGGTTTACTTATTCTGTGATTTCGAGTAGGTTGACTTATTATTAGAAGACGGAGCAAATGTTGGCTTATTTAAAACAATTTTTCCTTTATTTTAAACATTCTTTAATTTTCTCTTCCTGCTTTAATTCACTTCTTGTCCACCCCCTCCACCTCCTCATTTTTCAAATCTTTTTAAATGGTGGTATTCCTCACTGATTCTTTATAGTAATATAGTGGGCGCTTGAGTAGAATTTCACCTTGTTATATTACCTCAGCCTCGATCCTAAGTAGCTTTATAAAAGGCCTGAGAAGAAAAGTGCAGAATTTTCTTTAAAACTATTTAACTGACACCATTGGAAAAGAGATAAAATTCTCCATTGAATTGTCATACAACTAAACATTATCAATCAAAAATATTATAATGAACTGCGTTAAGGGGAGGGGTTCATAAGGTATCGCAATATGGTTAGCTTGAAGGGGGAAGAAAGACAGTTTATTAGAAAAGATAGAGGAGAAAGAAAATCAGAATTGTTATAAATAGAGTAGAGCAAGTATCTCTCCTGTCGTTTGTCTACTCAACAACCTTGTACGAATGCCTTCTTTTTCTTCTCTGAAGTCTAAGTCTACAAGAAACTAGAGAGAAAATTGTATTATTATTGTAGTTCTATAAATTTCCCTACTCAGATATTGTATAGGGGAAAAGATTGACCTCTTACATTGTTTTCCCAACTCTAAGAGTATCGTTTCCCCTCTCGTCCCCAGGCTCCTGCTTCTCTCCATAGATAACTTCTTAATGAACTTTTAGTTGTTTTCAGTGCACTAAAGTAGATTTTTTAAAAAGAAACTTATGAACGATCAAGGAGAAAGCATTTCTTTCTTCCTTTTTCCTTATGGATAGATATTGTTTAGTTTAATATTCTACATGCTATACAAGGATTGATTCTTTGTTCCTTTTTCTTTGTGCATAGATATTGTTGAGATTAATTTCTCTGTGGTATACAAGTATTGATTCTGGACAATGTTTGATTTAGCAATGCTGTTTGCGGAACGATGGAGGCAGAGGGTGTTACATACCCTTTGATCAATATACTCAATGACTTAGAAACAAATGAAAGCCTACTAGAAAAGGTATTAGTTGGTTTTTTTTGTCCCTTCTTCACCCCTTGCCTGACGCAATCTGCTTGATGGCTGCCTTATTTTTCTGACGGACCATAGTTCATGTTTCTGGTTGCTAGTTTGATTCAATTGTGTTAAAAAATGCAGGCACTCAGCATTCTTGCAAGGATCTGGGACTCAAATAAACTGATGAAGCTTGAGGTCAGTGGTTCTATAAATTATTACCTCTCTTGCATTTATTATTTCTCCGAATGTTGGTTTGGGAACGATTGTAATTTATTCTCCATTTTGCATTTATATCATTGACATATTATACGATTGTTTCCAGTTTTACGACGGACCTGTTAATGGTTCAATAAAAATAAATGATTCAAGACGCCGCAATAAATCTCCTGGACTCGGTGGAAACGAAGTGGAAGTGTAAGTAGAAGTTATTTTTATGGATTGGTTTGATATTGCCTTATTCTTTCATATTACTATATGTTTCTGTTAAATTCTTTGATTATATGCACCTGGTGAATGGTTCAACAAATATCGTTGATTCAAGAAGTTACAATGTTACTCTAGAGAGAGTTTGTGTATCGCCTGACAAAGACTCTAAATCTATGTTACTCGACAGTTTGAGTGTCTACTCGGTACGGGTGTCCAAGTATCCGACTCGGCTATTTTGTAGAAAAAAGTCAAGTTTTTGTTTAAAATGAAGTATCGCGGAGGTGTCGTGTCGGACACGCACGACACGACACCGATTTTTGAGGTAATGAAGGTGTCGGAGTAACAAGCTCTAAATTAACCCTAATTACACCAATATAATGAGTATTGGCTAAGCAAGAATCAATGTCCACACAGATTAGCTTAGACACTAAGTGCGCAAGCTACGATGTAAGTGATAGGCTAAAGTCGTATCACCTATTCAAAGATAATTCCTATAGTCCTCTAACAATGGTAGTAAAGGGAAGTAGGGTCGAATCCACAGAGAGATGGAGTTCTAAGTTAATATTCAACTAAAAAGCTACTTCAGACAAGATTAGATATAAACAGCTGAACTAATAATTAACTACTAGAAAACAATATAAAATGGATTTTTACTCTATAAAATAAAAGTCTAGGGAATTAGTTCGGTTCACCATGCTTATACCAATCAAAGGATCAAACAACTATCAGAACCTAGGTCGAGAATCAGAAGCACCTAAATCACACAAAGCTTCATCAATGAAAATAGGTCCAAGATGAAACTACCAGGATCTTATAACTTTGGTGGGTTTTTATTTTGAATAAAAGCACTACACTCTTCAGGAAGAGCGACACGTTCTACCCCACCAAAGTCTCTTTTCTTAGTTATCATATCTTTCAGAAATTTGGCATAAACAGGGACTTGGGTAATTAAATCTGTGAATGGAATCGTTAATCAAGGTTTTGACCATAGCTAAGAACTTACCAAACTGCTGATCGACCTTTGATTGTTGCATCCTGTGAGGAAAAGGTAGCCTTGGTGTAAAAGGCGTTTCAGAAACCTTTTCCTTTTTCTTCCCTGTCTGTTCAGCTTCTCTCAGACGTCGAACTCTTCCCTTTTCCTTCCTCTACCACCTTCTTCTTCCCCGTAGTTAGGGTAACCTCCTCAATGGGTAATGAAGGAGCATCAATAGCAATGCCACTACGAAGAGTGATGGCATTCACGTGCTCTCTCTGAATGGGTTGCCCTGGCAATTCCCCTTGACGCCTCTGAGCACTAGTGCTTGCTAATTGTGCAATTTGAGTATTGGGAAGTTTGATGTGTTTGGGCTCTTTGTGCTTCCTCATTGGTCTTTTGCATAGACAACATCAATTTCAGCAAATCAGACGTGAAAGGCTCTTGTGGGTTTTGTGGAGGTGGGGTTTGAAAATTGTGTGGGGCTTGGAAGTTATGAGGGGGATTGAAGTTTTGTGGTGGGGTTCTTTGAAAGCTAGAGGGATTTTGGTAATATGAGGGTTTAGGATGATTTTGTGGAGGTGGAGGTTGATAATTTTGCTGGTTTTGGTAGGCATGTGGAGGGGGGAAGGTTTGTGGTCTTTGTTGAAGGGCGTTTGCCTGCTCCATCTGATGTTGACTGAACTTATAGTCATGCCCAAAGTGACCCTGAACACCACATGCCTCGCAGTAAGATGAGGTAATGGGTGCTACGGCAGACATAGCATTAATGCTCAAGGGGGGTGTTGTCGAGGAAGAGGATTTGATGGTGTTAATCTGCTGGCTCAGCTTCGCTATCTGCGAAGTCAATAATGCAATGACTTCTACCTCCAATACTTTCCTCGTGAGGCTGCGGGAAGTGGAATGATCATTGGCTGCAAGGTTTGATAGAAAATCATAGCCTACATCCACTTCCTTATCAAGAAAAACTCCTCCCGCAGACGAGTCAACTATACTCTTCGTCTGAGGCTGCAGACCATTGTAGAATGTCAGCGTCAAGAACTATTTGTCCGTGTTGTGATGTGGACACTCTCTCTGTAAATCTCTGAACCTAGCCCACGCTTCCCGTAATGTTTCATCAGGCTCTTGGGAAAACGTGACTAGTTTGTTTCTGATTTCTGTTGTCTTTGTAGGTGGATAGTACTCTCTCAGAAATGCAGCAGAAATCTCACTTTATTTTGTTTCTTTCACGTCGTTCAACCATTTCTGGGCTCTATCTCTCAATGAGAACTCGAACAACATGACCTTCAGTTGATCTGGAGTGACGCCGACATGTTTGACGGTTCGACAAAGCTGTTGAAACCGCTGTAGATGATTTGCCGGGTCTTCAGTAGGATGCCCACCAAACTGATTTTGCTGAACCATGCTGATGAGTCCAGGCTTTATTTCGAAATTCGCTGCAACGATGGTGGGCATAGTAGGTCCAGTGGATAGACCATCTGGGTTGGGCACCCCATATGACTTCAGTGATTTAGACATAACTGAACTCGAGGTGTCTGATTCAGAGTTGTTCAGCTCAACGGACTTCTGAATTTTCTTTCGAAGTTGCCTGAGTGTCTTTGTCAAATTGGGATCCTCACGAACGAGGGTACCTTTTCTTCGAGACCCTGGGCATACAAAAGAAACAAAAAGAAGCAGTAAAACGTACCTCAATTGGAACAATGAAGTTCCAATGAGGCACAGAGAAGTAGACCAAATAACCAAACAAAAACTTAGAAAACTAGCCGTCTCCCCCGGCAACGGCGCCGAAATTTGATTGTCTAAAGTCGTATCACCTATTCAAAGATAATTCCTACAGTCCTCGAAAGTAGGGTCGAATCCACAGAGAGACGGAGTTCTAAGTTAATATTCAGCTAAAAAGCTACTTCAGACAAGATCACATAAAAACAGCTGAACTAATAATTAACTACTAGAAAACAATATAAAATGGATTTTTACTCTATGAAATAAAAGTCTAAAAACTATTTCAGACAAGATCAGATAGAAACAGCTGAACTAATAATTAACTACTAGAAAACAATATAAAATGGATTTTTACACTATGAAATAAAAGTCTAAAAGCTACTTCAGACAAGATCAGATAGAAACAGCTGAACTAATAATTAACTACTAGAAAACAATATATAATGGATTTTTACTCTATGAAATAAAAGTCTAGGGAATTAGTTCGGTCCACTATGCTTATACCAATCAAAGGATCAAACAACTATCAGAACCTAGGTCTAGAATCGATAGATTAGAACAGTGTCTAGCTATGGTTAAGTCTCAACGTCCATAATTCAACATATGCAGCACGTTCACAAACATAATCAGAATTACTGGTGTGTACTAGGCCTCTAAAAGTAAGACGGATTTGTGTAAACAATTATTAACCTCAAGTAATCAAAGAAACTGCGCAATAACGGTAATTACTCGATAAGAACTAATCACACTATAATCTGTCTCATCAACATTAGCAACTAATATCAATTCAAATAATCAAGGTATAAACATGACTTCCTTTTCTAAATTCCTGGAAATTAAACTACTCACTTATAATTGAATCAACATCAATAAATCTAATATGAAACCCTAATGTCAACATCATAAAACAATTGAATAAATAAATAAAGCAATTGAAATAATTAAAGAAATTAAGAGTAGAGAAGAATACCAATTGACAGAAAGCAAGAACTTTTATTGAAATCGAATCCGAGGTTCAATCACCTTTAATCTAATCTAAAGTGTTTAAACTAAATAAAACTAAGTTAAGAACTATGGAAAATAAAACTAGAGAAAAAAATTCTCTAAAATAATGAGGAAAAGGTATTTATAATGCCCCTAAAAATCTAATTAAAAAGGGAATTAAAAGATAGATTTCCGCGACATCGAGTGCGGGACCCGATCGGGCAATGGGCCACCCGATCGGGCCCACACAAAAATATTCACCAACTTCTTTTCTTCGTTCCACGCAAATAGCAGCACAAATGACAAGACTTTGGACCTCACCCGATCAATGACCCGATCGGGTGGCTGATCGGGTCCACAGAAACAATTGGCCCAACTTTGTGCGTGACTGACAGCAGCAATATCAAATTAGTGGGCCTGGCCCACCCTTTGTCTTGTTGTGCGTAGCAAACAGCAGCATGCAGCGAGCAGGGCCTTCTAGAAGTCAACCTTCAGCTCTTTTCGCGTGCAACAATACATCAAAGGAAGCTGGGCCTTCCACCCGATCGGGTGGGCTGACCCTCAGTTCATTATATGTTGAAAGATTAACTCAACTGTTTATATATTGTTTTCCCTCAGTCTATCCATTATATATTAGTTGAGTTAACTCAACCCTCAGTCTATCCATTATATATTAGTTGAAAACAATATTAGTTGAGTTAATAATTAACTACTAGAACTGAGGGTTGAGTTAATTATTAGTTCAGACAAGATCGGGTGGGCTGACCCTCAGTTCATTATATTCATTAGGCCTTCCACCCGATCGGGCCCAGTAGCTTCTTGGACTTTGTTCAACGCAGCCAGCACCATTTGACTCAAAATTGAGTTCGTCCGATCACCCACCCGATTGGGTCATGTTTGCCCGATCGGGTTGGGCTTAAAATGCCAACCTTGTTTTCTTCGCTTTTCCACCCGATGGGATCGGGTAATGTCCGCCCGATCGGGTACGAAACTTCTCCGCCTGATCAATAAATCTTCGCCCGATCGGACCATTTCTTGCCCGATCAGAGTACGAGAAGCTCCTTTTAACTCTTTGGCTCTCAATTCTCCACGTTTAGAGGTCTTGGGACTTACTAAACTATCCATAAAGCTCGTGAGCCATCCTATGTGCCTCGTAACATCTCGTAAAGCCGTGGTTGCTTCCAAATAACTCGAAAATAAGGAGAAAACTCCCTAAAACCTGCAATTCAATACTAAAACACAAAACCACAACTATAAACGATAGTTAGCATAAAATAGCTCCCAAGAGCTCAAATGACGCACAATTTAGCTCGTAAATAAGGGAGAAAAATCTATATAAATATGTGATATCATTAAGCTAAATTGAAAGAGAAGTGTGATTTTTCTTGAAACTAAAAAGACAACTCAACCCTCAGTTCTAGTAAGAAACTAAATGCTAAGGAAACCTAGTGAAGCTTTGAAAGATTAATGGCAAAAAAGGGTCACGGGGTGAAATGAATCCAATGCAATGAAACTAACCAATTATATGAGACTAAGTTGGTCTAAAGGGATTGAATTAAGACATTACAAAACCTGAACTCTTCTCTTAAGGACGCTCAAGCTGAGATAATGCTTTCAATCACAGATGGATTATCGATAATAAGTCATAAAGCCGAAATGAACTAAAATTCAACCTAATCTTAGCCTTTCAGATGTTTATTTAGGATTGAAGACCTTGGAAAAATTGGGATTTTTCACTTAAACTTTGGGATCGAACTCCGTTAAAAATCATAACACTCCATCCTTAAAGGGTCAACTAATCAGAAAAGGTTGAGTCTATTAAATGCTACCTTAATCGATTAATCAACTAATAGACTAATCTAAACCATATTTCAAACATAACTTCGGTTCCCATATTAATGTTAGCCATTACATCTTCACCCAAGCCCCCCGTAACTAAAATTTTCCTATGGAAGTTGGTTTATGTTTAACAAAGAAATATGAGTCCTCATATTAGCAAATCTAGGTTTATGTTTAACAAAGAAATATGAGTCCTCATATTAACAAAGAAATATGAGTCCTCATAGCATTTGGAGCAAGTCCACAGTCCACATTGATTCATTTGCCACAAATTTGTGGGAGCGGAATATGAATTGGTATATGTGGGTTTACAAAATTACCAAATGTTGTAAATGTTCTCATGTAATTCCTATGAACGAAAGGTTCATGTCTAACAAAGCAAAATTAGTCCTCAGAATAGCAAATTTAAGGCCATCAATGAAGAAGACGACTAGCAATCTAAAAATTCAGTCTTTCCAATGATAACTATACAACAAACCATATAAGAAAAGATGGAAGAAGAACTTAATATCTAAGTAGAAGAGGATTATGTCTAGTATTAGGCTAATAACAAACTAAATCAACTTAAGAAAAAATGATAGGTTAATGAAGTGGACTTAAACAAAACAAGAACAAAATGGTGTTACATAGATTGGATTTGTAGCCTATAAGACAGACCTTCCCCATCCGCCATGCTTCAAGCTATTTGGTCCACTCCCTTGACACATAAGTGGAGACCTCATTATGGAAGTGGTCTTAATATGCTGATGATAGGGTGGATGTGGTCTTAGTTCAATCGAAAGACCTTCCTTGGAAGCTATGTGGGAGGATGCCCATGCCCGTAGCTTTACTACACCCACCATGATTTTCACTTATGCTAGGAGAAAATGCCGAAGGAAGAATAAGGGTGGGATGTAATTACTAACTTTAATCATGTGTGTGAGTCAACAAGTTATTTACAAAAGTGGTTAGAGTCACGGGCAAGAAAGGGGAGGAGAATGTTGTGTTAAATAGTGGCAAGGAAGAGCAAGACATCTAATTACAAAGTGAGTTATGGAAAAGTCGAGAGTCCTCACTTCTCGAAATTTAGGTTTGTATTTGATTGATCACACCGATCTTTCAATACAACTCGGTGATAACTTAATTTGCTAATTGTTTAATCTATTTCTGACACTGTGCATATTGTTTTCACAAAATCATAGAACATTCTTTGCAGGAAAGATAGGAAAGATATGCTTGACTCTGCACTAGTGGCTCGTCTCATTGATTTTTTGAAGAATACATCCCGAAGTTCACAAACAAAAGTTGCATGTATCCTTGAATACTTGACTATGGTTGAACCATATGGAGACATGATCATTGCAACAGAAATTGGGTCTACTTTAATATACGTCTTTCAACAAATAGTTCAAGGTATGAGAAGCCACTTTTCTTAATAGTAAAAAGCTACTCCCTCCATCACACTGAAAATGTCCACCTTGTCATTTGTGGTTCACAATATTGAGAGTTCTATGTGGACATTCTGAATGTGAATGTGACAGAGGGAATGCTTTTTACCTCTTTTTATCCTCTCTTATGTAGCTCTTCTATATATGATTTAGTTGCAAAGATGTTTTGCATTCTTTATGCCACCTCTTGTAGTGATGGGAGTCTCAACCACTCCAAATCAAGAATCAAATCGTGCAAGAGCGAATTAATTTTAGGGTTTTATATTTTTAAGCCGAATTAACAAGAACAAATACAAAGATATTTCAAAATCGCTCTTGAACTTTGAAGTTGAATCTCAAATCAACTAAGATTAATCCTTCCTATCCAAGCTAAGCTTTATTTAGGAAAGTACAAACCACCCAACGAAGATTTTTGGGCTTCCTAACTAAGGTAATTGTCAACTAGAAGTAACTAACTAAACTAACAACTACTAACCATGTTACATGAACCACAGGCTTATCAACTTACTAACTATTAGTAACTATTAAAATGATATTATGACCCATCTTCCTAAATCAACATGCCAAGTAACACAAAGTGAGACATTCTTGCTTAGATGCAAACAAGTTGAATCGCATGACATCTGCCCCCCATCCAAAAGAATTTTCCCTCAAATTCTCATCACCCTAATTAAGAGAAAGATCACCCCACATTGAACATTGAAAATTGCACTGACCCCTCCAAAGTCATCTGGAAGTTACACTTCATAAGTATTGTCTCCATAAGCTTGAAGCTTCAATCACCTAAACTTTAAAGGACTATTTGACCTTAACATTAACTTATTCGTTCTCTTGCGAAGAAATTGTTCCTTCTTCAAATGCACCCATTCTAGGTGGATTTATGTGTTGTAGATTTATTTATTTTTACTTAGTCACACATCTTTGGAATGCTTAAGTGTCTTTTTTTAATCCTTGTGAACATCAGCCTTAGGAACACAAACAAAGATAATAGGGATAAATAAATTCACACCATACACAACTTCAAATGAAGAACATTCTATGCTCTAGTAATTAAATGAGATCTATGGTAAACAAATTGTGTATACATAACGCCACGACCATTCTAGAACATTAAGGTACTAATAGTTGCGAAAAACCTATTAGGTAATGCCATATCTTCCATTAGGAAAATACAAGGCTACAATTATATCATAAAGATATTGTAACTCCTATATGAGATAACCCAAATAGCACAATACTTTTTATTACTTTACGAAATAGTATCCTAATTCTTTAATAATTCTTAATAAGTTACAAAAACTTACTGTAACTTAAAAAAGTGAGATCCTCGCTACTATTTATTTTCGTCCTCCCCATTTTTACCTAAAACAGGAAAACAAAAACGTTTGAGCTGAGGACTCACTAACAAACAACTCTAGCAATGTTAATTCATTTCAATTTATTGTAAACAAGGATAAAGAATGATCAAACATTTATAATTACAATATAATCCTTAAGATCTATCACTTTTGTTGGTTGCGGACGTTTCCGACAATGGGGGCAAGTGCCTATTAGTTACGACCTGTGATGCACGGACTCGGGAAACAACCCCCACATACCCCTGTCAACACGACACGACTCGGGTGCGGACACGGAATAGGGTCGGACCCGGAGGAGAGATTGGACTCGTGTATCTAGGAATCCTAGATCTAGGGCTTTTATTGTGACTGGAAGGGGCTAAACGCGACCGACTTGATTTTCTTTTCAGACGTCATACTTTTTGGCCACCTTCTACGGCCACAGTTGCTTGAGTCTACTTTTCTTAGGCGCCATATTTAGAGGGAGGGGAAGAAGAATGAATTTCTGTAAGGAAGAAGAATGGACGTGTAAAATAGAAGGAGAAGGAACTTAATGGGATTTGGGAATATCATGTGATACAATGATACTGATGCAAGCTCTTTAAAAGATGTATTGACTTTTGACTTTTTAAAAGTGGCCTTTAAAATGTTAGGCTTTTAAGTTTACTGTTTTCCCATGCCAACATTTAGTTTCTTATTTCCTTTGACCTTTCTTTTTAATTTTTTAACCACAAATTTTCAATATTACCTATTTTCTTTGGAAAAAAATATATTTTATTAAATAATTAAAAAAAGTGTTCAAAATTTATATAAAATATTTTTTTTTTCAATCCCGTGTCATTGAGTCCATATCCAGAATTTGGACACTTCTTAAACGTGTCGCCGTGTCCTTGATTTTAGATTCTTCTGTGTTCGACTCTCGAATCTGTACCCACGTTGGATCTTCGTACCCAAGTCCGAGCATCATAAGTTCCGACAATGTACTATATAGTATTATACTCATACATGAATACCTCATTGTGGTATTAAGATCTCATATTTCAGTCATTTAGTCATGTAGTTATGCTTCAATGTTTTCAATAGAATATTGACACATAATTTCTCACAACACATTCGAATAAAGATTAAAATTTTACCCTCCAAATCACACAAAGTCGAATGTTTATAGCCAAGAATCGCAAAAAGAACAATCTCTAACCTCCCAAGGCTGTACAAGATGGAATCTTTATAATCAAGAACCAACAAAAGAACAATCCTTAATCACCAAGACTACACAGGATTGAATTTAAGGGCCAACAAAGATCAAATCTTTAATACTTAGTCACCATAAAAACCAAATCTTTAACAGGAATGTGTGCGAGAACTGTTCAAATTCGAAACTTTAGGCAAACATTCTATTTATCAGCACACAATACTTGTCCCAAAACGAGCCAGAACCAACAGTCCCAAAATATGATCAAAGAACTTGATGTAAACTGTGAAGAACGACTGACCCCGAGCCAAAACAGTAAGAATCCTTTCTATCCTCGCCGTCCTGGAAAATCTGATACCACTTGATGTGATTGCCAAGCCAATTCAAGACAAACAAAAAACTGAATTGCACAAAGGACCTAAATTGATCTCTTAAGTCCGAAAATTATCAATATAACCAAAGAGATATTTCTCTAAGTGATCACCCTTGAACTCTTAGTATTGAATCTAAACTCACTCAAAATGATTCCACAAATTAAGTAGTTTAACTCTAATTAATCAACAATCTTGAAAACTAATCAAAGGTTGAAAGCTTATTTCTATAAAGAAACAAAACACTGGAAAGTTACATTTTATCTGATTGATTTATTGATGAGAAAGCCGAACATATAAAAAAATTACAAACCTAAAATAGATATATAAGTCCCTAACTTATCTTATCTTCGCATATTCGATCAAATAAGGATAAGGATAAATTTACTTTCTCCGCTTTTTTACTTGCATCATTGGGAGCAATTATGCATCCCAATGCGCATTTTATAAGTTTAATATTTTGAGTTACACATACAATAAAATGATACAAATTAGATATTAATAATCTATACAACGAGACGAATCTAACGAGATCCTCCATGACTATAACTTTCCTTATATATAAGTCACACTAATCGTTTAAGAGCACATGAATAGTGCCACAATTCCTAATGATGCGAGTAAAAAAACGAAGGTAGTATAAATAATGTTTAGAGTAAAAAAACGGAGGTATAATCTAATCTTTATCATATCATCATGGCTAACCATAAGATAAGGATAAATAACTAATTCCTTTCAAAATAGAAAAGTTTGTTGGGAAAAAATCTAATCTATCCAAATCCTAATAGGATTCTAACAATCTTAATTAATCTAATTTGCACGCCAACTTGCACGCCCATTACTTTTTGAATCAGACTTTGACTTGTTGACTTCTGTTCAATACCCCTAATTAAATCAAACTAACTTTGACTGAACTCGCACGGCTAATTAAGAATTTTAGACATTTACATCAAAATCAATGACAATAATTAAGCCTAAAACAAGAAAAATCTATTCCAAGTAAAATGGTAAAAAACTGTACGCAAAAAGACACTACTGACTATTATGTCTTCTTCCTTAATTCAAGTAATTATAGTAACAAAGCGTGTTTGGAACTTGCAGAAAATCTCGTAGCTTCCATAATCAAAGAAATAGGTTCATCTTGGATTGTAGAGACATTTGAATCAACATCAACAAACCTATCATGTCGTCTATTGTTTTAGATGCGCCCAAAACCAGTCACCCCCAATTCCCGATTTGCATCAGTTGGTTGCCAACCAGACAGGTCTGCACCACCTCTTCTCTTCTAAATCACTAGTCACAACAACACTTGTTGGAAGCAACGAAGCCGGACACATCCCCACCATTGCTGCTAACTAAGCGTCGCCATACATCTACTCCAACCTTGTTTTCCACTACCTTTTCTCTCTTTCTCATCTGAGGTTGGTAAACAGAAAAAAATTTATCGCAGTTGAACTCAGGTGGGAGCAGACAAATCGCATTGTGGTGTTAAAGTTGGAGCAGAATGGGGCTTAAAATGAGAAAAGCACTAGGAACTAAGCAAGAATCAGTTTTAATTAGTAACAACCCGTTTAATCAATGAAATAAAATTCACTTTCATAAATCACGTGAAGAGAAAAGGGTCCAAGTTTATGTGCTACCAACAATTTGTTTTTATCTAACTTCTTCATTTAGTAATATACTGATAGTGGATGGTTATGCTCACTTTATGAGGTTGCATGTTTTATCATCCCTTGCGTCAATACAAGTGGACTAACATTAACTTCAAGGTAGACAATGTATAGTAAGGTGTTAAAACAACAAAATACCCTTCTAAATTGTTTTATGCACGCATACAACTAACCTTTAAACATTGTGTTCCCAAAAAAAACTGATCTTTATATACCACATCCATGTAACTCCCTTTACTGCCAAAAATGCTTAATATATATTGTGGACAGAAAAGTCAATCTCACAATCACAGTAAATATCATGGTATACTAAATGAATATAATTTTAATGCTTAACTACACACATTTCTTCTAGTTTTCCTCATTGCACCAAGGGCAACACATTATTTCACAGCATACTGGCTATTGAAGTCATTACTCTTGCTAATCATTCATAACGAAACTCCCTTGAAGATTTTGTATCGACATGGATATTAAAGTAGCACACTACCTACATAAACTTGGTTCTCAGGCTTTTGTTAACTCATATTGGTAAAAGGGATCATTACTCATGAACGTTTGAGAGACAAGGATTTTATAGCTTAGATGTCATGTGACTAGATATTTAATCAAGGTGAAAAGATGATCCCTGTTTAAGCTCAATACAAGTGGACTAACATCAAGGCTCCGATTGGTTGGGTATAAAATATTTTCAATGTAAAATGATTTTCATGGAAAATAATTTACAATGGAAAACACAATTTGCAAATTAATTTTCCGTTGTTTGGTTCTACGTAAGAAAATGGTGGAAAATGAAAGGAAAAGTAAGGAAGTAGCGAAAGGAGTGTACAAGAGATTGCAAGGAATCAATATTTAGGGGAAGGGCATATTAGGAATCATAATATAAGTCTATTAGTAGTAACTTGGGGAATAAGCTAGATAGTTTGTTAGTGAAGATTTTCTATAAATAAGAGAACAATTAGGAAGAAGGGAAATGTTGAATGTATTGAGTGGAAACTTATGGAAGAGTATGAGACTCTCGGATGCTCATGATTATGGGAGATCAAGCCACTCGAAAGCTTGTGTTTATCTTTCTTAGTTTACATTTCATATTATCAATCTCATTAGCTTTCATTACTCATTTTATTCATCTATTATCCATCATTTTCATTCAATCATCATCTTATTCATCTTCATTTCCATTCTTATCATTTTACCACTATTTTATTCACTGTCAAATCTGCTCAATCATGCTAATTCCTAGCAGAGATATTTTACACCTATGGAAAATGGTTTTACACTCCTTTGCAAACCAACCAATATAAAAGTGAAAATAGAGGACCATAGTTTTCATGGAAAATGTTTTACGCCTACCAAACGGAACATAATCACTCATGAAGTGGAAGTACTATATACTACCTCCGTTCCATATGCATTGCAACCTTTGACAATTTGCACTATTCATACACTACCGTTTGATCTTCTTTTGTGATTTGTACACAAGGATAAATGTAGCCATGTGGGATCTTGTTAGATTCGTCTCGATAAATGCTTAATTAATATCAACTTTTTATAATTTTTACTTAAATAAAATTAGAGATATTAGCGTTTAAAGTAGTGCGTT
Organism: Patellifolia procumbens; assembly: GCA_947645195.1. Taxonomy (NCBI): domain Eukaryota; kingdom Viridiplantae; phylum Streptophyta; class Magnoliopsida; order Caryophyllales; family Amaranthaceae; genus Patellifolia; species Patellifolia procumbens. Next base: position 3,378,094 of record CANSGD010000953.1, read on the forward strand.
GGGAGGCGTAAAACTCCCTGTGTTGCAATACTTATGGAACGGAGGTAGTATGTATAAACATCGATCACTCATAAAATGTTTTAGTCCTAAGGGAACATAATCATAAAAACTAATAGTAGAAAGTACTATATATGTATAAACATTAATATTATCACACATGGTTTCATATAAATTCTGAAGTTAATATTATATTTTAGACAATACATTATGCATATACTTAACATATTTATTGACTGTAGAAAACCTGAAAAAAAAAAGATTCGCTATAGACAGCCCATGTTTTAATTTAATCGTAAAGTTCCTCGTTTCTCTATGTAGATTAGTAACTCGTGATTGTTACTCATCACTCATAAAGTGGAAACCAATGTATGAGGCTATAGGAATAAGTATTGAGGAAGCTTTGTAAAAGAGGGGTTCAAAGAGATATAAAGAGAATGAACAATGCGAAGAAAAACAAATGAAAAGGTCTGGAAAAACCTGAAGAGAGAATAAGAAAAAGATGCTTAAACGAGAAAAGCTTGCAAAATTTCTTTTCGATCATGCATACCAGTATTTATCTTTAGTTTAGGTTGCCATAAAGTTGTTCTCACTTGTGACACTGCCTCCTGTTCTATTTCCTACCAGATATGGAAACTTGTGAGGAGCCTGATGCAGCTTACGTTGAAGAAATTGGGCTTGTTATCTCACATGCTTCGAGATTGCTGACAAAATTGCTCAATTTTCAGCAGTTCCGTCAGACCCTTGATTCAAATCAATTCACAAATTTGCTTCGGCGGATTCTTAAGTCAGATATCCATTATCATTACAAAGAATGGGTTGCGGCATGCCTAATTAGGCTCAGCTTCTTTTCGAGTCCATTTGAGAATCCAATTACCACTGAGGTTACACTTCATGAGACCATTCCGCGGTTAGTTGAGAAAATAATGACGACCTCCTCAGTTGATACCCAAGAGGCTGCTGTGATAGAACTAAACAGGATACTTTCTGAAGGCGTGGTAGGTGCGGCACAAGCTGTTGCTGCTCATGGAGGCATATATCCTCTGGTGAATTTGTTAAAAGAAGGTAGTGAGGGGGCTGTTGAAGCTGCATTGGCTGTTCTGTATAATATGAGTATGAACAGTGAGAATCATTCAGCAATATTAGCTGCTGGAGCAGTGCCAGTATTAAGGAGAATTATACTTTCACAAAAACCTCAGTGGACCAGAGCTCTTCATTTGTTAAGGAATTTGCCAGTATGATGCATCATACTGGGAAACGTGCTTAAAAGTTTAGGGAAGCAAATATTGTACAAATAAGACTTTTGTTGAGATAATTTGCCATCATTTGTACCTATTGTATCATCTTTCTTCTCATGGTCTCCATCTGCACTGCACTTGTGTCCGTTAATATATTTAATCACGGATTGTCTGTCGAAAGTCATCTAAGTATACATTACACATCAAGCATACTTTCTCCGTTTTTAAATAAGTGACACATTTGCATAGTGTCTATTATTCATAGTTTAAACTTTAATTAGCTTTGGTGATTTACATTTTAGAAAAAACATAATCATGTGGGATCTTGTTAGATTCGTGTTAATGTGAATTTTTTTAATATCAATTTTTTTAATTTTTACTTATTGATAATTGTAGATATTAATGGTTAGAATAATGCATTGGCAAACGTGAAAAGAAGAAGTGTGTCACTTATTTAGAAACAGAGGAAGTATCAAACAAATCATAACTTTATCATATCCACCTCCTTTGTTTGAAAATGTATACTTCTAACGTATGTACCATATGTATATGTTTTTGATTTGGTTTACTAATTAACAATAATAACCCAACAGGACCCCACGAGTAAAATGTCATGTTAGACCAAATCAAGCAAATTGTTCGGAGCATGCTGGGGTAAGCATAATAAACGGAATTAAAGCCAATATTTTTAAGCTTAAGAGGTCCAATGTTGCATATAAATACACATGTCTATGCATGAGAAAAATATGTTTATTTCCACACTCCAAATTACATAAACTTAGCACTCAATCTCTTTTAAGGCTTGGTTCTTGTATTCACGAAGCTGACTTAAACATCGGAGGGGCGTTCCTCGAAAAAACTCTCGATGTCGGTGTTTGCTTTACACGCTGCCATCGGGAAGGAGCTTTGGACACCACATTTTCCATTAAGATCTCACCACTACACTTAGTTATTGTTCGATACAGATATAATTTGACGCTAGAAGGAGGGCACGAGTAACAAAGTCCAATCTACAACTTCGTAATGGTGATTACTTACTTAAACACATCCACTTCCAGTGAATCTAGAGAAGAGAGTTATTCCCTAACGAGGGAAACTGGTACATCGAGGGGAGGGAGGAACCATGCTACTCACTCTTGCACTCTAAACCATGGTTGGTGGTGGATCCTCAACAAGCCCCCCCCCCCCCACCCCCAAAACCAACCAGGAGTGCTTTGGTTATGCCAACTCCTACTTAGCTTTAGGCTGTTGTAGACACCTTTCAATCCGCACAAAGGTAAATGGAGGAGATTAGAACCTCCCCCAAGAGGAGAAGATCCTCCAACAACCACCGAGGCTCCTTGCACAACATACATGAGAGTGACTCAATGGTGAGGAGGTTGTAGATTTGATGTGTTTTAAATGTATACTGCAAGTGCACAATGTCTGTTATGAGCAGAGCCTTGTAAGTACGGGTCGAATCCATAAGGAGACATGTTTTCAGAGTTAATATTCAATTAAACAACTACTTCAGACAAAAATAGGGAGAAAACAATTGAACTACTGCTAAAGTAATGAAAGCATAATTAAATCAAGGATTTATCAAATAATAAAAAGTCGAGGGTATTCGTTCGGTCCACCATGCTTATACCAATCAAAAGGGTTCAAATGACTAATAATACCTAGGTCGACAGTCGAGCAATTAGAGTAGGTGTTAAGCCTATGATCGGGTCATAACGCTTGCACTACGATCGCTTACATAATCAGAATTGTTAGTGTGTTCTAATCCTCTAAAAGTAAGCCTACGATCGAGTCATACTCAAGTTGCCAGACGTAATATAGGAAACTGCACAAATAACATAACCACGAATTCAAGAATAAATCACACTATAATTGCTCTAATCACAACCTAGAAGTAATAGCAATTCATATAATAAGCAATGTATAAACATGGCTTTCCTCCCTAATACCCTAGAATAAAAATCTACTCACTCATGACTAAAGTAACAAAAGCAATAACTATTAAAAGATTCATACTTTGAAGCATCTAATAAAAAAAGAGATAATATTTGAAAGCAATAAAGAACAATGGAAGAAACAATTACAAAATGGAAGGAAAGGCAAGACATTGAATTAAACTTGAAATAATCTCCAAAGTATGTAAATTAGATCAAAAGAGAAAACTAAGAGTTTAATGAGTCTAAGATAAGTTAAAAGTCACGTTCAATCCAAATTTACATCATATTTATAGCATAAGCTTAAACCTACTTAAACAACGGATAAAAACGCACTCCAAAAGAACCGCCCGACTGGTCGGGCGGACCTCGCCCGAGTGCCCGGATGGAAAAAACTTAGAAAAATCTAGAACGCCTGGGCGGGCGGAAGACTAACGAAACTGGGTCAATTTGCGAATGCCATATCTCTCAAACCGAAAGTCCGATTGCGACGTGTGACATATCGTTAGAAAGCTCTTAAATTATAGATTCTTGATTATCAATTTTGTTTCAAAAGTTATGATGAAAATAGTGAACGTGTGTAAGTTTTGGCACTTCTTTCACTAACTCTTTGCTTCATTCCAACCCAAAATTGTCCCGAACGGATGCATTGATCCTTGTGCAAGCTACCTTCATCATCATTGATTAATAGGCTAGATCCTTGATAATCATGATCAATTTGTATCAAAATAACCTGAAAATCATCGAAACACACAAACGGGGAGTAGTAGAGCACAACTTACGTAATTCATGCAATTATGCACCTAAATGCTCTAAAAGGAGTTCTAATGCAATTTAAATGCATCTAAAAACATTATACAAATGTGACACATCCAAATCCCCCAAGCTAAACCTTTGCTTTTCCTGAAGAAGACAAGACATGAAAATGGAAATAATTGTCTCACCCCTCAGATAAAACATCATAGCTCAAAACATTTTCAAGACCAAGAATCGTTCAAGCAGGCAAAATTCAAGTTCAGCTGTTCAGATCAATCCAACTACCAATCATCCAAGCAATCTTCAAATGTAACTAATCTACAAGACATGCAAATCCTGAAAAGGTGCTCACCAAGGTCTCACTCCTCTCAATTTTGTGGCAGACATAAAATGCGCCCGAACACTCACCGCACTGACCCATGAATGTCCCTTCCCACTCAGACTCTCATGTGTTTAAGATGGTAAAATATCGCTCATCCTAAGCAAGTCGACTCGGTTAGCAGACATACTTTTTAACTTTGACAAACTGACTCCAAATTATTCCAATAAACAATGTAAGCACGAGCTCGAGAGGACCTTGTAAGGTTGTAATGGGGCTTAGGTAAGGGTAGAGAATATTTATAGGAAATGTGGTGGAAAAACTAAGAATGGGGGAGTAAAATTCACTAAAAACAAGGCCAACGATGGCCTAAACATCTCCCATAACAACACAACACATGACCATTAATACAACCCAACTCCATGAATCAATAAACTTTCCAAAAAAACCAACTTTGAAGCAATGCAACATATTTCTCCGTATAAACAATATGAATGAAGGGAACTTTGAACGTTTTTAACTTTTTCTTTCTTTCATTTTTCGAACCAATCTTTCACACATTTCTCACTTTGCTTTTTTTTTTTTGCCACACTTGAAACCACAAATACACAACCATCCCCCAATCCAAACAAACCATAAAATCATTTCAGGACTCAACCTACACAAATGCTCCCCTAAGCTAGGCTTGGGAATAATATCAAAATAAAGGTCATGGCATGTAGTAAGGTTTAACAACACCAGACAATCATTAGGCATAGCGAGGCTAAGGAGGACAAAAGTATATCAAAAAATTCACTCTGAGTCTTAAGAATCAGACAAAAGAACGCTTCTATCATAGCAAATGTTAAAAGTCATCAGAAATCAATAAGTACGAAGTCAAAGTCAAGATCAATCAGCTAATGAAGAACTAACACACAAGAAATAGACTGAAAAATAATATGAACTCAATAGGCTAGAATAGGCCTCATAGTCTGACCCATTCAGGCATGTAACATAATATAGTGTGTAATAATCAAAATTTGCTCGAAATCATAGCAATCAAACCATAGCTTCAAAATCACAAATGCTCAGCTGTCTAGAAAACAAAGTCAAATCATTTTCAATCAAAGCACAACAAGGGGCACAGGGAGGCAATCAAACCAGTATGAGAATCGTTTAAATTCAACATTTTTTATTAAAGCAATAAATTTATCCTAGAATTGTGAAAGCAGTAAAAAAGAGAGAGTATACAGACAAAAATCACCCCCCAAGCTGAACTTGGCAGTTCCTCAATGCCACAAGATGAACGATATGACGATGCTCAGAGGAAAACTATGGTTGCCTCCCGCACAAGCCTGGTTTATAAAGGTCCCGCACGACCATATTACCTCAACCATCAGTCAGATGAGGAAAATGGTTGTAGGTATAGTACCTCAGCATGCCCCATAGGAACTCCTTCAGTACTTTTTATTTTTACGGTCCTACACAACCTTATCTTACCATCGCTTGAAGAGTCCAATGCCTTGAGTAACTTTTCAAATGCGCCTGCAAACATGTCATTGGGCACTAAATATGGATTTACTACAAGCACATATATCTTCACATAAGAGGAAACAAATGATTTGAAGATAAGAAAAAACATAATAAAAGGGAGAAAAGGAGGATCATGAACAACTTCCCTTTATTTGTTGCGTAGGCCGTGAGAGCCTCCAGGAGAGAATAGGAGCAGCGTCAACTTTGAGAAAATATGGGGCATATAGAATAGGGAGGAAAGGGACAAGATCAAGCATGCATGAAGATGGAATATAGGGGCAAGGAATGATAGGCTCAACCTCTACGGTTTTACTTACAATTTCACCACCCTCAATAATGTACTCGTCAACACAAGGGTCCTCAACAAGAGTTCATCCTCCATCAAAACATTCATTACATACATCCACACTCCCCTCAGTCTGATCATTCTTTTCAATGTCGGAAGTCAGATTATTATCATTCACCTTTTAAATGACATTCACAACACAATCATCATCATCATCAATAAACGATTTAGGGTTAGAATTTTGAGCAGATTGACATTCATATTGGGAGTAGGGATCAAAACCATTTACTAATGTCATATCACACGTAGAAAAATCATGAAAACTAGACTGACTATTAGAACAATAAGGGGGTGGTGTCATGTAAGTTTGGGGTGAAAGATCATATGAAGTCATCTCCCACTCGTAAGTATCTTTAGCCAACCACACAATCAAATCCCAACAATAATCAGGTGATTTAGATTCTACAACCATTCTAGTTTCTTCAGTTAACCCCTCATAAATCACTAGGCACATATCACACAGTTCAATTCCATATCAGGACCAATAAAAACACCAAGTCTATGATTGTATTTCCTAAACACTTCATTCTCATACTAAGGAAAAGAAAAAAATGCTCTAGAATTACTAACATGTACATGGGGTTCGCATAACATATGAGGTAATTCAGGAGAGCGCATGCAAACATTATTTGGATATTGACAATAAGAAGATGCATCATACACATTACTATTACAATACCCATTATCAAAGATATATTTCCCTTGAAAATTGGAATACGCATTAGTGTAGTCATATTTCCCTTGTAAATCAGAATACCCATTATTGTAGCCACATTGCCCCTGATAATTAGGATACCTTTCCTATACGAATTATAATCAGGCCACTCCATATACACTCATAAGTGAGGAAGGAAGGAAGAGAGAATTTTAAAAAATAAAATAAAATAGAAAAATAAAATCTACACAGGAAAAGTAGTCTGAATAATCGAACAAAAACTGAGAAAATTAGTCTTCTCCCCGGGACGGCGCCAACAACTTGATGTGTTTGAAAATTGTTGACCCAATGTGGTTTTGATGATGACAAACTAAAGTAAATAACTAACAAAGTTTGTAAGTTTTATGTGTGCAAGAATCATTGTGAAAGGTTGTGCCTATAGCATTGACAATGCTTGTTGATAAAGGTGTACGAGGTGCATTGTTCCTATGGATAAAGAGAATATTACAATCAAGGTTGAAGTGAAGAGGCTTGACTTGAAGATTGAGTTTGTATTACAATCGAGGTTGAATATTCAAAGGAACAACTATCCTAACATGAAGGAAGATTAGAATGCATGAGTTTGTATTTAAGTTCCTAAATGTAAAAAGGGAACGAGATTGGGAAAGGTAAGGAAACTTGAGTTATAAAGTTGGAATGAAGGTTTAGAGTCTCTAGTTAAGTTCCTAGGATTATTGAGTCTAAAAGGTAAAAAGGTTGTGTCGGTTTCTATTAATTAAGTCTACGAGTTGCTTTGGCATGAGAACTTAGTAGATGGGAACATGATGTGGTAATATAGGAACACACACAAATACAAAGGAACTTGAGTTAAATGTTAAGAAATGTCTTCAAAGTTATAGAATTGGGAATCGGATTTCGTTCCTATGTTGGGAACAGACGTCGGTACAGTTTGGGAACACAGGTTGGGAACAGACCTAAAACGTCCTAGTTGTGCGCCTAACATATATGAAGCACTTAACTAATTTGTGTAGGAGTCCTAGCTTAGTTTGACTAGATCCACTAATTTAGGGAATTAGTTAGTACTTTGTTAGGAAAAGATTTTAAAATGATTTTCTGTTTTGAAAAGGATAATATCTTATTTTAAAATCTTATCTTTTTATTTTAAGTAAATCAAAAGATTTTCTTTAAAATCTAATTTTCAGTTTTTATTTAAATATTTTAGAAAGATATGTTTTATTAAATCATTTATTTAAAAATGGTTTAATTGTTTTTCAAGAAAACACTTCCCACGTTCATTACTACTGCTACACGCTAATTGAAAAATTAGTGGGAAGTTAAAAGATTTTCTTTTTAATTAAAATCAGATTTTTGATTTTATTTAGAATAAATTAAAAAGATATTTTTCCTAAAACTATTTAATTTAAATGATTTAATTACTCCCCAAGCAAACAGTAATCACGTTCAATCTCTTTAATGCTACACATTTAATAGTGTGGTTAGTGGGCTTGATTAATAAATTTCTAAGACATAATTATTTAATTAGTTTAATTAATTCCCAAGTATTCACAATCACGTAATTTTTACTGCTTAAGGTTTTTTATCTAAGTAGTGGGGTGAGTGGTTAATTATTTCTCAAGAAATATGAAATAAAAACTAACTAAATTATTAAGTTATGGATATCATGGGGTTAGTGGGTAAATTAGTGGTAAGTTATTTCATGACTACTTAAGTTATAAATAGGTGCATAATCCAAAGTTTAATGTGTGGGACTTTAAGTTATTCTTACATAAAGGGTCAAGCTTTAGTAGTCCTTCCATAGAGTGTCTGACTTCGATTTTAATTGGGTTTAACTAAGATTGAGTCAGTACATTCATTCCTTCAATATACACTTGTGTTCCTTATTCATTTCCTACTTATTCCCTTATTAAATCTATCGTTTGTAATTGTTTTTTAGGGTAAGAGGATTTTGAGTGAAATCATGTATAGAGAAAAGCTTTGAGTTAAGCAAGAGAAAGGGGAACAAACTTGAGTGAGTATCATAGTGAGTGTGAGGCTTCGAATGAAGCAAGAGAAAGAGAAAGAGAAAGAGAAAGGAACTTCGAGTGAAGTGAAGTTCGAGAGGAACAACAGTTGTGGGAACTGTTGTTGGGAACTTGAGTTTAGGAACTCAAGTTGTGGCCCGAGAGAAAATTAATAGGTTTGTAAACAGAGTCGTTTGGCCTATTATAGTGGAAATATTGAGTCAAAATCCCTTGTGGTCGAGGTCGTTTCTTCCTATTGGGCCTAGGAAGTTTGTCCTCGCTAAAATCTTTTGTGTATTTCTCTTGTTCCTTCCGTTGTTTTATAATTCCGCAAAAAGTAACTTTTATTTCTCATACTATAATTCACCCCCCTCTTATAGTGTTCCCTTAGAATTCAAAAATTTGTATCAGAGCGGGAACTCACAAAAACATATGAAGCCCTATTGAGAAAAGATCCTAATAGGAACACTTACTGAAAAACTCGAAGAAGGTTATTCAACCTTACGACCTCCAATGTTCAACGGGAAATTCTTCACTTACTGGAAGAATAGAATGGAGATCTTCATCAAAGCCGACAATTACCAGGTATGGAGAGTCATAGAGGTTGGCGATTTCAAAGTCACAACCAAAAACGAGAAAAACGAGGTAGTTCCTAAACCTATATGTGATTTTGATGCTTTTGACTATAAGAAGTTAGAATTGAATGCTCAAGCTATTCAACTGTTGTATTGTGGTCTTGGAACTCATGGATACAATCGTGTCGTGGGGTGCAAAACTGCTAAACAAATATGAGATTTACTTGTAGTCACTCACGAAGGAATGAATGAGGTAAAAAGGTCTAAGATTGATCTTTAAGAAATTAATTTATATGCTTATTTGTATTAGTCGTGTGTGTCTCACATATCGGACAAGACAAGATCACGTTTGAGTCCCTTAATAAGAAGAATTCTTGAAGAACTTGGCATCTGAAGCCAAGCATCGGAGCAGCCAAACTACGGCTAAGCCCGACGGATACTGGGCAATGGTGCCATCTACACCAATTTCTGCTGATTTCTGGCCCGATCGGGAGACATCTGAGCGGGAGGCCCAATACTTAGGTGATTTGAAGGAAAGTTGAGCCTTCACAGACTTAGTCGAGCCCGTTGCTATAGGGAAGCTTTGCCCGATCGGGTGGTAGGGTCTCGGCCCCGATTGGGTGACATCACCCGGCGTGATCGGGCGACCTCATTCCTTGATGTTGCTGCTATATTGAGAAGAGTTTTGAAGCACCCCACATTTGGCTGGGCCCGATTTGGCGGGCGACACGGAAGAGCGATTTTCCATTTTTGCGTCCTATTTTATTCGCTTTCTTAGGTTAATATAAATAGTTTGTAGTTTATTTTGTCAGACACTTTTCATTAGCTAGCACTTTTATTCAGAGATTTTAGAGCATTTTGTAGTTTTTTTACTTATGAGGAGATCAAACCTTTGGATCGTTTTCAAAGTTCTTGCTTTCAGTCAATTAGTGTTATTCTCTCTCTTATTGCTTTCTTATTAGTTCTTATTTGCTCTAGCTTAGTTTATTAATTTGTTCATGATGCAATTATTAGGTTTACATATTAGAATTGTTATTGTTATTTCAATCATGTCTGAGTAGATCCTCTTCTAGAGTGTTAGAGAGGGAAGCCATGTTTATACCATGATTGACGATTAGATTGCTATTGATTTCTAGGTTTTTATTAGAGCGATTGTGGGGTGATTTGTTATTGATTAGTGATTAATGTCAGTGGACAATTTCATTGGTTGCTTGTGGTTAATAGTTGTTCGTACAGACCCATCTTACGATTGGAGGCATAGGACACACCAGTAATTTTGATTATGTTAGTGAACATCCGACATATGTTGAATTATGAGCGTTGAGACTTAACCATAGCTTAACACGTGCTCTAATCTCTTGATTCTTGACTTAGGTATTGATAGTAGTTTGAACCCTTTGATTGGTATAAGCATGGTGGACCGAAATAATCTGTCTAAAGTGCTTAAACGATGTGTAGAGGCTAAGCTTGTGCTTAATTGAGAGAAATGCCACTTCATGGTAAATGAAGGTGTTGTATTGGGTCATTTGATATCTAAGCGTGGCATCCAATTGGATAGAGCAAAAATTGAGGTGATTGAAAAACTTCCCCCTCCAATGCATGTCAAAGGAGTTAGAAGTTTTCTTGGTCATGTGGGGTTTATCGCAGATTTGATAAAAAACTTTTCAAAAATTGCTAAACCCCTCACTCAATTGTTGCTTAAGGGTTCCACATTTGATTTTACTGATGCTTGTCTGGAGTCTTTTAATAGGATTAAGACGACATTGATCACTGCCCCTATTATACAACCACCTGGCTGCGATTTGCCCTTTGAGATCATGTGTGATACCAGCGCCTATGCTATTGGGGCAGTACTCGGTCAAAGGAAGGACAAATTGCTCCATGTCATTCACTATGCCAGCAAGACCTTGGATCCAGCCCAATTTAACTATGCTACGACAGAGAAGGAATTGTTAGCTATAGTTTATGAATTGGAGTAGTTTCAGACCTATCTGATAGGTTCAGAAAAGAGGCCAACCCAGACTGATCAGATGGATTATTTTGCTGCAAGAGTTCGATTTGGAGATTAAGGACAAAAAGGGTGCGGAGAATGTGGTAGCTGACCATCTCTCCAGGTTGAGGTTTGAATCTTCTTCTAATTTCCCTATTGATGATTCTTTCCCTGATGATCACTTATTTTCAGTTTCTTCCAAATCCCCTTAGTATGCTGATTTTGCCAATTATTGTGTTAGTGGTTCTCACCCTCCCAATCTTACATATCAGCAACGAAAAAAGGTTTACCATGATGCTAAGATGTACTTTTGGGAGGACCCCTTTCTCTATTAGAAATGCTCTGACAGAATGTTCCGTTGTTGTATTCCTAGAGGACGAGTAATATTTCTAAAAGGCAAGAGATGCCACAGAGTGGAATTCTAGAGGTCAAGCCTTTTGACATTTGGGGAATTGATTTTATGGGTCCTTTGGGAATAGATATATTTTAGTGGATGTCGACTATGTTTCCAAATGAGTAGAAGTCATTGCATCACCAACCAATGATTCTAAGGTTGTGATGAAGATGTTCAAAATGGTAATATTCCAACCGTTTTGGTGTCCCTCGTGTTGTCATTAGCGATGGAGGTTCTCATTTCCATAAGAGTACCTTAAAGGCCCTTCTAAAGAAACATGGAGCCACCCACAAAGTTGGTCTAGCCTATCATCCCTAAACTACTTGTCAGGTAGAAGTGTCGAATAGGCGGATAAAAACAAATCTAGAGAAAGTTGTCACCAAAGCTAGGGAAGACTGGTCCTTAAAGCTTGATGATACTCTTAGGGCGCTCCACACCACTTTTAAGACCCCATTGATTTCATCATCTTCCCGTATTTTCAAATAGAAGATTATATTCGCTTTAGCGTAACCCGGGACCACCCCTTATCGATCGGTTTATGGCAAAGCTTGCCATTTTTCAGTAGAAATGGAGTATTTATCTGCATGGGCGGTCAAAGAGATTAACCTTGATTTGACAGCTGTAGGTGAAGCGCGACTTCTTCAACTTAATGAGTTGGATGAGCTCCGTTTGGATGCTTATGAGAATCACAGGCTCTACAAGGAGCAAAGGAAGAAGTTGAATGCTAAGATGATTGAAAAGGGAGAATTTCCAGTTGGCGACAAAGTTCTACTGTTCAATTCCAAGTTGAGGCTGTTCCCTGGAAAGCTTAAGTCTTGATGGTCTGGACCATTCGAGGTGACTGATGTGACGTCACATGGAGCGATACAGGTCGTCAATAAAAAGGTGAGAAGTGTAAGGAAAACCGACAGCGTCTGAAGCTGTACCATGAGGGTGCCTTTGTTGGCTGTGTGGAGGAGATTTGTTTCGGCCCCCCTCCACTTGATACATTTGACTAGATAGATAATATGGTCGTGCGGGACCTTTATAAACCAACGCTATGCAGGAGGTAACCCGCATTTCTTAGTTAGTTTTTCTTTGTTTTGCTTTTGTAGATTTAGGAGTGTGAGAGAGCGTGAGGGTACTATTGTGCATCTAGAATCTGCGTTTTGTGTGCAGCTATACCGCATTGAAGAAAAATTGAAGCCGCAAAAGCCACAAGTCTTGAAAAAGGCGAGCTCCTTGCTGAACAGCAGCTCGCCCGGTGGCATCAGGCTGCCCTACCTGATCGGGCTCACAGGTTACTGCCCACTCCAGGCCAAACTTTGAGAAAAAAATGCCACCCGATGCCATCGGGCGAGGACGCCCGATCTGGGCCGAATACCACTTCGCCTATTCGTGTAGCCTGAAATTCTACTCGATCGGGCGGTGTAACAACTCTCAGGAACCATGAAAAAGCAACTCGCCCGATCTGGACACAGATGCCCGATCGGGGCCAATTACTCACTCGCCCGATTATGATGCCCGACCCTCTGCCCAATCGGGCGAAACTTCAGCGAACACCGTGATTAAATCAAGTTTGCTCGATTTTCTTCACTTTTCTCACACAAACTCTTTTCCTTATCTGTCACTACTATTTTTTTTCTTCATCTTCATCATCCCCAAAAACAAACTCTAACCCCAATTCACCATTAAAGCTCTTTCAAACTTCCTTCTTTCTCCATCTTTCTCCACAAAAACTCCATTAAACTTCCCTATTCTCCTTTCCTTTTCTTTACCTCAATCTTTCATACCCCTTTTTCACCACCCTCACTCCTTTCACTTCTCCATCCTCTTCTTTTTCCATTGTTGTGTGGCTTAAGCTCTTGAAAGCTTGTTCTACTTCTTCAATGGCAAGCAAAGTTAGAAGACTACTCAGAGGCCAAAGTTCTAGATCTCAAGGGGAAGCTACTCCACCACCACTATCACCGCAAATTCCAATAGATGATCAATATCCTGCCATTGTCTTTTGGGATGAGGATCAACGAGATAAATTCATACGCCTCAAGAGGCGCGAGGTACTTCCCACTCGTTTCTTAGACATTGAATTACTCTCTAAACTTGGAATAGCTAATGATTTTCGTGAATTCATGAATTGTGTGGGAATAGAAAATTTATTTACAATTTGTGTCAATACTTATGCTGCGTTGGTCTTTGAATTTTATAGCAGCTTTAGTTTGACTAAGCCCCGAGACGGTCCAGTTTCACATGTCCATTTTAGATTGCTAAATCAGGACCATAGCATGACCCCTCTTGAATTTTCTAGGGTGATACGACTTGTAATTAGAGGTGATTATTCACCACCTGATACATTTAACATGCCTGCCACTTACTTTGCTATTACAGGGGATAACAGACCTGTTGACCTACAACATTGCCGTTAGAGCAATTTTCGTCACCCTATCTTTAGTATTTGGATTCTTTTCAGGGCACAAACTTTGTTTGGTCGCTATGAGGGTCATTTGGTTAGGGGAGATGAGTTGGTTGCTATAGGTAGTTATTGGGCTAAAGGCACTAGGGATGATTTCCATTACAACCTCGCTCATTATGTCGCCCTACAGTTCGAGCGTATCTCGAACTCCCTACCTACTCGTCATCAGTTTGATACTTGGACTAGCATAAAGAACGTCAATGGGGGGTTTGTTACCTTGTTTGCTAGGCCTATTGCAGGTTTTGATGAGTCTACACTTAACCCTATCCATGGATCTTCCCTCATCGACGCCACATACCTTGACACACTTAAGGTCCTAGAGTGTTTACCAAATAACAAATTTCAGTAGCGTATAAAGTCCAAGAAGTCCATTCAGCTACCCGACCCTAGAGCCCGCCTGAGACCAAATCAGCCCACCTACTTTCTACCCATTGAGGGTGTTGATCTAGTTCTTCCCACTCCCGAGATCCCTCGACGCGTTTATCATAGACGTCATACCCCTATTGTTGACGAGGGACCCTCTACTTCTGCTCCCCCTCCCTCACCTCCTAGTACTTTTGACTTTTCAAGTTTGATGACAACCCTTGGTTGTATGGAGGCTGGCATGGAACAAATGGAAGGAAGAATCAATGAGAACACCGCCACTCTACAGGGTTTTGGTGCTCGCATTGGTTCTCTTTATGAACGTGTGGACACTATGAGCACACGTGTCGATACCATGGAAGATGATCAGCATTTTTCCCTATATCCTTTATACGATGATTTTTGTAGGCGTCACATTGTATAGCAGTCCGCTAGGCACCCTTTGTGGTACCACTGGAACCCTAGTTATGGTATGTCGGCTTGTGATTCTGAGGGGATTGCTGAGGAGAAGCAGGAGGAGACCGCACCACGACACTCTGTCTCTTTCGGAGATTTTGGTGCAGGTCCTAGTGGTTTTAGGGGAGTTTTTGGTGCTGGTACTAGTGGTTTTGGAGCTAGTATGGGTGGTTTTTCCGGTGATTCTCGTGGTGGTTTTTCTGGTGATGCTTCTTGTGGTGACATGTCTGGAGGTAGTTTCTTCAGTGGCAACACCGATACTGATATGGGCGACTTATGCCCCTGCCTTGGTCCTCTCCCTCATTGCAATGAGGACATTGCCTCGTTCAGCTTGGGGGAAGATTTCGCTCTCTGTAATTATACTCCTCTTTTATTGCTTTTTAGTATAGATTTACTGCTTTCTTAGATTAGATATAATGCTTTGAAAAAAAATATGCTGAAAAAATACAAAAAATACGTTTAATCATGACTGGTTTGATTGTCTCTCTGTGCCCCGTGTTGTGAATTAAATGAAATATTGTTTGACTTTGTTTCTGGATAGCTGGGCATTTGTGACTATGAGACTTTTGACTGCTATGACTCTGAGAAAGTATGATTAAATTATGCTACATTGTACTTCATGCCTGGATTGGTTAGCTTGTGAGGTCTATTCAAGCCTGTTGGATTCATTCTAGTATCCAACTCATCTTTATGTGTGTGTTAGTTTCTCTTTAGCGATCTGATCTTGATTTTGTATTTGCTGATTTTCGGTGCAGTTTTTCATATGCTATGATAGAGGCGTTTCTTTGATATTTTCATAAGCCTTTACTATGATTCACATGATATATTTTTTCCCTCTAGCCCCGTTGAGCCTAATGACCTATGTTTTTGTTACTTAGCCATATTACAAGCTTTGAGCCTTTCATTTGATATTGTCCCAAGCCTAGCTTGGGGAAGCATAATTAGCATAGGATTGGTTTTGTATTGGCAAGTTGATTATGGAGGTTGGTTGAATGATATTATTGTTGGTTCAAAGGTTTGAGAAGAAGAAAAAGAAAAATAAAATAATGAAAAGAAAAATCTTATTGGTTGTTAGTTTAAGGAAAAATGCAAAAAGTGTGAAAAAATCAAAAATAAGTTCACTCCTTATTTTTTCATCCATTGTTCTGAAAATAGAAAGTCTTGGTTGTTGGTTGTTTGGTGAGTTTCAAAGTTAAACTATGTTTTGGAATGTGATGATTGCTATGGGAGTTGTTGAGACCTCATCTGGTCTTAGTTAGTGTTAATTGCTCACCTTATGTTGGCTTTACCACCACAATTCCCAAATGTTTTCCCTACTTTTACCCAAGCCCATTACAACCTTAAAAAGACCTCTTGAGCATGTGTTTCTTTGTTTGCTGGATTGATGCGTAGTTAAATTGCCAAAGTTAAAGAGTATGTTCGCTACTAGAGTCGACCTGAATAGGATGAGTGACATATAACCTTTCTAAACACATGAAGGGACATTATGGTTGGGTCGGTGAGTGTTCGGGCACATTCTTTGCCTGCCACAAATTGAGAGGAGTGACACCTTGGTGAACACCATTTCAGGATGTGTAAGTCATGTAGCAAGTTGAATTTTGACGACTCAGCTGGGATGATTGATTGTTAGACTGATCTGATTAGATAAACTTGAATTATGCCTGCTTGAATGATTCTTATTCCCTAAAATTTTGAGCTATGATTTTTCCTATCTGAGGGGTGAGGCAATTTATTCCACGATCATGACTTGTTTCCTTGAGGACAAGCAAAGGTTTAGCTTGGGGGAATTTGATATTATGATTTTATATAGAGTTTTCCCCTTAATTAACAAGCTAAAATGTGCGACATTGACGCTCTTAGGAGCTATTTATGCTAACTATTTCGATATAGTTGTGGTTTTGGTTGTTTCATAATGTTTTGCAGGCTTTAGGGACAAACCCTATCTTCTGTCATATTGACCACCACACTATAGCGGAGAGTTATAAGGCATATGGAGGGACTCGATATCATGTTTGAGTCCCTTAAGAAGAAGAACTCTTGAAGAACTTGATGTCTGAAGCCAAGCATAGGAGCAGCCAAAACATGGCTCAACCCGACGGCACCGGGCAATGGTGCCCGATCGGGTGTCGATCTTCTACACCAATTCCTGCTGATTTATGGCTCGATCGGGCGACATCACCCGACCTGATCGGACGGACCAATACTGAGGTGATTTGAAGGAAAGTTGAGCCTTCACATACTTAGCCCAACCCATCGTTATCGGGCAGCTTTGCCCGATCGGGTGGTAGGGTCTCCCCGATCGGGCGACATCACCTAACTGATCGGGCGCTGTCAGTCCTTGACGCTGCTGCTATTTTGAGAAGAATTTTGGAGCGCGCCACATTCGGGTTGGCCCGACCCGATCGGGCTAGTCTTGGCCCGATCAGGCGGGCGACACGGAAGGGCGATTTCCCATTTTTTTCGTCCTATTTTATTCCCTTTCTTAGGTTAATATAAATAGTTTATAGTGTATTTTGTCAGACACTTTTCATTATCTAGCACTTCTATTCAGAGTTTTTAAAGCATTTTGTGGTTTTCTTAATTCTGAGGATATCAAACCTTTGGATCGTTTTCAATAAAGTTCTTGCTTTCAGTCAATTTGTATTCTTCTCTCTCTTATTGCTTTCTTATTATTTCTTATTTGCTCTAGCTTAGTTTATTAATTTTTTCATGATGCAATTATTAGGTTTGCATATTGGAATTGTTATTATTATTTCAATCATGTCTGATTAGTTCCTATTCTAGGGTGTTAGAGAGGGAAGCCATGTTTATACCACGATTGTCGATTAGATTGCTATTGATTTCTAGGTTTTGATTAGAGCGATTGTGGTGTGATTTGTTATTAATGTCAGTGTACAATTGCACTGATTGTTTGTGGTTAATGGTTGTTTGTACAGACCTGTCTTACAATTAGAGGCATAGGACACACCAGTAATTCTGATTATGTTAGTGAACATGCGACATATGTTGAATTATGAGCGTTGAGACTTAACCATAGATTAACACGTGCTCTAATCTCTTGACTCTTGATTTAGGTATTGATAGTAGTTTGAACCCTTTGATTGACATAAGCATGGTGGACCGAACTAAGACCCTAGTCTTTTAATCCATAGTTAAATCTCAGTTTAATCCCCATTCTCATTAGTTTAATTAGTAGTTCAGTCTCTCTTGTCTGATTATATCTTAAGTAGCTATTTGATTGAATATAAACTTAGAAAACTTGTCTCCTTGTGGATTCGACCCTACTTCCCTAACTATTATTGTTAGAGGACTTTAGGATTTACTTTTGATTAGGTGATACGACTTTAGCCTATCAACTAGGTGTCACTCATAGTGTCTCTGTCGAGATCTTGAGTCTAGGGGCTCACTCTCACTCTCTCTTTCCTTTCACTAACAAGTGTGTACTTCTCGAGTCAAGTTATTTAAAGTTCATGGAACTTCACTTTATTAGTAAGAGATGAGGAATCTCTTACACAAGAAATAATAGCCCGTATATTACTCTAACTGGAGGACGGTGCCCGTTAATTGCCTATATATATTAAAGAATCAATCGAGTTAGTTCAGTCTTTTTTGTTACATATAGAATCATAAGAACAGCAAGCCAGATTATTTGAGGATTGCATATATTATTATTTATTGCATTAGCTTAGTAGTGTTATGTACTCAGCATTGCTGATGTATGTGTTTTGTTAGTTTTTGGTTATTGTTTTACCTCAATGACCCTGTGACGACCCATTCATGAATGTGTTGTGAATGGCAAGCAGATCTTAGAGGGTGAGTTTCGGGTACAGGTGTTGCTGTGTATGGGGATCATGAGCATCAAGATGGGAATTTTAGTGTATATAAACACTTATTTGAATAAAGTTATTTTGGTTTATGTTTGTTTTGAATAAGGAACTATTATAGGGTAGTTCCTGAGTTGTTAACTCATTTATTGAATTTTATATTTCAATTTTATTAAAGTATTTCAAGTTACATTTCAAAAGACCTATGTTATATTCTCTCTTTAGCCTTACATTATGTGGCGTAACATCTCCGCAGTTTCTCTATTTTATAGAGGTTTGTGAATGGAGGGATTGTGGGGGTGTTACAAAGTGGTTACCAGAGCTTTAAGGTTTTGGTTCTTTAAGATTTTAAAAGTTTGACTTCTTATGATTTGGTTTCTCAAAGTTTGATTTCTCAAGGTTTGGTTTGAAGTTTGTTTTACAAAAGTTTTTTAAACTTAAACGTATTTCAAGTTGGAATTTCAAAAGGTAAGGGAATTGCATATGAATTTGCATTGCATTAGTCACTAAGTCTTTATAGGCCTTAGAATAGAAGGAGTTCTAAGGTTTACTAGTGTGTATTTTTTTAGTTTGTTTGATGTGACTAAGTGTTTGATTGCAATGTGATTTATAGTTCTAAGTCTTTATTTTCTTGTAATTACTCGTAGGGCTGTAGTCACCCCAAGGTAGTGCTAGTTCTTGCTTACTCTAGTAAGAGAGTTAGTATAGTAGTTTCTTGAGAAGGAAATCCTAGTTTAAATGTCAATGTGACGTTTTTTTAGTAGTTATGACCTATCTAAGGGGTCAATAGATGGATTTTGAATCGTTTTTTTTCTTGGGCAGATCAATGGCCGACATAAACGCTAGAGTCGATGCTCAGATTAGGAATTTGGTTCGGGCGACCTCAAACTTAGCTAAGAGACGCTCTACGAAGAAGAAACCTATTGATTGGTTCAAGAGGGTTAATGATAGCAAACCATCTTCTTATGATGGGAAGGGTGGACCTAGCAAGCTTGAGAACTGGTTTAGAGATTTTTAAAAGTTGTTTGATGCTATTCGATGCCCAAAGAGTAGGAAGGTAGCTATAGCATCGTATTACCTCAAGGAAGAGGCTGGCATTTGGTGGTCACAACACAAGGAGACATTATTAGCGAGGCCTAACTTTATTTGGAAGGCTTTTGAAGCCGCTACGAAGGAGAAGTTTTACCCTAATTTTCTGAAAAGGCAAAAGGTGACTGAATTTGATGAGTTGAACCAAGGGGACATGACTGTGGAGCAGTATTATGACAATATTGTTGAGTTGATGAAATTTGCTCTAGAGTTAGTGCTTACTGTATTAGGTTCGAGACTGGTCTTAATCTTGAGGTGAAGCTTGGGTTAGGATGTGCGACTTTCAATACCTTAGAGGAAGTGTATGATAGAGCTTCTCATTTAGGTTTGAAACAAGTTAGAGTTGAGAACTCGACTAGTAAGAGAAAGGAGAATCCAAGTCAGAATTTTCAAAAGAACGACAAGAAGTTCAAGCCCCAACACAACTTTCACCAAGGAGGACAAGCTAGTGGTCAGAGAAATGGAGGCCAGTATCAACATCAATAGAAGGGTGGAAATGGCTCTAATAAGAAAAAGAAAGGAGGAGAAAGAGTGTATTTCTATAAGAAGTGTCCTTACAATCATCCTAGGAAGAATTATGAAGAAAAACCAGTGGAGTGTAACTACTGCCACAAATCGGGTCATAGAGAGTATAAATGTTTTGAAAAGAACCCCGAGTTGAGGAATAAGGGAAAAAATGGAAGCCAAAGTGGTCAGGGCAACCAAAACCATCAAGTAGGAAGCAACTATCAAGGTGGAAACAAGCAGAATGGGAACAACAAGACAGTTTCGAGTGGAACTGGACCGAGTGTGCCTGTTGTTGCAAGGTTGAATGTGATCAGTGCTAGAGAAGTTGAGATGTCAAAGGACGTAGTTTTGGTAATATTTCTATCATCTCCACTTATGTTAACGTTTTATTTGATTCAGAAGTTGAACGCCCATTTGTTTCGAAGTTAATTATTTCTAAATATGGTTTAGAGAACCATAGGACTGTTGAGATGCCAATTATGTTACCATCTGGGGAAATAGTGACTTACTCTAGAGTATATGAGAATGTCCTTGTGAGAATTGGGATGTAGACTTTGAAACTAACCTTATATAGTTTCCTTTAGAAGACTTGGAGGTTATTTTGGGCATGGACTGGCTTAAGGGATATAAAGCCGAGATTATTTGTGGAGAATAGAAGGTGAGATTGAGGAATAAGAGTGGAAAGAAGGTGACTTTTAAGCGAAAATCAGAAGGGAATAAGATCAAGATCAAGATCATTTCAGCTTTGAGTTTGGTGAAGCAAGTGAGTAAGGGAGCACCATTATACTTATGTAGTGTGCAGAGGGTGGAAGAAGAAAAGCTTAAAGTAGAGGATGTGAAGTTAGTGAATGAGTTCCTAGACGTATTTCCTGAAGACATATCTAGAATGCCACCCCAAAGAGAGTTAGAGTTCACAATAGACCTAGTTCCTAGAACTGCACCAATAACAAAAGCATTCTATAGAATGGCTCCAGCAGAGATGAAGGAGTTGAATAAGCAACCAGAGATGTTACTTGAGAAGCAGTATATTAGCCTAGCTACTCTCCGTGGGGAGCACCTGTTTTGTTCGTGAAGAACAAGGATGGAAGCTTGAGGTTATGTATCGATTATAGAGATCTCAATAAGGTGACTATCAAGAATAAGTATATGTTGCCAAGGATTGATGATCTGTTTGATCAGTTGAAAGGAGCTTCGATATTTCGAAGATTGATTTGAGGTCAGGGTATTACCAATTGCAAATTGCGGAGAAGGACATACCAAAGATTTCCTGTAGGACCAGGTATGGTCACTACAAGTTCCTAATGATGCCATTTGGGTTAACAAATGCACTAGCGATGTTTGTGGACTTAATGGATAGAGTGTTTTGAGAATATTTGGATAAATTTGTAGTGATTTTCATTGATGATATCCTTATTTACTCAAGGAATAAAGAAGAGCATGAGGAGCACCTAAGGTTAATGTTGTCAACACTTAGGGAGCATCAGTTGTAAGCAAAGTTCTCGAAGTGTGAATTTTGGATGGAGGAAGTGGCATTTTTTGGCCATATTGTGTCGAAGGATGGAATTTCAGTGGATCCGGCTAAGATAAAAGCAGTTAGTGAATGGTCTACACCTAGGAATTTCACTGACATTAGGAGTTTCTTGGGTCTAGCTGGCTACTATAGGCGTTTTGTGAAGGATTTTTCGAGGATAGCTATGCCGATGACTAGTCTTATGAAGAAGGAGAAGAAGTTCATATGGACCGAAGAGTGTGAGAAAGCCTTTAAGAAGCTTAAGAAGTTGTTGACTACGACTCCGATTTTGACGTTGCCAGAGGAAAATGTGAATTGGAAGTATATAGTGACGCATCGAAGAATGGTTTGGGATGTGTTTTGATACAAAATAGGAAGGTTATAGACTATGCTTCTAGGCAATTGAAACCATATGAGGTGAATTACTCGACCCATGATCTAGAATTAGCCGCAATAGTGTTTGCTTTGAAGATTTGGTAACACTACTTGTATGGGGTGAAGGTGAAGTTGTATACCGATCACAAGAGTTTGAGGTACTTGTATAATCAGGATGATTTGAAAATGAGGCGGAGAAGGTGGTTAGAGTTGGTGAATGATTATGATATCGAGACACGTGTCATATTCTTGTTGGTTATCCTAAATAATTTTTTTTAAAAAAATTATAAACAAAGATATTCAAAAAAATAAAACAAAAAAAACTAAAATCCCCTCCCCTCCCCCAGCCGAAAAAACCAAAACCCCCTCCCCCCCCCCTCCTCCTCCTCCAGCAGCGTAATGTAATACCCCAAATTTCTACTACATTTCTAGTATTATTATTTACATATCTTATATTATACCCATTTTTATTTTTCGAAATTATTTTACAAAAAGAAAATAAAATGGAAGTTTCATTTTTATTTTCGGAATTGTATTAGCAAAAAGTCTGAAAACTGACTTTTCAGATAATCTTCACAATCTTATCTTATTTTCGGATTTAATTAAATTAATTAACAAAAATCTGATTTTCGGATTGAATAGTAACAGATTTTCGGATTTAAAAAAAAAAAAAAAATTATTTTCGGATTTTCGAATTTAAGGTCAAAGATCAGATTTTCTAGCCCAAAAATCAGTTTTATAATTTTCGATTTTGAATTTTAAATTTCGAAATAAGTTAGAATTTTAACCCTAAAAATTTCTATATAAACCCCTCACAAACCCTACGAAAATCAGTGTACAACTCTCCAAACATTTTCCTTCTTCTTCCTTACTCTATTTCACCATTGAAGAGGTGAGAAAAACTCAATACTCTTTTTTTTCAGATTTTCGAAAATAAGTAGAGAAAGGAAAAAGAAAAGAGAAAGAGAAAATGTTTTGAGGTGTATAGTGACGCTTCTAAGAATGGTTTAGGGTGTGTATTGATGCAACATGGCAAGGTTGTAGCGTATGCTTCGAGACAACTCAAGCCACATGAGAAGAATTACCCTACTCATGATTTAGAACTAGCTGCTGTGGTATTTGCACTCAAAATCTGGAGGCATTATCTGTATGGAGTGACATGTAAGATTTTCACAGATCATAAGAGTCTCAAGTACATATTTACTCAGAAGGAGTTGAACATGAGGTAGAGGAGATGGCTTGAGCTTATCAAGGATTATGACTTGGAGATATCGTACCACGAAGGTAAGGCGAATAAGGTTGCCGATGCGTTGAGTAGGAAGACTAGCCACGCGATGAATATGATGGTGTTGACAAAGGAGTTGTGTGAGGAGTTTAGGAGAATGAATTTAGAAGTTATGGAACACGGGCAAGTGGAGGCTCAAATGAATGCGATTTCAGTACAACCCACCTTGTTCGATGAGATTCGCGAGAAGCAAGCCAATGATGAGTGGTTAATGAAGGTGAAAAAGATGAAAGAAGATGGAGCAGCCGCTGAGTTTGAGATTAATGATGAGGGCGTTGTGAAGTATAATGGGAGATGGTGTATTCCTAAGGACGAGGAGTTAAAGAGGAAGATCATGGAAGAAGCTCATAATACCCCGTATTCTGTACATCCGGGTGGAGATAAACTTTACAAGGACCTTAAGCAACACTTTTGGTGGCAAAACATGAAGCGAGAAGTTGCTGAGTTCGTTGCAAAGTGTTTGACGTGTCAGAAGGTGAAGATTCAACACATGAGACCTGGAGGGAAATTGCAGTCTTTGGAGGTGCCTAGTTGGAAGTGGGAGTCTATTTCCATGGATTTTGTGATGGGATTACCACTGACGAGGTCGGCGAAGAATGCCATTTGGGTTATAGTGGATCGTCTCACAAAGACAGCAAGATTCATAGCCATGAAAGATACGTGGAGTTTGCAGCAATTGGCAAGTGCATATGTGCGAGAAGTCGTGAGGTTACATGGTGTACCGAAGGACATTGTTTCAGACAGGGATTCGAGGTTCTTGTCTAATTTCTGGGGAAAACTGCAACAGGCATTTGGTACTCTACTGAAGTTCAGCACGGCATTTCATCCTGCGACAGATGGACAGACGGAACGAACAATCCAAACTCTCGAGGATATGTTAAGGGCGTGTGTGATGGACTTTGGAGGGTCTTGGGATGAACACTTGCCAACCATAGAATTTTCATATAACAATAGTTATCATGCGAGCATAGGAATGGCGCCTTATGAGGCACTATATGGTCGGAAGTGTAGAAGTCCCTTATGTTGGAGTGATATAAGTGAGTCAATGACAGTGGGGCCGGAGATGATTGAGGAAACAACAAATCAAGTTAGACTGATTCAAGAACGCATGAAAGCAGCTCAGGATCGACAAAAGACATATGCAGATCAGAGTAGAAGAGAAGTGGAGTTCGATGTCGGGGAGAAAGCTTTATTGAAAGTCTCACCGACAAAGGGAGTAATGAGATTTGGCAGAAAAGGAAAATTGAGTCCGCGTTACATAGGACCGTATGAAGTTTTGGAACGGATTGGTGAAGTGGCCTATAGATTAGCCTTACCCATTGAGTTAGCCAAGGTCCATAATGTCTTTCATGTGTCTCAACTTCGTAAGTACGTCCATGACCCAACTCATGTCATCCAACCTGAAACTATTGAACTAGATGAGACCTTATCTTTTGAGGAACGTCCTATTAGGATCCTTGATACCAAAACGAGAAGTACCCGGAACAAGGCGGTTATGTTGGTAAAGGTGCTATGGTCGAACCAAAAGTCCGAGGAAGCAACTTGGGAAGCTGAAGATGATATGAAAAGGAGATTCCCAGGGTTGTTTGAGCAGGTATAGTAAGTTTCGGGGACGAAACTAAATTTTTAGGGGGGTGTGACGTAATAGTAACGAGTTATTTTCGAACCTTAACTCATAGTTATTTTCGAATCCCAACTTATGTTCTTAAGAGCTGAGTTTAAAGTTCGAGGACGAACTTTGTCTTAAGGGAGGGTAGATGTAATACCCCAAATTTCTACTACATTTCTAGTATTATTATTTACATATCTTATATTATACCCATTTTTATTTTTCGAAATTATTTTACAAAAAGAAAATAAAATGGAAGTTTCATTTTTATTTTCGGAATTGTATTAGCAAAAAGTCTGAAAACTGACTTTTCAGATAATCTTCACAATCTTATCTTATTTTCGGATTTAATTAAATTAATTAACAAAAATCTGATTTTCGGATTGAATAGTAACAGATTTTCGGATTTATTAAAAAAAAAAAAAAATTATTTTCGGATTTTCGAATTTAAGGTCAAAGATCAGATTTTCTAGCCCAAAAATCAGTTTTATAATTTTCGATTTTGAATTTTAAATTTCGAAATAAGTTAGAATTTTAACCCTAAAAATTTCTATATAAACCCCTCACAAACCCTACGAAAATCAGTGTACAACTCTCCAAACATTTTCCTTCTTCTTCCTTACTCTATTTCACCATTGAAGAGGTGAGAAAAACTCAATACTCTTTTTTTTCAGATTTTCGAAAATAAGTAGAGAAAGGAAAAAGAAAAGAGAAAGAGAAAATGTTTTAGAAATACCGGTCTCCGATCGGTGGTTGTCGCCGGTGGAAAATCGCCGGTGTGACCCTCTTTCTCCTTCTTTCTTCCCTTTCCTTCTCCTTCTTTCTTCCCTTTCCTTCTTTTTTCCCTCTGCTGCGTATGAACCAGGGGTTCATGTTTTCATTTTTTTCCTTCTTTAAACTTTGCCTTTTTAATGTGTTTTGTCTTTTATGTTCTTTCTTAGTACTTTTTTTTCTTTTTTTTCTTTTACTCTTTTTCATTTAGTCTTGTGGAGTACTTCAAAGGGGTTTTGTTTTATTTACATTGATTTATTTGTTTCTTTTATTTCTCTTTAATTTCATTAATTTTGTTACACCTTGTTTTACATAAACTTGCTACATGTTTTACTCCTTTGTTGAATAAGTTTTATTTTGTTTATCACTTTTGTTTTACCTACTCTTATTTTATTATTACTTTAATCTTCTATTGTTATTTTAAAACTTAAACTTATCTTTTTTTTACTTCTACCTTTTTATTTGTCTTTAACTAATCTGACTTAAGTAATGTTTATAATTGTTTAAGTTGCGAGTTAAGGAGTTACGCAATTTTACTGACTAGAGTTATTTTATTTTATTTTAGACGAAGGCTTCGTAGGGGACTATACAGAGAACCAGTAATATTTTAGAGCGCGCTTATCAAGGTAATTCGCAATGTCCATCTACTACAGTATTCCCGTATAGGAATATTACGTGCTATGTGTTGTAAGTGTGATTTTTGTGTACAACCTACTATACTACTATAAACTAAAATTTGATGTTCACGTTTTGTTGTTAATATCATTTAACTATTAACAACTATACTCGTATCTACCTATGATTTTGATCTTTTGTCAAACTTACTGTTTTATTAATTTTCATTCAATACTTTTGACACCGCTATTATGATATTAAGTGGGTAACAAGTAATAACTTGAGTTGACAATTGATCTCTTGACGTAACAATTATTAAGTAATTGTGCTTGTGATTTGATTATGGACGTTATGGATTCCACGAGACTATAGTAATGACTAATTTTAATGAATATGGAATTAGTTGTTACGTGCTATGTAATTTTATAACCTTGTTAAAATCCATTAATCACTTAAAGTGGAATGTTAAGAAGGGAATGTAGCCTATGGAATTGGATCCTCCATAGGTGATGGACAGGTTGCCCTGTTTAGTAGTGAACCTAATGACGTTTGATCATTGGGCTGCTAATTCAGGTTTTGATTTCTTTATACTATTAAACTGTTGTTTGTCTTCCTCCTAATAGTGAACCTTTTGGCGCGCTTTTGCGTTAGATCATTAGGCTGTTAGTGAGGGGTGTGCACACTAGGGACTCTCTGTGAAATATTTTGGCCATGTTATATGACTTTTGGGTGACGATCCAAAGACAAGTAGGTGGTTACTGGGATTAGTCCCGGCCTACTGGCGTTCCATTTCCCTTTCTTAATTAATAATGAGCTATGTGAATTTTTGTGAATTATTGTGATTATTTATTTATAATTACGTTTTATGTATAGCTGCACTACTCTGATTATTAAATTTATTTTCAAAACAAAACTATTATTATTTTACGGGATGGAGTTGGAATTACTTAGTTTTTACTAATTTTAGTTTATTTGTTTCTATTTTGTATTCCAATATTTTTGCAGGTTCTTGACAAAGGGATTACGTTGGGCATTTGAGAGCAATATAGCTTAGGATCACTTAGTTCCGACTACATTAGTGTTTTTGACTATTACTCTTTATTTCAGTTTTGGTGACTTTAGTATTATGACTTACCTTTGGTAGCTTTGAGTTCTTTAATAATGAGTTGTTTAGTTCTTCCAGTTCACTTTAGCCTTGCATGTTTATGCGGTGGTAACACCCTAAAGGTTTAAATGAACGATTTTTACAGTCAACTGATGTTTTCCTAATCAATTATTAGTTTAAATTTTTGGGGTGTTACAAATTGGTATCAGAGCTTAGGTTAGGATTAACTAGGGAAAGATTAATAAGTTAATAAAATTGGAATTATAGGTCTAAGAAAATGAACTTAGGGTAAATTTAATAAATGGATAACTTTAAAAATAAATTGTGAGAGTGGGATCGAACGGGTTATTTTTGTTTCTTAGTTGTGTGCGAAAGTACTTATTTTAAGTACTTATTAATTGTTTTAAATTTCTTTTTCTTTTAGATGGTTGGACGTCAGGTCGTGAGAAAAAGGGACGCTAGAAAAACAGTTTCGCCTCTAAGTCGATCACCATACAAAATCCGAATGAAGGACAATGAAAATGTTTCGGATTATATCCACCGAATCAGGATAGGCATTGAGAGTTACCGCCTCAATGATCTTCTAATAGTCAATGACTTCCATACCCCCGAGCGTCAAGCCCATGTTCTTATCTCCACACTCCCCATGACGGGCCCATTTGGAGATGTCAAAAGGAAATATGATAATATATTTATCAACCATAAACCCAATTATAGTAGGTACAGATACAAAGGAGCGTGGTTTCTCACCCTGGATTACCTAAAGAATGTTATGATCGACGCTATAAAACATTGGCAGTGTGCCTATTATACTGCCAGTGAGGGTGAGGGTTCATCATCTCATAATTCTGAGGGAGAGGGCGTTGGGAGCTATGTTCCAGCCATCCAGAATGATGAGAACCCAGAAGACCCTGAGGAAGAGCCCGAGGAAGACCCTGAGGAGGAGGCGTAATGCCATAGGTTTAGGACGTATTTTTTTCTCGAATAAGGTCATTTTGACCAAAACGTTGCACTTTAGGAATCTTTGAATTGATTTAGAATTGCTTGTTCTAAATATTTAGTTGTTTGGATATTTTGTTGCATTTTGGCACATTTTGGAATTAATAAATGAGTTTTCGTTCATAAATTCTACTGTTGTGTGATACTATGTGGTGTTTAAATATAAAGTATAAACTTGGCCACAAATTTGTGTACAAGTATGTGAAATGTGCAAGTATGTGGTGGTGGTAACACCAACGTTATTGTGCAGGAATTGTATGCGAACATATACTAGGTCACGCTCTAGACTAACTGAACAAATGGCTGAAACACCCGAACAAGTCGCTGCTCGATTGAAAGCTCTCGAAGAGCTATCCCAAAACTTAGGGTTAGTCCTACAAAATCAGCTAAACCACAGGGTAGAAGATCCTCAAGCCGCAATGGCTAAGAAACTAGCCTCTCTGAACCCCCCGATCTTTATAGGCAAGGAGGACCCCTTACTAGTGGAAAATTGGTTGAGGGACTTTGACAAGTTATTTATTTCGACTGGGACACCCGAAGTTCAAAAGGTAGACCATGCAAATTTTTACTTGAGAGAGGATGCTGACAGTTGGTGGGAAAATCAAGGTCCTACCATTAGAGCCCAAGACAATTTTAATTGGGATGCCTTTAAGTCTGCTTTCAAGGACCGATTCTTCCTTGAACATATTAGGAGGCAGAAATACAATGAGTTCACTAGACTTAACCAAGGGGGTGGCATGTCAGTGCAAGAATATGCACGAAGATTCAACGAACTAGCTAGGTTTTGCCCTACCGTTGTGCCTGATGAGAGGCTAAGGCCCAAAAGTTTGAGGATGGTTTGTCCTTTAAAATCCAAACCCGACTTGGGGGAGCGACATCTATCACATTCGAAGAGGCCTATGCTAAGGCTTCTAACCTTGAGAGGATCCTGAAGCGTGAGGAAGAGATTATGGGGAGAAATAAGAGAAAAGACCAGGGTAGTAATACCAATGACCAAGGCTATGATAAAAGGCCTAGGTACGGGGGCAATAACAACAATGGTGGGCGCAGTAACTATCAAGATCAGGGAAAACCTAACCATCAAGGACCCCGCAACCAGAATTTCAACTGTAGGAAGTGCAATAAGAACCACCCAGGCCGTAACTGTCAAGGAACCCCTATCACTTGTTACTCATGTGGGGAACAAGGGCATAAGGCTAACCAGTGTCCCAAGGGCCAGAACACCAACCGATCAGGACAGAACGGGAATAATGGGAACAAGAGTGGTTATGGGTCAAATCAGAACCAAGGTTACAACAACCGCCCCTACAATGGCAACAACCCTCATAGTCAGACTGCGAACGCTCAAGGAGGCAATAGCGCTCAACAGAACAATCCCAACAACAACCGAGCTAGTGGAGGAAACAGCAACTACCAGAATCATAGCAACGGAAATGGGAGCGGAGCTCGAGGCAATAATGGTAGAATTTACGTCATGAATCGGAACGAAGCTGACACCAACGCCAATGTTGTGACGGGTACTTTCCTCGTTAACTCTAAACCTGCTTATTTGCTTTTTGATTCGGGAGCGTCTCATTCTTTCATAGCTAGTTCCTTTGTCAAAAAGTTAGGTATGAAACCTTCAGCGTCATGTCAAACTTACATAACCATACCTTCAGGTAAAGTGATTCCTTGTAGTTCCTTGTACCTAGACGTACCTATTACCATACTAGGATCCGAGTTGCCTGCTAACCTTATTCAATTTGACCTACTTGACTTCGATATTATCTTGGGGATGGATTGGCTTGCTAAATACAGGGCTAGGATAGAGTGTCATACTCAAAAGGTGTCTCTTAGGGGACCAAAGGGAAACAGGATATCCTACCAAGGTATAGTGTCCAAACCTGGAGTCAGTATTGTCTCAGCTATGTCATTCCAAACCTACATTAGGAAAGGCTACCCCATCTATCTGTGCCATGTAAAGGATGTAAGCGTGGAGGATGTTGAGATGTCTCAGATACCGGTTGTGAGAGAATTTGAGGATGTTTTTCCAGAAGATATTCCAGGGATGCCACCGATTAGGGACATGGACTTTAAAATTGACTTAGTGCCTGGAACTGGAGCTATTTCTAAGGCACCATATAGAATGGCACCCGCGGAGATGCAGGAGTTGAAGGCTCAGTTGGAAGAATTGTTGGAAAAAGGGTACATTAGGCCGAGTGTATCACCTTGGGGAGCACCAGTGTTGTTTGTTCGAAAAAAGATGGCATGTTGAGGTTGTGCATCGATTACAGAGAGTTGAATAACGTGACAGTAAAGAACAAGTACCCATTGCCTAGAATCGAGGACTTGTTCGACCAGCTTAAAGGTGCTGGGATATTTTCTAAGATCGATCTGAGGTCTGGTTATCATCAGCTGAGAATTGCGGAGGAAGATATTCCAAAGACGGCATTTCGTACGAGGTACGGCCATTATGAGTTCACTGTGATGCCATTTGGACTTACTAATGCGCCTGCAGCATTCATGGACCTCATGAATAGGACACTTCCGCCGTACTTGGATACATTCGTCGTAGTGTTTATAGATGACATTTTGGTTTACTCAAGGGACAAGGAAGAACATGAGGGGCATTTGAGGAAGGTCTTAGAGATACTTCGTGAGAAGAAATTGTACGCCAAGTTCTCGAAATGTGAATTTTGGCTTGAGAAGGTCGCATTTCTGGGTCATGTTATATCAAAGGATGGAGTGGCAGTCGACCCAGCAAAGGTGCAAGCAGTGACAGAGTGGCAACGACCTAGTAGTGTGACAGAAGTAAGGAGTTTCTTAGGACTTGCAGGCTACTACAGAAGGTTTGTGCGTGATTTTTCGAAGGTAGCTCAACCCTTGACAAACCTGATGAAGAAAACGACAAGATTTCAGTGGGATGAGAAGTGTGAGAAGGCTTTCCAGGAATTAAAGGATAGACTCACGTCAGCACCAGTTTTGACATTACCCTCTGGATACGAAGGTTTTGAGGTGTATAGTGACGCTTCTAAGAATGGTTTAGGGTGTGTATTGATGCAACATGGCAAGGTTGTAGCGTATGCTTCGAGACAACTCAAGCCACATGAGAAGAATTACCCTACTCATGATTTAGAACTAGCTGCTGTGGTATTTGCACTCAAAATCTGGAGGCATTATCTGTATGGAGTGACATGTAAGATTTTCACAGATCATAAGAGTCTCAAGTACATATTTACTCAGAAGGAGTTGAACATGAGGTAGAGGAGATGGCTTGAGCTTATCAAGGATTATGACTTGGAGATATCGTACCACGAAGGTAAGGCGAATAAGGTTGCCGATGCGTTGAGTAGGAAGACTAGCCACGCGATGAATATGATGGTGTTGACAAAGGAGTTGTGTGAGGAGTTTAGGAGAATGAATTTAGAAGTTATGGAACACGGGCAAGTGGAGGCTCAAATGAATGCGATTTCAGTACAACCCACCTTGTTCGATGAGATTCGCGAGAAGCAAGCCAATGATGAGTGGTTAATGAAGGTGAAAAAGATGAAAGAAGATGGAGCAGCCGCCGAGTTTGAGATTAATGATGAGGGCGTTGTGAAGTATAATGGGAGATGGTGTATTCCTAAGGACGAGGAGTTAAAGAGGAAGATCATGGAAGAAGCTCATAATACCCCGTATTCTGTACATCCGGGTGGAGATAAACTTTACAAGGACCTTAAGCAACACTTTTGGTGGCAAAACATGAAGCGAGAAGTTGCTGAGTTCGTTGCAAAGTGTTTGACGTGTCAGAAGGTGAAGATTCAACACATGAGACCTGGAGGGAAATTGCAGTCTTTGGAGGTGCCTAGTTGGAAGTGGGAGTCTATTTCCATGGATTTTGTGATGGGATTACCACTGACGAGGTCGGCGAAGAATGCCATTTGGGTTATAGTGGATCGTCTCACAAAGACAGCAAGATTCATAGCCATGAAAGATACGTGGAGTTTGCAGCAATTGGCAAGTGCATATGTGCGAGAAGTCGTGAGGTTACATGGTGTACCGAAGGACATTGTTTCAGACAGGGATTCGAGGTTCTTGTCTAATTTCTGGGGAAAACTGCAACAGGCATTTGGTACTCTACTGAAGTTCAGCACGGCATTTCATCCTGCGACAGATGGACAGACGGAACGAACAATCCAAACTCTCGAGGATATGTTAAGGGCGTGTGTGATGGACTTTGGAGGGTCTTGGGATGAACACTTGCCAACCATAGAATTTTCATATAACAATAGTTATCATGCGAGCATAGGAATGGCGCCTTATGAGGCACTATATGGTCGGAAGTGTAGAAGTCCCTTATGTTGGAGTGATATAAGTGAGTCAATGACAGTGGGGCCGGAGATGATTGAGGAAACAACAAATCAAGTTAGACTGATTCAAGAACGCATGAAAGCAGCTCAGGATCGACAAAAGACATATGCAGATCAGAGTAGAAGAGAAGTGGGAGTTCGATGTCGGGGAGAAAGCTTTATTGAAAGTCTCACCGACAAAGGGAGTAATGAGATTTGACAGAAAAGGAAAATTGAGTCCGCGTTACATAGGACCGTATGAAGTTTTGGAACGGATTGGTGAAGTGGCCTATAGATTAGCCTTACCCATTGAGTTAGCCAAGGTCCATAATGTCTTTCATGTGTCTCAACTTCGTAAGTACGTCCATGACCCAACTCATGTCATCCAACCTGAAACTATTGAACTAGATGAGACCTTATCTTTTGAGGAACGTCCTATTAGGATCCTTGATACCAAAACGAGAAGTACCCGGAACAAGGCGGTTATGTTGGTAAAGGTGCTATGGTCGAACCAAAAGTCCGAGGAAGCAACTTGGGAAGCTGAAGATGATATGAAAAGGAGATTCCCAGGGTTGTTTGAGCAGGTATAGTAAGTTTCGGGGACGAAACTAAATTTTTAGGGGGTGTGACGTAATAGTAACGAGTTATTTTCGAACCTTAACTCATAGTTATTTTCGAATCCCAACTTATGTTCTTAAGAGCTGAGTTTAAAGTTCGAGGACGAACTTTGTCTTAAGGGAGGGTAGATGTAATACCCCAAATTTCTACTACATTTCTAGTATTATTATTTACATATCTTATATTATACCCATTTTTATTTTTCGAAATTATTTTACAAAAAGAAAATAAAATGGAAGTTTCATTTTTATTTTCGGAATTGTATTAGCAAAAAGTCTGAAAACTGACTTTTCAGATAATCTTCACAATCTTATCTTATTTTCGGATTTAATTAAATTAATTAACAAAAATCTGATTTTCGGATTGAATAGTAACAGATTTTCGGATTTATTAAAAAAAAAAAATTTATTTTCGGATTTTCGAATTTAAGGTCAAAGATCAGATTTTCTAGCCCAAAAATCAGTTTTATAATTTTCGATTTTGAATTTTAAATTTCGAAATAAGTTAGAATTTTAACCCTAAAAATTTCTATATAAACCCCTCACAAACCCTACGAAAATCAGTGTACAACTCTCCAAACATTTTCCTTCTTCTTCCTTACTCTATTTCACCATTGAAGAGGTGAGAAAAACTCAATACTCTTTTTTTTCAGATTTTCGAAAATAAGTAGAGAGAAAGAAAAAGAAAAGAGAAAGAGAAAATGTTTTAGAAATACCGGTCTCCGATCGGTGGTTGTCGCCGGTGGAAAATCGCCGGTGTGACCCTCTTTCTCCTTCTTTCTTCCCTTTCCTTCTCCTTCTTTCTTCCCTTTCCTTCTTTTTCCCTCTGCTGCGTATGAACCAGGGGTTCATGTTTTCATTTTTTTCCTTCTTTAAACTTTGCCTTTTTAATGTGTTTTGTCTTTTATGTTCTTTCTTAGTACTTTTTTTTCTTTTTTTTCTTTTACTCTTTTTCATTTAGTCTTGTGGAGTACTTCAAAGGGGTTTTGTTTTATTTACATTGATTTATTTGTTTCTTTTATTTCTCTTTAATTTCATTAATTTTGTTACACCTTGTTTTACATAAACTTGCTACATGTTTTACTCCTTTGTTGAATAAGTTTTATTTTGTTTATCACTTTTGTTTTACCTACTCTTATTTTATTATTACTTTAATCTTCTATTGTTATTTTAAAACTTAAACTTATCTTTTTTTTTACTTCTACCTTTTTATTTGTCTTTAACTAATCTGACTTAAGTAATGTTTATAATTGTTTAAGTTGCGAGTTAAGGAGTTACGCAATTTTACTGACTAGAGTTATTTTATTTTATTTTAGACGAAGGCTTCGTAGGGGACTATACAGAGAACCAGTAATATTTTAGAGCGCGCTTATCAAGGTAATTCGCAATGTCCATCTACTACAGTATTCCCGTATAGGAATATTACGTGCTATGTGTTGTAAGTGTGATTTTTGTGTACAACCTACTATACTACTATAAACTAAAATTTGATGTTCACGTTTTGTTGTTAATATCATTTAACTATTAACAACTATACTCGTATCTACCTATGATTTTGATCTTTTGTCAAACTTACTGTTTTATTAATTTTCATTCAATACTTTTGACACCGCTATTATGATATTAAGTGGGTAACAAGTAATAACTTGAGTTGACAATTGATCTCTTGACGTAACAATTATTAAGTAATTGTGCTTGTGATTTGATTATGGACGTTATGGATTCCACGAGACTATAGTAATGACTAATTTTAATGAATATGGAATTAGTTGTTACGTGCTATGTAATTTTATAACCTTGTTAAAATCCATTAATCACTTAAAGTGGAATGTTAAGAAGGGAATGTAGCCTATGGAATTGGATCCTCCATAGGTGATGGACAGGTTGCCCTGTTTAGTAGTGAACCTAATGACGTTTGATCATTGGGCTGCTAATTCAGGTTTTGATTTCTTTATACTATTAAACTGTTGTTTGTCTTCCTCCTAATAGTGAACCTTTTGGCGCGCTTTTGCGTTAGATCATTAGGCTGTTAGTGAGGGGTGTGCACACTAGGGACTCTCTGTGAAATATTTTGGCCATGTTATATGACTTTTGGGTGACGATCCAAAGACAAGTAGGTGGTTACTGGGATTAGTCCCGGCCTACTGGCGTTCCATTTCCCTTTCTTAATTAATAATGAGCTATGTGAATTTTTGTGAATTATTGTGATTATTTATTTATAATTACGTTTTATGTATAGCTGCACTACTCTGATTATTAAATTTATTTTCAAAACAAAACTATTATTATTTTACGGGATGGAGTTGGAATTACTTAGTTTTTACTAATTTTAGTTTATTTGTTTCTATTTTGTTTTCCAATATTTTTGCAGGTTCTTGACAAAGGGATTACGTTGGGCATTTGAGAGCAATATAGCTTAGGATCACTTAGTTCCGACTACATTAGTGTTTTTGACTATTACTCTTTATTTCAGTTTTGGTGACTTTAGTATTATGACTTACCTTTGGTAGCTTTGAGTTCTTTAATAATGAGTTGTTTAGTTCTTCCAGTTCACTTTAGCCTTGCATGTTTATGCGGCGGTAACACCCTAAAGGTTTAAATGAACGATTTTTACAGTCAACTGATGTTTTCCTAATCAATTATTAGTTTAAATTTTTGGGGTGTTACACGTAATCACTGGCCACCCCACCCCCTCCTCCCTTCCCCTAGCCAAGAAATCACCACCCCCGTCACCACCGCCACCTTGAAACACCCAAACGCCGCCGAAATCCCAATGCCTCCAAGCACGCACCTCTCCGTTCGCGCAAACCACCACGAATTGGCCCGTTCGCGCTAACCACCTCTTCGTTCGCCGGATTTACCCCCACCCTACCGAAACCCAGCCAAACGCCACCAATAAACCACTCCAACGTCCCTATCCCCTCACGTTAACCACCCCGAACCCTCCTCAAAAAACCACCCCTCTCGTTAACCGCCCCGACCCCTCACAATAAACACCTCAACCCCTCCCAAAAACACCTAAATTTGACGGAAAATGAGACGCAGCAGGTACAGACTCCGCCTCCGCCGTCGCCGACAGTGATTTCTCCTTTTTATCTTCTTCGTCGTCTGAAGAAGACGATGACGATGAACCGTGGCCGTGGATCTTATCGGCGATCTTCTCCTTTAGAGACTCGTGATGTTCTTCTCCGTGGTCTGTGGCAGTGGCAGTGGGTGGGGGTGGGGGCTGGGGTGGTGGTAGTGGCAGGTACAGTTAATTTTTTTTTACAAGTTTTTTTTTAATCTTATTATCTAGAATTTAAAGTTTTAAATAAAAATTACCCATAGTTCAGGTCACCGGTCATTTGTCTTGTTTAAAATCCAACTTTGACAAGTAAAAACTTTACGCATATTTTGATTTAGGGTTAAGTAAATCACATTTACTACTAGATAATAGAACAAATGAGTGAAGCCTTATACCTCACGAAAATTGAATCTGAATCACATTCTCCCAATATAATTTGATTTGGGTTTTCTTCTACAACCAAAGAGGAAGAGTGACTTGATATTGGTGCAGCCAAAAATAAATTGAACAACAATAACAACATGCAGCAGCAAGAGAGCAACCTCCCCCACCGTTGAGCAGCAAAGGGATGTGGGAGAAACAACGGTGCCGCAGCCGTGCCGCAAAACAGAGAGAGGAAGGGGAAAAAAGGCAACACCACCGAGAGGAGAGAATTACTGGCAAAAGGGGGTTGGTCGGTGTCGAACGGCGTCACAGACCGCCAGCCACCTGGACAACAAAAACGAGAGAGGGACAGAGAAGGGGACGGTCACGGGAGAGAGAGAGAGGAGTGTTTGGGGTTTGGGTTTTCCAAGTTGGGGATTCCTGGTTTGCACTTAGGTGCTCGGACTTTAGACCTCCTTTTTATTTATTTTTAAAAAAAATTATACTTGTAATGAATGAGAAACATAGATACATGAAAGTGGATTTTCGAATACCTTCTTGAGTTTCCTAGAGAACGATACTTATTGATGTATAAATATATTAACAATTTAGTACAACTTAAAATACTTAAATGATTCACATATTTCCAACCATACTAAAAACCTCTAATTACAAAATCATAGTAATAAAACTTAATTAATTTCAAATTAAGATGCTTAAACTTCAGGCTATTACACCCAATTTTCAACACTTTAATTCCTCCCTCTTTTTTATCTCCCTCTCCCTCGTCGGTTCCCCTCTCTCCTCCTCGGTTTCCGTGCAGCAGGACCACCACTCGACACCACTCACCCTTGTTTTCTTACTCTGGCAACCACCGGCACACTCGCCACCTTCACATTCCTCTCTTTGTCGCTGAGCGCCACACCGCAGCACCCACTCTCTTCTCTTCCTTTGTTCGTGCGCCGCAACCACGCACAACCATCACTAACAGCGTGTGACAGCCACGCGCCGCCTAGCCCACACATGCCTTGTTTACGGTTAATTCTTATGCCTTTTCCTCTATTTATATTTGTTAAATGTTTTAGTAATTAAAGTTATGATTTTTATATATTTGTAAATGAAG
This sequence comes from Patellifolia procumbens, assembly GCA_947645195.1. NCBI lineage: Eukaryota > Viridiplantae > Streptophyta > Magnoliopsida > Caryophyllales > Amaranthaceae > Patellifolia > Patellifolia procumbens. The sequence goes on from CANSGD010000953.1 coordinate 3,416,265, forward strand.
TTTTTAAATTTATTATTTTATTAATATTATGATTTATAAATTTAAGTTATAATTTCATATTTATAGATTTATATTGAAAGTGAGTTCAAATATAAAAGTAATAATTTTAAAGGCTTTTTAAAGCCTAGTTTGCTAGTATTATATTAAAGGTTGTTAAATGTTGAGACTTTAATATATTTAAAGGATTTTAAAACGAGTTTTGAAGTGTTTTAAAATATTTATAATTGATGTGAATTAATTCGTTAATATTTTATTAATTGGTAGACGGAGAAATTGCTTTGAGCGATTTCTAGAGTTCACAAAGTGGCCTCTTATTTTGTTTACACAAGGTATGTACATGTCATTATGTGTTAGACTAGCAGCATGTCCTAAGGCTAGGATTATGTATAAGGAACTTTTATAGTTTATACGTGGCTATTATTTTCTAAATATGTGTCGTTGAGCATGTTAATTGCATATGATGTTTATTACATGATTGAATAGATGTTTTATCCAATCATATTTGGGAAGGGAAGTTTATTTATTAATTCACATGACGGATTAATAATATTTATTATTGCATTATGGATTATTTTATTGTTTTCCTTGTTATTATTTTATTACTTCTCAAAGGTCGAGGACTTTGTGAGTAAGTTGGGTTATCATTATTATTATTTTATTACGTTACAAAGACCGCGGGCTTTGTAGTGTAACTTATATCTCTTGTCTCCGGACACTTCGATTGTTGATTTTAGTCAATAAATAAATTGTGAGTTAATTTCTTGGTCAATTGGAATTGTTTGATCACGATATGTAATCCTAAGATAAAAATGGAATTTTAGTTGTATCCATGTTATGTGTTGGTTGTCTTGTTAGAGTCCAACAACGAATAACATATTATAATTAAAGTGAAAGTGAATAGCAGTAGCTTTAGACATGTGCAAATATGAAGTTTTAGACTAATATGAGTTGGAGTACATGGTGGTAGCCCATGGCTTTTCTTGGGGGCCGGAGTGATCACTGTGCCCTATAGGTTCCTCGATATCATTGGTCATGGGGATTACGGAGTCACACCCATAATTTGTCTTCAAAGTGAAGATAAGGTTTGGTTGGACAACTCGATCCATTAACTATTCAATTGACTAAATAAATTATTGTTTGTAGTCTTGTGAAGTCGAGTCTTATCTTATGAGTCGATGTTTATTTATATCATTGTTGATCATGTTTTATTGCTTAGTAGTATCATGGTAGGTTTACGTGCATTATGTTATGATGTATGTACTCAGCTTTGCTGATTACATGCTTTTCTGTGTGTCGATCATGGCTGTGCTTATTGCTCCTGTTATAACAATTAGCGAGTACTCCATCAATTGGGTATTTGCATATTATGATTCTGAATTCTTTTGAATGAAACAACAAGTAAGGAGTTGTGCTTATTTTAAAAATAAATTTAAAATCAGCTAGTCTTCTAAGAAATCGCCTACTTTTAAATTAAAATTAGGCAACGGTCCAAACCTAATGTTAGGGCTTGTTCTCTTCACATGAATCTAGCTAAACTAAACTGAACCAAATTGAATTGAATTGAATAAATATATAAATAATGTTTAAACAATAATCATATGAATATTAAATAATTATTATAAAGATAAATAATAATAATTAATGAATAATGAAAATAGTATTTTGGATATCTTTAAATAATAGTTACAAATAAATAAATAATAGTAATAATGATAAATTATTATTAATAATAATGATAATAATTAATGATAATAATAAAAATTAATAATAAGTAATTTCTATTTATTTATATTATTATATTAGTACTTGATGATGCTTATATAACAACAATAATGTATACGAAGTAAATTAATATTACTATTTTAATAATTAGATTTAATAATGTAATAATATTTAGTAATAAAAATAATAATTGGGTCAGACCAAAGAATATTGCAAAATAAACCGTTTTGACGCGATTTAATTGGTTTATGAGTTAAAAACGTGGGTTGATTTGTGTATTATACCAAACCACGATTTGCTATTTTTGGTTGGTATATAATATTAATAAACCTAACTACAACCCAAACCGCCAAAGTATCTATAATATTCAACTTAACGGCGATTTTGTACCTTAAATAATGATACTATTAGCAACTTTGTAAATATTGAATATCTTCTAGAATTTTGTAGCTTATTTGTAAAATGTAATAGTAAATATCTAGTCGATAAGATAAAACAACAATTGTAAATAAGAAACTATGTATCGAGATAAAATATGGTTAAACCACAAACTACGCCAACCTGAACCATGCTCATCCCTGATATTAATATTAATAACAACGAGTAAAGATAAACTCCCTCTATTTTTTTAATAGGATATTTTGTCATTTATGGATGTTTTTTTTATTGATTATGATATTAGAAACTTTTACCTTATATGGTAGGTTGGCCCACCTCATTAATGCATCTCTTTCTTACTTTTACTCTTCTTCTCTCTACCTTTTTGTACTTTTTCCTAATTTTTTAACTTCTTCTTTCCTACTTTTGTACTTTTTTTTGTTCAATGCGTAAAACTCAAGTGTCCCTATTAAAAAAATTGAGGGATTAATAAACAAAATAATGTGTAGTTATAATAATGATAACACAAAATGTATAGAATTAGTGTTGGGTTATAGTCTTATAGATAGATGAAATTGAGCTTGTTAGTGGAACATATGGGTTTAAATCAATCTAATTTTATATTAAAATTAAATTATTTTTTAATAATTTGCGATTAAAAAAATGGTAATAGAAATCAAAATTTATCAACGTACCGACTTGATTTGATTGGGGGAATATTAAACATATAGTAAGCGGTTGTACTTATTTCAAAAATGAATTAAAACATGTCTTTATGAACGAAAAGTCCCTTTTTTCATGTTTGCTCATCTTTGTTTGTAAGAAAATTTTTACGGTATTAATGAAGTGAGAATAATTGAGTATAAGGATAAAGCAGCAAAAAGAAAATAAAAAAGAAAAGAAAGGGTTGAATGTTTATCCTCCTGAGCAGGCCAGCTGTCTCATTCCTTGGTTCTCGCACCCCATCACGAGCGTTGCTCATTATTCATCTCTTTCTCTCTCTCTGATTCTCTCTCTTTCTCTGATATCTCTCTCCTTTCTGATCCACAAAACACAACGTTTGCAGCAGTAGTCGTACTATCTATCAGTAGTGAAAAACCCAAGCAACATATCAAAAATATCAATATCCCCCACCCTTCCAATCCAATCCCCTTCGCCGCCCAAGATTCCTTCTTAACCTCCCTTCTCTTTCAATCCCTCTTTTTTCTATGATTATTTTTTTAATATACAAATATATGATATTCATTCATTCCACAAAGGACTTCCATAAGTTTTAGTTGAAAAAATCTCTCAAAACTCCCATCTCAATTCCAAATCGAAAAACAAAAAAGAATGAAGAGAGAACATCCGTTTATGATTCCAGAACATTCCTCCGGAGGCGGAGGAGTACCAGCAGCTAGTACAGCCACGACGACGACGACGACGACGACGGTGAGTGGAAAGTCAAAGATGTGGGAAGACGGTGGTCAAAACGACGCAGGTGTAGACGAGCTACTAGCCGTATTGGGTTACAAGGTGCGGTCGTCGGACATGGCAGAAGTAGCTCAGAAACTTGAACAGCTTGAAGAATTTATGGGAAATGTTAGAGAAGATGGTCTTTCTCAGTTAGCATCTGATACTGTTCATTACAACCCTTCAGATCTGTCTACTTGGCTTGAATCTATGCTTTCTGAGTTTAACCCCTCTACCAATTTTGACCCTTCTCCTACTTCTATCGCCTCTATTGTAGATCCACCACCACCACCTCAACCTCAACCTCAACCTCAACCTCAACCTCTGAGTTCGGTCAAACTTGAGCATGTCTACACCGATCCTTATTCTGATTATGATCTTAAAGCTATTCCAGGTAAAGCCATCTTAACTCCACCTTCACAAACTCATACTATCCCAATTGTCAATAATAATAATACTAGCAATAATAATAATAATAGCAGTAATAATAGCTTGGTTAGTACTACTACTACTAGTAGTACTTCTAGTTCTAGAGAGGCTAAGAGATTAAAACCCTCTAATTATGGTGCCAATTCCAATTCCAATTCGGCTTTAACTCCTAGGCCGGTTGTATTGGTTGATTCTCAAGAAAATGGTATAAGATTGGTCCATACTCTGATGGCTTGTGCCGAGGCGATTGTGCAAGAAAAGATGGGTTTAGCTGAAGCTCTTTTGAAACAAATCGGCTTTTTAGCCGCCTCTCAAGCTGGATCTATGAGAAAAGTTGCCACTTATTTTGCTGAAGCTCTTGCTAGAAGGGTCTTTAAATTATGTCCCTATGATGACAACTTATCGGATATGTTACAGATGCACTTCTATGAGACATGCCCATATCTTAAATTCGCTCATTTTACAGCTAATCAGGCCATTTTAGAGGCTTTTACTGGTAAAAAGAAGGTTCATGTGATTGATTTTAGTATGAAACAAGGGATGCAATGGCCGGCTCTGATGCAGGCTTTGGCTCTCCGACCCGAAGGTCCACCCGCTTTTCGTTTAACCGGGATTGGCCCTCCTGCTCCAGATAATACAGACCGTTTACAAGAGGTTGGTTTGAAGTTGGCACAGTTTGCTGATTCCATTCAAATCCAGTTTGAGTACCGTGGCTTTGTGGCTAACAGTTTGACAGATTTAGAATCATCCTTGCTTGATCTAGGACCGGATGCAGAGGCTGTGGCGGTTAACTCAGTTTTCGAGCTTCATCGGTTGCTGGCTAGACCGGGAGCGTTGGAGAAAGTATTGGGTCTAATAAAGGAGGTGAAACCAGTAATCGTAACGGTGGTAGAGCAGGAAGCGAACCATAACGGAGCCGCTTTCCTGGACAGGTTTAACGAGTCGCTGCATTACTACTCAACGATGTACGACTCGTTGGAGAGCTGTGTGGATAGCCAGGATAAAATGATGTCGGAGGTGTATCTAGGGAGGCAAATATGCAATGTTGTAGCTTGTGAAGGTGTGGAACGAGTGGAGAGGCACGAGAGGTTGGATCAGTGGAGGAATCGGTTTGGATCAGCAGGGTTCAGTCCGATGCACATAGGTTCAAACGCGTTTAAGCAGGCTAGCATGTTGCTAGACTTCTTTGCTGGTGGGGATGGATATGGTGTTGAAGAGAAGGATGGGTGTTTGATGTTGGGTTGGCATAGTAGACCACTCATTACAACATCAGCTTGGCAACTCGCCAACAACTCGACAACTCGTCGTTGAGTCGACTCGACTCGTCTAAACTCTCCGATCTAATTTTGTCACAACAGCAACAGCAACAGCAACATGAACATGATAGGAGGGAGAGGGAGAGTTTGGGGTTAGCCCCACACCTAACCACTGTCCACACACACCTCAGCCTGTATGTCTGTTGATTGATGTGCTGAGCTGGGTGTGTTAGTGCGTCTGGCCCACCACCACCACTTCTCAATTCCCAATTCACTAGTACTGTCTACTGTCTACTGTCTACTGTCTACTGTCTAGTCTTTACTTTCTCTCTCCACCTTATAAATTCCTCTCTCTTTCTTCTTTATCTTTTCATTTTCTTTTCTCTCTCGGTTAGTTCTTTGGGGTCTTTTTCTTTTATTTTTTTTCTTACTTTTTGTGTCTAAGGAGGTCATGTAAGTTTCTCGGTGAGGTTGAAAGTTTGAAGAGTTGAAGAACTTGTATTTACATATGGTCTTTTTCCATTCTATCAATAAAATGAAGGCTTCTAATCATTTTCTTTTCTGGTCATCGCTTTTTGCATTTTCCTCAATTTTCCTAATGCATATGCTAACTAACGCCCCGGGCGTTAAATAATGTAACTAAAAATGAAAATATTAAATTGACAAAGCAATAATTACAGCCACCTACTCGAGATTTTGCCATATATTCCCAGATATTCCAACATTGATATTATTTTGGAAAATATTTTAAATGCTAACGAACGTTTCCATGCATTGGGTAAATTAACTAAAAGTAAAAATATTAAACTAATAAAAAATAATTACACCCACCTCTCTGGGATTGTGTCTACTATCTCTTTTAACTTTGAATGCTAATAACTCTGTTTATTTTTAATTAAGTATGTACCGAGAACAAGATCTCACATTACTATCTTTATTCTTGTACATAACTCATTATAGTTGATCAAAGGAAGATGGATGAATAGTATAAAAAGAGAAATATAGTGAATAAAAAAAGAATGGAGGAAGTATATTTTAAAATTAATAGCATTTTAGAAAATGTTTTAAATGTTCAGGGCTTTTGTTTGCAAGGTGCTTTTTTCTATTATTAAGAATATTCTGAAACAATCTAGACAAGGTTTCAATTTTCACCTTGGTGTCAAGTCGGTGTTAAACAACAATGTAATTCTACCCTTATACACAATCCAATTAAGGCTGTTAAAATCGGGATTCTACTTTAAATCGTTAGGTATTCTTAGAATCGAATCGTACAGTCGAATCATAGAATCGTAAGATTCTACGAACATATATGATCTAGATATTGCTCAATTTATAAGTTTAAAATGTCTAATAATTGACAAAAGTAGTTGTTTAGCCAATATATCTAAACATATATGTCTATTGATAGCTTCGGTAGCTTGAATAAATTTGATTTAAATGTATGAGATTTTCGCTAGTACACAAAAAATGTATAAAATCGTGTAGGATCGTGAATCGAATCGTATGTCCATAAATGAATCGTAAAATCGTAAGATTCTACGATTTGAATCGAGATTTTAGCAGTTATGATTCCAATAATGCGCTAATTCGACAATAATGCATAATTTTCAAATAAAACTTAGGTGTTGTTTGGTTCACATTGATTAGGATAGAAAGTTAAAATTTTTAGGAATATTGCTAGGAAGTTTTACTTTCCACAAAATGTAGGAAATTACTTATCTAGGGGGAGCTATGTAAATTTCTATTTACCATGAATCACCAAACAACATTTAGCAATTCCTAGGAAATACAATTACACAAAAAGATAAAGTTCCACAGAATTTACACTTCGTACATTCAGCCAAACAAGCACTTAGTCATTAAATTTTTCTCCAATAATGCTCAATCGACAAATACTTCCGCTTTTGTCTTGGAATTGATCTTATTCATGTCATTCCTGTCCTTGTAGGCTCAAAAGCTTACTTTCTTTTTTTGCATGCTTCAGACATAAGTCACTTGATACATGTACATCTAGCATCTCTAACCCAATTGATCTGAAGTTTTTAATAAGTTTATTTAATTATTTGTTATGGTTCGTACGTTTTAAGAATCATAAAGGTTATTAAATGTTTAATTATCAACAATAGTCATTCTAATATTGTTAATTAAACTAGGCTATTAGGTAATAGTAATTTAATACTTTTGTAGTTGTTTATTTTAGTCATATTTTTTACGTTTGGCACGACAAAATCTTTTTGATGATTCCAAGCAAGTTACTTGGGACTTTCTAATGATTCTAATTGCATCGGCTCACTGACTTCTTGAAGATTTATCCTACAAATTTTGGTGATATTTGATTGAGAAATGAAGTTGCAACAACAACAAATGTTATACGTGGATTTTTGGCCTCCAAACTGTCTGATTTTAAAGAGGTTTAGATCAGAGGGTATTAGACGTGATAATCAAGCAACATTTAGCTCTCAACTTCATTATTGAGCTGCTTGAGGTGCATGCTTAATTTGGTCTAATCAAAGCAGGTTTACTCAGGTAGGAAAGAACCAACACGCCACCAGTAATTATTTATCGTAAATTTTTTGTTTCTGGGCAATAGCTTTCTTGGGGGAAAGTAAGGTTTCTTTCATTGGATGGATCAATGATTCCATTGGCTCCTAAGGGTTTGCACAACTGCCTGTGGCATCAAGTTCTAGATTACCACCGAAAGATGTTGGTCCGTTAGTTTTGCGGTTTTCAATAAACGACAATATCTTTTGTAATTTTTGGTTTTTTTAATTCCTTTCGTACTTGGATGATAGACATCCTCCTCTATAAATAGAGCTTTAGGAAGCTAGTTTCATATTAGAGTGGATTGTATTTTGGCTGGTAAAGCTCCAAACTTAAAGAGAGAAAATCAAAATTTTCCTTCTTTTGAACTTGTATCAACTTCTATCAAATCTTTACTTTGGTAGCACCTCAATGTCAGTTTACTGTTTAGAAGTAGAGTAGGTTGATTATTAGGGTGTTCCATCTTAATAATACCTTGGTTTGGTGGATATTTTTGTAGGTGGAAAGTGCCGGAAGTTCATCGTTTGAACGGATTGATTCAAAACTTTTTCTCGGTTATTATTTCATCTTTAACTCTTAAGTGCTTAGCTAGATATACACCATCACTACTCTGAGTCGTGAAGGTTAAAGTCACTACTGAGTAGCGAGTTTAAGGTAAAAATCGTTACTCTAAGGAGTGACTTTTACCTTAAACTCGCTATTGTAGTGACTTCTACCTGAAGCACAAGTTTTTGTAAAAAGTGAAACCAAGCATATGTGGATGATAATGATGAAATTTTATTTAATTCCAATCCAATGAGATTTTATTTCTTGGTTTATCATTATCTAAGAGAAACCCATGATCGTTTGCTTCACCCTTTTTTCCTATATACGCCCTTTTGTTTTTTATAAATTCTCTCCGTTTTTGCTATTTTAACTTCTATTTTACAAAAACAAACCTCATAAGAAATGTCACAAAAGATATGCCAAGCAACAAGATATGTTCCTTTTCAAAATCAAAACCTAAAAGCAATACGTTTAGTGATCTAATTAGAAGCTACTTCCTAATGTTGGAAATTTACATTAATGAAGCGCCTATTTTATAATGTACTAATATCGTATTAAGAACTTGATGCATATCCTATTCGCATCTTGTTACAAAAGTTCGGTCGCCTTTGAAGTAGAAAATTACAAAACACTCCAAAAGCTCTGAGTAAAGTATTAGATGATGATATATGTCAGATTAAAATAACTAAAGACTATTTATAATAACCTAGGAAAGCAAATAAAATAAGTCGGAAATCACGAAAACGCTATTTCCGTGTCGCCCACCCGATCAGGCTGAGCCACATCTGGACGTCTTCAAATCTTGCAAAACAACAACAACACCAAGATAAATCACGCCCGAACAGGTCGGAAAAAGCAGCCCGATCGGGGCCCAGAACAACATATTAGGAACCTTAATTCGTTGCCCGATCGGGCAGGATCACCTAATCCAGTCGGGCACAACTTCAATTTTGAAATGACGGCCCGATCGGGCTGAAGCGCCTGATCCCGTCAGGCAGAGCCAACCTCATGCTGCTTCGACACTTGGCTTCAAACGCCAAGTTCTTCGTATATTTTCTTCCTTAGGAGCTCAAAAACGCAGCTATGAGTCCCTAAATAATCATACCTCGTAACAATCCCATACAATGTGATGGTTAATATCGGCTGAAAACGAGGATTTTTTCCTGGAAACCTACAAAATACTAGGAAACAACCAAAACCACAACTATATCGAAATAGTTAGCACAAATTTCTCTTAAGAGCTTCAAACATGCACATTTTAGCTTCTAAACCAAGGGAAAACTCTATATAAAGTCATAATATCAAATTCCCCTAAGCTAAACCTTTGCTTGTACTCAAGAAAATAAATTATGATCATGGAATAAATTGCCTCACCCCTCAGATAGGAAAAATCATCGCTCAAACTTTTCGAGACTAAGAATCGTTCAAGAAGGCAAAATTCAAGTGAGAATCGTTCAAGAAGGCAAAATTCAAGTTCAGTTGTTCAGATCAATCTAACCACCAATCATCCAAGCAAATTGTCAAATTTAACTAGCTCCATGACTCATATGTCCTAATATTGTGCTCACCAAGGTGTCACTCCTCTGTATTTTGTGGCAGGCAAAGAATGTGCCCGAACACTCACCAACCTGACCTATAAATGTCCCTTCCCACTCATACTCTCATGTGTTTAAGAAGGTAAAATATCGCTCATCCTAATCAGTCGACTCGATTAGCAAACATACTCTTTAGTTTTGATAAACTGACTCCACGTCAATCCAAGAAACAATGTAGACACAAGCTTAAGAGGACCTTTTTCAGGGTTGTAATGGGGCTTACGTAAAGGTAGGGAATATATATCTATAGGAAATGTGGCGAAAAAGCCAAGAATAGGGGAGGAAAAGTCACTAAAAACAAGGCTAAGTATGGCCTAACATCTCCCATGACAACAACACATAACCATCGACATAACCTAACTTAATCGAATCAATAATTTTCCAATAAACCCAACTTTGAAGCAATGTAACATATTTTTATTTGCAAGTAATGTGAATGAAGGAAACTTTGAGCTTTTTCATTTTTTTTCTTTTTTCCAACCGACATTCACATATTTTTCTCACTTTGCTTTTCTTTTCTTTTTCTTACACTTGAAACCACATGAGTACGCAACCATCTCCAGCCCAAGTAAACCATAAGAGCCATATCACAACCAACCTACACAAATGCTCCCCCAAGCTAGGCTTGGGAATAATATCATCGTAAAATCATGGGCTTATAATGAGGTTAAGTAAACAAAAAATAGTCATTATGCTCGACAGGGCTATGGAGGATAATTGTACTTCCTCCGTTTTGCAATACTCGCAACGTTTCTTGTTTGCACACCATCTAATGCAATACTTTGAACCTTAATATCTCTAATTATTGATAAGTAAAAATTATAAAAAGTTGATATTATGATAGCATGTATTAAGACGAATCAAATAAGACCTCTATTATCCTAGTATGAACACTAGGTCAACTACAAGAGGGGGTGAATTGTATTTAAGGGGATTTTAAAACTTTTTGCGGAATATAAATAATTAAAAGCTAAATAAAGAAAGAAAGAAACAACTAGGAACACACAGATATTTTTAACAAGGTTTAATATCTACCAGGAACTGCCTTCTCAGTGTTAACTGATTGTGAAGGAATAGACTATGATACCAATTGTTAGCCTAGTATGAACACTAGGTCAACTACAAGAGGGGGGTGAATTGTAGCTGAGGGGATTTTAAATTTTTTTGCGGAATATAAATAATTAAAAGCTAAATAAATAAAGAAAGAAACAACTAGGAACACACAGAGATTTTTAACAAGGTTTACTTCCTTAATTCTCTAGGAAGAAACCCTGTCCTTTTTCTTTATAATAGAAATTACAACCTATTATAAACTCTTCTCTCTCAGTTCCTCTAGGAACTTGAACCTATCCCCAGTCACCTTGTTCCCCCCTGAACTCATGACTTTCTCACTTAACTTCACTCGAAGTCTCATCTTTCTCTTTCTCCTTTTCACTCTTGATTACAAAAACTTTAAACTCTAAAATTTCTTTTCTCCCCAATCACTCGAAAATAAATAAAATGGTTTAAGCTATTGAAAATAAAAATCGAATGAACTTAAGATATAATATGCGTGTAGAGCAGCAAAGTTCTTCATATCTGATTAGGTTTTCTCTTCATATATATAGAGGATTCTCAGCCTTTTTCTGCTTCATAGAAACGGTTATGGGTTCATTAAGATTAGCCTAGTATTCGCTCTTCAAGATAATATTTGTGCGCAAGAAGATCTCTAAAGAATCTGCAAACCCTAGTCAGCCTTATCTTCATGCAGTTTGTTGTGAAGCCGAGTAATTGAAGATTGGTTGAGGTTCCGTAAATCTAGGCAAAGATTGGCAGCTCGTTAGATCCTCCTAGATTCTAGGGTTGTTGAGCTTATCTTGTTTCCTCGTGTGTTGATGCATGATTATTCATCTGATCAAAATCTGCACAATGCTAACAAACTAACACAACTAATATCATGGAAATTAATTTGATTCAAATTGAAGTTCCACGACATTAGGATTATCTCAAAGCAAACCATTGATATAAATCGAGTGATATATAGATCAAGTACATAGAATAATTAGATTTAATAACTTAATTAGGTTAAACTCATAACCGTTTCTTCATAAGTTAAAATTAATTATTCCTAAGTATTTGATAATCAAAATAACACTGATTATAAACACTAAAAGCCTACGAAAATACTAAGTCTAAAAACTATGAAATAAACCCTAAGTAAACCTAAAGGTCTATACTAAAAAATACATTATTTGTCATCATCAATATAGTGAAACCAACAACCTCACTTGACTATATTTTTCTTATAAGATTGGTAGATAAATAGTGGTTACTATGCTAATATTGCGAGTACTGCAAAACGGAGGAAGTATATCATAAGAAAATCTGAAATATCAGAAAAAGAACGTCTCTATCATGGCAAGTGTCTAAATTTATTAGCTATCAAAGGTACGTTGTCAAAACCAATATCATTCGGCTAATGATGAACTAACACACAAGGAACAAACTGGATAGTAATATGAATCGGCTAATTAATAGGCCTCACAGTCTAACCATTTCAGGCATGTAGATAACGTAGTGCATAATAATCATAATCTTCTCAAAGTCATAACAATCAAATATCACATCATAGCCTCATAGTAAAAAATGCCCAGCTATCCAGATACAAAGTCAAATCTTTCTTCAACCAAAGCACAATACTAGGCACAAGGAGGAAATTAAACCAGTTATGATGAATCATATTTTTGTATTTTTTCAGCATTTTTTAAAGTAGTAAATCTATACTAGAAAGCAGTAAAGGAGAGAGACAATGTACATACAGACATAGGAGCCCTCCCCCAAGCTAAACTCGGCAATGTCCTCATTACAGCAAGGGAAAGGACTAAGACAAGGTTATCAATGGCCCATGTAAGTGTCGGTGTTACCACCAAATAAACCACCACCAGACATGTCACCACTAGAAATATCACCACCAGGAAAACCACTAGTATCAGTTGAGAATCCACCACTAGGTCCGACACCAAAATCACCCATGGAGATAGAGTGTCGTGGTGCAGTCTCGTCTCCCTCCTCATCTATCCCCTCTTAGTCACTAGCAGGCATACGTAACTCGAGTTCCACAAGTACCATGAGGGGTGCCTAGCGGACTGCACTATAATGTTTCGCCTGCAAAAATCATCATATAGAGGGTAGAGGGAATAATGCTCATCCCCCACCATGATGTTGACCGTGTGTTTAGAGAATCTACACGATCATATAGATTATCAATACGTGTACCAAGGCCCTGAAAGGTTGTAGTGATGTCGTTGATTCTCAGCTCCCTTCTACCCATACCTTCCTTCATACGAACAAGGGTCGTCATCAAACCTGCAAAATCAAAAGCGCTAGGAGGAGGGGGAGGGGGAGCAGAAGTTGAGGGGCCATAGTTAGCAAAAGGGGGTGGGCTCCTAGAGTAAATGTGCTAAAGGATCTCGGGAGGGGGACCAGGCAGGTCAACACCCTCAACAGGTAGAAGGTAAGGGGCTGGGCCGGTTGCAGATGGGCACGGGTCAGGGAGGTGAAGGGATTTCCTGGACTTAATACGCCACTAAAACCTTTCACTTCCTAATATCTACGAAACTCTAAGAGCGTCAAGGTAGGCAATGTCGATCAGGGAGGAGCCAACGATAGGGTTAAGAAATGCTTCATTAAAGCATGCAATTTTTCTAGCAAAGAGAGTGACCAAGGCCCCCAAATACAATGCTTCTATTGGTGCAAGTGTCGTCTAATCGACGATTGGGGAGGGTGTTCAAGATGCGTTCGAACTACAGGGCGACATGATAGGCAAAGATATAATGAAAATGATTCTTAGTTCCCTTCGCTCAATAGCTACCTATGATAGTCAATTCGTCCCCCCAATTAGGTGACCCTCTGCCAGTCCCAACAAGGTTTGGGACATAAATCTAATCTAGATACTGAATATGGGGTGGTGGACATTGCTCCAGTGGAAATGTTGTAAATCAAAGGGCTTCTCATCCGCAGTAATTGCATAATATGTCGCAGACCTATAGAAAGTGTTAGGTGCATAGTAGTCGCTTCTAATAAAAATCCTAAGCACCTGAGCAAAGTCTAGCACGTTATAGTCAAAGTCCTGGTTTAACAGTCTGAAATGAACATGTGTCACTAGTCCTGCTCGGGGCTTTGTGACACAAAAACTGCTGTAAAACTCATACACAAGAGCAGGATAGGTATTTACATGAATAGTAAAAAGCACATCGATACCAAAAGATTTCATAAAGTCTTTAAAATCATCAGTCAAGCCTAACTTATTTAACAGCTCAATGTCTAAGAATTGGGTAGCACTCACCTCGCCCCTTTTAATGCGAATGAATTTGTCTTGTTAATCATCATCGTAGAAGATGATATTCGGGTATTGATCATCCCTTGGAATGGGTGGTGGTGATGGTGGTGGAGTAGGTTTCCTTCTAGATCTCGAACCCGAACCTTGAAGCAATCTGCAAACTTTGCTAACCATTGAAGCATTTTGAACCTTCAAAAACTTCTCCCACACAACAATGGAGGAAAGGAAGAAGATGGATATGGAAAAGTGGTGAGGATGCATGGTGAAACAGAGTGTTAAATATGGTAGGAATGGAAAAGGGAGGAAAAAGGGGAGGTTTAATGGAGTTTTTGTGGAGAAAGATGAAGGAAGAAGGAAGCTTGGAAGTTTTTAAATGGAGGATTTTGGTTAGGGTTTGAGTTGGGGATGAGGGTGATAGAGAGAGGATGGAGAAGATGGCTGAAGGTGTATGTGGGAAAAATAGAGTAAAATCGAGCTGGGTATTTTTTTAATTCGTCGTGTTCGCTGAAGCGTCGCCCGATCGAGCGGAAGTGTTCTCAATCAGATGAGATAGACACTTTCCATCGGGCGGGGTTTTTTTTTTACTCCTGTCCGCTAAACGGTCACACTATTAGGCGGAAAGTCGGGCTGGAAGATCGATCGGGTGGGATAGCCCCTTTAGTTCGGGCGAAACTTTTGCTGATCTTACTTCTCGCCAGATCGTGAGGAGGTCGCTTGACTTGATGGGGCGGATAGAGTTTCTTCTAAATTTTTGCTTTCGACTTTTTGCTAGAGGATTCAACCCGTAAGCCTGATCGGGCGATGGCGCCCGACGCAAACAGGCGAGTTAATGTTCATTAATTAGCTCGCCTTGTGACACTTGTGGCCTGAGGGGTGTGGTTGTCAGTCTCAAAGGTAGGTTTGAGCATGAGAGGGGTTGGTGCGGTTTGGGACATGATCCAAACCAACCCACACAAAAACGGTTTGACGTTTTTTCAAACCGCACTTTAGGCCACCCAACCCAAACCACACCACATAAAACAGTTTGGTGTGGTGCGGTTTGAGATTTTCCCATATTTTATCTCAATAAATTTTTTCTAATTCAAATTGTTGCTTTATTTTATCAAATACACATTTGTTGTTAAAAAAATAAGAATGAACTACAAAAGCTAGAAAATCCATAAAGTTTACAAAGTTGCTATAAATATTATTACCAAAGGTACAAAATTATTGGTAAGTCGAATATTAAAAGCATTTAGGCGGCTTCTGGTGCGGTTTGGTTTAGAAATATAATAACCCAACCCCAAACCGCAAACCACGATTTAGTAAAAAACGCGAACCAATCCAATTTTTCAATCCATAAACCAACCCAAACCACGCCAAAACGGTTTGGTTTGCGGTCTAGCCCAAGTTCTGCTCAGCCCTACTCAATGGTGCAGTGCATGCACACAAAACACAAATTTTACGTGCATATTAGTGCCATCACGCTCTCTCACCATTATGAGAAACTACATTAAATAAAAAATAAAGAAAAAGAAACTAAACTGCAGGTTGCCTCCCGCAAAGCGCTGGTTTATAAAGGTCTCGCACGATCATTTTTCCTGGACAATCAAATGTGACTAAGCGAAAGAGATTCATAACAAATATCCTCCACACAACCAATGAATGCACCCTCATGGTACAGCTTCAACGTTGTCAATTTACCTTGAACTTCTCACCTTTTTGGTTGACGACCTCTATAGCTCCATGTGACTTCACATCAGTCACCTCGAATGACCCAGACCTTCAAGACTTAAGCTTACCATGGGATAACCTAAATTTGGAGTCGAATAATAAAACTTTGTTGCCTACCTGAAATTCTCTCTTCTGAATCATGTTATCATGCAACTTCTTCGTCTGCTCTTTGTAGAGCTTGTGATTCTCATATGATTCCATACGAAGCTCATCTAACTCATTTAGTTGAAGAATTTGCGCTTCACCTGGAACTGCCAAATCAAAGTTAATATCTTAGACCGCCCACGCAAATAAGTACTCCATTTCCAGTGGAAAATGGCAAGCTTTTCCACAGACCAGTCGATAAGGGGTGGTCCCGAATGAAGTCTTAAAAGCAGTGCAGAGCGACCAAAGAGTATCATCAAGCTTTAAAGACCATCCTTCCTAGCTTTGTTAACTACATTTTCCAGAATTCTTTAAATCTACAGTTTGCTCGACACTTCTACCGGACCACTAGTTTGGGGATGATAGGTTAGAGCAATTTTATGCGCTACTCCATGTTTCTTAAGAAGAGATTTGATGGTACTCTTGTGAAAATGAGAACCTCCATCGCTAATGACAACACGAGGGACACTAACGGGGGAATATAATCTTTTTAAACATTTTCATCACAACCTTAGAATCATTGGTTGGTGATGCAATAGCTTCCATGAATTTAGTTACATAGTCGACAACCATTAAAATATTCTTATTCCCACACGAAGTAGGAAAGGACCCATAAAATCAATTCCACAGACATTAAAAGGTTCAACCTCTAAAATCCCATTATGTGGCATCTTTTGCCTCTGAGAAACGTTACCCGACCTTTGACAAGCATCACAACATAGAAAAAAGGTACGGCATCCCTAAAAATCATAGGCCAATAGAAACCACTATTGTAAGACTCTAGGTCCAGTTGCCTGAGAACCTAGATGGCCACTAGGGGGCATACTATGACAATGTTCCAAAACCCCCTCCCGTCAGAATATTTCTTATATAACAGGGGGTCCTCCCAAAAAAACCTCTTGACATCATGATAATTTTTTTCTCTGCTGATAGGTATGATTGGGAGGGTGAGAACCATAAACACAATAATTAGCAAAATCAGCATACCAAGGGATTGGGAAGAGACAGAAATAGGTGATCATCAGGGAAATAATCATCAATAGGGGAATCGAAAGAAGACTCAAACCTCAACCTAGAGAGATGGTCAGCGAGCACATTCTTCGCACCCTTTTTGTCTTTGATCTCCAAGTCAAACTTTTGCAGCCGCAAAATCTATCTAATCAGTCTAGGCTTGGCCATCTTCTTGGCCAACAAGTCCTTCAAGGATGCATGTTTAGTGTGCACTATCACTTTTGAACCCATTAGATAGGTTCAAAACTTTTCCAAAGCATAGACTATAGACAACAGCTCCTTCTCTGTCTAGCATATTTAACCTGAGGTGGATCCAAGGTTTTGCTGGTACAGTAAATAGCATGGAGCACTTTATCCTTCCTTTCACCAAGCACTGGCCTAAAAACGTAGTCACTGGCATCGTACATGATCTCAAAGGGCAAATCCCAATCAGGTGGCTGCGTAATGGGGCCAACGATGAGTGCCTTCTTAATCCTGTCAAAAGACTACAAACAAGCATCGGTGAAAACAAATGTGGCATCCTTAAGCAACAATTGAGTGAGGGGTTTAGCTATTTTAGATAAATCTTCTATAAATCTGCGATGACACTTTTCCCAGGTTGAAACAAGGTTTACCTTAGCAGATCTTTTAAGCACTCTAGACAAATTATGCATGCAACATCAAAATCTGACCTATAAACACTAAAATCATCCATAAATCTTCCATGATATTTTCAACGAAATATGAGGATATGACCATCATACAACGCTGAAAAGTAACAGGAGAGTTACACAATCCAAATGACATCCTACGATATGCGAAGGTACTAAGGACATGCAAAAGTCGTCTTTTCCTAATCAAATGGGTGGATAGGTGGTGGGACGCGGTCGCACGCGTTTACCAAAGATAATAATTATGAATTTAAATATTCAACAAAAATAAATGTAGGAGGTAAGTAGGGTCAAACCACAAAGACTTCGGTACCAAAGTATGTAAATAAGAGATTAAAAGGGGGTTTTTCAAATTAAAAGAGTAATCTAACAATCTAAGAAAACAATATTAAAATAGGGAAAGATCAATGAGGAAGAGTTGATAAGTGGACTTTAGGTTCACTAATTTGCATTTAGTTTTTGGTTATTTAGATGCATTTTAGGCCATATAGTTTCCTTTTCTTCCCCTTTTACATCCTTTTTCATATTCTCATGCTTTGCATTTAGTTTTAGTTCATTTGCATTTAGTTAGGTTGCATATAGATCATTACATGTGCATGTGCATCCTCCCTCCCCTATCTAATCTCTTCTTGAAGTGTTTAAAGCTAGATTTGCAAGGAAGAGGCTCCCAAACAGGGGAGCGGGCGCTCCGTCCATGAGGAAATGAAGAAAAGAGGGCAGTGACCTGGAGCGATCCAGGAACGCTCCTGGAGCATGCGCTCCTTTGTCCAGAACTGCTATTTTTGGATCGTCTTTTACATCTTTTCCCTTATGTTTACGGGGTATAGAAACCCATTTTTGTAATAATAATGAAGTTAGTTTTAATTCCAAAATTAATTAGCTTTAATTAGAAAGAGAGAGAGAAGTTGAATATTTAGAGAGAGAAACTGATCTAAAAGTTTGAAATTGAAGATTGAAGCTATTTTAATGGAGTTTTGCATTTGATTTCCATCCATCTTTGATGATTTCTTCTAGCTCTTCTTT
Source organism: Patellifolia procumbens (assembly GCA_947645195.1). Lineage (NCBI taxonomy): Eukaryota > Viridiplantae > Streptophyta > Magnoliopsida > Caryophyllales > Amaranthaceae > Patellifolia > Patellifolia procumbens. The sequence goes on from CANSGD010000953.1 coordinate 3,435,043, forward strand.
TTATTTGCTTTTATAGTTGTTTTACCTTGATTTAGCATTGATTAGTAGTAATTAGTTGATGATTAGCTTATTTAATATGATTTCCACCATTGTTGGATCACCTTTTTTTATTCAAGCTTTTAATTTCATGCTTTTCATGTCTAGTGAGTAGTTTACTAGCTAGGGGAAGGGGATGACCTTGCTAATCAAGAGTTGACCTTGAAAGCCAAGCTTGGGGGTTAGACCTAGGTAAAATTAGGATGTCTAGTTTAAGTTAATTGCTATGTTTAATTGATTAATCACCATTTAAACTACATTTGGGTATCTTAGGTGAAGGATTGAGAAATGAAGCCTAATTGACCTTAAGCTTGTCAATAGGTTGACTTCACCATGATAATAGGTGTTGACTTCTTAGAACCTCAATCGAATCACTATGAGTTGTGGAAATACTTGGTTGATTAATTCTACCATGAGAATAGGTAAAATTGGTTGATTAGGTCCTCCTAATTAGCTCAAGAGAGTAATTAGGAAGCATCTGAATGACTTAGTATCCTAATCGACCCTAATGCATCCCCTTCGCTTGGCGATTTGGTTAATTAAATGTTAGCTCGTGAATCCCCTATCCCCAGTGTGCTCTTTATATAGTTTAATTCGAATCACTTAGTCTATTTGCTAGTTACTTAGTTCTTAGTTTCTTAGTTAATCATTAATCTCAAAAACCCCCCAAAAATAGGCTTAGCTCGCTAAATCTCATTCAAACCTTGATTAATCATTGCTTCCTCGTGAATTCGACCCTTTCTTACCCTATATTAGGCTAAGTTAGGTTATAATTTGGCACGTCCAACGACCGTGTCAAGAGTCTTGAGTTCGTTTGATTTTCACTTCGATTCGGGTTATCGATCATCGGTTTCTAAGTATAAACAATTACTCTTAATTACTCATAGATTGAGAATTAAATCCCGCTTCCCCTCTAAAGATTAGTTAAACTACCCGAATCTACAGATAGAATAACTGAACTATAGAACAACCTAATTCAATATGCAATTATGGTTCAATTCTAAAGTACATCAAACCCTAAGAATTATATAAGCCAAACAGCAATTGCTAGCACAAATATTCAATTTGGAAATTGAATATTCACTAGAGAATAACAAGGACAATCGGATTCTAAGTCAAACCCTAGATTGCTACTCATGAACGAAGAACAAAAGAATCAGCAATCGTGCTAAGTTCTAGCAATAGATTAATTGAAAGGAAAGACTAGTTGTACCTCTTATCAATCAAACAAATAATCATATAATCAAAATAGAAATCAAAATTATAATTAAGAAATTGTTCATAAAACAAACCTCATAATAAACTAACCGAAGATCAAACAACCATTCTCTAGAGTTGATTTACGCTACGATCGGCATAGAATTCATCAAGAAATCTTCAATAATAATCAATACCATGAAAGGATTCGAGAGGGAGAAAGTAAGTTTCTCTTTTTAATTAGGATTCTAAACTAAAAAAATGAATAATGGGATATCTTAAAAGAAACTAATAAAAACGCACTTAATAAAGCAAAACTCGACAAATTGTCGTCTGCGGTAGTAGACCCCGACTTGCGCGAGTCGCGCCCTATTGGTGCACTGGGTGCATGCGGATTCTCTTGTGTTGCTGCTGGGTAATCGCCAGGCGCGCTGGTCGCGCGAACTTACTGCTTGGTTGCTGCCTGCTGCTACGTATGATGCGCGAGGTGAACTAGGTGATGTGTGGGGCGCGCACAAGAGTTGTGGCTTGGGCTGGTTGGCTTGCTTGCGTGCCATGCTTGCTTGCACAACTAAATGATTGAATGCGAAACATCATCGAACCATAACCATGAACGAGGGTCGGTATGCAATGACCATGAACTTTGTTGACTTCCTTTGTCGAACGAACCACGAACATGGGACGAAGTCCTCCTGTAAATGATTAAAATAGTATAAAGTCTCCAAACGTCCTTAAATCTCCTCTAATGTACCGAAACCATCTCAATTCTCTATATACACACTTAGGCTAAGATAAATAGGACTCCGCTTCTCAAGGCCTAAACCTTTACAAAACAAACTCTGAATACTCTACAAACACGCCACATATGGTCTCATCAATAGGAGTTTGGAAAAAACAGAATATCCATCCAGATAACAGAAAAAGCTATGCTTTGCTAACCTTTTAAGCATCTGGGCAATAAAAGGAAGGGGAATGGTCCTTCCGGGTGGCATTATTAAGTCTACGATAATCAATGCACATACGCCACCATGTGATAGTCCGGGTAGGGATTAAATCACCCTTATCATTTTTAACAACAGTGGTTCCCCCCCTTCTTAGGAACCACTTGCACAGGACTGACCCACTTAGAATCAGAAATGGGATAAATGATCCCTGCATTTACCAACTTCACTATTTCTTTCTTCACCACCTCTTACATATTAGGATTCAAACATCTCTAAGATTGGATGTAAGGGCGGTGATTTTCCTCCAGATTAATACGATGCATGCAAAATCAGGACTTATGCCCTTAAGATCGTCGATACTATACCTTATAGCCTTCTTGTGCATACAAAGAACTGTAAGCAAATTTTCTAGCCGGCTATCTATGAGTTCAGTTTTAACGATCACATGACACTCTTCCTTATCATCAAGGAATGCATATTTCAAATGAGAGGGTGATATGAATATGGCTCTATGAAAGCAATATTCAAGTGTACTCCAATGCAAAGGAACCTAGATAATTAAAAGTCCGTTTTGTGTCTAAAGTTTGTGTTTTTATGTGTTTATGGGATATGGAAATTAAATCAATCACTCCTGAAAGATTTAATTAACTTTTAATCTCACTTAAACCACTCCTGGAATTAAGTAGATTAATCACTCAATAATTAACACTCCTGACAATTATTAAATGGCACGAATTTAATTGACAAACAATTAAGGTCGAAAATATGACTCAAAGTTCTTAATATTTCACTCTTAAAAATCGACTACAATAGGCCCTATTTATACTAGTACATCTCTAGTATGATAAGGAACCCTAAACTCTATCTAAAAAGCAAGATGAACCTTAATCCCTAAAATCTAGGAAAAGATAAATATTGCTAAAAGATAAGGAAGAATCCTAATAAGATGAGCATGGATTTTTCGGCCATCTCTATCTTATTCACACGCCTATCTTCCCTTATCTTAAGCTAAAAGATCAATTCTTTTTTTTAAGGGATTACAAATCCAACTAGGACTCTTTATATAACCGAATTTCCAACCATATTTTCGGCCATATGAATCTAGAATAAAACATTAATTAAAATGCTGAAATAAACACTAAATAAAATTAACTAAGACTCCTAATGACTCAAATATGGACGTTTGCTTCATCATCCTTGTACTCCATCTTCAACCCACCTTAAACATGGACGAAAAGGTTGTGTTGTGCTTAAGCTCGTAGCTCCCATGGCCTTGCTTTGAAGAATTAACCATACCCAAAAATTGCGAAGGTCATAGATAGTAATATCTTGAATCAGCCTCTTCGCTCCTGCATCATTCTCGACTTCTTTGAAAAAAATTCGACCTCGAATTTCGCCAAATTTTGAGAAATAACCACAGACAAGAACAATGGAACAAGGACATGAATTAGGTACTTCTTCAAAAATAGATGGATCTTCAACAATAGCATCAAAAGGAATAATTTTGTTATTCTCATCTCCATCTTTTATTTCTTCAACAACTTCTTCCACAAGTAGAGGTGCATCTAGAGTAGGCTCGGAAAAATCAGGAACAACATCTACCTTAACTTCTTCAACTACTAGAGGTACATCTAGAGTCGACTTGAAAAAAGTAGGAAGAACATCAATCTTGACTTCTTCAACTAGTGTTTTTGGAATTGAAGTTGCAATTTCAGGTGTCACCATACGTTCCTTCCCAAAAAGTTTCTCTCTACGCTCCTCAAACTCTTGTTCCCTTTGCCTTTCAAATTCCTTTCTTCTATTTACGAATCGTAGGACATCTCGTTTCGCTGATAATTCGCCTTCAAAAAGTCTTTGGTCCATCTTTGTAAGAGAAGTATTATAATTAAGGACATCTTCTAGGAATTTAATAGCATGTTCCAAGCTGAGTTTTTGAGTCATCTTAATAACTTCAAGCCAATACACCATGAATTCGTTCCAAACATTCCACTAAAAAAAACTGCCCAGAAGATCCAGAAAAACAGACCTAACTTTAACAATAAACTGCAGATTCCACAACTTGAACAAAATTCCCAAATTTTAACACAAGTAAATATTTGATGTTAGGAAACATCTCCAACTGGAATCACTCATAAATTCAAAGTAGGCGGCTCGCAGTAATTTTTCAAAGTCAGTCGCGCCAGATTCACACCAAATCCGCTCGTTTCACAAAAACAGTCTCGAAACTATAAGAAATGAACTCCAACGTCTACCAAATTTTAGTACAGTAAACTAGACTTGAAATAAACCAGTTTAGGCGCAAGAATCACCCAAAAAGATGGTTTCTTGAGGGAGATCGAGTCTTTCAAAGGTTACCTTAAATTTTCGCAGAACTGCCAGGAATTTATGTCTGATTGCGAACGTTGCTGTGGCTTGGATTTTCTTTCAAATGCAATGAAATTTTGACATGACACTCTCATAGATGTCTAAAATGTACCCACCAAATTTCACACAAAAATTCGTCTTCTAGATCAAGAAAGTCGGACACTTTCTTTCCTCACTCACCTGGAAAACTGATACCAATTGATATGAATATGGCTCTATGAAAGCAATATTTAAGTGTACTCCAATGCAAAGGAACCTAGATAATTAAAAGTCCGTTTTGTGTCTAAAGTTTGTGTTTTTATGTGTTTATGGGATATGAAAATAAAATCAATCACTCCTGAAAGATTTAATTAACTTTTAATCTCACTTAAACCACTCCTGGAATTAAGTAGATTAATCACTCAATAATTAACACTCCTGAAAATTATTAAATGGCACGAATTTAATTGACAAACAATTAAGGTCGAAAATATGACTCAAAGTTCTTAATATTTCACTCTTAAAAATCGACTACAATAGGCCCTATTTATACTAGTACATCTCTAGTATGATAAGGAACCCTAAACTCTATCTAAAAAGCAAGATGAACCTTAATCCCTAAAATCTAGGAAAAGATAAATATTGCTAAAAGATAAAGAAGAATCCTAATAAGATGAGCATGGATTTTTCGGCCATCTCTATCTTATTTCACATGCCTATCTTCCCTTATCTTAAGCTAAAAGATCAATTCTTATCTTTAAGGGATTACAAATCCAACTAGGACTCTTTATATAACCGAATTTCCAACCATATTTTCGGCCATATGAATCTAGAATAAAACATTAATTAAAATGCTGAAATAAACACTAAATAAAATTAACTAAGACTCCTAATGACTCAAATATGGACGTTTGCTTCATCATTCTTGTACTCCATCTTCAACCCACCTTAAACATGGACGAAAAGGTTGTGTTGTGCTTAAGCTCGTAGCTCCCATGGCCTTGCTTTGAAGAATTAACCATACCCAAAAATTGCGAAGGTCATCGATAGTAATATCTTGAATCAGCCTCTTCGCTCCTGCATCATTCAAGTGTACCAATTGATATGAATATGGCTCTATGAAAGCAATATTCAAGTGTACTCCAATGCAAAGGAACCTAGATAATTAAAAGTCCGTTTTGTGTCTAAAGTTTGTGTTTTTATGTGTTTATGGGATATGGAAATAAAATCAATCACTCCTGAAAGATTTAATTAACTTTTAATCTCACTTAAACCACTCCTGGAATTAAGTAGATTAATCACTCAATAATTAACACTCCTGAAAATTATTAAATGGCACGAATTTAATTGACAAACAATTAAGGTCGAAAATATGACTCAAAGTTCTTAATATTTCACTCTTAAAAATCGACTACAATAGGCCCTATTTATACTAGTACATCTCTAGTATGATAAGGAACCCTAAACTCTATCTAAAAAGCAAGATGAACCTTAATCCCTAAAATCTAGGAAAAGATATATATTGCTAAAAGATAAGGAGGAATCCTAATAAGATGAGCATGGATTTTTCGGCCATCTCTATCTTATTCACACGCCTATCTTCCCTTATCTTAAACTAAAAGATCAATTCTTATCTTTAAGGGATTACAAATCCAACTAGGACTCTTTATATAACCGAATTTCCAACCATATTTTCGGCCATATGAATCTAGAATAAAACATTAATTAAAATGCTGAAATAAACACTAAATAAAATTAACTAAGACTCCTAATGACTCAAATATGGACGTTTGCTTCATCATTCTTGTACTCCATCTTCAACCCACCTTAAACATGGACGAAAAGGTTGTGTTGTGCTTAATCTCGTAGCTCCCATGGCCTTGCTTTGAAGAATTAACCATACCCAAAAATTGCGAAGGTCATAGATAGTAATATCTTGAATCAGCCTCTTCGCTCCTGCATCATTCAAGTGTACCAATTGATATGAATATGGCTCTATGAAAGCAATATTCAAGTGTACTCCAATGCAAAGGAACCTAGATAATTAAAAGTCCGAATTTTTATGTGTTTTGTGTCTAAAGTTTGTGTTTTTATGTGTTTATGGGATATGGAAATAAAATCAATCACTCCTGAAAGATTAAATTAACTTTTAATCTCACTTAAACCACTCCTGGAATTAAGTAGATTAATCACTCAATAATTAACACTCCTGAATATTATTAAATGGCACGAATTTAATTGACAAACAATTAAGGTCGAAAATATGATCAAAGTTCTTAATATTTCACTCTTAAAAATCGACTACAATAGGCCCTATTTATACTAGTACATCTCTAGTATGATAAGGAACCCTAAACTCTATCTAATAAGCAAGATGAACCTTAATCCCTAAAATCTAGGAAAAGATAAATATTGCTAAAAGATAAGGAAGAATCCTAATAAGATGAGCATGGATTTTTCGGCCATCTCTATCTTATTTCACACGCCTATCTTCCCTTATCTTAAGCTAAAAGATCAATTCTTATCTTTAAGGGATTAGAAATCCAACTAGGACTCTTTATATAACCGAATTTCCAACCATATTTTCAGCCATATGAATCTAGAATAAAACATTAATTAAAATGCTGAAATAAACATTAAATAAAATTAACTAAGACTCCTAATGACTCAAATATGGACGTTTGCTTCATCATTCTTGTACTCCATCTTCAACTCACCTTAAACATGGACGAAAAGGTTGTGTTGTGCTTAAGCTCGTAGCTCCCATGGCCTTGCTTTGAAGAATTAACCATACCCAAAAATTGCGAAGGTCATCGATAGTAATATCTTGAATCAGCCTCTTCTCTCCTGCATCATTCAAGTGTACCAATTGATATGAATATGGCTCTATGAAAGCAATATTCAAGTGTACTCCAATGCAAAAGAACCTAGATAATTAAAAGTCCGTTTTGTGTCTAAAGTTTGTGTAATTATGTGTTTATGAGATATGGAAATAAAATCAATCACTCCTGGAAGATTTAATTAACTTTTAATCTCACTTAAACCACTCATGGAATTAAGTAGATTAATCACTCAATAATTAACACTCCTGAAAATTATTAAATGGCACGAATTTAATTGACAAACAATTAAGGTCGAAAATATGATCAAAGTTCTTAATATTTCACTCTTAAAAATCGATTACAATAGGCCCTATTTATACTAGTACATCTCTAGTATGATAAGGAACCCTAAACTCTATCTAATAAGCAAGATGAACCTTAATCCCTAAAATCTAGGAAAAGATAAATATTGCTAAAAGATAAGGAAGAATCCTAATAAGATGAGCATGGATTTTTCGGCCATCTCTATCTTATTTCACACGCCTATCTTCCCTTATCTTAAGCTAAAAGATCAATTCTTATCTTTAAGGGATTACAAATCCAACTAGGACTCTTTATATAACCGAATTTCCAACCATATTTTCGGCCATATGAATCTAGAATAAAACATTAATTAAAATGCTGAAATAAACACTAAATAAAATTAACTAAGACTCCTAATGACTCAAATATGGACGTTTGCTTCATCATTCTTGTACTCCATCTTCAACCCACCTTAAACATGGACGAAAAGGTTGTGTTGTGCTTGAGCTCGTAGCTCCCATGGCCTTGCTTTGAAGAATTAACCATACCCAAAAATTGCGAAGGTCATAGATAATAATATCTTGAATCAGCCTCTTCGCTCCTGCATCAGAGGGGAGTGGTTTAAGTTCTACCAGGTGTAGAGGTAGAATGCACATATTTTGTAACCACCTATCTTTGTCCCTTTTCAGCAATAAGGCCCTCTAAATCAGCAATGCAGGCATCGACTACAGTATAGATGCCCGAGGAAACTTCCATAGTGAGTGGTAACTCTAGAGGGTCAACACCACGTATCTGCGGGAGTGGAGATAAAACAACTCTGACTACAACATCAATCCTGCAACACGATTGCTCAAGCATAGCAGACTTAACAACATTTGCTAGTTTAAATGTCATAAAATCATCACCAACATTTTAAGTCAAAGACCTAGACTTGTCATTAATCACAGCACCAATAGTGCAAAAAAATGGTCTTACCCAAAATAATAGGAATTTGGGCATCATCCTTCATATTTAACACAATAAAATCAACAGGAATATAAAACTATCACACCCTTATCACACCCTCACAGGGACATCTTCTAAAACACCTAGAGGGTACTTTATAGAACGGTCTGCCATTTGCAAGGTAATTTGAGTACACTTAAGTGCACCCATATTCAGTTTCTTACAGACAGACAATGGCATGATAAACACAGATGCAGCTAAATCATACAATGTCTTACCAATAAATAATGCACTTACATGGCAAGGAATGGAAAAACTACCAGGATCTTTCAATTTAGGTGGGGACCTAGTCTGTAAAATAACACTACACTCTTCAGTTAGAGAGCATCGATCTACCTCACCAAAATCTTTCTTCTTATTGATCATGTCTTTCACGAACTTAGCATAAACAAGTAGTTAAGAAATAAGTTCAGTAAAGGGCACTTATACCTCATGGTTCTTGACCATAGCCAAGAACTTACCAAGCTGTTGATCGACCTTCGACTTTTGCATCCTGTGAGGAAAAGATAGCCTAGGTGTAATAGGCGTTTCACATACCTTTTCCTTCTGCTTTCCTGTCTGATCAGCTTCCTTAGAGAATTCGACCTCAACCGTCGAACTTTCCTCGAAATCCTCCTCTACTACCTCCTTCTCATTGCTAGGACTATCATCATCATCAATGGGCATAAGGGGAGCATTATAAGCAGTGTCGTTACGAAGTGTAACGACATTTTCTTGCTCCTTCTAAATAGGTTGCCCTGGAAACTGTCATTGCTGCCTCTGAGCAATTTTTCCCGTTAACTAAGCACTTTGAGTCTCGAGGAGTTTGATATGTTTTTTAGTATCTCTTTACGTTTCCTCATGATTTTTCTGCATAGTTAGTATCAGCTTCATCAAGTAAGAAGTGGTAGGCTCTTGAGAGGGTACATTTTTATGGTGGTGGTTGAAACTTTGTGCAGCGGGTCTTTGGAAACCGGGGGGTTTTGAGGAGCCTCTTGATTTTGGTAGTAAGGTGTCTTTGGGTTGTTTTATAGAGGTTGGTATGCATTTTGTGGTTGGGGGGTTTTGGAAATTGTTACTCCAATATGAGAAATTTAGGTATTCTCACCACCCAGGATGGAAGTTGGAGTAAGGGTTGTTTGGTTGTCTCTGATGAAAGGCATTCACCTGCTCCATCGGATTCTGACCAAATGGAGAATCATGCCCAAAGTGACCCTAAACACCACATACCTCACAATAAAATGAGGTAATGAGTGCAACTGCAGACATCACATTGATGCTCATTGGGGGAGTCTTCGAACTAGAAGATTTTAACGTGTCAAATTTCATGTTTAGTTGCGCCACTTGAGAGCCAAGTAGTGAAATGACGTCAATGTCTAAGTATTCTCAGTATGACTTCTAGATGTTGAGTGGTCATTGGTCGCACCATTGCGAAACGCGTAACCTTCATCAACTCCCTTGTCTAGAAAGACACCTCCTGCAGACGAATCAATTGCACTCTTCGTCTGAGGTTGCAGACCATTGTAGAATGTCTGGGTCAGAAACCACTTGTCCATATTATGATGTGGAAACTCCCTCTGTAGGTCTCTAAATCTGTTCCATGCTTGTTTCATCAGGCTCTTGGGAAAACGTGGCCAACTCGTTTATGATATTTGTTGCCTTTGTCGAAGGGTATATTATTCTTTGAGAAATGCTACCCGACCATTATGTCTCTGTGATATCATTGAACCACTTCTAAGCTTTGTCTCGGAGTGAAAACTCGAATAGCATGACCTTCAAATGATCAGGCGTGACTTTAGAGTGTTTGATAGTTTTGTAGAGTTGTTGAAATCTCCCCAGGGGATTAGCCGGATCTTCAGTCGGATGCCCACCAAACTGATTCTGCTGCACCATGTTGAAGAGTGCGGGTTTAATCTCGAAACTTTCCACAACAATGGTGGGCATAGGTGGACCAGCGGGAATGCTATTAGGATTAGGCACCCCATAAGACTTAAATGATTTTTCCATTGGTGGTGAGAAAGTCTCTGATGATGGCTTCTCTTGCTTAAGGTCCCAGAGTATCGATTCAGTCTCTAAGTCCCTTGGAATAATGTGGACTTTTCTTTTGTCCCTGGACATAAAAAGGAGAACAACAAGATAACTATGAGAACTGCCTCAATTGGAACAGGAGGTTCCAATGAGGCAAAAAATAAGTACGCTAAATAATCGAATAAAAACTAGAAAACTAACCGTCTCCCCAATAACGATGCCAAAAACTTAATAGGTTTTAAAGTATATACCGCAAGTAAACGGTGTCTGTTGTTGGCAGAGCCTTATTGCAAGTACGGGTCGAATCCACAGGGAAACAAGTTTTCGGAGTTAATATTCAATCAAAAAGAAACTTCAAAAGAAATTCAGACAAAATAAACTAAAGAAAGTTGATTTAAAGTGAGATTTAACTATGAATTAAAGGAATATGGTATTAGTTAGAACCACCATGCTTATACCAATCAAATGGTTCAAACAACTAAGAATGCCTAGGTCATGAGTCGAGAGATTAGAGCACGTGTTAATCCTATGGTCAGGTCTTAACGCCCATAATTCAACCTATGCCCTATGATCCAAAGCATAATGAAAATTACTAGTGTGTTCTAGGCTTCTAAACGGAAGCCTGATATGTACGAACGATTATTAACAACAAGCAATTAGTGAAACTGCACAATAACATTATTCACTAATAAATAAAACAAATCACACTATATCACTCTAATAAAAATCTAGAAACTAATAACAATTCAAATAATGATCATTGTACAAACATGGCTTCCCTCCCTAAAACCCTAGAAAAGGATCTACTCACCCATATTGAAATGAACGAGAATAAAACCAATACAAAAATCCACAGTTTGCATAATGAATGAAATATTGACTAAGCTAAAGCAATAAAAAATCAATAAGAAAACAATAAAAAATCAATAAAAAATCAATAAGAAAGCAATAATAAAGAGGAATACCAATGAACAAAAGTAAATAACTTTAGGAAAATTTGTCAAGAATAAGCCAACTTTTACATTGACCGCTTCTAACAAGTCAACCTTAATTTTTTCCAATAACAAGTAAACCTTGTAGATACTTTTGCTTTTAACAAATTTTTTACCGATAACCTAGTACTAACTTGTTAGCTTAGGTGACTTGTCCACGTGTCTTGTTCCAATTAGTTGTAATTAATTAATTACTTTAACATTTTTTTTCTTTTTTCTCTCCTCTTTCCCTGACCACCACAACTAGGGGTGTTAATGAGCTTAACCTGTTCGCGAGCTGCTCGAGTTCGACTCTAAATTTTCACAAGCTGAGCACAGTCATGTTCGGCTCGCGAAGTTAGTGAACAGGCTCGAAATATTTTTTTAATTATATTTTTTAGCATAATGACCTCAAATATTAGTAAAATATTTTAAATAAGTCTAGAAAAAATAAATAACCTTATTTATAATATATTGTATCTTATAAATATACTATATTTTGTTATAATTTTTGAACCCATGTCGAGTTTTATGTAACTTGCACTTGATAATCTAAGCTCAAAAAAGCTAGAGAATCGGCTCGAGCTCGAGCAAAGTATAACGAGCCAAGCTTGAGCGACCCCAAGCTCGGGCTCGGCTCATCTCAACACCCCTAACCACAACACCAGCTCCTCTTATTCTCTCTCCTCTTTTCTTGCCACAACACCACCTCCATCCTTTCTCCATCCCCGTAAACCACCACCTCCCTTTTGTGCCCATCCGCAACCACCACAAACTCTACTGATGATAACCACCACCACTTCCATCATCAATAATTCAAGCTGCTGAATTCATCCTCTGAATCATTAATCATTTACACTCATGAAACTTAAAAATCAAACATAAAAGGAAACACAATACCTCAAAAATCAGTATCCATTCACATTCATGTATCTAAAATCTTGTCCAACAAAGTTGTAGCAAGATGAGCAAACACATCAACTTCACAAAATTTCTTAATCAACTCCACTACACCGTCTTTCTCCTTCAAACCATTTCTCACCTCAATCGCCCCATTCTCCCAAAAACAATACAAACCGCAATCGCATACTTAGACAATATTTCTCACAGGACTATGTAGACACCCAATTAACGCCGCTACTTCGTCACAATCACAAACAATCTTAGCATTTTTTGGGTCGCCCACTACATTACAGATTCCTCCAACAGAAAAATCGATTTGTTGGATTTAACAGAATGATCAGTGTAAGAACAGGGCCAAAGGCAGAAACCATCATGGTGCTTTGCCATTAAAATAACGCGGAAAAGCCTGTGGATTTAGCGACATTAACCCACTAATTTGTGTCGAAATTGGAAGGAAATAAGACGGAGGGGTCAGCTTTACCGTCGCCCCATTCAGAGTCGGTGAAAGTGTTCGTGCCAAAGTGGCGGAATAATGCCATTTCTGTAAGCTGCCATGAGAGTTGGTTAGAGCTGGGAATTGGTAGCAGTGGAAGAGGAGGAAGATGATGTTGGAACGGAGAAAGAGATGTTTGTTGTTATTCAAATTTGGAGGTGTGAAGTAGTATAAAAGGACGTGTAGAAGGAGTTGAGAAGATCAACTGTCATCATTTATAACCAATTCAGCTTGTAGCATAGAATCGAACCTAGCGTGAGTGAAATCCCAGAAGAGGTAGATAGGGGAGAGAATGGGAAGGAGGTGGGAGTGATGTTCGGTTGTTGGGTGGGATACGGAGAGAGGGTTTTTTTATAATGTTTTTTCAATACATTTTGAAGTTTAAAATGCTCAATAAAAGAGTGATATGTATCACTTTAACATGTTAAACAGGAAATTAAGAGGTAAAAACCGGTAAAAACTTATTAAAAGCAAAATTATGTACAAGGTTTACCTGTTATTGGAATAAATAAAGGTCAACTTGTTAGAAGCGGTCAAAAGTTGGCTTATTTTTGACAAATTTTCCTTAACTTTATTGAAAACGATCCAAAGGTTTCGTCTCCTTTGAAGTAGAATACTACAAAACTCTCTAAAAGTTCTGAATAAAGTACTAGATAATGAAAGATGTCTGATAAAAATTACTAAATACTTTTTATAATAACCTAGGAAAGCGAATAAAATTAAGTCGAAAATCACGAAATCGCCATCTCCGTGTCGCCAGCCCAATTGGGTCGGGCTGAGCCAAATCTGGACGCCTTCAAATCTTGTAAAACAGCAGCAACACCAATATCGCGTGACCAGGTCGGGAAAAGCCGCCCGATCGGGGCCAAGAACAACAGATTAGTCGTTGCCCCATCGGGAAGGATCGTCTGATCCAGTTGGGCAAAGCACAACTTTTGAAGATGGAAACGAGCGCCCGATCCCGTCGGGCAGGCCAACCTCATGCTGCTTCAACAATTGGCTTCAAACGCCAAGTTCTTAGTATATTTTCTTCCTTAGGAGGTTGAAATGCAGCTACGAGTCCCTCAAATCATGCCTCTTAACTATCCCAAACAACGTGGTGATCAAAATCGGCAGAAAACAGGGAGTTTTTCCCGAAAACCTGCAAAACAATACAAAATAACCAAAACAACAACTATATCGAAATAGTTAGCACAAATAGCTCTTAAGAGCTTCAAACAAGCACATTGTAGCTTGTAAATGAAGGGAAAACTCTATATAAAATCATAATATCAACATCCTCCTCTATAAATACGGCTTTTTGGAGCTAGTTATTGTATTTTCGTTGGTAAAGCTCCAAACTTAAAGAGAGGAAACCGAAAATTTCCTTCGTTGGAAGTTGTGTTCAACTTCTATCAATTTACTTTGATTGAACGTCAATATCAGTTGAGTGTTTACCTTAGTTTGGTTGATCTTTTTGTAGGTGGAAAGTGGTGGAAGTTCATCGTTTGAACGAATTGATTCAAAAGAATTTCTTAGTTACTATTTTATCTTTAGCTCTTACGTGCTTATCCAAATATACATCATCACTAGTCTGAGTCGTGAGTTTAAGGGAAAAGTCACTACTGAGTAGCGAGTTTAAGGTAAAAACCCTTACTCTGAGGAGTGACTTTTACCTTAAACTCGCTATTGTAGTGACTTCTACCAGAAGCACAGATTTAAATAAAATGTGAACCCGAGCCTACGTGGATGATAATGATGTAATTATTTTAAATTCCAATGCAAATGAGATTTTAGTTTTTGACGGGAAGATCGGCGGAGGTGGTGGAGGTTATGAGGAGGCGAAAGATTCACATAATGTGCCTTCAAGAGACTAAGTGGGTTGGTGGAAAAGCAAGAGAACTAGACCCATGGGGTTATAAGCTTTGGTACTCCGGAAAGGATAAGAGTAGGAATGGAGTAGGCATCATTATTGATAAGGAATATCTTGATGATGTGGTGGAAGTTTCGAGGAAGAGTGACCGCATTATGAGTATCAAGCTAATATTAGGGAGTGAGGAGGTGACTATCATAAGCGCATATGCTCCGCAAGTGGGATTGGAAGCATCTATCTAACAACAATTTTGGGAGGATTTAGAGGAGGTTGTGCAACAAGTGCCTATTAGTGTAAACTTGATCATTAATGGGGATTTAAACGGACATGTGGGCACTAGTCGAGTTGGCTTTGAGAGCATTCATGGAGGTTTTGGGTATGGGGAGAGAAATGAAGCTGGAAGTGGTATCTTGGATTTCGCATTAGCATATGGTCTTAGTAATGGGGATTTAAACGGACATGTGGGCACTAATCGAGTTGGCTTTGAGAGCATTCATGGAGGTTTTGGGTATGGGGAGAGAAATGAAGCTGGAAGTGGTATCTTGGATTTCGCATTAGCATATGGTCTTAGTATTATGAAAACTTGGTTTGAGAAAAGAGAATCTCACCTTGGTACATATAGGAGTGGAAGTAACGCGAGTCATATTGACCTCTTTTTAGTAAGGAATGCTCGGCGGAAAAGTTATACAAACTGCAAGGTGATACCGGGTGAGAGCGTAGCCACCCAACATAGACTAGTCGTGCTTGATTTCCGGGGTAGGGAGTCTTTAAGAAAGTGAAGACCCAATGTGGAGCCGTAAATCAAGTGGTGGAAGCTCCAAGGGGAACACAAAGAGAACTTCTTAGCTAAGATGGCTAGTAAAGATATTTGGTCTTGTAACACGAAAATGGATGTAGATTCGACATGGACAAACAGAGAACTCAGTTTAAAGGAAGTGGAGAAAGAGGTACCTGGAGAATCTAAAGGAACTGTACCATCGAGTAAGGACACATCTTGGTGGGACGAGGAGGTGAGACAAGCGATAAAAACAAACGAGAATGTTATAAACTTTTGGGAAAAGATAAAAGCAATGTGAACTATGAGAAGTACAAAGAGGCTCGAAAGAAGCCAAGAAGGCAGTACGGGAATCTAAAGCAAAGGTAAACTGAGACCTTTATGCAAGATTGGATACGAAAGAAGGGGAAAAAGACATTTATAGAATTGCGCGTATGAGGGACATGAAGACAAGAGACATAAGAAAGGTAAAATGCGTGAAAGGTGTGGACCAAAAAGTGCTTGTGGAGGATGAGGAGATAACGGATAGATGGAGGTTGTACTTTGATACCTTGTTCAATGGTGATGAAGCACAAGACATCAGGGATGTACACATTCCGCCAAGTATGTTAAATCGAGAGTTTATGAGGACGATTCAAAAGGAGAAGTCGTTGCAGCATTAAAAAATATGGGATTGAAGAAAGCTATGTGGCTAGATGACATACCTATCGAAGTTGGGAGGTGCTTAGGGGGGAATTCTTTAACATGATTTGGAGACACAACAAAATGCCATTAGAGTGGAGGAAGAGTACTTTGATTCCTTTGTATAAGAACAAAGGCGATGTACAAGATTGTACCAACTACCGATAAATCAAACTAATGAGTCATACGATAAAACTCTAGGAACGGGTGATTGAGCAAAGACTTAGGAAACATGTGAAGATATTAGAGAACCAATTTGGATTTATGTTAGGAAGATCGACTATAGAGGCCATCCACCTCATGAGACAGACAAATGGAACATTACCGTGGTCGAAAGAAGGATCTACATATGGTTTTCATTGATCTGGAGAAGGCATATGATAGAGTACCGAGAGAAATACTTTGGTGGGCATTGGCGAAGAAAGGTGTTTCACAAAAATATATAGATATCATCATGAATATGTATGAGGGGGCAACTACGAGTGTGCGGACTACAGTGGGGAGAACAGAAGAGTTCCCTATTACGATCGGAGTGCATCAAGGTTCTGCACTTAGCCCCTTTCTCTTTGCTCTAGTTATGACGAACTAACGAGGTCAATTCAAGACGATATACCGTGGTGTATGATGTTTGCGGATGATATTGTGTTGATTGATGAGACAAAGGAAGGTGTTGAGAGTAGTTGGAATTGTGGAGGCATACATTAGAAGCCCGTGGTTTTACATTGAGCAGAAGTAAGACAGAGTATATGGAGTGCAAGTTCAGTGGGTTACAAGCAACGAGGCAGGGGCAGTCACTTTGGGTAGCAAAGTGGTTCAAGGATCGAACGTCTTTCGTTACCTTGGATCCATTCTCCAAAAGGATGGAGAACTTGATGGAGACGTGGCTCATAAAATTAACGCGGGTTGGTTAAAGTGGAAAAGCGCCACCGGATTCCTTTTTGATTCCGGCATTCCCCAAAGATTGAAGAGAAAGTTCTACCGTACGGCAATTAGGATTGCTTTGTTATATGGCACCGAATATTGGGCAGTGAAATAATGCCACGCTCATAAGATGAACGTGGCTGAGATGCGTATGTTGCGGTGGATGTGTTTCCACACAAGGAAGGACCGATTAAGAAATGAAGTGATTCGAGAAAATTTTGGAGTTGCATCCATTGAAGAAAAGATAAGGGAGAATCGGTTAAGATGGTTTGGTCATGTGAAAAGGAGATCAGGTGATGCACCGGTGAGAAGAATTGAAGAGTGGAGGAGTAATCAAATTGTAAGGGGTATGGGAAGACCTAAGATGACTTGGATGAAGGTAATTGAAAGTGATATGAGGCTACTTGGGATTGAGGAGAGCATGGCATTGGATAGAAGTGGGTGGTGGGGCAGTATCCATGTGGAGGAAGGGGTGTGATTACTGCATTTATTTGTTTTTCTCAATTGTGTTGGTATTAAAATCTTTTGTTGAAAACCTCTTTTAGAACTTTTGGGTGTAAACCTTGTTTTCAAAAACTTATTTAAAAATTCTTAAAACTTAAACCCTTTTAAAAACTTTTTACCACTCTTGTCGATGCCATCTCCTTTGACAACGGTTTCAGTTGACGATTCATGTTAGCCGACCCCAAATCACTTTGGGAATAAGGCTTAGTTGTTGTTGTTGTTTAATCCAAGAATAAAATCCATGATCGTTTGCTTTACCCTTTTTTCCTATATACGTCCTATATTTTCTATAAATTCTCCTCATCTTTTTGCTATTTTTTTAAAAAAAAACCTCATAAGACATGTCACAACAGATAAGATATGTTCCTTTTCAAAATTGAAACCTAGAAGCAATATGTCTAATGATCTAATCAGAAGCTACTTCCTAATTGTTGGAAAATTTCAATAATCAAGCGAATATTTTATAATGTAATAATACCGTATTAAGACGTTGATGCATATGCCATTGGCATCTTGTTACGGTTTTTGTTTAGCTTTGTCTAAAGTTTGTTGCAATACTTAAGTTAGCTTATTTTTTTGGTTCAATAAGCTTATTAAGGGTTTTAGCGATGTTTTGCAATTAATTAACACTATTTGTGTTAGTTAAACTTTAGCATAAGCTCTTAGGATAGCTAGAAGACTAGTATTTTTCAGTTTTTCGGTTTTTACTCTGTTTGTTTATAAGCGGGCTTTCGTAGGCTTATAATGAAGTTAATTGGGGATGAAACTTTGTAAGCAAGCAAGTGATACATTAGAGTTTTCACCTATGTGCTTAAACAACTCCTTTGAAGAAAGTGGGAGAAAACCCACCCAAGGAGGAAACCTCTCATCAACATCGCCATTAATATGTGAATATGTAGCCTTTTTCTTTTGTTATGGACAATTGCCATTTCTTATCCAAACGGGCATGGGACTACTTGTTGGAAACCTCTTGAAGTAAAAAAAACTCCAACTGGTTTCATAAGAAAAAGGATAAGCCAATCAAGAGGTATAGCCGAAATGGTGAAAGGTCTGCTGAATAGAAAAGTTACAACAACTTAGATGAGTTCTATTTTATTTTCTCTTGTAAAGTTAAGAACTTTGGGCAGGATCTTAAGTAAAACCAATTCAAAAATTGTTAAATTTGATAAATTTAAATTATTTAAACGTATGAAATTTATTTTTATTAGTAAAATTATGAACTTTATTTATTATACATGTTCAAGTTAGATTAGATAAAAAAGCTAGCGTGTAAAATAATTAGATTATTTAAAGTTTTCATTTGTAATTAAACATTGATGGGCCCGAAATTTTGAGAAAATTAAGATTTGAATATTATTATTTATTTATTTTATTTTTGGTTCCTATTGATTTTGATCCATAAATTTTATTAAAAGATTGGCTAAATTAAGTTTTAGTTATATCATAAATTTGATTTTATAATTATAATCCTATCTTTGAATCATTACATAAATCTCTGAAAATATTAAATTTTGTTTAATTTCTTTTTTTCATAAATTTAATTAATTTAGGAAACAATATTTAATCACATTTTATAAATCATTTTAATTAATAAAATCATTTTAAAATACAAATCTAAAACAAAAAGATAGGTGTGGCTTGAATTGCTTCTTTTTCATATGGGTTGCGTGCGTATTAAAAGGAAAGGAGAGCATTTTGGTTGTGCAAGACAAAGCCCACGTGAGCCGATAAAGATCAAGCTCACCTGGGCCCTAGTTTCATTCAATTGAGCTGATGAGATTAGCAGAAACCAGGCCTACTCCCGTCCCCCATCTCGTTGGGCCGGTCTGGCACCTTTTTTTGGGTTTTCTTTTTGCACTTTGATTCTAATTGAAATTATATTATAAGTGGGGGTATTATTTTCTTTATTGAAGTTCAAATAATTTTTATTAATTTTTGAATCAGTAATTACATGAAAATTAATATTGAATAATAAGTGGATTATTTATCATATATTATTTTAATTAATAAGATTATTTAACTATAAATTGACTTCATCCTTATAATTATGATTACCAATTATTATTTTTGGGATATACCTGAATAATATGAGATACGGTTTGCAAGTCGTTAAGTAATTTTGTAATTTAAATACGATAAGCACATAGTGATATATTGAATGTAATGATTAAATTATTTTATTTAATATTTAACATAATTTAAAGGAATTTATAAAAAAAATCACCAAGAACTTTAGACTTTTTGAAAAAAGCTGCCAATTACTTTTTTATTTAAATTTAACTACTAGATAACTTATGAAAATGTGTACATTATAGAGAAAAGATATAGTCAAGATTGTTGTATCTGAGAACATGAGAACTCTCGGTGGCTGGTTTGATCGACGCCTGTGGCCATGGGCTTTCATAAATCTTCAATTAAGCTTGCGAAGAAGAGATAGAATGGTCCCAACACTCAAAATGGTGCGGAAAAAACGACATCCATAGCTGAGTTAATAGGTTTTCCCCCTTTTGTGAATAGATGAGAAATTGCGCTGAGAGAACTGCGAGTTACTCCCCACTGATTGTGGAAGTTTTATGGAATTTATATGCAGATGACGATGCAGTTTAGAATCATTACCGTTCGGACCGTGATTGTGCAGTTTAACCTTGTGGGCCAGGAGTTCGTGTTAGTCATTGTAGACGAGCACCATGGCTCGAAAATTGGACTAGCTATTTAGTGGGTCTCAAGTAATTTTTATCATGTGTTGCCTAGTTTGTTGTCTTTCGGATATTAGTTTTTGTCTCTTTGGATATTGGTTCGGTTTTGAGGTCTTTTGGAAACTATTATGGAATTTGGAACTTTTTGGTTAGAGATGAGGGAATGGGACCTCATTTCTCTTAATATATTTATGTTGGAGTTTTGACTACTCCCTCTGTCCCATATTAGCTACAACAATTTGACTTTTGCACTATTCATATGCCTCACTTTGACCGTTATCTTAACTAATATATAAAGACCAAATATTAGTAAATAAGATGTTCTAATTAATGTTAATGTATAATTATAACTTATTATTTTTTTAATATAATTTTTACTAATTGTTAGTTAGATATATTTATGGTCAAAGTTTTGCATTGGCAAGTGTACCAGTCAAACTGTTGCAAGTAATATGGGATGGAGGTAGTATTATTTTGAGATTTGTTGTTTATTTATAATTTAAATTCTGCTCCTTAGAGTGTCATACCTGATAAGTGGACTTTAGGTTCACTTATTTGCATGTAGTTTTAGGGAATTTAGATGCATTTTAGGTCATTTAATTTCCTTTTCCTTCCCTTTTTCATCATTTCTTATAATCTCGTGTTTAGCATCTAGTTTAGCTCATTTGCATATAGTTAGGGTGCATATAGGTTGTTGCATTTGCATATGCATACCCCCCTCCCCATCTAATATTTGCCTTGAGTGTTTTGAAGGTTTACAAGCAAGAAAGAGGCTTATAATAGGGGAGCGGGCGCTCCATGGGTCAAGAAGTGAAGAGAAGGAATCAGGAACTTGGAGCGACCCAGGAGCGATCAGGGAGCGGGCGCTCCATGTTGTGAGGAGCGAGCGCTCCTGGCCCAGGCTCCGTAGTTTTATATTTCGTCTTTTACCATTTTGCCCTTATTTCTACGGGGTATAAATCTAATTTTGTAATAATCTTAGAATTATGTTTTTAATTGCTGAATCATAATTAGCTTAATTAGAGAGAGAACTTTAGAGAGAGAAGTAGTTTTTAGAGAGATAAAGTAGATCTTGAAACCAAATTGAAGCTTTTTGAAGGTATTTTCATGGATTTTTTCCATTGATGTTCATCTATTTAGAGTATTTCTTCTATATCTTTGCTTTATTTTGCTTTATTACTTGCTCATTTTGTTTTAGCCTTTGATTAGTGTTGATTAGTTGATGTTTAGCTCATTTATGATGTTTTCCACCATTGTTGATCTTCCATTGATATCTCAAGCTTTTTATTTTGCTTCTTTTATGGCTTTAGAGTAATTTCTTAGCTAGGGGAAGGGGATGACCTAGGTTGATCATGAGTTGACCTCAAAAGTCAAGCTAGGGGGTTAGATTTAGGTGAAATTGGGTTGTATAACCTATTAATTGCTTGTTTAATTGCTTGATCATCATTTGAACTTGGTTTGGGGATCAAAAGTGAAGGATTGAGAGATGAAGCTTTTGATGGACCTTAGGTTAGTCAATAGGTTGACTTCACCATGAGAATAGGTGTTAGGCTTCCTAGGACTTTAATCGAATCGCTATGAGTTGTGGAAATACTTGATTGATTGATTTTACCATGAGAATAGGTAAAATTGGTTGATTAGGTCCTCCTAATTAGATCGAGAGAGTAATTAGGAAACATATGAGTGACTTAGTCCCTTAGTTGACCCTAATGAATCCCCTTAGCTTGACAAATAGGTTAGTAATTGGTTAACTAGTGATTCCCCTATCCCTAGTGTCCTCTTATTATTGTTAAACCCAATCATTTAGTTTAATTGTTAGCTAATTCGTTCTTAGTTTCTTATAATCAATAAATCTCAAAAATCACTAAAAATAGACTTAGCTCGCTTAATTACTTTCAAACCTTGCTAATCCTTGCTTCCTCATGGAATCGACCCTTTCTTGCCCTAAACTAGGCTAAGTTAGGTTATTAATTTGGCACGTGCAACGACCGTGTCAAACTTTGGCGCCGTTGCCGGGGAAGCAACGGATTACATTGCATTGAATTGTGATTTTTGAGTCTAAGTCAAGTCTATTCCTCCTCCCCTTTTCTATTTTTTTTTGTTTTTTTTTGGTTACCAATTGGTTGCTTACTACTTGGTGGTAAGCCCTTGTGTTACTAATCTTTCCCTTGAGATTTTGTGTTTGCATGTCAAGAAGGTTACGAGGAGATCTATTGCTTCCAATTGACCACAATCTTGAGGGCACTTTACGGGAGTTGAGGAGGATTTTTCGGGAACCAAGGGTACTATCTACTAGTGAGAAGCAACCGGGAGAGGTGTTTGAGGAAGATCAATCTCGTTCTTCAACTTCTAGTATTATGGTGGAGGATCAACCCGTTACAAGAGCTTTGAGGGACTATGGTCACCCCGAAGCATTTGAGCTCAAAAGTGGGATTCGGAGGCCGACAACAACCGCTAACTTTGATTTTTTTCCACACTTGATTAGAATGATCAAGCAAGAGCCTTATGGAAGGTGTGCTCATGAGTGTCCACTTGACCATTTGGCGAACTTTCTTGAGCTTTGTGCCACGGTCAAGCAAAATAATGTTACTCAAGATTCGTGAGGCTTAATCTTTTTCATTTCTCTCTCACGGGGAAAGCCAAAAAGTGGTTACAATCTCTACCTCCCGATTCCTTGACTACTTGGGCACAAGTAACGGCGGCTTTTGTTGATGAGTTCTACTTCCAAGAGAAGACTTCCGAGGCTAGAAGGAAGATCTCTAATTTCATACAAGATGAAGATGAAAGTTTGAATGAGGCATAGGATAGGTTCAAAGACCTCCGAAGGTCGTGTCCGCACCATGGGTATAGTCAATGGATGTTGATGCAAAGTTTATATGATGGGTCGCTTCCTATAACTAGAGCTAGTCTTGATTCCGGAGCGGGGGGTCAACTCACCAAGCTACGGGTTGAAGACATTGAGCCCACCATAGAAGAGGTTGTGAGGCACTACTCTTGGGGGAACACAAGGTCTACAAGCAAGAAGGTTAGTGGTAAAAAGAAGTATGATGTGGAGGCCATGGATCATATCCATGCTAAGCTAGACACTCTAGCTAAGAAACTTGAGAAGGTGAACTTGGCATCCCCAAGCCAGCCACCTTCCCAAGCTTTCTCTTGTGAACACTACAAAATTTCGCTCATATAGCGACGGATTATTAGCAAGGGAAATAATTCCGTTCCAAAATTAGTAACGGAAATTAAGCAATCCCTCGCGCGTTAAATCTAGCGACGGTATATCCACATCCGTTGCTAATTTTAGCGACGGATATTAGATTCCGTTGGTATGTTTAGCTACGGATATCTATTCGGTTGCTAAAGGCAGTGACGGATAGAAAATTCCGTTTCCAATTAGCGACGGATTTAAGTGCTAATTTTAACTTTAATTTTTAATTTTCCCGACCACACAGCTTTCGCCCCAATTTCGTTTTGGCGGTGAAATAATTAAAAACCCTGTCCTCAGACTCAGATAGCAAAACCCTTTCTCTTCATCGACGGCTGAAGGCGACCTGCTTTTCTTTGCTCGATTCTCATCACGCAGACGTGAGTGTTTTCTCTCAATTTCGTTCAGTCATCTTCCAATGTTAGCGCTGTAGAGCCTCAATTTTATTTCGATTCAGATCACCAAGGCTGTATGCTATGCTTTCTACTTCACTCACATCTTTCTTTTCTAATTCACTCTAACTTGTTGTTGATTACTGTTCTTTCTTTTTTATTTCATGTTTCTAATACTAAAACAATAATCATAGTCATTGATGTATATGATTTGCGAATTTTGCTACAGTTATCTCGAACAAAAAATCAAATTTGCAACTTTATTTACTTTTCAGGTCTCTCTCTTCCTCTCCATTGTTGAAGAATTTTATATTTATGACTTTGCACTTTAATTAATTTATTGTTCAAGGATTTTATATAACTCTTAAATTTTAGGGTCTGTTACCCTGTTCGTTATTGCTACTGTTTTCACTTGCGCATAATCATAATTCTCAGTTCCTTAGGTACTTCAGTTCACCTCTCATTCATTATTGTTTTCCACATCAAGTAGTTGCCACTTATTTATTAAGTTTGTAGTGGTTTTTGCCCTAATTTCCCCATCTATAATAGTGCTAATTTTTGTCATGAATGTGCTAATAATTTGAGTAATTTTACAGAACTCTAATTTGATTGTGTATAAAATATGGAATTGGTATATTATTGGTCGAACCTTATATCAGGGTTTTCAATTTTCTAGATTTAGGGCTTGAAGTAATTGCTAAAAGATGAGGAATTTTTTTTATGAATCATCTGGTTTTGCTGACCCATATTTGAATAGGTAAAGTGATTGATACACTCTTACACCACAAACACGAGATAGAGTACCAATTTGTAAGTCAAATTTCGTGATCAAAGGTTACCATATGGTAGGCACTTCTAGACCATTAATTTGTACTATATCCCTTGCACTATCTATTGTCCTCTTTACCCTAGTACTTCCGTTTTTGCACGTTATTTTGGTGTTTCCTCTTTAGTCTTTAATGCTTTTTGGTTTGGTATCTAGACTTTGTCTCTTTTGTTATGCAATCTATGATCGAGTCAATATTGTAATCTGCAATGCCACAGCCCACATGCTTCATATATGGTCTCTACTCATCCTGCTTGTTAATGTGTGCTATTGTGGAATTTGCTTTAATCGTCGCTAACTACCGTCTTCTTCCTATGGTGACTTTGTGGCCATAAGAAGCTGGAGCTTAATAAAGGAAAAAGGAAGGATATAGGTGGCGGTCGGTGGATCAATAAAGGTAGAATTAAGCTTCAAGATCTATTTACGTTGCTTATTTTGTAGGATCTATCGTATTGCACTGAGTCAAACTTCAGAACCTTGGAGAATAAGCACAACAGATTGGTTTTTGAAGACATCGTACGCTCAAGACTTGGTAAATTTCAGTACTTCAAATTAAGTAAGACATCGTACGCTCTATACATTTTCTGGCTATAATTTCCAAGAGCCTTATAAAAATAGTGCCTTACTTCCTGTCTTTTTGTTGTTTTGGTGCTAAGCTAAATTTAGCTGAAGTTTTTGTGTGACATACTGTTCTAAAACTGTGTTTTCTTGTAGTAACAAACCTGGAAGCAAATAATTCTTAGTTAAAACTTTGTGCATTCACCTCTAAAAGTGCCTCTTAGCACCTTTGTGACATTAGCTGGACTATATGATTTTTTTTAATAATCGGTCGTTACACAACACAAAGTTGTTGTAGTATTCATCATACCTACCCTTAATGTGCCACCAAAGTTTCCAGTTGTTGAAGTAGCTTTTATTTGTGTTCTTAGCAGTTTAGGGTGTTTTCAAGCCTAATTTGAGATTGCTACTGCATAAGTAATTAAATTGATAGATTAATCTTAATAGTGTTAATACTAAATGTTGCAGCTACTCTCCTCTGATTAAGTATTTTTGTGAGTTGTATCAGTGACGACATGGGTGTTGATAGTTGGTGCTATAGACTTGGTTCTAAATTTTTTGAGTTTACTTTTACTCATTGAACGATGCTTGACTTTACTTGCTACACATTGCCTATTGGTTATTTTGGTGATGACTTGTTTGCTCTATTTTAGGTTGAATTCTATAAGATTAACTCGCCGAACCTCCAATGTGAAGGTGAAACTCAAACATTGCAAATTCATTTTTTTTGAAGCTACAAGCGGCAAAATCGAGAGGTGAAAGATATTGGGCTTAAGTAAAGCAACTGTATATTGAAAGACCTCTAGTTAAGATTTAAGAGTTAAAGACTCTTGTAATTTTGTTAGATGTACTTGGAAATAAGCTTCTTATCTTGGCATGAATGTAGCATTTTCTGCTCTAAAAATCGTACCAACTAGAGGTCACTTATGTATGTAGTTACGACTTCTTAGCGGTGCATCTATGACACACGATACTTTTACAACTCTAGCCAAAGGCTTGGCGTCCTTTGTGTACTTGTATATCAGAGACACGGATGATGATATATATTATTGAAATTATTATAATCTAAAGTTATCGCTTTGTATTTTGTTTTATCATTTCGTAATTAAGCACTTGGTACCCTTTTCTTTGTGAGAGATGGGAAATAGAAACTTGTTGCCAAGTAGTGCACTATATGGAGGCCTACTAACAGAAATATATCAGTTGGTCAAAAAGTGGCAAAAAAAGTGTTAATTCGTTGCTAAATCAGTGACGGAATTTTACGCTGGTTGCTAGATTTAGCGACGGAATGTTAAGATCCGTTGCTAGATTTAGCGACGGAATAGTAAGATCCGTTGCTAAAATCAGCGACGGATTTTGAAATCCGTTGCTAAGATCAGCGACAGAAATAAAATTCCGTTGCTAACCTTAGCGACAAAACAACAAAGAATCCGTTGCTAACCTCAATTAGCGACGCCACCTTTATCAACGGGTCTACTCCGTCGCTATATCCGTCGCTAAGGCTGCTTAGAAACGGATTTGCTCCATTTAGCAACGGTTTTCTTCCGTCTTTAAAAAGCAATTTTTTTGTAGTGGAAATTTGTGGAGGCACCGATCATGCAAGCTCTTATTGTGGAGGATCTACGGAACATGTAGCATGGGTTGGTGCAAGACAATAGGGGCTCAAATTTCAACAACCAAGGGAGGTGGAACAACCCCTCTCAAGGAACATGGAAACATCCCCCACCACAAAATCATAACAACTAGTCCTCCAACTTTCGACCACCTGGTTTCAACCAACCACAACAAAGACCACCCTTTGAGCCTAACCCACCCAAGCCTTCATCACTTGAGTCTACACTTCAACTTTTTCTAGCTCAACAAACCAAGAACAATGCCGATAATGATAAGAAGTTTGGGGATATTCACTCTTCCTTACAACAAATGCAAGCTCACAACAAAATGATTGAGACCCAACTTGCCCAAATTGCCGAACAAGTAAGCAATTCTTCTTCTTCTTCTTCTACTCAATTTCCAAGCCAACCCGTGATTCACGAGCATGCTAAGACCATTACTTTGAGATCCGGAGCAAACTATGAGGGGCCTAAGATGCCTAGTGAGGTGAATGAAAGCCCGGAAGTTGAGAAAAGGGGGAGTGAAGGGGAGGTTGAGAAGCTTCTTGAGGAGGTAATTGTGGAGGATGAAGGTGATGTTGTACCAAACCAAGAGAAAGAGGTTCATGAGCAACGCAAAGAGGCTAGGCAAGCGGCACCCAAGGCTTATGTGCCTCCGGTTCCTTTTCCTCAAAGGCTAGCTAAGAAGCAACTCAATGATAAATTCATGAAATTCTTAGAAGTCATGAAAGGACTTCAAGTGCACATCCCTTTTCTCCAAGCCATGTCTCAAATGCCTACTTATGCCAAGTTTCTTAAGGAGCTCCTCTCCAACAAGACCAAGCTCGAGGAAAGTGCCACCATTGCTTTGACCGACGAGGTTAGTGCCGTACTTCAAAACAAGCTCCCCAAGAAGCTTGAAGATCAGGGCTTATTTTCTATTCCTTCGAAGATTGGGGACTTGGAGCCCAAGAGGGCCTTGGCGGATTTGGGGGCAAGTGTGAGTTTGATGCCCTTGTCCATCGCTAAGCAACTTAATTTAGAACTCAAGCCTACTTGGAGGGTCATTCAACTCGCCCATAGATCGGTGAAAGTTCCGGTTGGAGAGTTGGAGGATATACCGGTCCAAGTTGGAAGGGTTTTCATCCCTTGTGACTTTGTGGTTATGGAGATGGAGGAAGACTCTCAAGTCCCTCTTATACTTGGGAGGCCTTTCCTTCAAACGGCTGGAGTTCTTGTTGATATGAAGCGAGATGTGCTTACTTTGAGGGCAGGAGATGAGAGCATGGAATTTTCTTTCAAGCAATCAATAAAGTCCCCAATAATGGAAGAGGTGAATAGGATAGATAGTTTTGATGAAGAGGTCTTTACTTTGAAGAGTTTAAGGGGTAAGAAAGACCCATTGAAAGATGTACTTTTGGGAGAAGATTTGGAAGATAATGAGGAAGGGAAAAACTTCAAGCTTGCCATGGATGCCTCTCCAACTTATTGTGCTAAGGATGAGAAGATTGAGGCCCTCGAGGTGCCTTCACCTAAGGAGGAGATTTCTAAGCCTCCTCCCAAGGTAGAGTTGAAACCCCTTCCCCCTTCTTTAAAATATGCTTTTCTTGATGAGGGTGAGACTTACCCGGTGATAGTCAATGCTACACTTGAAGGCACTCAACTTCCTCAACTTCTTGATGTCCTTCGGGAACATAGAAGTGCCATTGGGTATAGCATTGAAGATCTCAAAGGGCTAAGTCCTACTCTATGCATGCATAGAATTCATCTTGATGACGATCATGCTTCTTCTATTGAGCGTCAAAGGAGGTTGAATCCCAATATGAAGGAAGTGGTAAAAAAGGAGGTCTTGAAACTCCTTCAGGCGGGGATAATATACCCAATCTCCGATAGTCGGTGGGTTAGTCGCGTCCATGTGGTCCCTAAAAAGGGAGGCATGATCGTCATCACTAATGAAAAGGGAGAACAAATCTCCACTAGATCGATAACCGGGTGGCGTAAGTGCATAGATTACCGGAGATTGAATAAATCCACCCGAAAAGATCATTTCCCCATCCCCTTTATAGATCAAATGTTGGAAAGATTGGCGGGCCATTCCCATTTTTGTTTCCTTGATGGTTATTCGGGGTTCTTTTAAATTCCCATCCACCCCGATGACCAAGAAAGGACTACATTCACTTGTCCATTTGGTACCTTTGCTTATCGAAGGATGTCATTTGGTTTGTGCAATGCGTCCTCTACATTTCAAAGGTGTATGGCCGCCATCTTTTCGGACATGTTGGAAGATACCATTGAGGTATTCATGGATAACTTCTTCGTAGTAGGTTCATGTTTTGATGATTGCCTCAAGAACTTGAAAAATGTGCTTCAAAGATGTCAAAAGATGAATCTAGTGCTTAATTGGGAAAAGTGTCATTTCATGGTTGAGGATGACATTGTGTTGGGACACAAGATTTCCCAAAAAGGAATTGAGGTAGATAGGGCCAAGATTGAGGTCATAGAGAAGTTGCCCCCACCTACAACGATGAAGAGAGTGCGTTTCTTTTTGGGACATGCCGTTTTCTATCGCCGGTTCATAAAGGACTTCTCTAAGATTGCTAGGCCTCTATCTAGCCTCTTGCAAAAAGATAATGAAGTTGTTTTTGATAATGATTGCGTGAATGCTTTTGAGACTTTAAAGCATGCCCTTATTTCCCCCCCCCCATTGTGCAAGCTCCGGATTAGAGCTTGCCTTTTGAACTAATGTGTGATGCTAGTGATTATGCAGTGGGAGCCGATTTAGGGCAAAGAAAAGAGGGAAAGCTACATGTTGTTCACTATGCAAGCAAGACACTTGATTCGGCTCAAAAGAACTACGCCACAACGGAGAAAGAGTTTGTTGGCGGTTGCGTTTGCCTTTGATAAGTTTTGGCCTTATCTTGTGTCCTCCAAAGTGGTAGTGTACACGGATCACTCGGCAATCAGGTATCTCATGTCCAAGAAAGATGCAAAGCCGCGGTTGATTCGTTGGATCTTGCTCCTTCAAGAATTTGACATTGAGATTAGAGATAAGAAGGGAACGGAAAACTTGGTGGCCGACCACCTTTCCCGGTTTCCTTTGGTTGAAGACTCCCCCTCTCATGATATGCCCATTGATGATAGCTTAAAGGATGATCTCCTATACACCATCAAAGCCCTTGATACCCCATGGTTTGCCGACATGGCAAACTACTTGGCTTGTGGGATCATTCCTTTTGAGTTTACATATCAACAACGAAGGCGGTTCCTCCATGATTCTAAGTTTTATGCGTGGGAGGACCCACTTTTGTTCAAGCGGGGGGAGGATGGTTTGTATCGAAGATGTCTTCCCAATGGTGAGATCGCAAGTGTGATAGAGAAATGTCATTCATCCCCCTTTGGAGGACATATGGGCGCTGACAAGACCGTTGCCAAGATCTTATCTTGTGGATTGTGGTGGCCCTCTATGTTCAAGGACGTGTGGGGCTTTGTGAAAGCTTGTGATAGGTTTCAAAGGGTCGGCAACATCTCCAACAGGCATGAATTACCCCTCACCAACATTTTAGAATTGGAAGTCTTCGATGTTTGGGGGGTAGACTTCATGGGACCCTTCCCTTCTTCGTTTGGTAACTCCTACATTTTAGTGGCGGTTGACTATGTCTCCAAATGGGTGGAAGCAATCGCCTCTCCTACAAATGATGCTAAGGTAGTTACCAAGCTTTTCAAGTCCGTGATATTTCCGAGGTTCGGGGTTCCGAGAGCCGTGATTAGTGATATGGGATCCGATTTCGTCAAAAAGAGTTTCCAAGCACTCCTTTCCAAATATGGTGTGCATCATAAAATGGGGCTCTCCTATCATCCACAATGTAGCGGCCAAACGGAAGTGTCAAATAGGGAGGTGAAGCTCATCTTGGAGAAAACCGTGAACCGATCTCGTAAGGATTGGTCATTAAAGCTCGATGATGCTTTATGGGCTTATAGGACGGCTTTTAAGACACCAATTGGCACAACCCCCTACAAGCTTGTGTATGGCAAATCATGCCACTTGCCGGTTGAGTTAGAGCACAAAGCATATTGGGCCATCAAGCTTTTGAATTTTGATCTCAAGTCATCTGGAGAACGAAGACTTTTAGATGTACATGAGCTCGAAGAGCTTAGGCAGGATGCCTATGAAAATGCTAGGATTTACAAGGAGAGAACTAAGGCATGGCATGATCGAAGGATAATGAAGAGAGAGTTCAAGGAGACAAGTTCCTTCTCTTCAACTCTAGGCTAAGACTCTTTCCGGGGAAACTTAAGTCTAGGTGGAGTGGGCCGTTTGAAGTAAAAACAGTGTTCTCGCATGGGGCGGTGGAAGTGTGGAGTGAAGAAAAAGGGACGTTCAAAGTAAATGGGCAAAGACTCAAGGTAACCACGATGGAACCCAAATTGAGCACATTTGTCACATTGCTTTGGATGACTACCCCCTTCCCCTATGAGAATTTTGATCTAGGGAGGTCAAGCTAATGACTTTAAAGAAGCGCTTACGGGAGGCAACCCGGGTTTCTTAGTTTTTAGAAAAATAAAGTAAAAAAAATGAGAAAAAGAACGAAAAAAGAAACAAAACAAAAAAAAAGAAAGAAAAAAGATATGAGAAACATACAAAAAAAAAAGAGTGAATAAGAGGTTTTTAGATGAGAGAAATTAGAGGAAGAGTGAAAAACACCAAAAAATTGGCTAAGTAAAGAAGAATGGAGGAGGAGCGAGCCCAAGACAAGGCAAAGGAGGGCGCTCCCCCTCTGGAGCGGGCGCTCCGTTCGTGCAAGAAAAGAAGGAAGTTGGCAGGAACTTGGAGCGTGTTAGGAGCGATCTGGGAGCGCCCCGCTCCATGCTCGGAGCGCCTTGCTCCAGGCTCGGAGCGGGCGCTCTAATTTGACTGGAGCGGGCGCTCCAGCTTCCAGCACGCTCCCCTTCGTCTTTTTTTTAATTTTTCACGTGCCATTTCATCAACCCCCCCAAAACCGTCCCACACTCCACTCATCCTCATATCACTCTTTCACTCTCATTCACTCATTCTTCCCTTTCAAACTCCCTTTCTCCTTCATTTCTCAACATTTTCACTTCCTTCCTTCACAAAACCTTCATCTTTTCTCCTCTTCTACACAAAGAACCCATTTTCGTCAAAAAGCCCCAAAATCAAAAATTCATCATCACTTCAAAGTTGAAGTTTGGAGGAGATCTCTTGAAGAAAAGGTTAAGGAACACGGTTGAAGCTTGAAGGCACCTAAATTGTTCGCAATTGTGGAATTTCTCCACCCCCCTTAAAGAGGGAGGTAAAACCTAACCCTAACTTTTATTTTTCTTCTAGATTTGTACTAGAAAATTGATAATATGATGATTGTGGTGTTGCTTGTGGACTTAGCTGCTAGATTTAGATAGATTTTGATTTTTAATTGATTTTTTTTGATTTTTTGTGTGATTTCTTTCATTTTTTCTTTCTAGTTACTTACTCCTTTTAGCCTAATCTTTCCTAGTTTCTTTTATTTTTAATTTTTCTTGTTTCTTTTCATTATTTTTTTGTTTTCCTTCATTTTTGCTTTGAATATTTGCCTTGGTTGGTGCTCTTATATTCGTGCTTATTTGTTGGGTTGAGACCGTGGTCTTTTAATTTCTTATAATCATCTTGGTTGAGTTATTCTCTTTAAACTCCAAGTATGTTTCGTTAACAGCGCCAAAATTTGATAGGTTTTAGTCGTATCACCTATTCAAAAATAAACCTACGGTCCTCTAACTATGGTAGTCAGTGGAAGCAGGGTAGAATCCACAGGGAGACAGAGTTTCTAAATTAATATTCAATCAATCAGCTACTCCAGATGAAATCAGAGAAGAATTAACTGAACTAATAATTAAGCTAAGGAAAACAAATTAAACTGAGGGTTTAACTATGGACTAAAAGCCTAGGGTATTAGGTCGGTCCACCATGCTTATACCAATCAAATAGGGTCAACTGCTACCAAAACCTAAGTCAAGAGTCGGGGGATTAGAGCACGTGTTGAGCTATGGTTGAGACTCAACGCTCATAGTTCAACATACGCTGCGTGTTCACTAACGTAATCAGAACTACTGACGTGTCCTAGGCCTCTAGTCGTAAGACGGATCTGTGCAAACAACTATTAACCACAAGCAATCAATGAAATTGTACACTGACATTAATTACTCATAAGAACAAACCACATCATAATGACCCTAATCAAGCCCTAGAAATTGATAGAAATCTAAATCACAATCATGGTATAAACATGGCTTTCCTATCTAATACCCTAGAAAGAGAACTACTCACTCATAATTGAATTGACAACAATAAAACTAATATGAAACCCTAATAATTGCATCATAAATAATTGAATAAATAAACTAAGCAATTGAGAATAATAAAAGAGATTAGGGTAAGAAAGAATACCAATTGACAGAAAGCAGGAACATCTATTGAAATCGGAATAGGTTCAATCACCTTTAATCTAATCTAAAGTGTTTAAATTAAACTAAGAACAATGAGAAATAAACTAGAGTCTAAAGCTGTAAAAAAATAATAAAAGGTGTCTCTCAATAATGAGGAAAAAGGTATTTATAATACCCCCCAAAGTCTAATTAAAAAAGGAAACAAAAGACGAAAAATCGCGAACAAGGGCACAGGACCCGATCGGGCCTATAGTGAAACTATTTTCTCAAACATCCTTTTTGGCAGCCCAGCATCAACAACACACGAAATGAGAGATTGGGCTTCACCCGACCGCAGGCCCGATCTGGTGGCAGATCGGGTGAAAGGATGGAAACCCAGCACGCGAATCAGCAGGCCTTTGAGGAAGCCCAGCTCTCCTTTTCTTCAATCAGCGTACAGCAGCAGCAACCATATAAAATTGGGCCCCTTTGTCCCCTACTCACGCAGCAGCAACATAACACAAATCAGTGGGCCAGCGTGGAGATCAAGCTCACCCGATCGGGTTGGGCACTGTAGCCCGATCGGGCCTGGAGCAATAAAAGGCCAAAATTTGCTTCTTGGACTTGATTGACGCAGCCAGCAACAATAGAAAGTGAATTGAGTCCGCCCGATCACCCACCCGATCGGGTCATTTTTGCCCGATCGGGTCTGGGCACTTCGTCTCTCGTCCGATCGGATCGGGCAAGACTTGCCCGATCGGGTCCGCAATCTGTACCCGATCAATATATCTTCGCCAGATCGGGCCATTTTTGCCCGATCAGAGTACGGAATACTCCTTTTTGACTCTTTGGCTCTCTAAACTTCACGTTTAGGGGTCTTGGGACCTCCTAAACTACCCATAAAACTCGTGAGCCATCCTACGTGCCTCGTAATATCTCGTAAAGCCGTGGTTGTTTCCAAATGGCTCGGGAATAATGAGAAAACTCCCTAAAACCTGCAATTCAACACTAAAACACAAAACCACAACTATATCCGATAGTTAGCACAAATAGCTCCCAAAAGCTCCAATGACGCACAAATTAGCTTGTAAATAAGGGAGAAAAGTCTATATAAATACGTGATATCAGTTGAGACCGTGGTCTTTTAATTTCTTATAATAATCTTGGTTAAGTTATTCTCTTTAAACTCCAAGTATGTTTCGTTCACAAAAAAAAGTAAAAAAGACCGAGGTTCCTCCTCCCAAAAGAACAAAAAGGGCACCCTTCCGGCCCTTAAGTTTGTCAACCCCGACCATAAACGTCGGTATGACGAACTTAAGCACAGAAAGATTAAGGCTTCCAAGTTCTTCCATGGTGAAACTCTTGATAGTCTCGGGATAGTGCAAGATGTAAGGCGTTCTTTGTTTGTTTTAGGCATGGAACACTTTTACACCTTTAGCCCTTTGACATATGAACGACTCACATTGGAATTCTTAGCCTCTCTCGAGAGAAATGAGGTTGATGGACAAGAGGGGGAGTATGAAATCTCCTTCCAATTGTTCAATCAACCCCAATGTATCTCTTTGGGGAGGCTCAATGACATCTTCTAATGTGATCCCTCAAATGCCATCCGAAATCCCGAGACTTGGCAACACCCCGTCTACTATCAAAGGGACGCATTTTGGCATGATATTGCCGGTTACGCCCCCTTTGATCCCAAAACGGGATATTCCTCTCATACGCATTCCCCCATCCTTCGCTACATTCACCGCCTCTTGGTTACCGCCATATTTTCAAAAAAAGAACCAAGTAAGGTAGCCTCGGAGGAGGTGAGTGCGCTCTACATTGCCTCCCATCTCCCTAATGACATAGGAGGCAAGTTGAATCTCGGATTTCTATTTCTCCAACGGTGTATTGCTATACGCCGTGGAGAACTATTTAAATCCGATATTCATTGGCGGGGGATGGTTACTATCATTGCTTCCTCTCTAGGGTTTGGGGAGCAACTTAATTTGTTGACTCCAGTTGATGATAACCCCTTCCTCGATTGAACTATATTAGAGCCGTCGAGTGGATTGATTTTACCCCTGATCCCGCGCGGTTCGTTTGGAAGGTAAGCGGTCGTCATCATTGTTACCTCCCAAACCCGGAGGTGACCATATTTGACCGCGACGGGGAGGATGACGATATTTTTCTCATCCCTTATGAGCCCTCGTGTCGCGGAAGCCCAGGCCGCATGCGGCAACTTAGCTCCTCCTCTCCATCGTGAGGAGCCGAGTTCCGGCCGTCGTGCCTCAGTGTCGTCCTGCTCCTTTGACTATGAGGGGGCCTACTACAGTCTTGCTCTCAACCAAGATCGTATGATGAATACGATCCAAGGCATGAGAGAGGATTTGAGTGGTATGATGATACAGACTAATTCAATGTATCATCACCACGTTGAGAGTGGAAACGTTGATCCCTATGTCAACTTTCCAAATTGGCCTCCTCAACATGGGCCGGTACCGGGATGGAATGAACGCCAACCCACGTACCCCTACTGGCCCCACCGCGACCCACCCTATGATTGGCGGGCACCCGGGGGTTCTAACTCCATGGGTGAACACCCGTACGGGGCTACACGGGCGGTTGGGAGCCTCATGGCCCCGCCCCCTTAGATTTCTACGGCTCAATGCCGCGCCCTCCCCTTTCGGGAGACATGACACCACCTCCCCCTTCGGGAGAAGGTCTATCTCACATGGACGAGGACTAGATCCTCTTGCCCCGCTCCCCCTTTTACTTGTTTTGCATGATTACACCGTGCCTTGATTGTTTGGGGGTGTTTTTATTTGATTATGCTAGCGGGTTGTGGCTCTTTTTTAGGGTTTGGGGTGTAATTTTTGGGTACGCGTGTTAGAGAGGACGCATTGGTAGGTCGGGTTTACGGGCCATGATAGGAGAGTGTGCTTTATTGATCATTGCCTTGAGGATTTAAATGAAAAGAACCATGGTTGACTATTTTTACTTGTATATGACTTCCTCCTTTTTCTATCCTTTTTCTTTCTTTGTATATATCTCTTTGCTTTGCTTCTCTTTTTATTTTCTTCTTCTCTCCTTTAGGTCTTAGACTTGCATGTAGTATAGTTGCATATCATGATAGTTTTGCATGTAGCTTATGAATTGCATATAGGACTTGTCTTTGGTAGTTTGCATGTAAGCCTTTTTAAAAAAAATTCAAAAACTTCATTGCCTTGACACCTCTATTAGGACGAGGACCTTGATTTCGTGATGCCTTTCTTAGTTTTAATTATTTCATAGGTTTCCTTGATGATTGTTAATTGCTTGAGGACAAGCAATTGGCAAGCTTGGGGGAATTTGATAAGTGGACTTTAGGTTCACTTATTTGCATGTAGTTTTAGGGCATTTAGATGCATTTTAGGTCATTTAATTTCCTCTTCCTTCCCTTTTTCATCATTTCTTATAATCTCGTGTTTAGCATCTAGTTTAGCTCATTTGCATATAGTTAGGATGCATATAGGTTGTTGCATTTGCATATGCATACCCCCCTCCCCATCTAATATTTGCCTTGAGTGTTTTGAAGGTTTACAAGCAAGAAAGAGGCTTATAACAGGGGAGCGGGCGCTCCATAGGAGAGGGAGCGGGCGCTCCATGGGAGAGGGAGCGGGCGCTCCATGGGAGAGGGAGCGGGCGCTCCATGGGAGAGGGAGCGGGCGCTCCATGGGTCAAGAAGTGAAGAGAAGGAATCAGGAACTTGGAGCGACCCAGGAGCGATCAGGGAGCGGGCACTCCAAGCCTGGAGCAGGCTCTCCATGTTGTGAGGAGCGGGCGCTCTAGGGCCCAGGCTCCGTAGTTTTATTTTGTCTTTTACGATTTTTTGCCCTTATTTCTACAGGGTATAAATCTAATTTTGTAATAATCTTATAATTATGTTTTTAATTGCTGAATCATAATTAGCTTAATTAGAGAGAGAACTTTAGAGAGAGAAGTAGTTTTAGAGAGATAAAGTAGATCGTGAAACCAAATTGAAGCTTTTTGAAGGTATTTCCATGGAGTTTTTCCATTGATGTTCATCTATTTAGAGTATTTCTTCTATCTCTTTGCTTTATTTTGCTTTATTACTTGCTTATTTTGTTTTAGCCTTTGATTAGTGTTGATTAGTTGATGTTTAGCTCATTTATGATGTTTTCCACCATTATTGATCTTCCATTGATATCTCAAGCTTTTTATTTTGCTTCTTTTATGGTTTTAGAGTAATTTCTTAGCTAGGGGAAGGGGATGACCTAGGTTGATCATGAGGTGACCTCAAAAGTCAAGCTAGGGGGTTAGATTTAGGTGAAATTGGGTTGTCTAACCTATTTAATTGCTTGGTTAATTGCTTGATCATCATTTGAACTTGATTTGGGGATCAAAAGTGAAGGATTGAGAGATGAAGCTTTTGATGGACCTTATGTTAGTCAATAGGTTTACTCCACCATGAGAATAGGTGTTAGGCTTCCTAGGACTTTAATCGAATCGCTATGAGTTGTGGAAATACTTGATTGATTGATTTTACCATGAGAATAGATAAAATTGGTTGATTAGGTCCTCCTAGTTAGCTCTAGAGAGTAATTAGGAAACATATGAGTGACTTAGTCCCTTAGTTGACCCTAATGAATCCCTTTGACTTGACAAATAGGTTAGCAATTGGTTAACTAGTGATTCCCCTATCCCTAGTGTCCTCTTATTATTGTTAAACCCAATCATTTAGTTTAATTGTTAGCTAATTCGTTCTTAGTTTCTTATAATCAATTAATCTCAAAAATCACTAAAAATAGACTTAGCTCGCTTAATTACTTTCAAACCTTGCTAATCCTTGCTTCCTCGTGGAATCGACCCTTTCTTGCCCTAAACTAGGCTAAGTTAGGTTATTAATTTGGCACGTGCAACGACCGTGTCAATACCCGTCTCAGTGGTATTGCCGCTACCACTGGTTTTTTCTTTATTTCATTTACCTTGGTCTCTTTTATTGTTAGTATCGGACGGGATGTTACAGATCCACCCATCACCTTTTCTTTTTGTTACGGTCAATTCCATTGTTAGACCTGCTATTGTAACTGCTCATCTTGATCAGACGAAATATTGGGTGTGATCGATAATAAAAATTCAAATATTGAGATTGATTAGGAGGAATACAAGAGGAGGTTTCTTTTCTGGAATGTTATGTGATTGTTTACATACTTGGAGCTAATCCTCCTGAATCAGTAATGAATGGATTTACTCACAGAATTTGGGGTAAGTGTGGGGTGGATAAATTTTTGTTAGTTGGTAAGGGGATCTTTCTAGTAAAACTTACTACCATGGAAAACCATGTTAAGCTACTCAATGGGGGTTTTATTTCTTTGATGGGAAACTAGTGATCTATAGGAAATGGGAACATGATTTAAACATTCATAGAGAAGAGATTAAGAAGATTCCTACTTGGGTACAACTTCTTGAGTTAGATTTGAAATATTGGGGAGAAAAATCACTTAGGAAGATTACTAGTAAGCTTGGTTCAATTATCAAAATGGATCTAGGCAACAGAGCAAAAGGGGAAATTAAGATTTTCTAGGGTGTTGTGGAAATGGATATAAATAGAGCTCTGCCTGAGTCTATTTGCTTTATGAATGAGAAAGGTATTAGGGTTAAACAAAGCATTGTACTAGAATGGAATCCTTTGTTTTGCAATGTTTGTAAGGGCCATGGGCATCTAAGTTCTGAATGTCTCAAGAAGCCTGTTGCATAAAAGAAGATTTGGGTGGTTAAAGCTAGGAGTAATCAAATCAATCAAAGTAATGAGGTGATTGATCAACCTATAGTGATCAAATTGTAATTGGGCAAGCTGATCAAGTTGGTAGCTGTCAAGGTGCTTCCGAATCTGGTGATGCACATATTGTAACTCATAAACAGGTTGCTAAGGAGTCTGTGGTAGCTATGAAAAATTCTTTTGATGCACAATATGTGGTAGCTATGAAAAATTCTTTTGATGCTGAATTGCATAATGTTACTTAGAGGGGGGGAAAGCAGATTGTGCAAGAAATGGTTAAGGTGTGGGAAGGGTTGGCTACCCCTACTCATAATGTCTTACATCCTTGTTTGAAATGTAAGGGGGTTGAATAGAACTGAGAAGCAAAGAGATGAGAGGTGTTTGATTAACACCCATAATATTAAACTGTTCAGCCTCCTTGAAACTAAGGTAAGTTCCAAGCTAGGGAATCTTTACTTAAATTTATGTCCTGATTGGTGTTTTACTAATAACAACTCTATTATTGACAAGGAAGAATTGTGATAGGATGGATGCCAAGCTCTTTTCAGATTGATATTCTTTTGAGTAATGAGCAATGTGTGCATTGCCATGTCAGTCCTAACAATGGCAGTCCTTTTTTTGCACTTTTGTGTACGGGAGATATGATACAGAAGGTAGAGTTATGTTATGAGAGAGTTTGTCTAATTTTGCTCAAAACCATGGAAATTGTCTTTGGTTGGTTACTAGAGATTTTAATGCCATTACCGGTTTAGATGAGAGGGTTGGTGGAGGTGCTGTCAGAATGAGAGACATTGTGCCATTTAGAGAGTGTGTTTTTGTTTACCAGTTGGAGGATATAAAGAGCACTGGTAGATTTTTTTACTTGGAGCAATAAAGAGGATGGTGAATCTCGAGTTTTTTCTAGAATTGATGGGTAAATGAGAGTTGGCTTACTAGCTTCCCTAATGTTGAGATTACATACATGCCAGAGGGTAGTTTTGACCACGTCTTGGGTTGCTTCGTTTATATCCTAATATTTCTGGTGAAAAACCATTTAGGTTTTTTAATATTTGGAGTACATCCTCTTCTTTTATGGATGTTATCAGGAGGGTTTGAGTAGAAGTTGTTGGTTGCCCTATGTTTAG
The DNA here is from genome assembly GCA_947645195.1 of Patellifolia procumbens. Taxonomy (NCBI): domain Eukaryota; kingdom Viridiplantae; phylum Streptophyta; class Magnoliopsida; order Caryophyllales; family Amaranthaceae; genus Patellifolia; species Patellifolia procumbens. The sequence continues at coordinate 3,475,365 of CANSGD010000953.1, forward strand.
GGTTGTGCAAAAAGTTAAGCTCTTAAAAAAATATCTTAAAGAGCTTAACAAGAGAGGGTGCGGTGATTTGCAAGCGGATGTGCTTAAAGCTCAGCAAGATTTGAAGCTTGTTCAAGATCAAATGCATGAAGAGGCATACAACACTTCTTTATGTGCAGCTGAAAAGCTTGCTAATGATAAGCTAATTAAAGCTCTAAGCTTTATAATAGTTTCCTCACACAAAAAGGTAAGGTCACTTGGATAGCTAAGGGTGATGGTAATTCTAAATTGTTCCATCAGAGTATCAAAGCTAGAAGAAGTCACAACAAGATTAATGCAATTCAGAATAAGGAAGGGAATTGGGTGAATACATCTGAACAAGTTCAAGCAGCCTTTGTTGAGTATTGCCAAACTTTTTTGGGGTGCATTTCAGAGAGCGTACACATTCAATAATCTGTCATTAAACAAGGCCTTATTCTCACTAAAGAGCATATTCACCTGCTAGATGGTAATTTCAGCAATGATAAGGTGAAACAAGCTCTCTTCTCTATTTCAAATGAGAAGGCTTCCAGGTATGGATGGTTACAATAACTTTTTCTTTAAGCATGCTTGGGATGTTATAGAAATGAGGTTATTATGGTTGTGCAAGATTTCTTTAGAAAAAGAAAGTTGTTAAAAGAGATTAATGTGACTTCCATTACATTGATCCCTAAATGTCAATGTCCTAGTTCAGTCAAAGATTTTAGGCCTATTTCCTGTCGTGTTGTCATTTGTAAGGTGATTACAAAGATGCTTTGTAATAAATTGAAAATTATTTTACCTGACATTATTTCTAGTACTCAAGGATCCTTTGTGAGTGGAAGAAGCATTCTTCATAACATTTTTATTTGTCAGGATATTATTAGGATGCATCATAGGAAGAAAGGGCCTCCTAGTTATATGATGAAGATTGATATACAGAAAGCTTATGATAGAATGAGCTGGGAATTTCTACATGAAATGCTCTCTGCATTAAGATTTCCTAGTAGATTCAAGAAGCTTATTCTTACTTGTGTTAATAATCCTAGGTTTACTATCATGTTGAATGGTTGCCCTACTGGTGTTTTTACTTCTAAGAGAGGTTTGAGGCAAGGAGACACTATCTAACCTTTGTTGTTTGTGTTATGCATGGAACATTTCACAAGGATTATGACCTATGTGGGGAAGCAACATGATTTTAAGTTTCATACTAGATGTGCTAGTTTGAAGCTTAATCACCTATGTTTTACTGATGATCTTGTGATGTTCAGCAAAGAGGATTATATATCTATATTCATGATGATGCAAGGCTTTAATCTGTTTGCTAGTACTACATGGTTTCTTTCTAATAAAGATTAATCTGCAATTTATAGCATAGGGACGGAGGAGAATGATTTAAATACAATTCTTGAAGCAACTGGTTTTAGTAAAGGCAACATGCCTTTCAGATATCTTGGAGTGCCTATCAGTGTAGTGAAGCTTAAAGCTCATGATTATGAACAACTTGTTGAGAAGATGACTCTCAGAATCACTTTGGAGTTCTAGACATTTCTCTTATGCAGGTCGACTTCAGCTCATCAATTCAATTATGATCTCTATTCACACTTACTAGGCACATATTTTCATTTTGCCTAAAGGTGTGATATAAAGGACTATCTTTGTATGTAGATCCTTTGTATGGTCTGGATATCATGAAAGTTTAAGACCATATCTTGTTAGCTGGGAGAGGACTTTCTTTCCTAAGCATTGTGGTGGACTAGGGATAAGGCAAATCCAAGCTTGGATTTCAGCTGCCATTGGTAAACATGTGTGGAACATTGCAAGAAACTGACAACCTATGGGTGAATGGGTGAAAGCAATCTATATTCAACAAGCTATCTGGGTGACTTATGCCCCTAGTAGTGCTAGCTGGATCTGGAAGCTTCTTTGCAAAACCTAGCAATAAATATGTAGTGATACTCACAATAGCTCCTGGATGGCTCAATCAAGTTACTCAATTGGTACAATGTAAAAGAGTCTCTTTTGTACAGGTCCTAAGATCAGATTGTTTATCTCAGTTTGATATTCCCTAAACATAGGTACATCTTATGGTTCAGCTTGGTTGAAAGGATGCAAACTAGAGCTAGGTTGGCTAGATTGAACACATTTCAGGTTGATACATGTGCTCTGTGTGATCAAGCTCCAGAATCTCTCCAACTTCTTTGATTGTTGTTTTAGCTCCCAAGGTTTGGCACATTTTAAAACTTGGCTTGTTATAAACTCTACGGCTACAAATTACAGGAGATTGTGGCAATGGTTGTTAAAGAGGCAAAGTGGCTCTAGGTTTCTCATGAGAGTGTGCAGAGCTTCAATGGCTGTTGTAGTGTATTTGATATGGCGGGAAAGGAACAATGCATTGTGATATGATAGGGTGAGGATTGTCCCAGCTGTGCTAAAGGATATTCAGCTTCAGGTTATATACAGAGATTATACAGAGATAAGTTTATAAAAAACAAACAAGCTGATGTGGATTGGCTGCAAAACTTAAAATCATTTAGATTGTTATTTGTTTTTAGCTTTTTTTGTAATTTGTTTCTATAGCCTTTGAGATAGTTTGGCTGTAAGTTGTAAAACTGTTTTGGTTGGTTATATATCTATCACTTACTTACCAAAAAAAAATTACTACATAACTTTACAATATTTTGTGAAACACCACCTTTTAACGAAAAATGTTAACTTGTTTGTTTGATGGGGTCCGCTCACAAGCTTTCATCCCTATTGCCACCACCATCCCAATCGCCACTACCATCACCTTATAGCCACCACCACTCACCAATCACTACTCAGCACCTCTACCTTCAAAAACCTGAACCTCGAAATGCACCACCCACCACCTATACCTTAAAAAACCTAACCTTAAATTTACCACCCACCACATGTACCTTCAAAAACCCTAACCCCCTAGATTTACCACTAACCAACCACTGCCACCACCATCACCACCACCTTTCAATAATTTTCCATCAACACAAACCACCACCCACTAGCGAAATTTCACCACCAATCACTATCCACCTTCGAAACCCTAACCTCTTAATGCACCATCAACTAACCAGCACCATAACCATTTCAAATTTGCCACTAACAACCACAACTCCCCTTTAAAACCTTAAATTTCAGAACAAATTTGAATAACCTTACCCCAAATTTCAAAACCACAACATAAGTACTCTAACCTCAGTTTTTTGTAGATGTGGACTTGGGCCCTGTTCTTTTGCTTCGCAAAGAACTGAACTAAACCCCAATTAAATCTTGACATGCAAATAGCAGTGAACTTTCACATAATAGACTAACAATCTTCATAATTTTAGATGTAGCAAGGAGAAGAGTTACTCAAAAGAGATTCTCAAACCTAAGTCGGTATTCTAAAGTAAAAACAAAAAATGGGCTCGAAATGGCTCACAAGTCGGTCCAAGCTCAGACACTAGAGTCTGAGCTATAAAGAATAGTTAATATTTATGCCAACAACCAAACAAACAAACACGCTTTAAAAAAACAAAAACACATATAAACAAAATTCAACAATAACATATTCATAATATACCATCAAAACCACTTCGATAAATAAATATAAGTAATAATAGTTTGATTAAATAGAACGCTAGTGAATCCGCAGCCCACTACCTAAGGAAATGTCGGATCATAACCTCCAAGACGGCCTACGAGCTACATTCCCTACTGCTTGTGTCTATGAATGGCCAAACTCCCGATGCGGTACTCAATACCTTCCATCCAATTGATCGACAACTTAACCTGGGCATCTCCGATGCAGGATTGTTCCTTAGTGTTTACTTATCATCCCCTCAGAGGCTCAGACTGCATATAATTTACCAAGTGCTTTACCCTTGGTACACCATCCCTTCGGCTAACTCATTGTCAATCCAAAATAAAATAAATACTTTGGATTTAAAATGTAGTTCTTCAGGTAAATCGAAAGTTCAAAGTTTAAATAAAATTCCTCAAATAACTTTCAAGCTTCAAATATATATATATATATATATAGTCGGGTTCTTCTAAAAACCTATACTTTACTGAAAACTAAAAACAACCAGTTCTAATTGGAAAAAATGGGGTACATATAAGATATAGAAGGGTATATCTTATGATTTAAGGGTACGCGTGCTTCTAAAATTAAAGTTGTGTTGCTAACATCAAAGTTATCAGTATTTACAAAAATGCCATCAATGAATGCGCGCATACTTGGTTTTAAAACATGTCCCCCTTTACTTGGTTTTCAAGGTGAAAACATTTTTCACTTGATCATATTCCTATATATAGCATGCAAATACTTTTCATTTCGATAAGTAACAATTTTAATAGCATGCAAATAATATTAAAACCAACAACTTCCTTTCGAAACATAATATACTTCAAAAATAATCTGAATTCTAGAACAATCACAAATAACCAAGTGCGACATAATACTTCCAAAAACACCAACCGACAAGGTCCTAAATAACAAAAAAAACGATCGCGATAATAAACAAGCATAAATAAATATAATTAAAATAATTCCTAAATATATTTATTTCAAATAATAAAACATATGAACACATTTTCACATTACATTTTTTGTAAAATATAATATACGATCACAATAATTTTAATTTAGTAATTTATTTTTAAAAAATATCAATTTAAAGTGAAAAATACGGGTTATCACTGATAGGCCGTCGTCAAGCCTAACCAAGATAATCCTACCTCGATCTCTCTACCTAAGTAGAAAGGGCAAATAGGGTCGTATCCACAGAGAGGTAAGGTCAAACAACGAATTTTTATGGTCGAATAAAGTAAGGGTAACCAAAGGGGGGTCAAAAAAAGTGTGTATTAAGACTAAGGCAACTAAAAAGAGTTAAACAATCCGAATGTGATTAACAAGGGTATAAATATATGATTAAAGCAATAGGACAAGGGCATTACCACTCATTGTGACCATGGATCATGCTTGCATATCAAGGGAAACTATTGAATAGGGGAGAGAGTAGTCAGTCAACTAAAGTCCCCTAATTACTCTTTCGAGCTAAGAAGGAGCTCTTAGACAAGGTGTTAATTCCTATTTTCATGGCATTAACCCTAGCCTAAGGATTAAGAACAAGTGACACAATTGACTCAAGACTAGAACTTCCTATTTACATGGCCATTTAGTCAAGTAAACAAAGGGGAATATCATACAACTTCATCTTTCGATCCTTTATTGTAAAGATTGGAAAAAACTTCTATGGTGATTAATCACAAAAGCATACAATGAAGCACCCCATTTGTTCAACAACCAACCCTAAACATGAATCACTAAATTCAAGCACAAACCATGGCCTTAATGAGGGTTTTGGCCCAAACCCTAGAAAGTGAACTACTCACAATTCATAGTAATATGCATTTCAAACAAAGATTCTATTTCAAAAGTTAAAGTCAAATGAAGAATCAACAAAGTCTAACAACAATGGTTTTGAAAGAGAAGATTCACACCAAAAGGAAGGAATAAAGGAAAAAGATGACAATAAGAAGTAACTTTAATTGAAATGAAAGTTAGAGAATTAACTTACAAACATTAACTACCATTAATGGAGCTTCAATTCTTCAAAAATCACCAACTAAGAGCAATAAATGACTTCTACACTCTAAGAACTAAGTTAGGGTTTTTGAAACTAAGTAAATATGCTCAAAGTTGCTGTCCAAAGTTGGGGAGAGGTATTTATACCTCCCCTAATTACATGCGAAAAACGGGCAAAATGGGCCCAGAAATCCTTTGGAGCGCCCGCTCCCAAAGGGCCTGGAGCGCCCACTCCAGGTTTTTGGTCAGAAACTGATCTGGGGGCTCAATAAGGAGCGCTCGTTCCGCTGAAAGTAGGAGCGCCCGCTCCAAATACGATGGGCCTCTTCTCTTCTTCTTCTTGGATCAACATGGAATAGGGGCACAAAGCTTCTCGTTTCCACCTTTCAAGAATCACGACCAATAACATGATCTCGAGATCACCTGCAAAATACGATTCAAAGAAAACACGTGCGAAATACGTCCTAAGAGAGGTGTAATGGCCAAAATTGTCAAAAGAGATAGAGAACTTGATCAAATCAAAAAAGGAGTAAAAAGGTGAAGAAATGGGACAAAATAAGGATGAAAGTAAATGAAATAAGCTAAAACAGGTCCTCTAAAGTGAGTTGAAAGCTCACTTATCAATCACACATAGGATGTTTGATCTCCGACCTAGCTTTGTCATACTTTTAACTTCTCAATATCATTACTAATGGAATCACCTTTCTTTTGAAGGCGGGGTTCGAAGGATCCAAAGTACGAATAGGTTGACTGCTCAAATGTCAATTTCGGCTCAAGACATACTTACTCAATTGGAATAACATGAGAAGGATCACTGCAATAACTCTGCAATTGCGATACATGAAAAATATCGTGAATCTTGGATAAATCCGGCGGTATAGCCAATATGTAAGAAACTTTCCAATTCACTCAAAAAAATTAATGGCCTAGATAATTTAAACTAAACTTTTCCTTCTCCACTGAAACTCATCACACCTTTCATCAGAGATTTATTCAACAAGACTTCGTTACCAACATCCTAAGAAATACGCTAACGTTAGAGATCAACGTAGGAATTTTTCTTATCCTGAGCAGCTTTTATCTTACCTTGGATTATTTTCACTAGCTCAACTGTATCATGAATCATCTCTGGCATCAATATTAAAGAATCACTTATATTGCTTCAACAAGTAGGACTAAGACACTTTCACCCATACTAGGCTTCATAGGGAGCCATCTGAATACTTACTTGATAACTATTGTTCTAAGCAAACTCCACCAAACTCAACGACTTGACCCAAGATCGTTGGACTTCCAAAGGCACAAACACGAAGCATATGTCTGAATCGTTCTCTCAGTTTGGCCATTAGTAAGGGCATGAATGGTAGAACTCGATTTCAACTTTGTACCAAAAGCTCCTTGCAAAGCGACCAAGAAATGAGATAAGAACCTCAGACAAAGGTTGGAAATGATACCCTTAGAAATACCATGAAGTCAGATAATCTTATTGGCATAAGCTTCGGCTAACTCCATCTAATCTTCATCAGGATGAATCAAGCTTGTAACACCCCGCTAATCCGATCCACCTTCTTTTTTATAAAACATGATAAGGGAAAAATACATGTGGGTTCGACTCGGCGGATGTCCTACCGTTGCACTTATCTATTGGAAATAAATGCAAGGCTATTAGGCTAAAACTCTAACTTCCAAATTAATAATCCTTACAACCCAACAAATTGTTCAACTAAAATTAACAACTGAAGGTCTTAGAGTTCCAATGGAAGTTAAACTTAAAATCTAAGTGGTTGACGACTCTAGATTAATCTCTATTTGTTCCCCAATAGATCACCCACCAACACAGAAGACATTGAAACAAGAGAGACAAGCTCCTAGAAATCAGATCCACCTCTACCCCGTAAAAATCCTTAAGTTGATATTATACTTTGCAAAATAATAGGATTAGGGTTTGAAACACTACGTATATACACATACAGATTAATTAATAAGCATATAACTACAACAATTCATTTATTTATTATTATCCAATTATTGAAGGAGAGGAAAAAGAATGCTAGTAGGTCGGGGTCACTACCCTGTTATCCACCTACTTCATCATTATATAATTCACAATGGCCATAATAACAGAGTCCCTAGTGCGCACATCCCTTCTGCTTGGATCACAGCAAGATAAAAGGAACATAAGTCAGCATAATTCAACATAATTCAGCATAATCAAAATAAAGAAACTTGTAGGTTGTCGCTGAACCTCCCATATAGGGCAACCTGATCATCATTTCCCTCCAATATTTCACTTTAAGCTATTAATAGCTTTTACGAGAGTCGTCACTTAATACATGTAGACACACATATCATTTTATTTAACCAAGTGTGAATTTATCTAATCCAATATTGACCAAGATTTTCAATTCATCAAATGGCTTAACTAGAGAGCCCAAATTTGTTCACAACCATCACTTGGCAAAACTAAATAATCCATTTTAACCAATTCAATCGCTTGTCACAATCACGGTTTTTCATTCAAAATTTCAAATATAATGACAATGATAATATTAATAATAATAAGAATTTTAATAAAACAATAACGTTAACAAAATCTAATAACATTAATACTAATAATAACAATAATATCATTGATACTAACAGAGTTGAAAATGACGTTAATAATAATAATGATAACGACGATAATAATAATAACGTTAACAATGATGACGTAACAATGATAACAATAAAAAATAAAAAATGTTAACAATGATAATTAATAACTTTAACAACATCAAAATAATAATTATTATATTCACTGTTAATTATCGTCATTCCAACCATTATACGATCATTTCATATTCCATAACGGTATACTGTTCATAGTCATATTCCAATTCAGGTAGTCATGTAAATATCATTTATCCTACGGGATCTATTTTTGGATGGACATTGTAGATTACCTCGTGAAGCGTGCCTAAATGCTAAACCACGAACAAATTAAGACTCTTGATATTCCTCGTCTACGTACTCAAGGTCTACAATAGATATTAACGAGATCATTTAGTTACCTAAATAACCCCTTTTATTAATAAAACGAAAAATTATGAATAACCATCTACACGATACACCTATTTCAAAATAACCACCCCATTTTCATTTGTGTTAAAATAACCTCCTCTAATTTCCTTAACTTTTTCAAATACCCACCTGTTGACGGAATTTTCTAACAGCGTTAAGTGTGAGGTTTAAATTCTTACTAAATTACCTTATTCCTCCGTAATTTCCCTAATGACCTTACTAATTTATAGTTTGACCGGTCAAATCATGATTAACATTTTAAAAGTCGTTTTTGAACAATGTTACAATTTTTTTTATTAATCACTACATTTCACTATTCATCCACCTCCCTTTAACTAGCTATAATGATTTATGCACAAGGATAAACATAGTCAATATGGGATCTTGTTAGATTCGTCTCGGTATATACTTAATTAAAATTAACTTTCTATAATTTTTACTTGAGCATAATTAGAGTTATTAACATGTAAAGTTGTGCGTTGAGAGGCGTGAAACTCTATATGCAGCAATTAATAAAGAATGAAGGAAGTATTCTTTATATATATGACATGGTAACAGACACAAATTTTGAGGCAACATTTAATCGCGTTTTTAATACTAAAGACGACGTTATTTCAAAAAAGAAACACCGACATACGCCTTTTATGGGCATGAATTTCGAGAATATCTACCAGACGAGTGCCTACAAGCCGAGTTTGCGAGCATGTACTTTGAGACGGCTTTTCGGACGGAACACAACATTATTTCGAAAAACGAACACCACCATACGCCCTTTACGAGCACAAATTTGGAGAATAACTATGAAACGAGTACCTACAAGCCTGAGTTTTTGAGCACGTACTTGAAAATGAATTTTTCGAACGGAACACGACGTTTTTTCGATAAAAACCACCATAGTAAACCCTATGGGCACGAATTTTGAGAACCCCCAAGAAACGAGTACCTACAAGACGATATTTTGGGCATGTAGTTCGAGTCGGCATTTTCGGACGAAACACAAAGTTGTTTCGAATAACAGACTTCTAGACGTACATGCCCGAAATTCGTAGAGATTGTAGGTACTTGTTTCGTAGAGATTCTCGAAATTCGTGCCCATAAAGGCGAACGACAGTGTCCGTTTTTCGAACTAACATCGTTTTGAGTATTAAAAACGCGATTAAAAGTTGTGTCGAAATTTGTGTCCATTACCATGTCATATATCTAAAATATGTAGTTTAAAAAAGTTGTAAAATTATACAAATAAAAAAGAATTTTAAAATGTTAATCATGACTTGACCGGTCAAATTATAGATTAGTAAGGTAATAAGGGAAAATTTGGAGGGAGTTAGGGTATTTTGGTAAGAATTTGGGCCTCACATATTTAATGCCGTTAGAAAAATTCGTTAACAGGTGAGTGTTTGAAAAAGTTAAGGAAAATAGAGGTGGTTATTTAAACACAAACGAAAAAGGGGTAGTTATTTTAAAAGAAAAAATTGACAGGAAAAATCACACATTTGGCCGATCATCCACCACTGGTACCACCTTCAATTAATCCAGCTATAATCCAACTAAGGATCCTCATATTCTCCCACTGGTACCAAACACCTACAACCTGTTAAATCGGTAAATAAAATTGTTTACCAGTTATTTTCGCCCCAAATTCACATTACCCTTTCATCTTCTCCCAAACCTATGATACTCTACTTCTACCAAAATCACGAGACTCCATTGTTGGCCAAGCTTCTGTTCCAGAAATTTATGTTTCGTCTTCTACCAACCTCCATTGTTGCAGTTGTTCATAAAGTTCTTGGAATTCGAAGTGCCTTGAAAAGGTGGGGCCAAAGTACAATGTAGTTGTCTTTTTGCCTGTTCTTCACTTTGCTTGTTGCATTTACATGTTAAGTACTTCCTCCGTTTTTTTTAATCGCTACACTTCTAAAAACACGGTTTCCTAGGCAAAATTTGGAAGGGTGGTTAATTGTGTATAAGGGTATGTGATTAATTATATTAGTGGAGACCATTTAAGGGAATAAAAAAAACTGTGAAAGGCCACCCATCACCAGCCACCCTCAACCCCACCGATCACCACCAGATTTCGAACTACACCACCACCACCACCTGAAATCCCCCATCACCACCCACACCCTAACCCTAACACCCACCCCTTTTAACCTCCACCCCCACCCCTTGAACCTCCAGCGCGACCACCACGGCACCACCGCCACCCTCACCCTTAGCGAAAACTTCAGCCCAATGCCACCACCACAAACCTTTTCGAAAACCACCACCAAACACCCCTTTTCGACAACCAGCCTGACGCCTCACCTTTACCTTTTCGAAAACAAGCCACCACCACCTCCACCTTTTCGAAAACCAGCAACAACCACCTCCGCCTTTTCGAAAACCACACAACTCCCTCCAAACAGACCCAAACCAACCGAAACCCACACCACCACCACTTAAGCCTCTCCTTAACCACCAATCTGTTGCAGGAGAAGGAGAGAGATGCGCAGAGAGAGAGGCTTTGGTGGAGAAGAGAACGCGTAGAGGAGGGAGAGATGGAGGGAAGGGGGCGCGGCAGCGAGGAGAGTAATGACGGTTGGTAAGGTGGCCAAAAAAGTTCGAGTGTTGTTATGGTGTGGCAGGAAAAGTGCGAGTGTTGTTATGGTGTGGCCGGTTGGGGTTTGGCGGTTGTGTTGGGAACGGGAAATGGGTGAGGAAGATAGGTGGTGGTGGGGGTGGTGGTGGTGGTGGAAAGAGGAGAAATAGAGGTGGCTGTGGGTGGGGAATGGGTTGGGTTGATTTTGATTTATTTGTTATAATTTGTAATTAGTATATATTAGTTTGTCATTTAGGAAGTTATAATTAGTAATTAAGTAATATTTAATTTTTAAAGTAAGGGTAATATGGTAAATTTACAGCAAAAAACTTACCAAAAAAGGAAAAAAATAGAAGTGTAGCGATTAATTCCAAATTGTCATATAAGGGAAGTGTAGCGATAAAAAAAACGGAGGAAGTATATTTTATCTACTTTGACTCATAGCAGATGGGGGAGCGAAGGGACAACGCTTTAAAAGAATTAAGGGATCAATTAGCTATGAGGCATTAGGTTGTAGTGAAGAGCGACGAGAAGCACAACTTCTATGAAAGCTCAAATTTCAAGATCCTGGTCTCCATCTCCATGTTGGTCTTGGTGGTTTTTTCGAGGCAGTGAATTATAGTAGTTGTTAATAAGTGTATTTTGTAGGCGTAAACAAAACCGAATGATTCATTACCCAAATACAAACTGATATAAATCTGATCCAAATGACGGTACTACCAATAAGACTTGAATGATAGTGAGCTAGTGATCACACCACTTATTCTGGACAAAAATTATGTGCTTTCTTCCTTCCCATTTTGATTCACACTCTAATTTACTCTATATTTTGTTCCTAAATTTTTCAATGTGGCTTTCTTCCAAAAAATTCATTTTCAGATATTGAAATATGTATGTTGATTAAAAGTTCCTGCCATGGCTTTAAGAAGAGAGGAAGAAGAGGTGTGAAGAAGAAAGAAAAAGAAATGGAGAGAATGGCATAAGGAAAGCAGAGGGCGTGAAGAAGAAATGAAAGAGAGGAAGAACAAGTTATAATGAAGGAGAAGACACAAAAATAAAAGAAAAAGAACTAACGGTAATCAACTTAACTGCTGCAATAGGTAGCCTTCACGTAAGGTACCTGTAACACCCCGCCCAAACCGAACCCTTTTTATATTAATAAAACTCGTTTGAGGGGAAATCAACGAGGGTTCGATTCGGATGGAGCGTTACTGCCGCACTCAACTCCTTGGAATTAAGTGCATGGCTAAGTAACTAAAACATATTCATTCAAACTTAATTAAAATCATCCTTACAACCAAATTTAAACTAGTTCGTTAAGTACTAAATACTAATTAAGTGTTTCAGAGTTCCTGCGGAAGCGAAATATTAAACTAGGTGGATGACAACTTCTAGTTGATCTCTCATAATTCCCCTCGATCACCCACCTGCAAATAAACATTGAAAAAGACAAGAGAGACAAGCTCCCAAAAATCAGATAAACTGAGTAATTCCAACTCCATCCCGTAAGATACTTAAGTTGAAAATACTGTGAAAATAATAGTTTAATAGAGTCGAAAGCATATCACATATACTTATATAATAAAATTTATAATCAATAAGTGCATTCATATATATATATAAGATTGACTTTCAATTAATTCAATAATTCAGTATTATCCGATTATTTAAGGAGAGGAAAGAGAACGCCAGTAAACCGGGGTCAATCCCCAGTAACTACTTACTTCAAGGGTGTAGGGCGGGGTCAATCCCCAGTAACTACCTACAAATATGATAATGGCCAAAAACAGAGTGTGCACACTCCTTCTAACTTGGAAACACATCAAGATAGAAGGAAGACAAATAACAGAAAAATCAGCATAGTAACAAGAAACTTGTAGGTGGCTACTGAACCTCCCATACAGGGCAACCTGTTCATCATTCCTTCCTTTATATCACTTTAAGTGATTTATAGTTTTTACTTCAAGTTATCACATATCACATATTCACATATACATCGGTCATTTAACCGAGAGTTAAAACCGTTACTCCAATTCCATAACTCATTTCATACATAGCTAATTCCGATAGCATATCCATATTCTCAACCATCACTTGGTTACATTAACTCATAATCATTTCCATATGTTCATCACAATGTCAACTTCCGTTTATAACTTCCATAATTATTAATAACGATTATAATAACCATGTTAAATAATAAAGATAATAATAATAACAATAATAACAATAATAAAAATAATAAAAATAATAATAATAATAATAATAATAATAATAAAAATAATAATAAAAATAATAACAAGATTTTACTTACTATTTTAAATCCCGTCATAATAGTCATTGTCATAGTCCATAATCTAACTTTCATATTCATGGTTTATGATAAAGATTCATTCTTGTTATCCATTTTGTTACTCATAATTCATACTTAAATTGATAATCATAACCCATAACTAATCTATAACCAATATCCACATATTAACTTTATTATCACATAATCAAATAATTAATTTACATAATCTCAAGGTTAAATCATTTTATTTTACGAAATCTACTTGTGGATGAACATTGGTAATTACGCAATCCATATTTTAATTAACATAGTCACATGATTAAATCTTTTATTTCTAACGGGACCTATGTTTAGATGGACATCGGTAATTACCTCTTGAAGCGTGCTTGAAACTAAATCACGAACGAATCAACACTCTTGGAAATCCTCGTCTACGCAATCAGAGTCTACAATTAAGCGAAATCTAAAGTTAGTTTCCTAAATAACCCCTTATGATTTTATAAATAAATAAAGTAAATAATTTAAATAACTTAAAGAAACTTATTAATAAAAGAAGTTTATAAATCGAAGTTTAAGTTTCTCGAATTTATTTATAAAAATCATTTTAAGTACTTAAACATTATTTCAACTTTAATATTTATTTAACTTAAATATTATAAATAATTTAAATAAACACAGAAAATCAACTTCAATATATTCATTATATATTATAGAAACTTAGAAATATTTTTAAGTTATGAAAAGTTAATAAATCAAATAGTAATAATAAGCTTAAAATGAAAGTTTTATTTTAATTAAACAAAACAACTAACAAAGAAGGATGGGTCATTTATTTAAAGTGTTGGGCTAACTTTAGAATTAAAAATCTAATCTGGGAGGGAGTAAGTTTGGGCTTGGGTCTATTTAAAAATAAAAGGAGTAGGCTTTGGGTTATTTGTTAAGTGGAAACATAAGAGAAGGAAATAAAGAAATAGTAGAAGAGAAAGGAAGAAGGAAAAACAGAGGAAGGAGGTTGCCGGATTTGGTGCTGGTTTCCGGCGACTCTGGGTGGCCGGAGGGTGGTCAGTGTCGCGGCTAGGCTAGGCGGCAGCAAGGGGGTGACGCTGTTGTGCCGCTTGTGCTGCGTGGCGCAGCGTGGCAGCAGCGAAGGGGGGTGCGTGGCTGCGTGCTGCTGCTGCACGCGGTGGCGACAGCCGCTGCTGCTGCGCGCGGTGGTGGTGGTTGGTTGTGTTTGTTTTTGTGGTTGCGTTTTAATGGTAGTTTAAGCTTTAGTTTTGTTTTAATAGTTGTTAATAAAATCAGAAATTAAAGAGAAGGAGGAAGAAGAAGTGAAGCAAATGAATGTGATTTGCTTGAGTTCTTGGATGGGTATAGATGGGTATTTATAGGCAAAAATTCTGATTTGGGTTTGAATGGTCAAGCACCATTGATGAGGGTAGCATGGAGGTTGAAGAGAGGTTGATTTTTTGACTCAATTGTGTAAGTGAATCAGATTTTTGAGTGGAAAAATCTGATTTCTTGCAAGTGGGAAGTTGCTTGAGGTTTTGGAGAAGCCATTAATGGTTGTTGGGTGAAGGAGGAATGTGATGATGGAGGGTGATAAGAGCTTTGAATTGGGTGATATATGATAAGTGATAAGTGGTCATGATAGGCTATGGGAATGATAAGGGCATGTGTAGTAATTTAAAAATCAAGTATTAAAAAGTTGTACATCAAAATGTTTATACTAGTGCATGAAATAACATTTTAATGAAATAAATATTTAAAGTAGTTGTTTATTTAATTTTAATACTAACTAATAACATTAATAATGGAAATAATATTATATCAAAATAATTAGTGTGTTTAAAATAGGGAAAATTGCCTAGAATAATGCAACCTTTTGGCGATTCGCAAATAATAATGCAATCTAAAGATTATTCTGGAATAATGCAACCTTAATACCCCATTTAGTTTAAACAGGACAAATAACCGGTAACCCGAACCCTAGGTAATATTTTATTTAAAACTTTAAATTTTAATTAATATATTAATATAATAAAAAATATAAAAAATAAAACCCCCCAAACCCCAGCCCACCCTCCCCACCCCCCACCCCACCCCAGCCCCACCCCTCCCCCACTTCCCCAGACCGGACGACCTCCCCCTTGCCTTCTCTTTCTTTCAATCCTCGTCGTCGCCTGAAACGTCACACTCACCTCCCACACCGGACGACCTTCCCCCTGCCTTCTCTTTCTTTCAATCCTCCTCGTCGCCTGAAACGCCACACTCACCTCCCCACCACCGGACGACCTCCTCCCCCCGCCTTCTCTGAAACGCCACACTCATCTCCCCACCACGACACCCCCTCTCCCGCCTTTGCTTCCCCCCGCCTTCGCTGCGCCACCACGAACGTTGTCTTCTCTCCTCCTCAGTGCTCAGACCAGCCTCGCCGACGAAAATGGGATGGGGTGAGGTTGGCGGTGGCTCTAGTGGTTTGTGGCTGGGAAAATGAAGTGGTGGGATGTGGGTGGGGAGGTGAAAGAGGGCTGACGGTGGGGGGAAGGGGTGGGTTTGATTTTATTTTTTTTGTTATTTTGTTTTTATTTTACTTTTTACAATTGTTTATGATAGCCAGTTATCATGCGACAAGTGTCCATTTTACCTGTTCTTCAAGTCATAATCGGTTTTGTCCTGTTTAAAATAAATGGGGTATAAAGGTTGCATTATTCCAGAATAATCTTTAGGTTGCATTATTATTTGCGAATGGCCAAAAGGTTGCATTATTATAGGCAATTTTTCCTTTAAAATATTCGTAAATAAAATCTTAATAAAAATTAATACTTTAATAAAATTCAAAATTTTTAATTAACACGTATTTTGCTAATAATATAGTTTATAAAGTAATTAATACGTTTTAAAGCTAATAATATACTCCCTCCGTTTTTTTTAATATGCACATACGGCTTTGCACTAGAACCAAGGAAAAAGTGCAAAAGTAAGAGAGAAGGTTAGTAAAAGTAAGGAAAAAGTGAAAAATGTAGAGATAATGAAAGAAAAAGTATGAGAGAAGTGTAATAATTAGGTGGGCCAACCTTCCATTTATGGTAAAAGGTAGAAAGGTACCAATTTAAAAAAACACCCCAAAATGGAGAAATGTGCATATTAAAAAAAAATGGAGAGAGTAGTTTAGAAATTCTGGGTATTACAGTACAGTGGGAGAATATGAGGGTCAAAGTTCGAATTATAGCTGGATTAATTGAAGTGGTACCAATAGTGAAAGACCTGCTAAAGAAGAGATTTTTCCTATCAATTTTTTGCATTTTAAAATAGGTGTACCGTAAAGGTGTTATTCACATTTTTTCCTTAATAAAATAAATAACTTAAATAATTCAAATGACTAAAAAAGTTGTTAATTATTTAAAAGATGGTAAATAAAATCAAATGTTTAGTGTTTCAAGATGGATATAAGTTAAATTAATTTATTGTGTTAACAATTAGGATAAATTAGTAAAGAAATCACAAGGGGGGAGGGGAATAATTGGTTCATATAATCAGTTTCAAAAACAATGGAAGAGGAGGGAAAAAAAGGCAGAGGACGCAGGGGTGGTCACGCAAGGAAAGGAGGAAGAAGAAGGAGAAGGAAGGGTGGCGGTTGGGCGGCAGGCTGGCCGGCGATGGACAGCAGCAGAACACACCACGTGCCTGCATGCGCGAGGGAGGCTGGATGAGTGCGGGTCGTCTGTGGTGGTTCAATGGAAGAAGAAAGGTGGTTACACGGTGTGCGACGAATTTTTAGGTGGCGGTTGAGGTGGTTTCAGGTAGTCCGACAGGTGGTGTTCACGATGGTGGTTCAATGGTGTTATTTTTACTAATTTTATTTTCAAAACAAAAAACTGAAATTAAGAGAGGAAGAAGAGAATTGAAGCCAACCTTTGAATGGTGTTTGCTTGAGCATTTGGGTGAGTAAAATTCAGTATTTATAGCCACTTTGGTTAGAAAATTTGAGCCTGGTCAAGCTTCATCAATGGTGATGATTTTGGCAACTGAAATGAGATTTGTTTTTTATTACTGTGCCTATATTTTTTTGCTGAGTTCCTTGCTTGAATGTCAATGGTTTATGACAAGAGTAATTGGGTGTTGAATTTTTGCTTTTGGATTTGCTTGTTTTCTCACATGAAGAAGAGAAGCTTGGAAGAAGAAGAAATCAGCTTTCCTGATGGCTGGTTTCTTCATTTGTTTTTTTTTTGTTTTTTTTTTTTTGGCTAGGTAATGTATTTGTGCTACACATTTGGACAATGGACTTGGTAATTAAATTTTGGGTTTGAACATTGGTCTATTTGTGGATATTTGGGAATAAGAATACTCACTGAACAAGTTAAAAATTTCAATAACAATGGTTTAACAATTAAATTATTTAATAGAATTAAAATAAATAACCAAAATACATAAATGCATGTATTTCAAATCTAAATCATTTATTAAGTAATTCAAGAATGAATGAATGAAATCATTTTTAATAAACATATTATTAAATAAAACAAAGTTATGGATAAATATATTTAAGTGAAAATAATATAAAAGCTTCATAAAATACAATAAGTGTCGAAAATTCGGTGCATTACATTTATTCCTCCTTAAAAACAAATTTAGTCCTAGAACTTTAAAGTTAGATTTTTTTTAAATTGAAATTCCCAACAGCGCACTCCTAGAATTTGTTTTTCTTAGTGATACACTTCCACTTTTTTGACTTCTTAATGGTACACCTGTAGTTTGAAATCTTCCCTACTGTGATCATTCCGTTAAATAAAAGGTTAGTTTAGAGTTAATTAGGGTTAGGGATTTGTCTCGTTTTACGTGCTTTGACTTATTCAAGGTTAAGATGACGATTTTTCGAAAAACGGACATCATTATGCACCCTTTATGGTTAAGAATTTCGAGAATCCGTACGAAATAAGTTTCAATAAGCCGGGTTTTTTAACACGCACCTCGAGATGGATTTTTGATAGCCGAAAAAGCCCCCTCGAAGTACGTGGTCGAAAACCAAACTTGTAGGTATCCGTTTTGTAGGGATATCGAAATTATTGCCGAAAAGGGGTGAATGGTGGTGTACGTTTTTTGAAAAAAAACGTCATCTTCACCTTGAAAAAGTCAAAGCACGCAAAGCGCGACAAACCCCCTAGCCCTTATTAACCCTAAAGTAACATTTTATTTAATTGAATGTTCACGCTAGGGAAGATTTTAAACTATAGGTATACCATTAAAAAGTCAAAAAGATAGAAGTGTACCAGTGAGAGAAGCCAATTTTAGGAGTGTATCGTTGGAAATTTCCCTTTTTATTGTTAACGAAATATTAGTTCAAAGCTTTGTTAGTATCACATTCGGTCCCCCTTAAGGAGATTCGTCCCCGAAACTCTATAATGATACCTAATAAAAGAGTTTGGGATAACGCTTTTTCATGTCATCTTCTGTTTCCCAAGTTGGTTCTTTCAGTTTGATGATTAGTCCATAAGACTTTGTCTAACATAACCGCCTTGTTCCGGGTATTTCTCGTTTTGGTATCAAGGATTTTGATAGGACGTTCTTCAAAGGAGAGGGTCTCATCAAGCTCTATGGTTTCAGGTTGAATAATATGGGTGGGGCCAGGAACGTATTTACGGAGTTGAGACACATGAAAGACATTATAAACATTGGCTAACTCTGTCAATAAGGCTTAACCTATAGGTCACTTCCCCAATCCTTTCCAGTACTTCGTAAGGTCCGATGTGTCGAGGACTTAGTTTTCCTTTTCTACCAAACCCCATAGCTCCTTGAGTCGGTGAGACCTTTAGCAACACCTTTTCTACCACTTTAAACTCTAGATCTCGTCTCCTTTGATCGCCATACGACTTCTGTGGATCCTAAACTACTTTCAGACATTCTTGAATCATCTTGACCATATTAGTGGTTTTTATGATCATTTCTGGTCCCAAATTGAACGACTACTTCACATCACTCCAACATATAGGACTCCTACATTTTTGTCCATACAATGCCTCGCAAGGGGTCATTCCTATGCTCGAGTGATAACTATTGTTATACGAGAATTCAATGTACAACAAATGATCATCCCAAGATCCGCCGAAATCCATTACACATGCTCTCAATATATCTTTAAAAGTCTGAAGTGTTCTCTCCGTCTGGCCATCGGTTGTTGGGTGAAAGGTAGTACTGAATTTCAATAGCGTACCAACTGCTGTCTGGAGCTGTTTCCAGAATTTGGATAAGAATCTTGAGTCCCTATTTGACACGATGTCCTTTAGAACTCTATGTAGCCTGACCACTTCATTGAAGTAAGCATCTGCTAGTTATTTCAACGGCCAAGTATCTTTTCTTGCCACAAATCTTACCATCTTAGTCAAACGATGCGGTATCACCCCTATTGCGTTCTTTCCAAATCTTGTATTCGGTAACCCCATGATGAAATCCATAGAGATAGATTCTCATTTCCATCCCGATACTTCCAACGGTTGAATTTTTCCTCCAGGCTTCATGTGCTGTATTTTTACCTTGTGGCATGTTAAACATTTCGCTACAGAGTTGGTTACTTCTTGCTTCATCCTAGGCCACCAGAAATGTTTCTTCAAATCCTTGTAAAGCTTATGTCCTCCTAGGTTTATGGAATATGGTGAATTATGGGCCTCCTTTAAAATTCTTCTCTTGAGTTCCTCATCTTGTCACACACAATCTCTTTTTATACCTTCAACGCCATTGTCATCGATCGCAAGTTCCGGTGTTTGAGCACTTTCCTTCATCTCTCTAAGCTTTCTTAACCACTTATCTGCAGCTTGCTTCACCCCTATCTCCTCAAATATGTCTGATAGAACGGTAAGAGCATTCAACTAAGCCTATACACAACCACTTATCTGCAGCTCGAGCCATCCCCTTTGTCTCATATTCAACTCCCTTTTCGTATACAAATACTTCAAACTCTTGTTATCTGTACATACCTTACATTGCACTCCATACAAATAATGTCTCCAGATCCTAGGCGCAAACATGATCGCTCCTAGCTCCAAGTCATGAGTAGGGTGATTTTGCTCATGCAGTTTGAGTTGTCTTGACGCATAGGCCACTACTTTACCATGCTGCTTCAAGACGCACCCAAGACCTTTCTTTGAGGCATAAGTATAACCTTCAAATCCTTCCTCCGGAGGGCAATGTCAATATTGGGCTGTTGTGAGTCTCTTCTTCAGCCCTTGGAATGCTTCCTCACACTTATCATCCCAATGATTTTTTTTGTTATCTTCATTAGGTTAGTCAGGGGTGATTATCGAAAGAACCGAGATCGAACTCTACTTAGCTCGGCTTGTGTTCATTTAAGTTTATTCAAACTCGAGCCGAGTTGAAAACTTAGAGAATCAAGTTGTTATCAAGCCAAGCTTTGAATAAGCGGTGACCGAGCCGTTGTCGAGCAGTTCACAAACTTGACTTATTCTTATTTTATTTGTCTACTTTATTATTTTATTAATGAATATTTTTCGTTTTGAATATATTTTTAGATTAATACATAATATAGTATTTCAATATATTATAAAAAATAGGCTAAATTGGCTCCAACAGCACCAACTATTGATTTGGTGCACAAAACAACACAAACTAAAGAAGGTGCAGTGCACAACACAAACTTTATGTGACGGGTGCACAAAACAACACAAACGAATATTGTGGTAGGTGGACGACACAAACTCTATGTGATGAATGCACAAAACACCATGAATTCTAAGTAGAATCTCAGGCCAAAATCTCCAAGTGTTGTTTTGTGCACCAATCACATAAAGTTTGTGCTGTGCACTGCACCTTCTTTAGTTTGTGTTGTTTTGCGCACCAAACGAATAGTTGGTGCTGTTGGCGCCAATTTTTCCTAAAAAATAATAGAGCCTGTTCACGAGCTTTTCGATTCAAGCTTAACATAACTCAGCTCGGATTGTTAAGGTCTTGAGCCAAACTTGAACTCAAGTCGAGCCACAACGAGTCGAGCTTTAACATAATCGAGCCCGAATGGTTCGCGGACAAGACAAGATCGTTCTCAACTCTAGGTTAGTGAGAGGTTGGGTTGTTCTTAAAAAATTCTTTACGTATCTCCTATAATATCCAACTAAACCCAAGAAACTCCTTACTTCTGTAATATTCTTAGGTTGAGCCAATCAATCACTGCTTGAATCTTCGATGGATCTGTGGAAACACTTTCTTTGGATATCATATGACCCAAAAATGAGAATTTCCAACCAAAATTCACACTTCAAGACCTTGGCGTACAATTGCTTTTCCCAAAGAATCCCAAAACTTTCCTTAACTGAGCCTCATGCACTTTCGATCCATCGAGTACACCAATATATCATCAATGAACACTATCACGAACTTATACAAGTACAGCTGGAAAGTCCTGTTGGTGCATTAGTGTGGCCAAAAGGCGTGATTGTGAACTCACAATGGCCATATCTTCTGCGAAAGGTTGTCTTAGGGATGTCTTCTTCATTGATTCATAATTGGTGGTATCTTAACCTCAAATCGTTCCTGGAAAACACTAAGGCACCTTGGAGCCGATTGAACGAATCCTCAATCCTCTGGAGCGGATACTTATTCTTTATTGTTGCGTTATACAACTCTGCTAAAAGCTTACGCTATTATCGGTACAGAGAGAATGGACTTGATCCCATATAATTTATACACAACCTCAAAGATTCGTCTTTCTTCTTGGAAAACAACACCGGGACTCCCCAAGGTGAAACACTAGGTCGAATATACCCCTTTTGTAACAACTCTTCTAGATGTACCTTCAACTACATCTCTGCTGGTGCCATTTGATATGGAGCCATAGGGAGAGGTCCAGTTCCCGGGACTAAGTCAATCTTAAAGCTCACTTCTCTAACTGGTGGCATTCCTGGAAGCTCTTCGGAAATACATCCGAAATCTCATTCACTACATGGATTTAAGTCAACTCTTCCTCCTCCATGCTCACATCCCTTACTTGGCCTTAGAGAGTTTCTGGTTATGACTTGATTTTGGCTTTATACTTAGCTAACATATTTATTAAAAATCCCCAAAATAACATTGAAGTCTTTTAAGTCGAAAAGGATAAGGTTGGCGGGTAATTCAGTTCTAGTTATGTTCATAGGGATATCTTGGAAGAGAGATTTACAAGAGATGATTGCCCCGTAGGCATGGTTATATTGGCTCAGCAAGACTGGGTTGATTGTAGAGGATGCTTGCTAACAGGAGTTCTAGAAATAGAATAATGAGAAGCTCCTGAATCAAAAATTACATAAGTAGGGTTTGAGTTTACAAGAAAGGTACTCGTCACAACATTGGCATCGGACTCTGCTTCACATCGACTCATAACATTGATTTTCCCATTGTTGGAGTAGCTTCCAATTCAAGTTTTACCATGTTTTTCATTTCCACCTCCATAAGAGCGGTTATTATTATGGTTTCCAATATGTGCTTCCTCCTTCATTGTAATTACCATGACGGTTGTTATTGAATATTTAAATTTTGTTTCCACCTCCATGGGCGATGTTAGCTGAGCGATTACCACCTTGATTCCTTTGGCAATTAAATGATTTGTGACCTACTTCTCCACAGCCAAAGCATACGATTCTGTCACCTTGGCAAGTAAATCCTGGGTGACTCTTTACACACTACTTGCAGACAAAGTTCTTGTGGTCTCGATTTTCTTGTTGGTTTTGTTGTCCTTGCCTTGGATTGTTGCGGTTGTTGTAGCGTCCACCATGCTGGTTATTACCACTATTGTTGTTATTGTCTGTATAGAGAGCTCATTTGTTAGACCCTTGATTGTTGAAGTTGCCAAGATGTTCCTTTCTTTTGTGCCTTCCTAGTACATCGTTTCAACGTTGTAGGATTCTCTCCATATTTGAAGCTTTGGCATAAGCTTCAGCGGAAGTGGTGGAAGTACCGCCTCCTAACCGAGTCTGAATATCAAACTGAAGTCCGTCTTCAAACTTTTGGGCCTTAGTGCCTTCGTCTAGCACCACAATCGGGAAAAATCGGGGATACTTGTTGAATTTCTAAGCGTACTCTCGCACACACATGTTACACCCTTGGTTAAACCTACTAAACTCATTGTATTTTTGTCTACGAATATGCTCTTATTAAACAAAATAAGGAACCAATAAGAAATCAAAGTTTTATTTCAAAAATGTTGATTACGAAAAGAACATACGCCAAAGATATGCTCTAGAATCATGCAACACAACATATTGTGAGTCAGTTCAGCCTTCAAGTTCTTCGCCTCCAACTATGAGTACTTTAATGGTAAAGTATGTGGTAGGGACTATGCTTTTATACTTCACATTTATTTTATTGTTTGATGAGTGTTAAGTATGTCATTGATGCGGCATAGAGTGCTAGAGTTGATAATAATATAAGTCGGGTTTTCATGGTTTTTAGCTAATTTTGGGAGTAAATTAGCTACATAAGAGACTAACTATTTTTATTTAATATTTTAGCCAATTAGAGGCATCGAGGTTTTCAATTAGAAAGTGTTAGTCGTTGATGCCAATGTTTTATTTTCAATTTATGACAAGAATTATTATCTTTATACAGATATGTTAGGAAGTAATAAAGTTATCAAATTTTCAATTTGAGCTCTATTGTTCACTCTCTCCAATGAATCTACCAAATTAATATTTTTCTTATAAAAAATATTTTGTACCAAATAGAACGTTAATATCAAAATAACCCTATAAAAACAACAACAACCCGTGCATTACACATGTATGGACTAGTCTTTTTGTAAAAAAATAAAACGTGAAAGGCAACAAGGGGGAGGGGAATAACTGGTTCATAGTTTATACAACCCGTTTCGAAAACAAAGGAAAAGGAGGGGAAAATAAAGGCAGAGGAAGCAGGGGAGGTCACGCAACGGAAGAAGGAGGAAGAAGAACGAGAAGGAAGGGTGACGGCTAGGTGGTGGGCTGGCCGACGATGGAGGCGTCGAGGTGACCGCGGCTGGTTGGCGATGGACAGCAGCGGATGACGTTGCGTGCATTCGTGAGGGAGGTCGTCTGAGTGCAGGTCTGTGGTGGTTCAACGGAGGGAGAAAGGTAATTGCGCTATGTTGGGAGAATTTCAGGAGGCGGTTGAGATGGTCTAAAGGGTAGTGTGGTTGAATGCTGTTTTTAAATTTCAAAACAAAAATTTGAAATTAAAAGAAGAAGAAGAGAATTGAAGCACACTGTTATGTGAAAGCGTGGGCATAAGGATTACCAGAATCGTTGCAAAAAAAAAGAATAAGACTCTCCCTCACAAAATAGAATTGTAATGCAAAGACTGACAAGAATAAGAAAAATATAGACAAGAGTTTGATGAGGAAATTTGAATTTCCTCCCCTCCAAATAATATTGTATTAATGTTTTCAACCTAACAACAATAATATAATCCCTCAATATGTGTTAATGTTTAGCTTAAAAGACTCCCCTATTTATAGCTAAACACAACCCTAAACCTTTTAGGAAACGTACTTGCTCTCCAAGTTTAATTCCCAAAAGATTGCCTACCAAAATCTATCTTATTTTCTAATTACATCAACCTCTAGTAAATAGGAAAAAGATAGAAATAAGAAACAAAAAGATCACAAATAAAATAAATAAAATAAACAAGATAAACAAAAACAGCAACAAACTAGCGATCAAGAATAACAACTTCGCACGAACTCAGCAGGGGCTCGCGGCCCGCGACCCACGTCGCGCCCCATGATGAGCACCGCAACTCGCGGTGAGCCTGCGGCAAAATTCCGCGCTTCATCTGCTGCTCCACGAGTCGTGTTTTATCTACAAAAGTTCGACGCTTGCTTTCTTGCTCCATGTTAACACATTGTGATTGTTTTCCCGACACAAACCATTGAATGGTGTTTGCTTGTGCATTTGGGTGAGTAAAATTCAATATTTATAGTCACTTTTGTCAGAAAATTTGAGCTTGATCAAGCTATATCAATGGTGATGATTTGGGCAACTAAAATGTGATTTTTTTTTTTACTAATGTGCTCAGATTTTTTTTGTTGAGTTACTTGCTTGAATGTCAATGGTTTCTGATGAGAGTAATTGGGTGTTGGATTTTTGCTTTTGGATTTGCTTGTTTTCTCACGTGAAGAACAGAAGCTTGGAAGAAGAAGAAATCAGCTTCGCTGATGTCTGATTAATTTATATAGGCTAGACATTTGGACAATGGACTTGGTAACTAAATATTGGGCTTGAACATTGGTCTATTTTGTGGATATTTGCGAATAAGAATACTCACTAAACAAGTTAGAATTTTCAATGACAATGGTTAATAATAAAATTATTTAATAGAATTAAAATCAATAACCAAAATAATTAAATAAAATGCATTTCAATTCTAAATCATATAATATACTATTTATTTATTAGGTAATTCAAGAATGAATGAAATCATTTTGATAAACATATTATTAAATAAAACAAAGTTATCGATAGATATATTTAAGTGAAAATAATATAAAGCTTAATAAATAATTAAATAAATTTTGAAAATTCGGGGCATTACAAAGCTACCTTGGTCAGATGATCCACAATAGCCCAAAAGACATTCTTACCACCAACATCTCCTGGAAGACCCATAACAAAGTAAGATGAGATAGAGTTAAATTTCTAAGCAGGTATAGACAACAAATGTGGAAAACCACCCAACCTTTGATGCTCGATCTTAACTTTCTGACAAACCAAACACTTAGCCACAAACTTGGCTACTTCCCTTTTTATACAAGGTCACCATAAGTTAAACTTGAGATGTGTGTAAATTTTATAACTCCAAGGCTGAATAAAATGGAGAGTATAATGAGCTTCTTTAAAGAATTTTCCTCTTAAGACTCTCTATGCATAACCAACATTCCATGACTTTTAGACTAATGTCTGCACAGAATATCAAAGCTCTTAGCTTGACCTTGATCTTTCGCTTCAAGGATCTTCTCTAACTTCTGATCATCCTTTTGATTATCTCAAAGTTCTTAGAATAACGCAGGTTCGACACTCATAGAACATAAATCAACAACAAACACCACAGGAACATACTCAATCTCAAGCTTGCGGAATTCATTGCATAAATACTTAGGCAGGGTCATGACAACATTATGAGAGTGTTTAGTCTTTCGACTAAGAGTGTCATCTACCACATTAGCTTTACCTTCATTATAATCAAGCTTCATATCATAGTCCTTGATAAGTTTTAGCAGTATTCTTTGCCTCAAACTCAATTCACGAAGAGTGAAGATGTACTTTAGACTCTTATTATCAGTGAATACTTTGCACGGAATACCATATAAATAGTGACACCATATTTTAAGAGCAAACACCACAAAAACTAACTTAAGGTCATGAGTAGGGTAGTTCTTTCCAGAACTTTGAACAGTCTGAAAGCACAAGATACAACATTCTCTTGCTGCATAATGACACGTCCCAGTCCATTATTTGATGCATCAGGATTCACCTCAAACTCAACCCCTTCAGTAGGCAAAGTGTATATAGGAGCAGTAGTAAGACGTTTCTTTAATTTTTAGAATGCTTTAAAATAACCAGTAATAAGACCTAGAAAACTCCGAATTTCAAACACATTCTTCGGGCTTTTCCATTTAACCATACCTTTGATAGTGAAAGGATATAACTTGACACCATATTTATCGATCACGTGGCCAAGCAATGACAATTCCTTAAACCATAAATCGCATCTGGAGAACTTAGTGAACCACTTTTGTTTTAAGCCATAATGAACCGCGTAGGCTTCTACTGCTCTTCCTCATTCTTGGAGTATACAAGAATGTTGTCAATGAAGACAACGACACAAGTATTAAGGTACTCATGGAAAGAATAATTAATTTGATCCGTGCACACAACAAGCGCATTCGTGACACCAAAAGGCATAACCACCAACACATAATGCCCATATCTCATTTTGAAAGCAGTTTTATGTATATCTTCTTTCTTCACCAGAAATCTGATGATAGCCAAACCATATATTGATCTTGGAAAATTCTCAAATACCTTTTAAGTGGTCGAATAAATCCTCAATTCGAGGCAATGGGTACTTGTTATTGTACATTACCTTGTTAAGCTTTCGATAATCAATGCACAAGTGCATACTCCTATTTTCCTTCTTGACAAGCAGAAAAAGAGCATAAGGCAAGACACTCAACCTTATAAAACCTTTATCAATCAACTCTTACAGTATCTGGTCAACTCCTACAACTCAACAGACATGATTCTATATAGAGCATTAGACAAAAGAGTAGTAACAGGATTAAAATCAATGCCAAACTTGACATCTCTCTTAGGATGACACTTGGTAACTCATCAGAAATCACATTCAAATAATCACACACAACAGGGATATCCTCAAGGTTCAATTTTTGGGACAAGTCCTTTACCATGAAAAGGAATACGTGGATCCTATACTGACTAAGCTTTTGCATTTTCAGAACAGAACTAATCTTTACCACTTTCTTTACCACAAATCCACTTAAGGAAATTTGATTACCATTGGGACAAGAAGAGTCACTTTTTTATCACGACAATGAATGTGACCATGGTAATTAGACAGCCAATCCACACCTAGAATGACGTCGAACTCAGACATGAAAAAATCTTTTAGATCGGCGGAAAGATTAGAACCCAGATTAATGATAGGAAGAAAAAAGATTTCTCACACGAGAACTCAAGGTAAGGTTAGATTTTTTGGCAAAATAACTCAAAATGAAATATAAAATAACACTAATGTAAGAAAACACATAATTTACAAGAAAGGTACCATGACTAACGTCGGGATGAGCATCAGCGTTAAAATGAGTCATGACATAGAGAAGGTTCTTTCGAGGAACAGAAGAATCAGAAGGAGCAAAAGAACAAATTGAAATAGAAACAATCTTCGGGTTCTTGAGGCATTGAGAAGTATTGTGAACAACCTCCTTGCAATAGAAGCACACAATAGTAGATCCGTCATTGTTCTTTGATAGATGGAAAGTTTTCTCACACCTACAAGACTTAATTGGATCATAACTCGGTTTAGAAACGGAAACCTAAGAACTACCCCACTAGTGGAAAAATAGCCAGTTGTTGCGGGCCTCAAACCATCAGTAGCTACGTAAGGAGGCGTAGTTATTGAAAGCGCAACTAATATAAAAATAGTATATGCGTACGTACGTGTTCGCAGCTACTGGTAAGCATTAGATGTGGGAGATAACTTGAGGCCCGCAACAACAAGCATTAATAGCTGCGAGCCTAACCTTACAACCCGCAACTTAAGGGGGTGTTAGATGCGAGATGTAAGGTGGGGCCCGCAACTAAGTTATTATTATTATTTTTGAAAAAACATATATACCACTACAATTCTCACCATACCAAGGCTCTTGCCATTGCCATCCCCTCACTAGTGCCATCCCTCGTCACACCTGCATAGACTCCCTTCTCACCTCCCCCAACACCAACTTCAAAGGTAGTTAATTATTAACTAAGACAATAAACTAGATATAAATATACAAAATAAGCTAGAGTTCACCAAATTAGCTAATATACATGTAATGCCCCGACGTCTAATTACCTGATTAAGGTATTAATAGCAGCGGAAAAACCCTATTAGGCCGAGGCATTACTGTCGTATTCTCCGTTAGGAAAATACAAGGCAACATTCAAATATTTAAACTTTAAGATAAAACAAAATAACAAATCCTTATTTACATTAAGTAACAATAACCTAATACTCTAGTAATTCTTATAGTTCACAAAAAGAAACACAAGTGGTAATAACTACTAAAACTTATAAGAGTGAATCCTCGCCACTACTCGTTATCGTCTTGCCCAGCTGTACCTAAAATATAAATACAAAAACGGATGAGTCGAGAGACTCAGTAACAGACTACTCTAGCAACGTAAATTCATTTCAATTCATTTTATTTGCAAGCAGGGAGAGAGACAATAATTAAAACATTCATGATTACAGTCTAACCCAATCATTTCAGTATTCCCATTTATCAGATTCATTCTGGTTGTTGGGCAGTATTTCAGCTGGTGGGACGTCTCCCACAATGGGCCAGTGCCCCAGTAAAAGAGACAGTGCTCATCAGTAATAACAGTAGCGGGCCAGTGCCCCAGTAATAACAGTAAACAGCTCGGTACGTGCACGACCATCAGTCAGTCAGTATATATATACAGCCAACAAACCAGTTCTTTCACTTGAATTTATCATGTTTCACCTCTTTTAATTAATACAGGCAGTATACAATATTTTCAGTCATTCAGCTGTACCTCAGTAGGTATAATATCTCAAATTTCCATCATCCAATTATACTTTTCAATATTCCAGTATTCATGAAACATAAAATCATGCTTTAAATAATCCCTCAATTCAAGAAAACTCATAAATCATTTATTACGTCATTATACCCCTTTCTTATATTTTCAAGGGAATTGCGGGTACTAGCAGTAGTTGTTACCTTGATTTGCAAAATAATAATCATTAGTCTTGGATATCAGTTCCTCCTGAGCTCCGACGGCGGTTTTCTCTTTAATAACACGAAATTATATAATTATGTTAGAGACCTTAAATATTTAAAACCATATAATAAGGTGTTTAAATACCAATATAATAAACTTATGAATTCATTTGTCATCAATAAGGTTCATATTCTAAAATACTTTTGAGAATTATAAATGAATAATGTATATAATAAGTCATGCTTCTCTTTAAGAAAGTAGTAGTAGTAGTAGTAGTTAATAATAATAATAATAATAATAATAATAATAATAATAATAATAATAATAATAATAATAATCTAGGGGGAACGACGGGGCCCTCAGGCCGGCCGATGTGCTTCTTTATTCTTGGGATGGTGGTCGTGATGTGTGTATCGACTTGACAGGGTCTTCTCCCTTGACCCACTCTGGGTTGTCTGACTTTGTTCCTGGACGTGTTGTTGCTGATGCGGCTCATCGGAAGCGGGTCAAGTATGAAGCTCGTTGTCGAGCTATTGGGTATGGCTTCCTTCCCTTTTCCTTTTCTTCTCTTGGGGAATTGGATAAGGTGGCTATTGCGTTGCTGAAGCGGGTGCAGACTTTCTCGAAGACACAGGATATAGGGGCACGTGTTGCTGCCCATATTTTCACTAGGATAGGGTTTGCTATAGCTAGAGGAGTGGGTGCCCAGATTGTATCTCGGTTGCCCACTAATTTCTTGTAGGTTGTATGATATTTGTTTATAATAATAATAATAATAATAATAATAATAATAATAATAATAATAATAATAATAATAATAATAATAATAATAATAACAACAATAATAAAAATAAAAATATGAAGGATGAATGTTAGAACTTAAAACATTTAGACTAATGAATACAAAATAAGCTAAATGGGGTTTATCAAAGACTCTTACCTATAATAGAAAAATGAGGGTCAAAGAGTTTAGATTTTCCTATTACTAAGAAGTGGGAAGCAGGAACTTTAAACAAGCCATATTGCTACTTACCCACTCAAAGAGAAACACAGAGCTACGCTGTGCGGCGGTGGTCAGGTGGCTGCAATTATGTGGCTGCAATGACGGAGGAGTGATGGTGGCTAAAAGAGACGGTGCTCTTGCGTGGTCGGTGGTCCGTGAAGCAACACGGCAGCAGGGGCAGATGGCGAACGAGAAGGAGAAAGAAGAGGGGAAGGCTGCGGGGTTGCGTTTGGTGGCTGTTTAGGTGTTTTGGGTGGTCAACGGTAGGCTTCGGCGGTCGGGTACGGTGGTATATGTTGTTGGCAGCAACTTTGAAGGTAAAGTTTACCTCTTTAATGGTGAAATTTGAAATCAAGTGAATTGGGGAAGAAGAAGAGTTGGATTTCTTACATAATTGATAATCTGATTTCTTAGTGAATTAGACTGAAATAAATGCTCTATTTATAGTAGAAATCAGTAGGAGGTATTCAATTTGATGTTTGATTTCTCATAGGATAAGTATGAATGAAGAGATGATGATGAGAAAAGATGTTAATGTTGTTCTGATTTTGTCATTCTTATCTAAAAATCCATAGTCATCCTTATCTGATTGCAGGTTCTCTTGAGCTTATCATTTTGCCTCATGAATGCTCCAATGGTGATGAGAAAAAAACAAGAAGCAAGAGGTGGAAGAAGGAGGGAGATTACTGATTTTGTTTTCCTTCTTTTCTTTTTCCCTTTTTCTTTTTCTTTGATTTTCTTTTGGGTTGGGCTTTGGATTTACTACTTGGATATGGATTAATGAGTAGTGAGTAATGACCCATAAGTTTATAAAGCTCAATTTCATTTCCTTAAATAATAATAATTAAAATCATTTAAAAATCTAATAAATATATATTTTAATAAGAAACCTTAATACTTATTTATTAAAATAAATAAGGTTTGATTTAAGTTAATAATCTTAATTATTTAATAATAAAATAAGGTTAAAAATCGGGGTATTACAATACATATACTCAAAAGCCAATAACAAATATATATTACTTCAACACCTATTCAAAACTCGACCTACGATTTGCCAAGTTATATTACTTCAAATACCAACTAGTATTCATTAGATATACTTATACATAACTGAAGTAAAGTTCACAGAACTACCTAATAACTAACATCCTTAAATACTAAAGACAATAAACACCTAGTTCTAAAAAACTTCGCTCATTGCCCTCGAATCACGCCAATTTCTTCATTATTATACGGGGCGAGCGTTCCAAAATATTCCTGAAAAATGCAATATAATTTTGTAAGATCCAATAAAAGTAAGAAAAATCCATCATATATTACTAGAATTCTACAGAATATCCGGCAGAGTTCTATTTAAGATATGGGTTGCCTAAAATTTAACTTAGGACTCGTGTCTGATTTATAAACATGTTTCAACAAAATAAACATTCCAAATTCATTAACTTCCAACATCTCCGTATAGCTAAGCTCAAAGCTCAAATGCTTCAATGCAATCCAAACCCCGAAATTTAAAACTATTCCACATTATATCAATGGCTATTCTATACACTGAATCAACTTATACTCTTAACTTCAAGGAAGAATCAACAAAAATGATTAGGAATTTTATTGCATTCGGCGACTAATTACAAAAACGATGATAACAGTCATTCAACTGTTGTATTTATCCCCCTCCCGGTCCACCAAAAAAATGTTAAATTGATAAACACAAGTCTACATGACAAACATAGTCAAGTTATATGAGCCTCAAAATTGATGTAGGTGCCTCGAAGGTAATTGTGAGAGGTGGTTGAGATCTTGTTATTGAAGATCAAGTTTATAGCTTGTGAGCTTCCACGGGTATCTGCAACTCCTCATAGTCGTCAACAGTGACCTATTTGTGAAAACGTAAAACAGATTCAAGTCGATGAGCATAAATTTCAGAAAGATGACGAGTTAGATGAACATCCAAATAAGGTTACCTGGTAGTTTTGCCCGTTGTATGTGTGAAATTGAGCAAGAGCCAACCAATAGACCTACAACTATTAAATGTGCATTTTTTTCCTCCAAATACTAACCTCTTTCAAGCTGGATTTGCAATCATTGTACAAGGTAACAATGTCCATCATGTATCTCATGACGTAATATATCACATTCAATCCTCTAGTTTCTTAAAGACATTAAGTTCAATCATTTGCAAAAATAAAGCATATATAAGTTAATGAATATTCATTTACATATGAATGCCTTTGAACATACAAATGCCTTTGAAGTCATATAATATGTATTACTTAATTATTAGGGATATCACCTGAGGTGCCCCTATGGTTAGGGATAATTCCTCGGATACCCTCCGGGTATTTGAGCTAGTTCACATGCCACTGGGGTCACTATCCATGGCTAAAATGCCCTTATTGCTGACGAATGCTAACTTTTCGTTAAGTTTTCTTAATTATACTTTACTTTTCAAATAAACCACAGAAAAAAAGAAAAAAATTAAAACTCCCCACCCCTCACACACTCTCATCCTCCACCCACTCTTTCTCCTACCCCACCATCCCCTAATCTGCACCGACCAGACCACCACCCTTCCCCCACCCAGACGACGACGCTCGACGCCCCACCACCACCAACAATAGTTCGTCGTTTGTCGTTCGACTACCCAGATCGACCAACCCCTCCTCCAATTGCTCGGTCTCAGCGACCCTATATCACCGATTGCCGACGTTTACTCACAGAAATTGAACCTCGCCTCTCCTTCCCTCACCGGCTTCTTTCGACAATTACCATGTGCATCAACACCAGGAGATGTGGATTTTAATCGCGAGTGAAGATTTGGGTGGGGTGGTTGATTTGGGTGGATCAGGGTGGTCGGTTTGGGTGGATCTGGGTGGGGTGGTCGTTGTGAGTTATTTTCGTTGATTTAAGGTGGTTCGAAGGGTTTTTTTTGGGTTTTGTGGGTGGTATCACGGGATGAGGTGGCTGGGTGGTTTTGTGGGTGGTGAAGGTGGTTAGGTCATTTTGTGGGAAGGTGGAGGTGGCTGGGGCGATTTTGGTGGTGTGGTGGAGGTTTGACGGCGTTGCAGAGTGTGGGTGGGGTTTGAAGGTGGTTAGGTCATTATATCCACGAACAGTGACCTCAGTGGCATTTGCGCTAGCTCAAATACTCGGAGGGTACCCGAAGAATTATCCATAACCACAGGGGCACCTCAGAAAATTTCCCTAATTATTATAATAGTTAATTATTACAAAAATAATGATAAAGTAAAAACATTTACTAACCTCAATTGGAACAAAACGAATTTCCCTTGTACTTGTCTAAGGATGCTTACCATCATTGGCCTTGTAGATTTGATATGGCGTACGTAATCACCAACAAAAACAATCATTATATTTAAATACATAAAACATTGACAACGGTTGGTAAAAGAAACTAAATACTTACAAATTAAAGAATGCACAAGCCTTCAACATTCGTGGATTATCATTAACTTTCATGTTGGAGTTAAAGTGAATAAATATAGACAACTAGAATAACGTAATCAACAATGAGTAGTTCTTACTATTCATGGTACGGTGCCAAAATGTACTGGCATTGTTTCTCTTTTTTATTCTTCTCATCAATGAACGCATCCCTAAAGCAAGATCTAACCTTAGAATGTTCATCGACATTTATAGCATATATTGTATCATTCTTGGGCACAGGAATGAAACGAGGGAGTTGTTGAAACACTTAGAAAATTCATCCATCAAAAACTCGTAGTCAATAATAATTTTAAATGTTAGGGAATGAGTAGAGTACAAGTGGTGAGTTATGTCGACCTACTATATCTTAACTTGTATTTAGACTTTGTTAGCAAATAAAAAACAAACTAGACCATGCAAAAAGTATTTAGCCAAGCAACGAAAATAGTAGTTCATAATCGTAGAAATTAACTATTTGACTACTAAATAAACATCTAGACCTTACATTTGGTAAACATGGATGCATGACACATTGATACAAATCCCTTTTTAACTACTCAATGTCCTCCTTAGTGATGGATGAACTACCATCCTTCTTGTAGTAGAAAAGGGGGGACTTTATTCGTACTGTAGTATTTGACTTTAAGGAATTAACCATCAATTACAAATAGGTTGTTCTTCATCCATTGGATACAGGAATTGGAAAATTTGAGAAAAACAAGCTAAATTGGAGGTAAAGGAAGGAGACTTACCTACTCAACATCTACAAGACTTCTTCGCACAACAGGAAATTTCATCAATAGATAAGCATCGATTTCACCATTGGGACCAAAAATATAATCGACTTACCGTCAGCAAATTGAATTTTAAGTTGCTCGGAATATGATTAGTCAATATCATCAAAATTCACTATAATTCGTAAACGCACATAATATAGAAACATCAATCTCCAATTATATAGGAAGATACGAAATGCAAATAACTAATACAATTTAAACATAGAGAAGAAAAAATTCCATATCAAAATCTCTAAAACAGTATTGTGATGAATAATATTAAGTT
Organism: Patellifolia procumbens; assembly: GCA_947645195.1. Lineage (NCBI taxonomy): Eukaryota > Viridiplantae > Streptophyta > Magnoliopsida > Caryophyllales > Amaranthaceae > Patellifolia > Patellifolia procumbens. The sequence goes on from CANSGD010000953.1 coordinate 3,510,873, forward strand.
GCAATTACCGATCCTTGAATAGATTCGTCACCTGAATTGTTGTGAGCCTTCGGAGTTAGCGCCATCACCAGAATCACCGCCTGAAGAATGCTTCGCTTCTGAACTTTGAGCGGCAATAGTGGAAGAACCATCACCAGAAGATAAGGAAGCCTTCATTGTCGGCCAACCCAACAACGCAGATGCAGTAGGGGAAAAATCTAGAATCGACATGCGAGAAAAACCGAAATCTAGTAATTTAGAACACTTCTTTCATGTAATTAAAAAGACATTTGTTATAATAGCCGGCGAAACTCAATGTTACTAACTGTTTGATGTCATTTAGATACCTGCAATTCTTTCTAATACGGATTTAGACCATAAATTAAGTGAGAAAATATACTTGAATTTGTAAAGGGAAACTAACCATCTGATTTAACAATGACAGACATTTGATTACCCATCGACAAAAACAAAATAATTAGTAGCCATAATATAAACAAAATAATTTAATACGGATTTAGACCATAAATTAAGTGAGAAAATATACTTGAATTTGTAAGGAAACTAACCATCTGATTTAACAATGACAGACATTTGATTACCCATCTGACAAAAACAAAATAATTAGTAGCCATAATATAAACAATTTATTACAGAGAAACTCATGCACATCAATGACATCATTATCATACATTGACATTAGTTGGCTTCACTGTTAAATGTAAACTCTATTCTTTCATACTAGTGCTTCTAAGACATTCTTTTCCAGATTATTACTACCTTACATCCCAATCAAGTAGAGAAAGGCCCCTAGTAAATTATTGTGCTGCATAACACATTATTTTCTAGTTCTCGGTTCATCAATTCGGTAATCTAGTCATAGAGGAGCAAAACCAATACTTTCACAGTTTGATGGTTCAATTCAAAGGAAGCTCATGTGGAAAGAAAGATGAACTTCAAGATGATGAACTGACTTATGTCACCAATTCTCAACCATTTCACATCTTCGTAAGAGTTGCTTTGACTTACATGAATTTAGATTTTTCCTCTAGGTAAGTCGTATATTTCTTGAGATCAAATGAACTTTAGTAAAGAGCATCACAAAAAATGTAGATACTAATAAGGATATACGAAGTTTGATGTCAATTTTACCTTTTGTCTGCTCTTGCCTTGGGAGTAGGAAAATCCATTGGTGGGATGGCAACATGTTTTTTTAATCCCACTTAAGTAGGTAGTGAAACTGCAGAATGTCGGGTTGTAGATGGCCTTCCAGCTGATGTTGAACATAAATAATGAGGGGTGGGATCGAATAGTTCCTACCTAACTAATTCAACCATGAAAATATCTAATTAGACCACTGTTCGATATGATCAAATCACCATAAATCAGTCAGTGCCGTTCCTGACATTTTGGGGGCCCTAGGCGAAAAACCAAAAATAGGCCCCAAAAATATAGATTTTTTTTCTTCATATATCTTAAATTAGATATTAATTTTTGAAGTTGTGTCTCAAAACTATGCAAAAACAAATAGGGCATTTGCCTTTTAGAAATATAGTACTATTAATACGCTTTAGTTCATTTCTTTAATAACTTCTTTTTCTCAAAAGAATTGGCATAAGTATTGAACTTCACCATCGTTGCCGATAATCTAAAAGTCATTCCCATGTTAAGGTCATCATTTATCACCAAAAAGAGAAAACTATGTATATCCATGAAAAATACCCAAACACCCATATGAAAAATAAGAATTTGAAAAGGAAAAAAATTGTTCAAAAAAATAAAAATATTGGGAAAAAAATTATAGAATGTGTAAAGATATTACGAAACAACGTCATTCAAAAATAAAATCAAGAAGAAATCAAATATCAAAATTAATACAGAGACTTATGTTTGACGGTGAGTACATGGATAGACAGTATGATGTTTAAGTTAAAATGGTAAGGTTGAGTCCAAAGTTTTAAAATTTTAGCACTACTTATGCTTTTAAGTAAAAACCTCAATGATTATATGAGCTAAAACCTTGTTACTTTGAATTAAAACCTTTTGATCTTAATGGTCTATCCCAAGACTTACTCAGTATAGATAATAGTTTTTCAATTGATTTTCAAAGCTCCTTGATCAGAATATTTTTTTTAGTAAAATTGTTTTAGATGATTGAAACTAATATGAATTGGAGTGTGGTATTGTACAAATTATATATGATAAAATTCTTTATCGCTATTCAATGAGAATATTGGACAAAAATTTGCAATTGCTGAACCTTTTGGGGAAAATAATATTTTCCATTTGAATTAAAGGTGGAATTATTGGGAATATACGAAGAAGTTCATGAGATTGGCAAAATATCAGAATTAGGAAGTGAAAGTTTAGGAAAAAGAAAGTAATAAAGGTCCCTAAATATTCTCTTTCTCTTTTCTTCTTCAGTATTCTCGGAGTATTCCCGCATTGAAGCAAATTTTTTACTATATATATGACATTTTGTAATTTGGGCCCTTTGAAGAGTTGAGCCCTAGGCGGTCGCACTCGAGGCCTACCCTCAGAACCGGCCCTGAAATCAGTCAAATACACTAAACCAGCTCAATATACCACGATTGGCAATCGTTTGGTAGTACTCAAATTTACTTCATTTGCATTCAAGTAAACAACAATAGCAGGGTTACAGTAAAGCATAGTTCAGCACTCATTTTATTACTCCAATATAGGTAGGATAATGTAAAAATTCACCGATCCCAAAACCAAACAACGTGAATTAATCAACATATAAAACTAATAAATTGAAATCAATCACACTAGAAGCATAAACGAAAATGAAGATTCAAAATAATGAAGGAATTCATAGAAGAATTATAAGCAACAAAATCTAAGTCAGCAATTAAAGAGAGAAACTAATTGTCTAAACCAGGAATCGAGCTTTGTTCTTAGATAACCATTTTACGTCCTCTATAAAGAAAAATGAGGTAGATTGAGAAAGAGACGTACCAGAATCAATACCAATAAATAAGCTTTAGGCAACTGGGTTAGTGATTTTGATCCCATCTACAATTGCTACAGCAAGGAAAACGAAAATCAGCAAGCCATTGCTTTAGCGGAACCGTGCTTGAGTACTCCTAACAGTAGAGTATCTGATGCCGCCTCCGATGGTTCAAGTGAAGAAGTTAGGTATGGCCGGACTGATCTTATCATCACTGGTGAAAGCTGATTAGGGTTGAGAAATTGAGAGCAAGAGAGAGAAGAGAGTGTGAAGCATCATGTTTCGCGTTGTACAAAAACAAAAGCAAGCCTCTTTCACTCTGCGGATTGAGGCGTTTAACTTTAAAATGCCTCCAACATTGTTTTTAGGCCTTTTATTATTTCCTCCGCCTCAAATACCATATTTGATCTTTATTCTTAAAAAAAACCAATTCTTTTTGCTGCTATGTGCCGAAAACGCCTCATATAAGGAGATGCCATTTTTACTCCCTTTGCACCCTTTTTCATTCATTGAATGTCTTGTGTAATTTTAAGGCATTTGCATCAGAGTAAGATTGCACTTAGTTCATTGCATATGCATTTGTCATTCCTTCTCCCTTTATCTAATCTTCTCTTTAGTGTTTTCTAAGCGTATTGTCCCGCATAGGGAGTTTGATCCTTCTTAGACACAGACGGTAGGGAACTTAACTCATATGTCGTTTTGGAGGTTGCGACCTGACATTTCATGAGGAAGTGGGTTGCGGTCACTAGTGTTCATTCTCTCAATGTTAAGTATCCTACTATTTTCTAAAATATGTTGTTATATGGTCCTCGTCACTTGTTCTCTTAAGTGTTATTTTAAAGTATTCTACTTGCAAGCATGATGTATGTTGTAATGTATGCTATGCCTCTATGATGCTATTGTGTTGTCATATTTTAGCGTTTATTCTTACTTCTTTAAGCGTACTATTTATTTCCTAAATTGGGTTGGGAGAACTGCTAGTTACACCCCACTGATTGTGGAATTTTGTTTATATATATTGCAGATGGCGATACAGTTTGGACCAAAGTTGTGCGTTTTTCCCATATGAGCAAGGAAGTCGTGCTAGTCATTGTAGTCGAGCACTATGAGTCTGACAATAGGACTAGTTATCTAGTTGATCTCAAGTAATTTATCTTGTTTTGATGAGTTGTTTTGTCTTTTGGATATTAGTTTTCATCCCTTTTGAATATTGGATCAGTTTTGGGATTTTTTAAAACGATTATGGTTTCTAGTACATTTGTATTAGAGATAAGGGTATGGAACCTCATTTCTCTCTCTGTATATGTTTCGAGTATTTGACTACTATTTCGAAGTTGTTGTTTATTTTTAGTTTAATTTTATTCCTTAGAGTGGCATTCCCGTCTCGGTTGTATTTCCGCTATCATTGAATAGTTCGTTGTTTCATTTAAATAATTCATTTCACATTTAGTATTTGACGGGATGTTACACAAAGGGCTGGAATTAAAAAGGAAGAAACTGGCATCTACTTGTTCTCAAACACGAAGAAAAAGGAGCAGGAGATGGGGAGATTGCAGTGTAAGGTGGCGGTGCAAATGGTTCAGGAAGTGTGGGTGTCGTCTGTGGCGGCAGTGTGTGGCGGTTGTTAGGTGTGGTGGGGCGGGGCGTGGTCTGCGAACATGAGGAAGAGCAAAGAGGGAAGGGGAGAGCGAATAGGCGAAAGGGAAGGAGATGCAGGGGAGGCTATTGGGCAGGCGAAGGTGGTGGTGTTATCAGTGGCTGGCGATGGCTCGGTTATGGTGGTAATTTTTGGCGATGTCTAGGCGGTTGTTTGTAGCTTGAGGAAGTTTGATTCAATTCTTTAATGCTGAAATTTGTTGAAGAGAAAGGTAGAAGAAAGCTTGGATTTTCTGATGGAAATTAGTTGATTGCTCCTATTTACAGTGGATATCAGTAGGAGTGGGATTGTTCCTTGAAGAGATAACTATGAATGAGTTGATAAGGATGATGATAATGTTTGTCTGATTTGATCATTGGTGTCTACAATGCTATGCTTCATTCTTATCTAAATGTAGATTATCATTGAGCTTATCTAATTGCCTCTTGTATACTCCAATGGTGAAGAAGAAGGGAAGTAGGAGGTGGAACAAAGAGAATTTTCAGATTTTCTTTTCTTTTTCTTTTTTTGATTTTTCTTTTGGGTTGGTTAGGAAATTTGGGTTGTGCTTTAAGATATAGTTTTTGGAATTTAAGATAGCTAGTGCCCCATGAGCATATATACTCCAGGAAAGTCCAACTCAATTATCAATAAATTAATGTAAAATCAATACTTAAGATAACTTGAAATTTTGAAGTAAAATATATTTTATTTAAGAAATCTGAAAATAAAAAGGTCAAATTTTGGTTAATAATATTAATTATTTAATAATAAAATAAGGTTAAAAATCAGGGTATTACAAAAAAAGCTCTCACATAATTGGTTAAAGTAGGACAAACAAAAAGATACGAATGGAGTACTTATCATATGTTTTTCTAAAACTATATTAAAAAAAATATTTTACCTATTTATTATGTAGGCAACAAGTACTCATATTATTTATAAAATTAAAGTCTCACCCGAGTTGGACATGTAAAAAAGATCATCTAAATTAATTTAGATCCAATGAGGTTTAAGTAAATCTAATACTAAGTAACATGCAGGGTCAATTGAGTTTTATCACTTTTATACTAATAAAGTTAATTAGAAAAATAATACTTCCTCCGTTTTTTATTAGTTGACCTGTTTCTTTTATCACGTTTGCCAACGCGTGATTTCAATCACTTTTATCTTGGAAAATTGATGAGTAAAAATATGATATTTTGAAAATATATAATGAGACGAATCTAACAAGACCCCACATGACTATATTTTCTCTTATGTATAAATCACAAAAGATAGTCAAAGTAGATTATGTGAATAGTGTCAAAAGTCAAAACGTGTCAACTAAAAAAAACGGAGGAAGTATTACTTGAAACTAAAGTCCCACTCGAGTTGGACATGTAAGAAAAATCATCTAATTCAAGTTAGATACAATGAGAGTAAAATAAGTCTAATATTAACTAAGATGTGAGGCTAATTGAACTATATCAATTTTAAGTTAATCGAGTTAACTAAGAAAATAATACTAATTAAATATTACGTTCAAACCCGAAACAATAGCAAATATGTCTATATGACTTAAGCTTTAGCTTGATGATATGCTTACTTATTTAAATTTCTTATTTAATACACATAACATAAAATAACTTAATTGATTTATTAGCAGGTAGCAATACAAAATAATTATTTTCTTAAAAATAATTTCAACTTGAGTTAAAGATAATAAATAATTACTCAAAATACTTGGGTTTACATTCATGTTAAGACTGATTCAGTCTCTTTTGAGTCAATATGGCTCAACAAAAATAGAAAATTTGTAAAAAATAATAACCAACTAATTGAACAACCTCTTTTTGATGGAAAATGAAGAATGATAGTCTTTCGAAATCTATAAAACTGATTCAATCTTTTAACATTTTTTAGTTAACTTTCTCAAATAATATGACAAATGTAAGAAATTGAAGATAAACCTAATTTCTTTAACATCTATCCAAATCACTAAATAACGAAATAATTTTTCCAAAGTTATAAAAGAGTTCATTTGTCATCTATTAATCGATATAGTAAAAAATTATTAGATATAAATATATTTAAGTCGGCTCAAATTAATAAGATATTAAAAATCATCCAAACTAATTTGAATTCAATAAAGTTTAGGTAAAATAAATGTACTAGCATGCTCGAGTTTATTTTACGATACACATTAAGTTCAATTGAGTCTGATCCTTCTAAGGGCCTGAACTGAACTGAACTTAATTGAACTGAACTGAACTTATTGGAGCTGAACTGAACTGAACTTATTAGAGCTGAACTGAACTGAATTGAACTTATTAGAGCCGAACTGAACTGAACTGAACTGAATTTATTAGAGCTGAACTGAACTTATTGAAACTGAACTGAACTGAACTTATTGGAGCTGAACTGAACTGAATTGTTGAATTAAATTGTAATAAATATATAAATAATAAGTAGATAATAAATATTATGAATATTGAATAATAAGTAATAATAATTCTAAGTACTAATAGTTAAACTAATAATTTAGAATAATATCAAATTAATAATGATAATATTATTTTTGATGTTATTAAATGATAGTTATAAATAAATAAATAATAATAATAATAATAATGATAATAATAATAATTGATAATGAGTAATTACTGTTATTAGTATTAATATATTAATACTTGATGATGATGATATAATATCAATAATGTCTAAGAAGTAAATTAATATTACCATTATAATATTAATTAGCTTAAAACATGGGTTGATGTATGCTTCTAACCACACCACGATTTGTGGTGGGTTGGTTTATGATATAAATACACCAAACCCAACCACAAACCGCCAAAATATCTTTAATATGCAACGTAACGACAATGTTGTACCATAAATAGTATTGTAGTATTATTAGCAACTTTGTAATTTTTTTATTTCTTCTAGTTTTTTGTAGCTTACTTGTATATTGTAATAGTGAATATTTAATTGGTACAATAAAACAACAATTGCAAATTAAAATAATCGTATTGACATGAAATTTGGTTAAACCGCGCACCAACCCAAACCTTGCTCAGCCATAATAATAATAGTAATAATAATGAGTGAAGATATAATAACAAAAAATATATATATAAATAATAATAATAATAATAATAATAACAATAATAATAATAAATAAATAAAATAAATTAGACCAATAATAATATATTAAACAAAATGGTTAAATAATGAATGGAGCTGAACTGAACTAAACTTATTGGAGCTGAATCGAACTGAACTGAACTTATTGGAGCTGAATTGAAGTGAACTGAACTGAACTTATTAGAGCTGAACTGAACTGAACTGAACTTATTGGAGCTGAACTGAACTGAACTGAACTTATTAGAGCTGAACTAAACTGAATTGAACTGAAAATAAGCTGAACAGAACAGGCCCTAAGTAATTTAGGTTAGTGAAATACCGTTTAAAAATAACAAGACATCTCTCGGCATTGTCTGGATTAGAAATTAGTTTGGATGCAAATAGCAGAATGTTAGGAAATAATTTTCAAGTTACTCCGTTTCTTTTTGTTTGTCCTACTTTCCGTTTTTGTCCGTTTCTGTTTGTTTATCCTACTTTTTCATCTTTCCTTATATGGCGATATTATATCACTCATCTACCCCTACTTTATCACTTTTTGGTCTCACGTGTACCTTAAAAGTTTCTCTCACCTACTTTAATCACCACATTTATTATAAAATAAGTAGACTCTTTACTTGTTGTCCCCACCCACATGCATATGACATCATCTTTCTTGGCATTTGGAGCTACAGTAAATGGGACAAACAAAAAGAAACGGAGGGAGTATAAGGTTAGACCGCTCTTTTAATAACTTTTGAAAACTTATACCACTGTAGGAATTTGGATGCAAATAGCGGAATGTTAGGATAATTTTCTAACATCTAAATAAGATCGCATGCATAACAATATACGAATCAATACATAAAGTAGAGATTAAACAACCTTTCATGAGTGACTTGAACAGCTAAATGGGAGTGAATACTTCAAAGTATTGCCGCGAATTAGCAAACCTTTAGAGATTTAGAACATCAGATGTAGTCCCTCTATTTAGTCCACGACCACTAATCAAGATCCCACATGTGCTAGAAAGGAAGATAGATGAACAATTCTCTCTCTTACTTTTTAGGGTTAGGCCCCACACTCAAAGGGATTTGGATTTTTTATTCTCTTTTCTATAGAAAGTTACTGATTAATTTATGTGTACCAGAAACCCTAAAATCACCTCTAATTATATTAGTGGAAAATTAGGTTAAAATTTAGGAGACTCCTCTCCCTTATTTCCTCCCTATGGTCGCCCTCATATGGTCGATGACGGGCTTATAGTGATCTTTCTTGATTAATGTTGCACTGTGTGACCTCGTAGGATTAATTATCTTCGTTGTCGGACGGTCCAATATTATTGGTCCACTAACCGCTCCACTAACCGCCATTTATTCTCTAGCAAGTAAATGTGCTTACTAAAATAATTAACTTTTTATCTCTATAATTATCATCCTACTTATTGGTAATTGCAGAATTAGAATTCTCGGACTCCAAAAATGCTATGGGGTGCTCGGAAATGGTTGAAGTAGTTAAATAGGAGGATCACTATGACTATAGCCGTTGGTAAATTTACCAAAGACGATTCTAAGGACATATTCCTTCAGTTGCTAATTTTTATAAGGCTAAATTATAGATATACGCCTTGTAACTTTAAGATAGCGTTTAGTTTTCATTATATAGAGTGTTTTTTAGACTAGAATATGACGATTTTTCTTATCCTTCCCCTACAACTTTTCAAAACTCAAACTATAAAATTAGGATGTGTTTATGGACGATAAGTTACAATCAGATAAGTTTTAACACTTGCAATCTATACTTGTAAAGTGAAAATCCACTTAAATATACTTATTTGGAAATGGAGCAAGTATATATCAAGAGAAGAGGACGCCAAAAATCAAGAATATTTTTTTTTATTTTCTAATTCAATGATACAATTATCTCTCTATAACTAAATAACTTTACAATTTTTGTTTCTAAAGTAAAAATATGAAACACCTTAAACAAACTAGTGATAATTTTTTGTAGAATTTTATATACTTTCTTACGTATCACGTGCATTTACTACTTGGATATATGTAAACAGAATTAACCCTATTTTATGTTTTATTAGAGAGACCTTACCATGTGTTTCTGATTTCATGTATGTCGCAAGAGTAAAGGGCAGCAAAATCATGTGTACTCAAGATGTGTGTACACAACTTATAAGCATATGAAATACTTCCTCCGTTTTTTAATACATGCAACAATTTCCATTTTTGGAAACTTCTGAATACTTGCAACAAACTAAATCCATACTCTCTACTCCAAGCAGGCCCCACATTCTCTCTCCTCATTTAGTTAATGAAATGCACTAAATCCATACTACTTGCTACTATTGAAATTTTGTCTTGGGAAGTGTGCTCAAGGGTTTGTTGCATGTATTAAAAAACGGAGGAAGTACAACAAATTGGACCCCGTACAGGTGCATTCAATCCAGATACTTGACAGTATGAGGAATGATAAGTGGAATTACTATCTGTGTTCTAGTAGGAATTAAACTCTCAACCTTTAAGTTAAAAGCGTTCCTTCTTTAATACTAGACCAAGTACTACTTAATTATATGCTTATATGTTGTCTACAATGTACACACATCTTACGTAGGCATGTTTTTATAACGAATGATAATTATAAATGATACAAAACGGGAAGTGCGTTGAGAGCTCAAATTGATCACGGTTTGAAATTCCACTATTATACTTTTCCCGTGCTCGTAGACTCTAGTAGTACAGTACCATTATTTGACTCAACAAACTTCTAAAATGTCCGAGGAGTGAGGACTGAGGACCATGTTTCCGCGTCTTGACATAAAGTTTGACTTATAATCATTTTCAAACAAAAGATGGTACCCATGTGAACAATATTAGTAAGATTTATATTCAATCTACAAATATACTATCATAAACCTACATAGAAATTTGCGTATTTTTAAAAAACACTTCTTTGTAATACGAGGTATACATCAAGGATCTCGGGTTTAATAATATGGCTTTCTATTCTCTACATACGAGGTTAAGGTTCATATTTTGGTAGAAGCAAACTAATTTATAGGGGGAGGGGGTTGGGTGTTTATGACTTGTAATTGGTTTCTGAGTGGGGGCCCTATGCGAGGGCAGCCCAAAGAATTATTAATCTTTATTAATTTAATATAATCTCATACTTATAAATGTGATTATGTTTTTTCTTTTAATATACGATGTATACTCCTAAAATCAGGTGTTGGAAAAAAATTATAATTCACTTAGTATTTTTTATAAATCATTTTTTTAAAAAAAAACCATAAATGTGAATAATTATGTAGATTCTTAGTTGATTCAACAAAACAATTTTATCAATGTAATAAAAATATTTTTATCTCCATATAAATCGCATCTTACCACCTAACTTTTTCATGTTTTTAGAAACTTCCACCTAAATGAATATTTTTTATGAATTTTCACCTACCATTTTCAATTATATTAAGAACTCCTTTTTGCTAAACTTCGTTAACAAAATCGTTAATTGGGCCCCCCATATACATTTTGTTAACAATATCGAATTTGAAATAGTTGCATTTCTTTCCAAATAGTTATAATTTGTTTCAAACTTGCTCCAAATTTGTTGAGATTTTGCCCTTAAATTGATGAAATTCGCTTCGATTTCAATGTAAATTAATAATAAAATGCATATGTGAGGTCTGCTTGACAGTTTTGTTAACGAAATTTAACAAAAATCGGTAAGTGGTGGGAGTTTTTAATAAAATTGGAAATGGTACTTGTAAATTTATATAAAAAATTCATTAAGGTGAGAGTTTCTAAAAACGTGAAAAATTCAGGTGGTTTTGAACAAAAAATCCTAAGAATTATCAGAATGTGCTATAAAGAATGAATTTTTAAGCGAAAACATCGATAGTGTGTTTTTAAATTTTAATAAATAAAGAAATTTACTCCAAATTTTCATAATTGATAATAGTATCTTGACAAATTTTAGTAGACATGTTCGGGCCTAACGGTGTTAGTAAGATAATTTTAATCGTAACGTTAATCTTTTGAAGTTTTTGACAAGATGGCTTATCATGAATTAGAACTATAAAGATTCTCTTAATCTTTTCCGTTTATTTTCATTGTTATCTATTTAAAGTTGATTATTTATTAGACAATTTAAAATTAATTGGAATTTTTGTAACAGATTAGAAAATTGAAAATGAATATATATAAGGGAAGGATCCGGTGAAAACCACCTGCTAATCTGAAAAGTAAAAACAAGCAATCTCAACTATTAGATTACCTAGTGCAAAATCTGACGGACAGAATTCACGGATGCGTTTTGAAATATAAAAGCATCTCGCGCTTTCTCTCTTCCTCTTTTGTTCCTTTTTACATTTCCCTGGTCTGAGTCTCCCCTCTCATCTCTGTTGCTCGATTCTCAGTCCAAGAATGTTATCGCCTCTTCTTGCTCTGACCTCTCCTGCCGATTTTCTATGTGCAATTCTTCAACGAAATCTGATTGTTCAGGTATGGTTATGATATCTTTATTTCTAGTTCGTTTTCGTTCAATGATTGAGTTTCCATTTGAGTTTCTTTCTCTGATTTTCCCTCTCTGTAGATATAGGGCAACGATGAAGTTTTTCCACCAATTTCCAGCTATTGAAGGTTCGAAATTTTGATGTAAGTGGTTCATTTTTGTCTGCAATTACTTTCTTAGAAGCCATAGCCTTAATTTAGGTCTAAATTGAAAATTGAATCGTTTTTGAGTAATCCTAAACCCTAGAAATTAGTAGCATTGTTTGGTTGATGAAATTATTAGCATTTTCGTGTTAATTACCAGACGTGAAGAAACACTACCAGGAAGAAACCGTAGAATTTTGTGTCAATTTTAGTGATATTGCTATCTTCTAGTGAATTAGTTTTCAATAAATCAATATGGAGTCCAAGTTCTTTCATTCGAACCATTCTTCCGAAACACTTGGGTGCCATCTTCTGCCTTCCAACATTAGTGGTGGTGGAGTATGGTGAAGAGTGGCATAAAGCAGGCACTTTGGACAGAAAACAGAACTGCTTCGATGATTTCATCGCTGCTGCTGAGTTTCTTGTCTCGAAGGGTTATACGCAGCCTTCGAAGTTGTGTATTGAAGGTAGAAGCAATGGTGGCCTTCTAATTGGTGCTTGCATTAATCAACTGCTCAATTTTCTTACCTGATTTTCTATTTGTTTGCTCTCTATGGCATCATATATGCAAATCTTTCAAGTTTTAATCAGCTTTCCATGTGAATGTGACAGAGGCCAGATCTTTTTGGTTGTGCTTTGGCTCATGTCGGTGTCATGGACATGCTTCGCTTTCACAAATTTACGATTGGTTAGTTGCTGTAAGTTAACCATGCTTACGAAATTAATACACTTGCTATCTTGTTATGTGTTTATGCTGATCAAAATCTTTTCAGGTCATGCTTGGGCGTCAGATTTTGGTTGTTCAGAGAAAGAAGAAGATTTTCATTCGCTAATAAAGTGAGTAATTGACTAGCACATGAAAGAAAAGAATTGAACTACTTTTGGTAAATACATCTACTCCATATACTAAAGTAGAGTAGCCTGGAACCAAATATGTACCTAGATTGAGCTACTTTTGGTAAATTAGTTTCTTGCTTGATTTAATCTTATAATCATGTGATGCTTGAAGTAAATTAATCATGAGTTCACATTTAGATTGGCATTTTTGAAAAACGGGTACAGTTCGCTGAAAAGGGATACATATAGTTGAAAATGGGAAACCTTTGTTAATAAAGAGCTGCATATAATATATAAAGAATACATTTAGAAGAGAATGGGTACTTTTAGTTGAAAAGGGAATACATTTGGTTAAAAGAGGAATTCGTTTAGTTAGAGAATTATAAGTTTACTTAGTTTTGATTTTTGTTCTTTCTATTATATGAAATAGCTTATTTAAATGATTTATGGAATTTACTAATTGTTGTAAAATGAAGTCTTATGATAATGTCATCACCTCTAAAAAGGATACAGTGAGTATTGACTTGTGATATGTTGGATATGGTTATTTTGATTGATATGTGATTACTCTTGTTGTTGGGGCTGTCGATTCAGAGTGGCAACAAAGCTGCAAATTCATAGCATCACATATGTTAGTGCTTTCTTAAAATGTACCCCTTTTATGTTAATTATGGTGATTTTTATTTTAAAGTATCCCTTATCAATTAAGAGCATATTAATGTGAGGATTAGGAATGTCCAGTGAAGCACTCGTTTGGAATGTTGCTATCAATTATTGTGTAGTTTCCAAAACTACTTCTAATGCTAAAGGCTTGTGTAAATGGGATACATTTAGCTAGAAAATGGGAACTTTTAGTAGAAAAAGGGATACATTATATTAAAAGAGGGGTCCGTTTAGGTAGTGAATCACGAGTTTACACTTGGAAGGACTTTGTGGTGTTTCTACTATGCATGTAAACCTATTAGCTCAACTGGTAGAGCATTGTGCAATAGCACAAAGCATGTAGGTGCAAACCCTACATAGGTTAAATAATGATAGTATTGGTTTAATTTTAATGTTCCCTTTTTGTTGTATAATGTACCCGTTGTTACCAGATATGTAGGCTATTTTTTATCAAGTGAAAAAGTTGAATAATGATGATATGGATTTAAGCTGAAGATACATTAATACATTAAGATCCCTATTATAGGTGGGGTTGTTTCTTGCTTGGTTTTATGTTATTGTCTTCAGACTTCAGTTGATTAAAACTGGTGTTGGGGTTGTTCAAGCTTGTCATTCTCCTGGGGTCATTCATAGGGATCTTAAGCCTGAGAATTTCCTTCTGAAGATGCTAATTAAGACTACTGATTTTGTTTTTCTCTTCTATAAGCCTGGTTAGTTCCTAAGTATATTTGCTCGTGGTTCTGGACGGTGACAAAGGCAAAATTCAACGTGATGCCTAGTTCTTGTTACACGGTTTTCTTACACTCTCCGTGACGATTAAGGTAACTAACGGCTCGCTTAGCCTTTTAGGACGGTCTTAGTACCGTTAGTTCGAACATTATAGTGTAATATCATATTTAGGATTTTACCGCAATTATAATGCACGTTGATGTTGTTGTCATGCTGAAATTTGAGTTTGAATGATGTTGTACTTGATGCCATAATTGGACTTGTGAGAGTTGGAATGTTGATTGATGTATAGGTGAATCAAGAGGCTTATGCTTGACACTATAATTGTTGGTTATTTAGTTCGGAAAATGAGCATGTACCGAGTATTGCTGTTGTTTTTAGTTGCACAAAATTCCAGTTTTCATGGCTTATTATCGTATCTAGACCGAGTTGACAATTAAAGTTTATACTTGGGCTGTTTTAGAGTGTATTATTTATGCGAAACATGAACTGTTGGCATGCTGATTAGGTGGTTTTCAGTACTGGCATGAGTTGTTTGGCATTTGAAGTTTTCGAGCAGCAAACAGAAAGCACGAACAGTGTTGCTGTCGCGACTCGCAAGGGCTGTCGCACCTCGTGGCTTGCACTGCTTGCGACCCGCATAGCAGGTCGCGACCTGTCAAGGGTCGCCTGCTTTGTGCGGCTGCTGCTCTATATTCAGTTTTTATGAATTTCAGTTTACAGCAAGCGTGCTTGTTACTTGAGTACTTGTGAGGTGTCTTTGATTGCTTTAAGGCATGTTGGAAGTATTCATACTTGGTATATGTGGGGTTTTCATAACTTGGTACCCGGCTTTTCGGATAGAGATTGAAACCTGACTTCTTGAGTGAGAATCTTGACTGAACCTCATCATCAAGCTTTAATACTTGCCTTAGCTTGATTATAGCCTCGTGTCGCAAAATTGTTTGATCTGATTATTATATAAGTATCATGTATTATTAGCTATATCATGTGCTTTAACTAGTTGTATTTTTAGGTTTACATTTTTTTGTTTTTTTTTGTCATGGTTCCCTGTTTTCTTATATTGATTTTGCTGAACAAAGACTACAATGGTACAAAGGGGATACATTAAGTTGAAAAAGGGCACTCTTAGTTTAAAAACTATACTTCAACTGAAAGCGTAATGAAAATGGTTAGTTAGTTGAAAAGGTTGATGGATGTTGTGAGTTAATCCTTAAACCAAAAGGGTCATGCGTTGCAATCATATAAGTAGGAGTCAATTTCGGTCCTTGGTAGCCCCAATGGTGTTTTAGCTACATTATTGGACTATCACGACTCGAATAGTTTCTAGCCCTTTGCTTAATTGTGTTCTTTCTTTACTAGAGGCCTAGTCGAATAAGATCAGGATGGCTAATGGTATTAGGTGTTTAGATAGGGAGGATGCACCCGGACCTGTCCAGATCTGCGCTCGTCGTTAGTGTTAGGACTGGACCTAAACTATGCTCGTCATTATATGTTACTGTCAATGTTTTATAGAATCAGTGGCTCATACAGCCAATAACAGGTCCTGGGATCTGCATTCATCTCATCCACAAAATCAGAGGCTCATAATCTGTCTTTGTTTCAAATGCTTATTGTTGAACTGTTGATTAGCAGCAGTTGTAATTGCCCATATGTGCTAATGCCCATTGTATGATTTTTTTATGCTCCTTCGTCAGGATCTTTGCGTCACATGACTCACATCAACCCATCACGTTGAAGGATATCATAAAGCATAAATATAATAAAATCGTCTTGGTAGTAGTTGTTTCTCACTTTCTTTTTTCCTCATTAATTACAAATTAATCGGTGTATCATGGCAAATCTAAGTATGCTGCGTTTCTATTTTGGGAAATGTGACAGCTAGTGCAATACATTATACGCGAGTAGTACAGAGTGACTACATTATATTTAGTGGCTGTGCACTTTTGCTGGCTGAGCCTGGCTCTCCTATCATGTTTGAGATTTAAAATTGCTATGGCATTATCCTGAAGTTTTGGACTTTCTGTTATGTCCGTTCCAGGTTGTGGAGCTAGATTTTTTGCACCCAAGCGAGGGCATTCACAAGCGTTGGGACTGTGGTTATCGAATTACATTGACAACTGCTAATGTTGATCAATCTGCGCTTGTGTTGAGCGTGCCAAAGCACCAGCCGGGTGATGAAACTCCAGAAACATTGAGACATCTCAATTTCCAAGAACACATGTTAACGTAGATGTTTTATACTTTGTATGATAAATTCTAATCTCCTTTTTCTTCCTCCTAGATATGAATAAGAAAGTAAACATTGGCAATCAGTTTACCAAACACTCTACGTTGAAGGCTCTTTCAGTCATCATCTGCATACCCCGGTCTGCTGCACCAACAAGTCTCATGCAGTGAGGCAAATTTGCAGGTCTTAACCTACCTCGATTTGGTAATATATATCTTAATGCATTATAACACCATACAAACCAATTAGCTCAATCGGCTAAGCATTGTGCAATCGCACAAAAGATGTAGGTTCGAATCTTATATAGGTTAAATAATAATATTGGTTTTACTTAATCAAATATGACCCATTCAAAATTAATTGTAGGTAATTTCTGTCAAATGTAACGTTTTCTAAAATTAATATAGGTTTTTTTTTATAACTTGTAACCCTTTATATATTGCCAAATCGTCAGTTTGAATTTTGTAAGCATCGTGTAAAGCCAAAAGGCTAAGATGCTAATTAACTCATATAACATCAACTTTAAGAATACTGGAGATAAAGGGGGCCCGTCTTACTTTAGAAGCAGAGACAGGGATTGCTACTTGAACTATAAGTTTAAAACGGATACACTTAACAACGGAAGGGGTACATTAAGAAACAATAGGGGTAAATCTTTGCAATAATACTTCTTGGGTCAGGTTTGGTAAACGGAATTAAACCACAATCATCTAACTAGCTAGCTAGCATACATTTCAGCGCAAAAAATAGCATAACTCATCTCACACCAGCAGCATCAAAGGACAAGAACTTCCTCCCATGTTAGACCTAAAGAGACCACGCTTACCCTAAGCACAACATCCAGCAACCTAGATGTATCATTTATACTCGTATCAGTGAACACCTTCCCCACCTAGAGATAATGAGTATCAATTCCTTCCCCTAAAATCTGATAGGTGCTACCAAAAAAAATGACAGATTTATAGCAATCATAGCACAGATGCAGCATCATACTTGCTACTTGCTACTTGTTCTAAGTTTAGTTTTTTTTCAAGTACAGTTGTTAAGTCTCCAAAGATACTAGAGAAATAGATGCTCGAAGCAAACACAAGCTAGGTGCTTAAAGATGATCAAACTAAATGAGTCACATTTAGAAGTAAAAGGGATACATGTATAATTATAAACACATATTTAAACATCTGTGGTTAAAAAGGCCATGTTTAAATCATGATACTTACAATAAATTATAGAATCAATCTATGATATCTTTCTTTGTCTTAAAGACATCAAAATAAATTCAAAGTATGACTTAATTATTTAAAAACAAATGTGCTACAATAGAGGAAAAAAGGGGTATATTAAAATTAAATGAATTAAGAGGGTTTTTTTATTTTTCAAAATCATGATTCAACATTTAACCTATGTAGGATTCGAACCTACATCATTTGTGCAATTCTACAAATGCTCTTCCAATTGAGCTAATAGGTTTAATAGTAGCAAATGGAACTTCACAGCGAAAGGACACACACTAGAAACTACCCAGCTATACCAAAATGGTCGGAATTCTAGCCATTACCATAGTCCAACTACAGAGTTCTAATTACATGAATGTGTTGGTCAAGTATGATTCTAGATCTCATCTCATTCTCGGAAGATCTTTTCATCTACCATTAACTGCTGCATGTATGCAAAGGGGTGTTTTTCGCTTTTTTCTGATTTTAATGTGCAGATGGGCCTGATCACACTGTATAGTCTGTAGTTTCCATTAGGTGTTGCCTTAAGAGGCATGCATATTCTTGTGTGAAGTAGTCTTGTAACTCCTGTTTTGCATATATATATGATGTGTGTTTGGAAGGGCTTGGTTTGGTGATGGTATACAGAACATTCACTAAACTTCTTCAGAGATCATAAATCAGAGCACAGGTACAGAAAACAATAAAGAACATGCCGTTAGAAAAAAAATTATGAAGGTTTTATCACTACAAACTACAGGTAAGAAGAACCATAAAAAGTGAAAGGATGAGGAAGCTTCAAGATCTAGTTCCCAACATGGACAAGGTCAGTCATATGCTAATAAAAGATCAGCGAAAACTCGCTACTTATACATCTTGCTATTTGATTGAATATGTGGCTCAACAATTTTACAACCCCACGTTTCTTTGCAACAAGCAAACACAGCAGACATGCTAGATTTGGCTGTTTAGTATATCATAGACAGGCTACTTGTAATTAAACCAAGTTAAGAATAAGGATTTTGAGCACTA
This sequence comes from Patellifolia procumbens, assembly GCA_947645195.1. Classification (NCBI taxonomy): domain Eukaryota; kingdom Viridiplantae; phylum Streptophyta; class Magnoliopsida; order Caryophyllales; family Amaranthaceae; genus Patellifolia; species Patellifolia procumbens. The sequence goes on from CANSGD010000953.1 coordinate 3,529,933, forward strand.
ACAGGCTTCCATATAACTTCAAAGTAGAGTATAAATAACATCTTTTCATAAACCTCCCTTCCAAGAAAGAATCCAAATTTAGAATTCTATATAACAACTTGAATCTGACATTTGATCACGCATCATACCATCTTAGTGCTCAACCTATGTAGGATTCGAACCTACACCATTTGTGCAATGCATAATGCTCTTCCGATTAAGCTAATAGGTTTTGAAAAAAAGAGATGAGAATAACCATCTTTACATTGGATTGGTTCTAAGTTCACTGTTAACTAGTTGGTAAATAAAGGTAAGACATTCATAGAAAAATAGGCCAAGTGTAGATATATTGTTCAAACACAACGAAATATCATCATTTGGAAATGTTGTGGTAAAATGCATTACTTTGTCTAAAATGTCTCCTTTTTTTGAGTCAAATGTAACCCCTTTAAATTTTAAAAAAAGTGAGATGCATCACTATATAGAACAATTTTAAAAATTAAGCACATGCATGAAACAAGTCTATAATCAGCAAAATCTCATACATATAATATATAAAGTGTTTAAGATATCAGTCCGAAGCAAACCATCCTACAAGTTCCTATACAACATCCACCTTTATTAGGTCACATTTTTTTAAAACGGGGCACATCTAGTATTTAAAGGATTAAGTGTTTTAATAGTTTTTTCTAATCTATTGCGCAACCCTTATAACTCGTATCTGCGCTATATAAATTGTTTAAGATAACTTTGTGCGTCCTCAAAACCCTATCCTGCACTAAAGTCGTCTACAACATCTAACCTGTATTGGGTTACATTCAAAAAGAAAAAAGGTACATTTAAAATTAAAAGGTTTACATGTATTTTTTTGGAACTCAAATAAATTTTTTTTGAAAGAATGAAAAGCTGCACTCTAGATCTATATCAACTAAAAATATTTTCTTAACAAATGGAAACGTTGCTTCTATGAGAACGAATGGAACAAAACTATATCGTAATCACATAAAAGCAAAAAATTTATGGCAATAAAAAGTTCACTACCTCCCAAAACTGCATAATTTTACACCTCCTCTACTAGGTTATTAGCTACTATTCAATGATAAGAGATTCATTAGTTCAGATGGCAAGTGTAATCTTAGACATAGACATAGCAAAAGAATAAGATAAATCAAACATCAGACACTTAAAACACCAGACACCTTAAACATCAGACAAACCCAAATCGAAAGTAAAACCATCATGTGGTTTAGCCTTATCCCTTATGTTTCCCTTATATCTTTATATGTACCCTTTTTTTACCTGGAGGTTCTAGTACCATTATATTCTTAGATGTATGCCCTATTCTGTAACAGGGTCATGCTCAAAGGACTTTTTGTAGACTCCAACCAAATCTGTCTATGATTGATATAGTATCATATGGATAAAAATTTACAATTATTATTTCTTTTGAAATGATGTCCACAACACACTATGTAGAGAGCTTTATTAAGCATAAATGCTTACACTTTAATTGTTTTATATTGTTTTTATTGTTGAACATCAACGCAATAAGAGCAAGGTTGTCATCTCTCCTTCAAAGAAGCTTAAGCTCAAATGAAATTAGTGCGTTAAGTAGTTGTTGAAAAATGAATATCTACCATAATCATCAATTTCGGAGCTTCGTTTGAATTATACCTGTAAGTTATTGATGAAGGAAATTTGTAGCTTTCCAAAATGTAAAACAAACAAGAAGAAGTGCAGTTAATTTCTACACTAATCAGTGGATACTGGATAACAACGATTTCAACAAATTCGAACAACAGTATCAAATTTTGATGAGTTTCACTCTAAAAAGAAGTAAATTGAATGAAATTAAACATGGTTAATATTTTCTTACCTAATGCTAATTGAAGCTTAAATCGTGAAATTCAATTGCAATAATCCCTTTCTATTGACGAAGATGAGGTTTTTAACCAGAAACCTAGATGTAAATTGGGGAGGGAAGAAAGCAACTGATTGAGAGAGAACAGGAGAAGAGAGAAAGACTTATAGCGTCTGATGATGCGTGAAACTCTCATCCGTGAGATCAGGTTTATTACTGGTGGACGGTTCAGATGGGGCGTTTTCAGTTTTCAGCCTAAGGATGGTTTTCAATGGATCCGCCCCGTATATATATATATATATATAGGAGTGGGATCCCATGAGAACACCCCCTTATGTGAGAATAAATTTGGTCCCTTAGATGATTTGGATCTAAGAGTTGAGATTTCTCCCTTGTTTTGAATTAGTAAGGGTAAGTATAAGCTAAAAATCAGATTTATTATTTTCATTTTCTCTCTCTATGCAACAGTAAACGTTTGCTCTCCATCAATGTTCCTTCATCGGCGATTCTTCAACAGCTATTCTTCATTAGCGATTCTTCATCAGTTCTTCAGCAAAGATCCAACATATATCTCTTTCCTTCATCAGCAACGCTCCTCATCAGCGATCCTTCATCATCCTTCATCCAAGTTTTTGAATGTAATATTTTAATTTCATATGTATACCTATGTAATTTAATTATATTACTTCTCTTTTATTTCATTCACTCTTTTGATTTCATTCCTTATTTTATGTGAATGTGTTTTGATTGTGTTAATTATGTCTTTGATTGTATATTGTGATCGTTTTTGTGATCGTTTTTGCATGTAATCCTTGGGAATTGGGATAAACAATATTGACTTGGGACAAACCTATCTCGTCGTTTTGAGTAGTAGTTGTTGTTATTACAATTTGCTGATGATGTTACACCCAAATACCTATGCCACACCAAAAATTCACTAAGCTGCTAGTGGTTTCCCTATCCAGTGCCTAAGAGCTATGTTCAACACCTTTTTTAACACTTATTTAAAAAGTAGACAAAATTCCATGGATGTTGCCAGGTAGGGTAATAACTAACAACTTAACAAGTGCTCCACATATTGCAATGAACAATTATTCCTTGAAAGTTTTAGCCTTCAATTATTTACATATCATATGTTTATATGATTTTTGTTGAATAATGATTAGACAATGATTGTGTGGAATGTATGACTCACTATTGTCGTTATCTCATATGATTTTCCCTATCAGATTAATTAATTTGTTAGGTTATTCATTATATCATAATTTGTGGCATATGGTTTTTCTTATTAGGTTAATTTGTTAGGTTATTCATTATATCATGATTTTTCGTATTAGGTTATTAATTTGTTATGTTCTGAGTATTTGTTCTTATGTTCTAAACTTTAGTTCATATGTTCTAAATTTTTGTTCTTATGTTCTGAAATTTTTTTCATAGGTTCTGAGCCATTCATTCTGCCCGCTCGTCCAGACGCGGCGCCCCCCCAAGCGGAGCGTACCGGGCCTCTCGAACGAACCTTCCGGTCGGGTCTTAAGAAGAGTATATGTTCTTATGTTTTAAATATATATTGTTATGTTCTAAACTTTTGTTCTTATGATCTAAATTTTTGTTCATATTTTTTAAATTTTGTTCTTATGTTCTAAATTTTTGTTCTTATGTTCTAAATTTTTATTCATATGTTCTAATTTTTTGTTCATATGTTCTAAAATTTTGTCCATATGATTTGAATCACAACCTATAATTGGAGATGAAGCGCATGATTATACCTTGGTAGCTTCACCATCGAAATCAGAGCTTTCTAATCATACGTCGGTAGCTTTGCCATCGGAATTAGAACTTGCATCAGGTGAAAGTTTGTTTAAGAAAGGTTATCTCTAAGTTGGTCACTGTCTATATTCTAAACTTTTGCACATATGTTCTGAATTCTTTTCATCATGTTTTGTTTCTAGGGCTTCAAAACCTCTCTGAAACTCCTCAAGCATTACCTTTATGTACCCCTGGAGGATCAAAAGAATGGATTTCGGGTTCTCGTCCGGGGTTGAAGCTTATTTTAGGGATGAAGTTTTTGAGCGTTGAGGAAGGTATTGAGTTTTACTAATCTTATGCCCTTGAATCTGGTTTTAATGCCAGAAAATCTACTACTACAAGAAGGAAAGTTGGTGGTGAGAAAAAGGTGTTGTTGCATTTAAATATTGTTTATGCAATAAAGCGGGATTCAAAGAAAAGCGTAGGCAACTAGTATAGGAAAGAAACTACTAGCAAACCTCCTTCAAACCTCCTTATATCATTGAAGTTGGATTTGGAAGCTAAGAAAGTTAGAAAGTCCACTGCACGTAATAAAACACAAGACATTGAGTTTCTTATTGGTTCAAGTGCTCCTAGTGAAACTACTATCAAACCTCCTACAATTTCCAAGAATAAGGGAAGTAGGGAACATGTACCAAACAACTCTAATGGAAGTGCACAAAGGATGAAGGGTGATAAAGACAAGGCAATTGAGAAACAACAAAAGAAGAAGAGGATGTGCAACAGTTGTGGGGAGCTTTCTTATCATGATATCCGCAATTGCCCAAATAAGTACAAGGGATGAGTTTAGGTAATTGTCTATGTTCTAAACTTTTTAGCACGTTTAAAATTATATCAAACATGTTCTTAAATTATATATTATGATTGGGATTTAGTCCTTGTTTCATATTGTGCTGTAATATTATAATAACATTTTAAATTTTATTGTTTTTCAGGTTGTAACTTTTTTTAAAGAGTTGGAGATGATGAACTCGAGGAGGATTTTTGAATCGTCAAAAACAAATTCTATGTAAATCTGAGACAATTATAGAGATGATTACAAATGTAATTGATATTTTGAGATGGTTTATGTTTTTTGCACTTGTTAAATTCAATTGTAAGGAGACGTTTTGAATTTTTTGTTCTTATGTTCTAAACTATTGTTCTTATGTTCTAAAATTTTGTTCTTATGTTCTAAATTTTTGTTCATGTGTTCTAAAGTTTTGTTCATATGTTGTAAATTTTTGTTCATATGTTTTGAAACTTTGTTCATATGTTCTATACTTTTGTTCTTATGTTCTAAACTGTGTTCAACTTTAGTGACATTATGGATAAAGGTATTAATCTGTATGTGTCACGTACGCAATTTAATACTTCAAGTGTAAGAAACATGAAATCGATGTATTAAATAATTACAACACGACATATAAAGTAATTGAGAATGACTAAGTCCAAGTAAATTATTTTCCAACAATAATTAATCTTTTCAATAGCTAGAAATTTCTCCTCAGTAACCTTATGCAAATATGTTCATATGTTTTAAGTATTTGTTCTTATGTTCTAAACTTTTGTTCTTACGTTCTAAACTTTTGTTCTTTATGTTCTAAACTTTTGTTCTTTATGTTCTAAACTTTTGTTCTTATGTTCTAAATGTTTGTTCTTATGTTCTAAATGTTTGTTCGTATGTTCTAAATATTTGTTCTTATATTCTAAGTGTTTGTTCCTATGTTCTAAATGTTTGTTCCTAGGTTCTAAATATTTGTTCTTATGTTCTACATGTTTGTTATTATGTTCTAAACTTTTGTTCTTTATGTTCTAAACTTTTGTTCTTATGTTGTAAACTTTTGTTCTTATGTTCTAAACTTCTGTTCTTTATGTTCTACACTTTTGTTCTTATGTTCTAAACTTTTGTTCTTATGTTCTAAGCTTTTGTTCTTATGTTCTAAACTTTTGTTCTTATGTTCTATACTTTTGTTCTTATGTTCTAAACTTTTGTTCTTTATGTTCTAAACTTTTGTTCTTTATGTTCTAAACTTTTGTTGTTATGCTCTAAACTTTTGTTCTTTATGTTCTAAATTGTTCTTTATGTTCTAAACTTTTGTTCTTTATGTTCTAAACTTTTGTTCTTATGAGTTAAAACTTTTAAGCACATATCTTAATTTATCAAACATGTTCTAAATCTACGATGGTTCTTTATATTAGAAGCACAATGCACAAGATATAAATTAAAAGAAAGAAATCCTTCTTGTTCATAGCGAAGTGTTTGTTCCATTAATTTTACATTAAAAAACGTTCATAATGGTTCTTTTAAATACAAAGGAATAGTAGTCACATTTTTCTACCAAAAAGTCATGAATGATACATTAATAGTATCATTCCAATACAATAATATCTATCAAAATGGCCAAACGTTACTAGGCATTCTCATTCGTTTTTGACCATATCTTTGCCTTTGCACGAACAATATGATGTAGAATATTCTTTTGGTGGGTAAGTATCTTGGCACAATATTCAACTCGGAGTTTCTTCATTTGTTTAACCTCCTTCTTCTGTAATATCTAATATCTTGATAACTTTCGTTATGTTCCCTATTCCTGCATTCCACAACACAGAAAATTATCAGGACAAAAAAGGAACCCTTCACCTGAAGGTTTCTTTTTACATTGAGAAAATCTATGTGTTTCATGAGTAGAACGAACCTTAAAAAAGGAAGACTATAAGTCAGATTATCAATCATTGACCACAGCATCCACACAGGTTTAACTTTAAAAGAGGCTTTTTTCTAAAATGCACTTCACTATCATACACGGTGGCTCTTAGTTTTAAAAGCACGTAATCAGATTAAAAGATGCATTTGAGCAAAGTCAATCAACATTCGGATATATCTTATGAGTTGGCATATATGTTATGAGTTGGGCAAAGATGCATCAGTTTCTAACAGGAAATAAGTTTCTGGCAGTTTAGATGATGTTTGGAACCAAAATAAATGGAATAAAGCTATATCAGCATTCCTTGATACTGAGGGCAACAGATTGATCGTCACGACTCGTCACCATGATCTGCAGACGGGGACTCGGGGTTTTTGTCACCTAATGGAAGCTCTGAACAAGCAGGACAATCGGAAGTTGTACCGATAGAAAGCATGTATTGAGGTAGCAGTCAATACAGAATTTGAGGACATCTAGGAAGATATACTGAGCGAATGAAATGACATTGCAGATTTGGTTAACTTGGAGGCCTTGAAAGTTATAATCAGTGATTAGGTAAAAAAACATGCCCCTGATCGGGTAAAAAACGGGTGGAAAATTCCATCCAAAAATCCATCAGTTTGAGCTTGGCTAGATACTTAATCACCGCGGGAAAGACCCTGACAAAACTTGGAAGTGATAAAAAAACTAAGCACATTAAAGTTAGCATATCTTGATGGACAATAGGACAGAAATCTTGCGAAGGGATATGGTAGATGGTAATGTGGTTTGCTACTTTGCTTGCTCCACACCTCAATTCACCAACCGATTAGCGGGCCAGTTGCCATCAGTAAAAGAGGAAATTCCCAATCTGGGTTGTTATGAGATACCAGGAACAATGGATGAGATGATCACACTCACTAATTCACCACCATAAGATTCTTCACTTTGTAGGGCTAAAACACATTTTTTATTGCCAATATCAAAAACTGAATCATCAACTTCCTAAAGCCTATTTCTCTTGCTAAAACGAAATCGCCTTCTTAAAGCCTATTTCTCTGGCTAAATTAAAACTTACTAACACACAGTATTGTAAGTTTCCCAAAATCGATATACATTTCTTCTTGTTATTTAATGCATATGGTATGAAATTATTCAAGAATATCCTGGATTCTGCTAGCATATTAAGGTCACGGTGGTGCTAGGTGTTGTGAAACATATTTTGGTCATAACCATACTCAATGCTCACCCCCACTTCTATGGCTTTGTTTCAAAGTTGAACCTCATCTCCCTTTCCCCTAGGAAAATAACTTGGTTATCTTGAGATAGGTTACACAAGTTTTATTCGGGTGCATATTGATCATCGGACTGGACTTGTGTTAGACGGTCCTGCCATGTGTTCGTTGCTCTCTTGGAGACTTTCCCTTGATCATATAAGCCTTCACCACATAAAGGACCTAGTTCACCTCCCAACGTACTTCACCTTAGAAAGCAGGCTGCCAAACTAGTACTATTATGCCATTATAGTTGTTGCTATAGTTATCTTATAAAATTGGCTTACTCATTCTCTAAATTAATCTCACCCAAAATGCAGTTGGCTTACATATAATTCCTCCATATGTTCGTCTAGAAGAATTTATTGCTTCTCCTTCTATATTAATCCCACCCAAAATACTTTCAAATTACAAAAATGGAAAATGAGAATGCTCAAACAAAGAAGATAGCATTGCCTCCTCATTCTTGGTATAATCACATTTTAGAGAATGCTAAGCCTCAAAAAATCCAACTAAACCTAATAATACAATAAAACAGTAATACATCATACAAAATGTGTTCTTCATTTTGAAAATGCTCAAAATTCAAAAAAAAATCCAACTAAACCAGAACAATAACATAGTTTTGGACGAAAAAACAACTAAAGTTAGAATTATATTGCAAACTTGAACTGAAAATTACAAGTTAGTAATCACAAATACTTACAGACTAGATTTAGCTTGCACTTCTGAAGGTTGGAATTCAACTGGTTCACTGTAATTTTAACACCGAAAAATCTCAAAATTGAGAATGAAGAACTCACGAAAACAGTTATAGTTTGACAAATTAGTACTTTCGTAATTCTGCAGTATTTGTTAAAGATTGTGGATCATTGGCAGGTCCTACTTCTTCGTTTACTTCCATTCGGTCGTAACCAACACTTTTGTGCAATTCGTAACCCTTTTTTCGTCTTCAAATCAGGAAATTTGTGTTTTTCTTGAAGATTTCTTGAAAGTAGAATCAATCTGAGGAATTTCAACACATTTTGTTCGAAAATTGAAACGAATTTGAGAAATCTGGTACTAGTTTTTGTATGTTGAATTTGCTGAGATTTTTGCAACGTTAAGTTTTCTCACTCCTCCATTTTTTGTTTGATTTTCTCTGTCCTTTGTTGTGGGGTTTTGTGAATTGGCCTCTAGAGTAGTATTTTAATCTAAGACATTGATCTTCATTTATCTACTGTTCAGATTAGTTCTCACATAATTGGTGTGTTTTCACATAATGGGGGTGTATGGGGTCTACCTAGCAGACCTCCAGCTGGAAGCAGCCTGCCACTCCACGTCAGAGCGCCTAGAGCAGAGCAGACCTCCTCAGGCAGACCGCTCCGGACATAGCCTTTAGGCTGGAGTTTAATGAAGGCCTCGTTCCACCTTGGTCCACTTTCAAAGAGGCCCACTCACTTTCCTTGGTTCACTTTCAAAGAGGCCCACTCACTTTACTAGGTCAGTTACAAGTCCATGTCTCATATAAATACCCATGCCCATGCATGGGTAAGGTACGTATAATCAAACACTCACAAAATACTTGCACTTGATACTCGTTTTCTCTCGACTAGAGATCTTGTGCTCAATTTGGACTGACTTAGGCATCGGAGAGGCGATCCTCGGAACCACCCCCGAGGTTTCTCCTTGTTTTGCAGGTAACCACCACCACGAAGGACGTTTGGGAGCCACGATTCCACCAAGTACCCACCACCACATTCACTGTTGCTGTTTTGGACAGAAACAATTTGGCTCTAGAAGGAGGGGAAGAGTAGAAAAGCCCAATCTACAACTTCGCAATGGTGGTTCCAACCTCAGAAACGCTCGGTTCCGACAGTTCAGGAGGAGAAAGCAACTCTCCACTGAGAGAAACAAGCACGAGATCAACAAGAAGGGGTAGTGCTGCTACCACCAGATCAGGCAGGAGGGAAAACACCATCACCCCTCACCGTGAAACCAGGCAGACCCCACAGCCAAGCAGCTTAGTGGTCATGCCCACACCGGAGCAACTTCAAGCAGCTTTTCAAGTACTGCAGTCTGCTCAACAGTTTATGCAAACTGTTGGAAGCCAACCTGCTCGAAAGAGAAAAAGAACCGGAACACACGATTCAGTTCGAAGGCACCTGCGGCTGTCATCTGAAGAGGAGGCAGCCACGGCAGACCCCTTATGTGGGTACAATATGACGAACATTACACCCACCCCGACGTCGGAGTATGGCCTATCTAGCCGCTCTGGACCCGGGTACATCAGGAGGGGCTGGCAGGAAGCAGAGTGGGATACTGAAATAATGCAGCAAGATCATCCCAGTATGTTCAAAGAACAGACACCCACAGGGTACACGGCAGGCTCAAGTCGGAGATCTGTCCACAGAGGAAGTCCAAGGGGCGTGGCCCAGAACGTCCAGCCGCGACCCAGAACCAGGCACAACTCAGGAGCTGAAGAGGCCCTGTCTGCGCCTGGTGGCGGAACGGTCAGAAGGCATGTCAGCCTGAGGTTAGGAACAATACCAGAGGAGGGCTCTGGCGATAATGGAACCCCCACAGACCTCAGAGGACTCATAGCCCATAGAGTCAACTCCAGACCCATTGTGGTCTCACCTGCAGAGGAGATTAGATCTCCTTCCAAGTCTCCCTTCACACCTGAAATCATTGCGGCCAGGGTGTCAAAAGCGAAGCTCCCGTCCAATCTCAAGTTCGAAGGGGAGGGAGACCCAAAGGAGCATGTGGCAGCCTTTGAGACCCACATGGAACTAGGAAATTACAATGAGGCCACATGGTGCAGACACTTCCCTGCCACTCTGACAGGGATAGCACAAACCTGGTTCAGGACTATTCCCCAAGGAACGATTGCTAACTTTGATGAACTGAAGAAGAGGTTCAAAGAGCATTTCGTTAGCGGAAGCAGGAGGAACAAATCCACACACGAGCTGCTATTGCTGAAGCAGACTCAGAATGAAAGCTTGCGGGATTTCATAGGGAGGTTCAACAAGGAGCTGGTGCATATCCCAGAGCTGGAGCAGAAGCTCGCTCTGCACGCTCTGAGGAACGCCCTACCCCACACCAGTAAATTCAGAGACGATCTCAAATGGGTCACCATGAAAGAACTCAGCGAGGCCCTGGCCCTGGCAGAAAAATACATAGCCGTCGAAGATTTCAACAAAGCATCGACGCACGGAGCAGAAACAGGCAGACCTGCTATACAGGGTACCAGGCGGAATGAGCACCAGTTCATGGGAGGCAGACTGAATTTTGGAGGCCCCAGGCCCCATCAGAACAGAGGGAGAGAAAAGCAAAAAGAAGCAGAGAGAGAAGCAGACCGGCTGAAGGCCCAAGAGAAATATAACAACTATAGCAACCTCAGCGCGCCAAGGGCTGAGATCTTTCTGACCCACAGAGATGATAGCAGGTGGCACAGACCACCACCCACCAAGAAGAGAAGCCTAGGCTCAAACATGGCAGAGTTCTGCGCTTTCCATGAGACGCCAGGCCACAATACGGAAGACTGCATAAGCCTGAAAAATGATCTGGAAAGCCTGATCAGACGAGGCTACTTCAAAGAGTACCTCGCCTGGAATCAGGGGATCAAGGAGAAGGAACAACAGAGCGAGGGGCAGACACTGCAGGACAAGCGAGCAGAGATCAAGGAAGGGAAAAAGAAGACGGTATACGTCATATTTGGCAGCTCTAGCTCGATAGGGGGAGAGAGGGCTCACCTAAGGCAACTCACCCACCCCAACCTCTACTCCATCAACCAGGCAGAGCTGAGCCCAGATCTACCAAACATGACCTTCACAGCAGAAGACTGCAAAGGCATCAGCTTCCCGCACTCTGACCCTCTTGTGGTCACTCTGGAGATTAGCAGGATAGATGTACGAAGAATACTGGTAGATGGCGGGAGCGCCGTGAATATCCTTTATAAGGATACCTTCGATAAAATGGAGCTAGATCGTTCAATGCTGAAGCTAGGAGGAACTCCAATCGTCGGATTCACGGGGAATTCCATCATCCCAGAGGGGAGGATACATCTGACAGTGACCACAGAGGGGCAGAACGGAGTGAAGAGAACAGTAGTACAAGAGTTTCTGGTGGTAGACCTCCCGTCACCATACAACGCTCTGATGGGAAGGAAGTTCATCGAGGCAGTACAGGGAATCCCGTCAACCCATCATCAGACCATGCTTTTCCTAAGCAGTAGTGGAGAAGTGGGCAGACTGAAGGGAGATCAGAGAGCAGCTAGGTCATGCAATCTGACCGCCCTAAAGAAGGATAAAAGACCTCCCCCTCCTGACCACTCTGGGTCCAGGAGAAAGAGGAGAAAGGAAAAGAAAGAAGGAAAGAGGAAAGAGGCCGAAGAAGCCAAGAAGGACCAGGCTGAAGAAGCCGGGAAAGAAAGTAATGGAGGAAAGGCCAAAGAGGCCAAGCAAAGAGAGGAAGAGTGTGCTGCTATCAGTGAGGCCGATGCTCGGCCAGAAGCAGAGCAGGAGGCAAATAAGCCTGAACCGGGGGAAGAGACCGAAGAGGTACTCTTGGGACCGGAAGAAGGCAGGGCAGTCAGGATAGGCAAAGACCTGGATCCTGAAACCAGAGTCAACCTAATCAGTCTGCTGAAAGAGAACGCAGATGTGTTCGCTTTCTCGGCAGCCGAGATGCCTGGGGTGGACCCAGCCACCATCAACCACAAGTTAAACACCGCCGCAGGATACAGACCTGTGAAGCAGAAGAGGAGGAACTACTCTGCGGAGAAAAATAAAGCCATCGAGGAAGAAGTTCAGAAGCTGCTTGAGGCAGGGTTCATAGAGCCCTGCAAATATCCAGAATGGTTGGCCAATGTGGTAATGGTTAAAAAGACGAACGGGAGCTGGAGGATGTGCGTTGACTTCACAGACCTCAACAAAGCCTGCCCCAAAGACTGCTATCCCTTGCCAAGAATCGACCAGCTGGTAGACTCTACCAGTGGGCACGCTCTGCTCAGCTTCATGGACGCGTTCAGCGGATACCATCAGATCTTCATGGACCCCGCAGACAAGGAGAAGACGGCATTCATCACCCCTATCGGGGTATTCTGCTATGTCATGATGCCCTTCGGGCTGAAGAACGCAGGCGCCACCTATCAAAGGCTGATGGATCAGGTCTTTGCCGGTCAAAGGGGAAGGAATTTGGAGGTGTACGTTGATGACGTCATCACCAAGAGTAAAACTGAGAAAGAACACATAGCAGACCTAAAGGAGACCTTCGCCAACCTCCGCAAACACAGCATGAAGTTGAATCCTAAGAAATGCGTGTTTGGAGTACGGTCAGGGAAATTCCTGGGCTATCTGGTCAGCGAAAGGGGGATCGACGCGAATCCTGACAAAGTAAAAGCAGCTATGGATCTGCCAGAGCCTAAAAGCATCAGAGACATCCAGAGGCTGACAGGCAGAATGACAGCCCTGTCCAGATTCATAGCTCAGTGTGCAGAGAAAGCTCTCCCATTCTTCAAAATATTGAAAGGGAACAAAGAGTTCAGGTGGGAAGCAGAGCAGAAGGAGGCATTCCAGAAGTTGAAGTCACACCTCTCTGGCCTGCCAACACTGGCCAGACCCAAGACAGGGGAAGCTCTCTCCCTATACATTGCCGTTACAACTGCAACTGTGAGTGCAGTCCTGCTGAAGGAAGAGAACAAGAAGCAGCAGCCGGTATATTTTGTAAGCCACACCCTCACGGGTGCAGAAACACGCTACCCATTGATAGAAAGGGCAGCCTACGCAGTAGTGCTGGCCACCAGAAAGCTGAGGCCATATTTTGACGCACATCCCGTCACTGTGCTGACAAATATACCTCTGGAAAAGGCAATGGAGAAGGTAGACAAGTCAGGGAGAATCATGAACTGGGCCCTGGAGCTGACAGGGTTCGGTATCAAATTCGCCCCGCGAACCGCCATAAAAGCACAAGCTCTAGCTGACTTCCTAGCAGAGTGTGCCTATCAGGAATCAGTAGGAGAGCCCAGAGCCTGGGAAGTCTTTACAGACGGGTCTGCAACCATCAACGGCTCTGGGGCAGGCGTGGTCATCAGAACCCCAGAGGGGAAAATCATTGAATATGCCCTGAAGTTCATGTTTTCGGCAACCAATAATGAATCAGAGTACGAAGCGGCCATCGCTGGATTGCAGCTCTGCCAGACCCTGGAAGCCAAGCACGTCCACCTCAAAATTGACTCTCAGTTGGTAACCAACCAAGTCAAGGGGGAATATGAGGCCAAGGAGCCGACGATGCAGAGCTACCTAGCCAGAATGAGGTCTCTGATTTCAAATTTTGAAACTTTTAGAATTGAACAAGTGCCTAGAGCACAGAACGCACAAGCAGATGCCCTGTCCAAATTGGGAAGCAGCAGTCTGCAAGAGCTGAATAGGTCTGTTCTGGTGGAAGTCAGACCCACCAGTGCAATCTGCGAGGATGCAGAGCGAGTTTTGGAACTGGAAGATATGCCAAAGTGGATCAAGGAGATCGCTGAGTATAAACAGACTGGCAAATTACCAGAAGGAAAAATGAAAGCAAGAAAACTCAAGCTGACAGCATGCAGATACTGCCTGATCGGGGACGAGCTATACAGGAAGTCTTTCTCTCTGCCCCTACTCAAATGCGTAGGGCAGAGAGATGCAGACTACATATTGAGGGAGATTCATGAGGGACTCTGCGGACACCATATCGGACCAAGAGCTCTGGCCCATAAAGCTCTCAGAGCCGGTTATTATTGGCCCACAATGAAAGCTGACTCTGAAGCTTTGGTGAAAGAATGCGACAGCTGCCAGAGGTTTGCACCGAACATCAAGCTACCCGCAAACGACCTCATGCCAATCTATAACCCTATCCCATTCGCCCAATGGGGGCTAGACATCCTGGGACCCTTCACAACGGCCCAATATCAGAAGAGATGGTTAATTGTGGGGGTAGATTACTTCACTAAGTGGATAGAGGCAGAAGCCCTATCCACCATCACAGAAGCAGCCGTCAGAAAATTTTTGTGGCAGAACATCATCACCAGATACGGAATTCCGAAGGCTCTCGTCTTCGACCACGGGAGACAGTTTGACAACATACCCCTATCAGGGTGGTTGGAGCAGTTTGGGATCAAATATGCCCTATCTTCAGTCTGCAACCCTCAGTGCAACGGTCAGGCCGAAGCCGCTAACAAGCAGATCCTGATAGGCCTACAGAAGAAGCTGGAGGAGCAAAAAAGCAAGTGGCTAGAGGAGCTGCCTAACACTCTGTGGTCGATAAGAACCACAATCAAAGAATCGACTGGGCAGACCCCTTCCACCTGGTATATGGTTCTGAAGCTGTCATGCCTGTTGAGATCGGGTCTGAGAGTCTGAGGATCAGCCTATTTGAGCCAGGTCTGAATGACGAAGCCCTGAGGACAAATCTAGATCTGCTGGATGAATACAGAAATGAAGCTAGATTCAGAATGGAAGCTTACAAAGCCAGAGTCAGCAGATACTATAACCGGAAAGTGAGGGCCAGGCCTCTGGAGGTAGGGGATCTGGTACTCAGAAATGCAGCAGCTGTGCAAAAAGACAAAATACACGGAAAGCTGTCGGCTAAGTGGGAGGGACCCTACCAGGTTAGTGAAGAGCTACACCCCGGAACCTACAGACTGAGAAGAATGGATGGAAGTGAACTAAAAAGCAACTGGAACGCCCGAATATTGAAAAAATACTTCGTATAACCCAGATTGTATCAAAACGCCCATGAATGAAAGGCCTTTGAGCCACCCTTTGTCCACCATTCTCCATTTTCGCATTAAACCCCCGTTCCCTTATCAATTCTTTATGAAAAACAAAACGACAAAATCAGATAGACCCTTAGCAGACTGAGAAAAAATACCACAGTCTGGCAAAAGAAAACAGGGTCTGGGTCAGACTGAAGGCTGAAGAGGCTCTTCAGACACAAAAGTAAACTGTATAATGAAGAAAGGGAGTCGGCCAAAAGGTTAACTCTGTCCAAGAGCCCCTGAGGCCCGCAGAGTGATCGGATGCCGACTCGACTTACCGATGTCATAGACCTCTACCTCTAAACCTGCAGGGCCGAAGGCCCAAAAAGCAGCAAGGATAAGTCATAGACACCTAAGGTTAATGGGGACGCGAGAGTTCCTAAGAACCAAAGCGTACCCCGACACGAAAAAGATGGCAGAAGGAGCTAAAGGGCGAACCCCAAAACTCCCAGAATCATCATGACTTAGGGCGTCAAAATACCTCCTCTGCTCTGCTGTTGTTGAATCTTTGTCATACATAAAGCAGAGCAGAAGAGTAAAGGGCCCCCAAAGTCCCAGCTCTGAGCAAATCTCACCGGCCACCAAGCCAAGTAAACAAAAACGCCTGAATGCATTTGCTTGATGGCACGGCAGACTCATCATCAGAGCAGAACACAGGTACTCAGCAGAAATAACAAAACATGGTATGCATCGAATAGAAAGCACAAAAGTCAACAGAGGAACGCAACTCGCATTGCAGGAAGCATAATTGCTGACTAATTGAATATTACATAAGAAGATCTGGCTATAAACCAAATCAGAGTGCTACATAGCACTACAACAACGGCGGCTACCTAATCAAAAGAAGGGAGCAAATACAGATGGAAAGGAAATGTTTGACTATTTAGTTAAAAATATTACAAGATAAGTCAATTAGGATATCATCGGAGGGCAAAAACGGAGGACTGCAATCAGTTCAGCACAGGCTCCCAGCTCACCTACCTCAGCAGCTCAGACAGGAGTCACAAGAAGACTGAGGCGAAGCATGAGATAGCCGCCCGAGTTCCTATTGCTTAGGAACGGAGCTGCCATCCTTTGCAGAGCTCCCATCAACTTGCTGCTCTGAAGATTCTCCCTCTGAAGGCAGAGAGTAGAGCAACTCCAGATCTCTGAGCTCCTGAGTCACCGGAGGTCGCATATGCACTTGACTGGCATAGGCGTCCTCAAAGGCATCCCAGTTAAAGAGGGCTGCAAATGCCAGAGAACCCTGCGGACCGCAACTTTGCAGTCCTCCCAGTACTTGTTCCCGAACGCCTCCTCCATCTGCGCAACCCGGGCAGCCTCCTCCGCCAGCAGCTGAGTCTCTTTCTGCTTTAGGGCCACCTCAGCCTCCCTAGCCTGCTGAGCCTCCCTCTCAGAAAGCAACTTGGAGAACTCTGCCCCTAGCTCCTCCTCCTTCTGTCTTAGAGCTGCCTCAGCCTCCTTGGCTTGCAGAGCCAATTTAGCAGGGCAGGCTTCATGATCAGCCCGTATAGCAGAGAGCTGACCCCTGAGCTGCTCCTGCTCCTTCAACGCCGCCTGCAGCCGAGCCTCGGAGGTCTTCAGCTTAGTCTCCACCGTCGAAGCACGAGACAACGCCTCACTAAGCTGAGAAGAGAGGCGTGAATGCTCAGCCGCGATAGCCTCTGCTTGCGCCGCCTGACCCTCCATGCGTTGGTTGACGGTCCGCAAGGTGTCGCGCTCCACAATCAGAGCATCCCTCTCCTCCTCAGTTTCACGGCAGGTGGACACAATCAGAGAGTTCTGGGATTTCAGCTTGGCATACTCTGCTCTCTGCTGCGCTACCTGAGCCTTAAGCTGCTGCAGTTCAGGGAGATCTGCCTCATGTCTACCCAGCCCCACAGCATGGCAGAACTCTCCAATGAAGGCGCCGGCCCGTGCAGCCTGTAATCAAGGAAAAAGCAGATCAGAAAGAAAGCTTAATGTCATAAACAGATGACTATAAGAAGAACAGATAACTCACCAGGGGGACATCTTGAACAGCATAGTCCGGTGAGAAGCGACTTGCCAGAAGCTTCAACCACTCACTGGGATCAGGGAAGGCCACGGACATCTGCTCCCGCCCCTGAGCCTCGTGCTGGTCGTCCGCCGATTCCCTCTGCAGAGAACCTGAGCCAAAAGAAAGTCCAGTCAGTTCCACAGAAGGGAAAAGGCCGGAGCTAAGACCAGGTAAAGGATACACACCTTTGGTGGCGACGTCGTCCTCGACAACAACGATCCGAGGGGAGTCAGCAGGGAGACGAGTCTTCTTTTGAGGAGGAGCTCCTTCCTCACTCTGCCTCTCTGCTGACCTCTTCTGGGAACGAGAAGAGACCTCAGGCTCAGCCGTAGTCTGATGAGCACCCTCTGCAAGGGGCTTAAGCTGGCCCGCAATAGGAGCAGAGGTCTGAAGAGCCGCAGCAGACTGCACCTTCCTAGCCCTCAATTGCTGCTGAGGAAAATAAAAGGAAGAAAATGTCGTCAACAAAGTAAGGCACAGAACGAATTGACTCTACAAGAGGGAAGAGAGGAAAAGGAAACACTAACCACACGCGCCAGATCCTCAGGAGTAGGGGCAAGGACCTGCTTAAAGCCTCTGGGAGGAGGAGGGGCAGCCTTCCTACTAGGAGGAGTAGCCTTCTGAGCAGGGGGAGACAAGACAGTCTCCACCACTGAGACGGAAGCCAAGCTCTGCTGCTCCACCCTCTCATGCTGGAGAGGCTCCACCGTCTCCTGATTAGTCGGGACGGGCGTAGGGACGGTTTTCCCAGCAGAGCCTATCATATTGATATAAAAACAGGGAAATCAAGAAGGTGCAGGTAAAAAAACCGATAACAAAGAGCAGTTTGGGTCTGAAGAAGACAGCTACCTGACTGATCCTCACTCTGATCCTCAGCAGACTGAGTCGAGACAGTCTTAGCAGCCTCCGCCCCCGTCCTGTCAAACTCTGTCATGGCTCGATGGGACTCCTGACCAGCTTCATCAGGCTGAGCAGAACCACCCACTGGAGTAGGTTCTTTCTCCGTCCTGTCAAACTCTGTCGCCGCTTGGTCAGGCCCCCCCATGAGCACATCCTCCACCACAGGCGGTTCTGAAAGTAAAAAAAATAAAAAATGAGAAGCTGGTCAGAATGCACACAAGAAGAAAGAATACCTTGGGGTTCATCATAAGTAATACCTGGTTGCGCAGGAGGAAGCTGTTGCAGGGGCTCAACAATCAGAACAGTCCCTTGCAGAGTGCTGGCCCCCTCTGCAGATCCACCAACATCATCATCGCCCGGCAGATGTACAGCACGCCGGGAACGATGGGTCTGCAGAGGAACAGCCGCCGCCTCCTCCTCGTCATCAGATTGAATCTCTGTGACAGTGGCAGAGGGGCCCCCTTGCGGCCGGGACGCCCCAGTAAACCTATCCACAAGCTCCGGGCGCTTGGTCCGGAGGGAAGGATGGTCCAAGGGGGTAGCGTTAATCTCCCTGATGAAGTCAGGGACGGTGTAGGTCCCTGGGTCAGGTACCGGACGGTACCTGCGACATACTGAAGACTGACTCAAACCCAGCTCCCAAGGAATGGCAGACCCCAGAGTCTCTGCAACATTAGAATACTCATTAGCTACAGCAAGTCAGAATGCAGAAGGAAAATAATGGAAAGGGGCAGAACACGCCCGCCAGCTCAAAACCCACCCTTAATCACTTGGCGAACAAACTGTCTGCACGGAGCTGCAGCACAGTACAAACAATGAATCACAGCGGAATGGAAAATGAGAAGCAGAGTTAAGAGTTTGCAGAGCGCTTACCCGTAGTATAATCAGGGGACAGATGGCCTATCCTCAGGAAGGCATTTTGACACATCACATAGTGATGCGGTAACCAGTACTTGGGAAGAAACTGCTTCCCTGCAGTAACCTTGGATCTGGACTTGAAGTAGTAGTAAGCTACCCTCTCGTCCCAGTTCAGCACATTCGGGTCCAACTGCCTCTGGAAGTTAGGCTCCACAGGGCGCAGAGGGGCCCTAAATTGATAAGGGTGCCCTTCCTCCGTCGGTACCCTAACAAAGACAAAACTATCCCGCCAATCTTTCAGACTGAGATCGACGGGATAGACCGTCAGATGATTGGCCCGCACCGAGCCGGTGAAAAAGCTATACTCCCCCCTGCCTCTTAAAGTAAAACAGGCATTGGAAGAGTTTCATGGTGAGGGGGAAGCCCAGAGCTTCACAAACCCAAATAAACCCCAGAATCTTCTTCAGAGACTGGGGATTGACTTGGCAGAGAGCCATACGATACCGGCAGAGAACCCACTCCAAGAACCAGTGGATGGGGAATCTAAGCCCGAACTCCAGCTGCTTCATATAAACAGCAGTGTACCCCTCTGGTACATCTGCCAGGCTCTGACCCTCTTGGGGAAGCACTACCCAAGACCCGCGAAGCGGCTTGATCTCGGCAGCAATCTCCAGGTAGTATGCAGCATGCGCCCGTTTGAACGCTTCTGCAGATCTCTTCGCCAAATAAGGCTTACCCTTGCTGTCGTAAAGGGCAAGACTCCGCATCTCATGGTCGCTGTACTTCCATTTGACTGCGGGCAGAGTGGGCTTAAACTTGTAGTTGGGAGGAAATCTGTTGGTTTCAGGACCCAACACCTCCTTACAAAGACTGTCCCAGGGGTCAAAGATCTCCCATTCCTCCGGAACCACCTCGTCCTTACACCGAGGCAAATCCAACTTTAAAAACGGGGTTTGAGTGTCCACCGGATAAGGCTCATCCGGCTCGGACGAAGAGGTAGATACCACATCCTTCCCACGGGAAGCAGCAGAGTGAGAAGTAGACATCCTACACAACACAAGAAGCAGACGACAGCACATCAGACTTGCAGTCACCACACAAGACAGACTGGCACCTCAGACCTACAGACTGAGCTACCAGACTGGGGGGCAAGGATGTGTATGGTATGTAAAGATCAGAAATAGCCAAGAAATAGGATATTTTCTTGCAAATAACGCAGTACAAACAATGAAGACACATCGCAGGCTTACAACCCAGCAAGTAAAGAGGATAACAGGGTAAACAAAGCAAACCCTAAAAATCTTAAATGTCAACAGTAGAGCAGAACTCAGCTGAAGAAGCAGAGCAGAGCCTACCAACCAGAGCAGAGTCCTGCTGAAGAAGCAGGACAGAGCCTAGCATTCAGAGCGGCAGAACGGAAACGAGACAACACCAAACAGATCTATGAAGCAAAGAAGTAAACAATCGCATCTGAAGACCAAAGGAAAGAAACCCTAACCCCAAAAACACAGGCAAATAAATGCGTACAGAAGGAAAAAGGGGGAGAAATCCATAAACACAGAAAAGATCACATCAAAACCATCCAAGAAGGAAAAAACCAAAAGTAGATCTGGGAAAAGGAGTTTACCTAGATGGAGAGCAGAAGACGCCAAGGAAGAGAAGACGAAAGCCACGAACGCAACAGTATCAATTAATCTCCAAACGCAGACAGATATCTCCCAGGATAATCAAGAGAAATCACTCGAAAATGGCTAGGGCGAAAAGAAATTGTCGAAGAACAACAAGAAAGTTTGAAAAGCAAAGAGTTCGAAGGAAAGGAAACTGAAAAGTTCCACAAAAGGTCGATTCAGCCTTTAAATAAGCATAATTCGTCCACTCAGCACCAACTTATCATCATTACATTCCTTGGGAACCCAAAGAGTCACATCAATTCAATTCAATTCAAAATGAATTAATGACCCTTACTCAACACCCCAACCAAATGGGCGGGAAAAATGGAAGCATTCTGGAGTTTGTGAAGAGCAACTCACAGACAGCCACGTATCATTCCGCGAAGAGCAGAACACCAGAACAAAAACAAATGCACCCAGCATATTGCAATCTGCAAATACTGGGTCCGGGGGGCAAATTGTATGGGGTCTACCTAGCAGACCTCCAGCTGGAAGCAGCCTGCCACTCCACGTCAGAGCGCCTAGAGCAGAGCAGACCTCCTCAGGCAGACCGCTCCGGACATAGCCTTTAGGCTGGAGTTTAATGAAGGCCTCGTTCCACCTTGGTCCACTTTCAAAGAGGCCCACTCACTTTCCTTGGTTCACTTTCAAAGAGGCCCACTCACTTTACTAGGTCAGTTACAAGTCCATGTCTCATATAAATACCCATGCCCATGCATGGGTAAGGTACGTATAATCAAACACTCACAAAATACTTGCACTTGATACTCGTTTTCTCTCGACTAGAGATCTTGTGCTCAATTTGGACTGACTTAGGCATCGGAGAGGCGATCCTCGGAACCACCCCCGAGGTTTCTCCTTGTTTTGCAGGTAACCACCACCACGAAGGACGTTTGGGAGCCACGATTCCACCAAGTACCCACCACCACATTCACTGTTGCTGTTTTGGACAGAAACAGGGGGTATTCTCATAGGAGCCCAATCCTATATATATATATATATATATATATAATAGAAGTGTACTCCACTCCTTCTAAAATGTGCTTCGCACTTTGACTAACTACATTTATAAAAATCCAAACAAGAAAAATAAAATGTAACGAAATAATAGAAAATTTTGTCAAAGGGCTCTTTTAAAATATTTTGGTTGTGAAGAGGTAGCAACAAAAAAAATGAATTGTGAATAAACATGCAATAATTAAATATATTTGTCATTTGGGACCCAAATTTCATTTTCCGGCAACATAGTCAACTTTCCGACAACGTTTGACAACTTTTCAGCATTGACTTCATCGGAATATTATCTCTCTCCTACACTGCCCTTCCCCACGCTGTTTCTTGAGTTTACGGGGAGACACCCCCATCCCCTGTTTCTTGAGTGTACACGCATACCCCTAATTCCCATTCCCCAGTTAGTTAGTGCTACCTTTTGTTCTTTTCTGAAAAAATCAATAAATATAGCATTACACATTAATGGTATGATAATGGTTTTCATCAACTGTTAACGAACTCGTATTGTTTCAATATATAGTTAGCTGCAAAGCTAGTATAAATCATCTACACATTTACAAATAATCAACAAGTCATAGAAACATCTAAGTATACGTATAGTGCTTGACTCGGATCCACCCTCGGCGCTCCAGGCATCCGTTTGTGTTGCTGGGCCTGGCGCCGCCTCCTTGGTAGCCCAAAGTTTTATCTCCTTCGTGAGCAGCAAGCGCATATCGAGCGATTCCGTTAATTCGTTCTTGCTTACTCGCTCGGGCATGCCCATTTGGTGGTTGTTCAAATCCAATCCATCTTCGGTCCTAGGCCCAAACCCGACAATAGCCTCCTTTTAGGATCACGGTATTTCACGTAGAATGTAAACAAGACACAGGAAATGAGGAATAAAGGGTTTCTGCGTGTAAACTCAAGAACAGGGAACGGGGAAATTGGGGGTTCGGCATGTAAACTCAAAATGGGGAAAGGGGTTGTAGGAGAGAGATATTGTTTTTGATGAAGTCAATGCTGGAAAGTTGACCATGTTGCCGGAAAATGAAAATCGCGTTCCAAATGATAAATATATTTTATTATTGGGTGTTTGTTTACAATTAATTTTTTTATGGGTAGCTCTTTACAATCAAAATATTTTAAAAGGTCCCTTTTAACAAAAATTTTGAAATAATATGATAGAACAATGAGATTGATGTTAAGAGGGTTATAGCAATAACATTATCAGGGTGAGAAGGTATTGGGTCAGACGCGTCCGACCATAACATTTGGTCGGACGACTTTCAGTTGGTTGCATTTTTTTTTCAGTTGGTTGCATTTTTGTTTCAGTTGGTTGCATTTTTGTTTCAGTTGGTTTCATTTTTTGTTCAGTTGGTTTCAAATTTTGTTCAGTTAGTTTCAAATTTTTTTCAGTTGATCTTTTTTATTTCAGTTGGATGTCTTTTAAGTTCAGTTACTTATCTTATTGTTTCATTTACGTGTTTTACTCTAAATGAAAACAAGTTAGAAGCAAATGAAAAAAAGGGAGTAAATGAAAGCAAGTTAGAAGCAAATGAAAAAAAGGGAGTAAATGAAAGCAAGTTAGAAGCAAATGAAAAAAAAAGGGAGTAAATGAAAGCAAGTTAGAAGCAAATGAAAAAAAGGGGAGTAAATGAAAGCAAGTTAGATGCAAATGAAAAAAAGGGAAGTAAATGAAAGCAAGTTCCTTTTAAATGAAGGTATGTAGTTATTTCAGTTACTTATATTTTTCTTTCAGTTGATTTTATTTTTCTTTCATTTAATAACTAAATAAAAGTAAAAAAATAAAAAACAAAACAAACCTCTGCTTTCTTCTTTGATTCTCTCTCTCTTGCTTAGCCATGGCTTCTCTCTCTCTCTTGCTTAGCCATGGTTTACACTTCACTGCTGCAATCAACAACCTCTTCCTTCGCCGACGTTCGACTTCCTTGCCGGAGCTCCGTCACTCCTCGCGTCGGAAGTTCGTCGTTAAATGTAAGAGCGCGCACGTCTGACAGTAATATTGGGTCAGACCGTCTGACCCAATAGTTTCACTATCAGGGTAGCATTTTACTCTTGTAAATCAGGTACTCTAATGAAAATTTTTACATTTTAGACTTATATTATCTTCAGATTAAAAATATTCAAATATCAATCCAATTATTTAGAAAATATCATACTTCCTCCACTTTTTATTATTTGCATCATTTCCCATTTTTGAAAGTAGCAAATTACTTGAATCATTTCCTTTTTGGAAAATACTTTATCTCTACCTCTATCCAATCACATAGGTCCCATTTTTTCTCTCTCTATCTCTCTCCTCTCCTTAATTCTTGTGCTTGTACAGATGCTCATTGATGCAAGTATAAATAAACGGAAGAAATATATACTTCTCTGTAACAAAATAAACGCAACAATTTGATTGGGCACGCATGTCAATACAAAAGTTTAAAGATTAATATCTCTAACTATGTATTTGTAAAAGGAAAAATTGTCAATAATAAGTCAACCTTTGCGTTGACCGCTTCTAACAAGTCTACCTTCGTTTATTCCACTAACAAGTCAACATTTTATACCCTTCAGCTTTTAACAAGTCAAAACCGGCTACCATCTCTCATTTCCTTTTTAACAGGTTAAAGTAACACGTGTCGCTCTCTTATTAGCCATTTTAAAATTTAAAATTTATATTTAAAAAATAAAACATAAACCCCCTCTCCCTCCTCCCACACCCCCACCGACACACCCCACCTCTGACATCATATCCCAGCACCCAGCAAACACCCCTTAAAATGGCGCTTAGAATACCATCTTGTTGCTGCAACAATGAACCATCTCTCTTGAGCTCTGCTTCACCATCTTGGTTGACTTGTTGTGTTACATATTCATCATCACTTTGCCTATTTTTTGTTGTTGTTTTTTGATTCATACCTAACATCTGATTTCTCAACATTCACTTTTACTTCACTAGTTTGTTTGTTTTGTAATGTTGATATTTGGTATCTGAATTTTATCATCCATTTGCCATGAAGAATTTCTAGTTGTATGATATAATAAAATTATGCTATTTTTGTGGGGGATCATACATAATGCTTGAACCTGGCTGTTAGGAATTGCTATATATATGACGTTTCTTAAGACTAATCCATAGATTTAACCATTTTTTAAGTACTTCTGTACCACTTCATTTTTGTTCTTCTTCTCATCTCCACAAGTTTGGGTAAGCAGAGCTTGTTGTATCACGAGTTTTCAATTTCGACAATTGGGTAAATAATGAAAGAATCAACAAGAAATCAAAATCCATCTTAGATAATGCATAAGATGTGGGTTCTAATATGATTATGAAAATAAGGAAGACAAAAAGCAATGTAGAAACTTTGAAGCTATGGCAGTGAAGAAAGAAATTCAATCAATTTTCTTTTATAACAAGTAGGAAAGGGAGAGGAGAAAGAAAGGATGTAAAGAAAAGAACATGAATTTTGTTGCGGCAAGGATAGAGGAGGAAGGTGGTGGTGGACTGTGGTCGTCATGGAGGGGAAGGAAGAGGAGAGAGAAAAAGGAAATAAGGAGAGAAGAGAGAGACTGGACTGGAATGTGAAAAAAAACCAATCAGAAAGACCACGTGGCTAAATGACTTAAACTAACAAGTTACTAATAAGTTACCGGTAAAAAAACTTGTTAAAAGCAAAAATGGCTACAAGGTTTACTGGATACTGTAATAAACGAAGGTAGACTAGTTAGAAGCGGTCAACGCAATGGTTGACTTATTCTTGACAATTTTTCCATTTGTAAAACTATAAACATTATATCATAAAAAACTACAAGTTGAGACGAATCCACGAGACCCCACATGACAATATTTTTCCTCATGTATAAGTTACAAGTTACAACCAAAGTTAAAACTGTGAATAGTGTCAAAAATACAATTATTACGTTTATTTCGTTACGGAGGAAGTACTAGATTATTTAATCAAACGTGTAAACCGTTCATTTTGCACATGCATAAATCTTAGTATAGACTACAGGAGTAGGTAAACTTCAAAGATGAATAGATGATAGATAAGGCGCGTTGAAACGGGGCCCATTATCGCTGTCCTGGTCCGGACAGAGTTGAATTCAGATATCGTTACAGACTAATTTCGCTCTATATAAAGGCAGGAAAACAATTCAGTGGTAAAGGCAATATTAACATAGAGAGCTTAGTGAAGAGAGCAGCTACCCAATTTACAAAAACTAGTTCAAATCAATCAACAATTTTAGTGAAAATATAAAGGAAAATGGGAAGTTTAGGAATTGAAGAATTGCAGCATGAGGAGGAGATCATGAATTTGTCAACAAGCAGCGTTAACAGTAGCATAAGTTCATTAACAACAACAATATCATTACCTCTACTATCTCTAAACCATGTTTCATATGTCTGCAAATCAGTTGTCGATTCCGTCAGATTCTATGTTGATGTCTTGGGCTTTGTCCTTATACAGCGCCCTTCTTCCTTCAACTTTCAAGGAGCTTGGTAAGCTTTGAAGTCCCTTTCTTTTTATTTTAATCTTGTTTCATTTGTATATTTTCAATGGAAACATACAACACTACACTAGTTTGTATGATAGGCCGCTGCTAAAAAGTATTTCCTCCGTTTTTTATTAGTTATGACATTTTCTATATAAGAAAGTTTCAAATTAGTTGTGACTTGTGACACGTTCCTATTTGAGCATTTCTTTCTCTCTATATCTCTTCTATCACGTGGACCCCTCTTTTATTTTTCTCTATCTCTCTCCTCTCCAAACATTTATTAATAATAAGGAAAACAAAGGAAGTATCTAATTTACAATCTTGGCAAAGAATGAGGGATAGCCTCCTGACTTCAAGAGGTATTGAGATTGATACACCAAACAGAATCATACAATTCTGGCATTTACAAGTTAATTTATTTCATTTTTTGCAACTTTATGAACTACTGTCAGACTAAATTTATTCATCAGTATATTACATAAGTGATTCATTTGTAATTACATATTTGTTCTGATTTGCGTAAATGAGCTACGTACTAATGTAATGTGGTGTTGTTTCAGGCTATTCAACTATGGAATTGGTATCCATTTATTGGAGTCTAACGAGCTTGAAAGGAAGAAGTGCAAAATAAACCCGAAAGAAAATCACATTTCTTTTCAATGCACTGATATGAACTTAGTGATGAGGAAGTTAGAGGAGATGAAGATTGAGTATGTAACCGCAAAAGTTGAAGAAGGCGGCATTAAGGTGGATCAAATATTCTTTCATGACCCAGATGGTTACATGGTTGAAATCTGTAACTGTCAAAATTTACCTGTTTTACCCCTTTCTTCTTGCCCTCTTCAAACAACATCCCAAAACACCCATACTCAGTCGAGACCGGCTACCATGTCCAGTGCAGGAGCATTTGAGCCACATTGCTCAGTTGAAGTGGAGGATCAGCTGATGGAGAGCTTGATGATGGACATGCTTACTATTGCCTTCTAAAACCGTGAAACTGTAATCCCTGTAGTTTCTTGTTTATGCCAAATTCTGCAAGGGCAAAACTTAGCTGGGAGCTACAGCTAGGGGTCTACCAGGTTGCTGGGAGGTAGCTGGAGCAGCTAGCACGTTTTAAGTAAAAGAGAAGTAAAAAGAAATAGAGACAAGACACAGAGGTGGTGACGCGGAAACCCGTGGAATAAGGGAAAAACCGCGGGTGGCTTTGAGTCCACCAATCCACTATAATCTTGGTTACAGCCCTAATATTCTTGCGACTATGTAATTCGTAGTTTGTAAACTAATGAAACAATGCTTATGCTTTTGTATGAAATTGCTCTAGTTGTATCACTCCTTCTTTCAATCATTGTGATTATATCTATATATAGCTAAGATGATTCTGCCCGTTTGTCCCAGCAACGTTCTTCAAGCAGCTCCAAATCTTTCATTTATGTCTGCCATTAATGCTAATTACCATGATTCTTGCTCGTTTATTGCCTTTGCTTTTATGGCTTTAATCATTATGCGGATCTTCAGGCTTTGATGTTTTTGACTTGTAACGCTTCTTTGAAGTGAAGCTGTATTTCTCAAGCTGGACGATATTTAGCTGATTCTTCTTTAGCTGATTTAATCCAAGCTGAATTTCCTTAGCTGGAGGTTTCTAGCTGGAAGACCATAGCTGCAATGACTTTCAACCTGCATCAATAGCTATGTAAATTTCATGATATAACAATTGCCCCTAACTTGTAGCTTATGCCGCTGTCCTGGCGTAGCTAAGTTGCAAGTTAATGTCAGCGTAACGGTTACTATGAAGGTTGGACTTCCCAAAAGGCGCCGATATTAAATAGAACACATTGTAGCTTTTACTGAACTAGGCGTAATTACACACTTAAGTACATTTATTCTAAGTCTTAAATACTAGCCGTTTATGTGTCATAGTTGGTTTAAAAATCTGAAGATTGCGTGAAGATCCTCATTTCCGTTTATTGTTTCTCTCCTTTGGTAAGTATTATCTCTCTCTCTTTCTTGCCCCTTCTCGACTTTTTGCATGCCTTTTAAGCAATCTGCTAGGAAAAAGGTTTTCATTCCTAAACCTAAATCAATGGGAAAGGCCAAAGATGACTAGCTTCTTCTGTCACTTGGGAAGATATTGAAAATATTAGGTTTAGAGGTGGTTTTCCTGAAAGTACCGAGTTTGTGATACCTGAGGAATTCGACCGGCCAGACAATACTCCTGAGGATCTTATTTGTTTTTATGAGTATCCCTTCCTTCTAGGTTACAGTTTTAATTTCACTCCTTTAGTGCGTTCCTTTGTGGAAGTCCTAAACTTTTCCCCTGGCCAATTGATGCCAGGTTTCGGAAGATTTGTTTTACTATTGAATCCGCTACTAGGGATTGGAGTCCTCCTTTCACCTTAGAAGATCTACTTACTCTCTACAGCTTAAAAATTATTAACCCTAACAAGGTTACCCTAAAGCAAAAACCTAAGTATCCCAGCCCTGTAAAAGGGACTGGTGCCTCTGAATCTTTCTGGAAAACTCGTTTTTTCTACGTTGCCAAGGACTCTCTTGGTGAAGCTGGGGAGTTTCTTCCCTCTGGCTGGCCTGCTGGAGGTATTTTACCGCTTTCCTCTTTCCTTTTTAGAATGTTCTATTAACTATGATTTTAACCCTGCTTTTACTCAGGTTCGTCTGAAGTTGTTGAGACTTTAGAGATACGGGACGAAAGAGCCAAGGTGTTTCTTAGCATTTCTTTGGAGAAAAGGTCTTACACTCCTCCTTTCAAGGCGATTCCTATTTTCTCTTTGACTCCTACCACTTCCGGAACAGATTCTATGACTTCGGGTAAGACAGTCTTACTGTTTCTCATTTTAAGGGTTTCCTAGGTGCAAAAAACGCTAAACATGTTTTATTGTTTCTGTACAGTTAAAGGTAGTACGCTATCCTAAGCTGATGTTGTAGCTCGGTTAAAAAGAAAGAGATCTGGGGTCCCTGCTAGTTCGAGCCAACCTAAGGCAGCTACCCCTGCCAAGGTGGCTGTTCCTACTCCCAGCATGCAGCCTCCCATAACTAAATTGGACTTGGATCCTCCTCCTCCTAGTACCTCGACGGTCAACCTAACCCTGCCAGCGAACTTCCTATCTGAAGAAGGGTTAAACAACGGCATATGGCCGCACGCTGATAGGCTGTTCTTTCCTGTAGCTGCTAAGCGCCTTAGGTTCTGAGGATCCTGAGGTGATTGTGAACCATGCGGTTCAATACTCTCTGCAGGTATGTCCTTCCACTCTTTCCCTTGTCCTTTAATCTTTTTACTCTTTAGCCGTTCCCTCTCTTATACGTTTTTTCAAAAAATTTCGCCCTAGGCCCTACAGAACTGTCTTGCGGCACGTTCCAGCTTGAGAACAGTTGCCACGATGTCATCCCAGCTTAAGGCTTTTCAAGCTGAGGTGGCAGCCCTAAAGGAAGAGGTAGAGAAGGCCAAGAGGGGGCAAGCTATAGCTGAGGAGCAACGCAAGGTTGAGACGTTGCTCTTGGAGAAAGAGAGGAGGAGGCTAAGGTGGCTAGCTTCAAGCTGGCGAAGGTGAAGAAAGAAAAAGAAGCTGTGGATGCTCAGCTGGCTCATCAGAAGGACATCCATCTGGACAAGATGGCTGAGGTCCAAATCGTCGAGCCTGCCAAGCTGGCGTACCTGATGCTCTTCAAGAATCTAGGTACTAAGGAACTGCACAAGTACACTGACGCTTTCCTAGCATTGCGGATCTCGAAGCCCTAGCCTTGGGTTTGCTTCCTTCTGGGCAAGAGGCTTCTACTGCTGATTTATCAGCTAAGGACTTAGCTGAACCTCCGGCTAAGGACGCAGCTGACTCCGTAGCTGAGCCTCTAGCGGTTCTGCCCCAGTAGCTGAAATGTCCAAGCCCATGCCTGTAGCTGAGGAGCCCCAGCCGAAGATGCAGCTTAGTTTCAGCTTTTTCTAATTTCGTTGCTTTGCTTTGTCGGATAATTTTAATTTATTTGTGCTTCGGATTAATTTTACCGCCAGCCAAGGGGCTGGTGTGTCTTTTGAATACTTTGACTTTGACATATATGCATATTCTTAGTACAAATGAGCTAGCTGCTTTAGATCTTTACCTGGCGTTTTATGATGCCAATGTCTTGTGTGATAGGCCCTGTTACCTAGGCGTGTAGCCTTTAGCTGATGCAACCTTGGTAGCTTAGTTTTCCTTTGTAGTTGTTTTCCAAGGTGTCTAGGTGTTCTTGCGCCTTTAGATAGCTTAGGAAGCTAAGTAGTGCTCCACTTGTAGCTAGCCTTGCGGTACCTGCGTATGTGGCTAGGCCAAGATAGTCATTGGCATAACCAATGACTCTCTGATGCCTAAGTCAGTGTAAATTCTAGAGAAAACCTTCATAGGTAAAAAATGCAAGGAGGAGGGTCTAACCAGATGTTCCTTGGCTTTGCTTGATAGTCTGTCCTTACCTGGTGTGACTGTTTTATACTTGATGTCTTTTGTTTTCAAGCTGATTGCTCAGCTTTTTAGAAATGGTACAATTTAAGGTGTGAAGCATTCCAGCTTCTAGGTACAGCTTTTCCTTCTACCGTAGCTAGACGATACGCTCCTTTGCCTACCACCTGTTCGATCAGGTAGGGACCTTCCCAGCTAGCACCCAGCTTTCCTGCATTCAACTCCTGGGTATTTTGGAAGACTTTCCTTAACACCCAGTCTCCTTGCTTGAAGACTTTTGCTCTCACGTTTTTGTTGAAGCTACGGGCCACGATCTGCTGTTGGGCAGCCATCCTGACCAATGCGTTGTCTCGCAGCTCCTCTATGGTATCTAGATCATAAGACAATTCAGAGTCATTTAGCTCAGGGGTTAAAAGTCCATACCTGGCAGTAGGCACGGCTACTTCTGCTGGTAACACAACTTCACAACCATAGACTAATGAGAAAGGGGTTCGCCCTGTTGCTCCTCTAGGTGTTGTCTTGTTGGCCCAGAGGACTCTAGGCAGCTCCTCCACCCATTTTCCTTTTTTAGCTTTTAACCTCCTTTTGATACCGTTGATGATTACCTTGTTGCTGGACTCAGCTTGTCCGTTAGCTTGAGGGTACCTGGGTGTCGATGTTATCAGGTTGATGTTCCATTCATGACAGAATTGCCGTGTTTTATCACTTATAAACTGTGATCCATTGTCGCAAACAATCTCACTAGGTACTCCAAACCTGCAAATGATGTTAGTATGTATAAAAGCAATCACCTCCTTATCTCTTACCTGCTGGAATGCACCAGCTTCAATCCACTTAGAAAAATAATCGGTTAGGGCCAGCATATATACTTTTTGTCCTGGCGCAGTTGGCAGCTTACCTACTATGTCCATGCCCCACCTCATGAATGGCCAAGGTGTCAACGTGGGGTGCAATGGTTCGGAAGGTTTGTGTACCATACCTGCGTGTTTTTGGCAACTCCCACACTTAGCTACGTACCTCTTGGCATCCCTACGCATAGTTGGCCAATAATAACCATAGGATAGTATCTTGTTAGACAAACTCCTTCCTGCTGTATGTGAGCTGCATTCCCCCTCATGAAATTCTTTGAGGGTGGCTTCCCATTGTTCTTTCTCCAAGCATCTCTGCAAAATGTCATGCTTAGCTGCGCATTTAAACAAGACTCCAGCTATTACCTGGTACCTGCTGGCTTTCATGCGTATCCTTCTTGATTCCAGCTTATCACTTGGTAGTACATCCCTTTCTAGGTAATCCAATAGTGGCTTTGTCCAGCTATCAGCTCCTGTCTCATTACTAATGCTAAGTATGTGACTCGCCTTTTTGTCAATGGCTGGCGCAACTAGGTGGGAAATTGGGACGTTATCGAAGTTACATTTCCTGAGTGCGGAGCCCAGGTTAGCTAGTGCATCAGCTTTCGTATTCTGATCCCTTGGCACCTGTTGTATTGTGAACTCCTGGAAGAGCAATATCTTTGATTTGACCAGCTCCAGGTACAGGGACATCTTCGAATCTTTAGCTTCATACTCTCCTTTTACCTGGCTAACAATAAGCAAAGAGTCGCTATACGCTTGCAACCTGGTTGCCCCCAGATCTTGGGCAACAGTCATACCTGCAAGCAGGGCCTCATACTCGGCCTCATTGTTAGTAGCTTTAAAGTCACAACAAATAGATCGTACTATTATGTCCCCTTGTGGCGATTTTAGGACTATACCTAGCCCAGCTCCTCTAAAGTTATAAGATCCATCCACAAATAGCTTCCAACTACCTGCAGGGCTTACCTGATTAATATGTCGCACCTCCTCATCTGCTGAAGTAGCTAGATTAGGACTGAAATCTGCCACAAAATCAGCTAGAGCTTGTGACTTTATGGCTGTTCGTGGTTGGTACCTGATGTCATAGGCACTAAGCGATATGGACCACTTACTCATCCTGCCAGTATATTCAGGTTTGCGTAACACAGCTTTTATAGGATAATTAGTTAAAACACAAATAGGATAAGCTTCGAAATAGTGTCGGAGTTTCCTTGAAGCTGTATATAGAGATAACACTAGCTTTTCCAAAGAGGTGTACCTGGTTTCTGCATCTAGTAAAGATTTGCTGATATAGTACACAGGTAGCTGCTGGTTGTCAGCCTCCCTAGCTAGTACCGCACTAACAGCTGTGTTACTTACAGCTAGATAAAGCTGCAAAGTCTCTCCTGGCTTAGGTTTAGATAGGACGGGAGGCGTAGCTAGGTACGCTTTTAGCTATTGTAAAGCTTCTTCGTGTTCTGCAGTCCAATCAAAACCTTTATTTTTCTTAAGCACATGATAGAATAGGTGATACTTATCTGATGACCTGGAAATGAAACGATTGAGCGCTGCTACTCGTCCTGTCAGCTTCTGGACCTCTTTCAGATTCTTGGGAGACTGGATATTGATGAGTGCTTTGATTTGATCTGGGCTAGCTTCGATCCTCTTTGGGTTACTACGTAACCTAGGAACTTGCCAGCTGGTACCCCGAAGGAACATTTCGTTGGATTCAGCTTCATGTTGTACTTCTTCAAGACGTCAAATGTGTCCTGCAGGTGTGACACATGATCCTCAGCTTGTTTGGATTTGACCAGCATATCATCGATGTAGACCTCCATCGTGTCCCCAAGCTGCTTCTCGAACATCTTATTCACCAAGCGTTGATAGGTAGCGCTGATATCACGTATTTATATAGAGTTTTCTCCTTTATTTACAAGCTAGTTTGTGCGTCATTGGAGCTCTTGGGAGCTATTTTGTGCTAACTATCGTATGTAGTTGTGGTTTCGTGTTTTAGTATTGAATTGCAGGTTTTATGGAGTTTTCTCCTTATTCCCGAGCCTTTTGGAAGCAACCACGGCTTTACGAGATGTTACGAGGCACGTAGGATGGCTCACGAGCTTTATGGATAGTTTAGGAGGTCCCAAGACCCCTAAACGTGAAGATTAGAGAGCCAAAGAGTCAAATGAGGTTTCCGTGCACTGATCGGGCAGAAATGGCCCGATCGGGCGAAATATTATGATCGGGTACGGAAGTTGCGGACCCGATCGGGCAAGGCGTGCCCGATCAGATCGGGCGAGAACACATGTGCCCAGACCCGATCGGGCATCTACCGCCCGACCCCATCGGGTCTAGTGCTGCTAGGTCTTATTGGGACGCTGCGGAGGAGGCGAGCTTGCTGGCACTTTTTGTCGCCAGACCCGATCGGGTGACTACCGCCCGACCCGATCGGGTGGGCCGCTTTTCTCGCCTTATTGCTGCACTGCTGCTGCCAGAGCCCAGAAGTGAAGTTGGGGGAATTTGTATGTGGACCCGATCGGGTACTGTGCTCGGGCCCGATCGGGTCTGGTGCTTTAATCGCCCTTTTTCACTTTTTGTTTCCGTTTTTAGTGAACTTGAGGGGTATTATAAATACCTTTTTCCTCATCATCTTTCATCATCTTTGATTCATCTTTCATTAGGTTTTAGACTAGTTTTATTCTTCATTGTCATTAGTTTAATTCAAACACTTTAGATTAATTTAGAGGTGATCAAACCTATTTCGATTTCAATAAAAGTTCCTGCTTTCCGTCAATTGGTACTCTACTCTACTCTTTATCTCTTTAATTACTTTGATTGCTTAGTTTATTTATTCAATTATTCATGATGCAATTGTTAGGGTCTCATATTAGTCTTATTGTTGTCAATTCAATTATGAGTGAGTAGTTCTCTTTCTAGGGTGTTAGATAGGAAAGCCATGTTTATACCATGATTGTGATTTAGATTTCTATCAATTTCTAGGGCTTGATTAGGGTGATTGTGATGTGGTTTGTTCTTATTGAGTAATTAATGTCAGTGTACAATTTTATTGATTGCTTGTGGTTAATAGTTGTTTGCACAGATCCGTCTTACGACTAGAGGCCTAGGACACATCAGTAGTTCTGATTACGTTAGTGAACATGCGGCGTATGTTGAACTATGAGCGTTGAGTCTTAACCATAGCTCAACATAGGCTCTAATCCCCCGACTCTTGACTTAGGTTTTAATAGTAGTTGACCCTATTTGATTGGTATAAGCATGGTGGACCGACCTAATACCCTAGACTTTTATTCCATAGTTTAATCCTCGATTTATTCAGTCTTCCGTAGTCTATTCTTTAGTTTAATTAATTCCTTCCTGATTTCATCTGGAGTAGCTGAATTGGTTGAATATTGATTTAGAAACTCTGTCTCCCTGTGGATTCGACCCTGCTTCTACTGACTACCTAGTTAGAGGTCCGTAGGTTTATTTTTGATTAGGTGACACGACTAAAACCTATCAAATTTTGAGAGTTTTCTCCTTTATTTACAAGCTAGTTTGTGCGTCATTGGAGCTCTTGGGAGCTATTTTGTGCTAACTATCGTATGTAGTTGCGGTTTCGTGTTTTAGTATTGAATTGCAGGTTTTATGAAGTTTTCTCCTTATTCCCGAGCCTTTTGGAAGCAACCACGGCTTTACGAGATGTTACGAGGCACGTAGGATGGCTCACGAGCTTTATGGATAGTTTAGGAGGTCCCAAGACCCCTAAACGTGAAGATTAGAGAGCCAAAGAGTCAAATGAGGTTTCCGTGCACTGATCGGGCAGAAATGGCCCGATCGGGCGAAATATTATGATCGGGTACGGAAGTTGCGGACCCGATCGGGCAAGGCGTGCCCGATCAGATCGGGCGAGAACACATGTGCCCAGACCCGATCGGGCATCTACCGCCCGACCCCATCGGGTCTAGTGCTGCTAGGTCTTATTGGGACGCTGCGGAGGAGGCGAGCTTGCTGGCACTTTTTGTCGCCAGACCCGATCGGGTGACTACCGCCCGACCCGATCGGGTGGGCCGCTTTTCTCGCCTTATTGCTGCACTGCTGCTGCCAGAGCCCAGAAGTGAAGTTGGGGGAATTTGTATGTGGACCCGATCGGGTACTGTGCTCGGGCCCGATCGGGTCTGGTGCTTTAATCGCCCTTTTTCACTTTTTGTTTCCGTTTTTAGTGAACTTGAGGGGTATTATAAATACCTTTTTCCTCATCATCTTTCATCATCTTTGATTCATCTTTCATTAGGTTTTAGACTAGTTTTATTCTTCATTGTCATTAGTTTAATTCAAACACTTTAGATTAATTTAGAGGTGATCAAACCTATTTCGATTTCAATAAAAGTTCCTGCTTTCCGTCAATTGGTACTCTACTCTACTCTTTATCTCTTTAATTACTTTGATTGCTTAGTTTATTTATTCAATTATTCATGATGCAATTGTTAGGGTCTCATATTAGTCTTATTGTTGTCAATTCAATTATGAGTGAGTAGTTCTCTTTCTAGGGTGTTAGATAGGAAAGCCATGTTTATACCATGATTGTGATTTAGATTTCTATCAATTTCTAGGGCTTGATTAGGGTGATTGTGATGTGGTTTGTTCTTATTGAGTAATTAATGTCAGTGTACAATTTTATTGATTGCTTGTGGTTAATAGTTGTTTGCACAGATCCGTCTTACGACTAGAGGCCTAGGACACATCAGTAGTTCTGATTACGTTAGTGAACATGCGGCGTATGTTGAACTATGAGCGTTGAGTCTTAACCATAGCTCAACATAGGCTCTAATCCCCCGACTCTTGACTTAGGTTTTAATAGTAGTTGACCCTATTTGATTGGTATAAGCATGGTGGACCGACCTAATACCCTAGACTTTTATTCCATAGTTTAATCCTCGATTTATTCAGTCTTCCGTAGTCTATTCTTTAGTTTAATTAATTCCTTCCTGATTTCATCTGGAGTAGCTGAATTGGTTGAATATTGATTTAGAAACTCTGTCTCCCTGTGGATTCGACCCTGCTTCTACTGACTACCTAGTTAGAGGTCCGTAGGTTTATTTTTGATTAGGTGACACGACTAAAACCTATCAAATTTTGGCGCCGTTGCCGGGGAGACGGCTAGTTCTCTAAGTTTTTATTTAATTATTTGGTCTACTTCTTTGTACCTCATTGGAACTTCATTGTTTCAATCGAGGTACGTTTTACTGCTGCTTTTTGTTTCAATCGGTCATGAAAGCTGTTTTCTCTTCATCTTCTGGGTCCATCAGAATCTGGTTGTAACCTGAGTAAGCATCCAGGAAGGTGAGCCTCTCATGCCCAGCTGTAGCATCTACCAAGGCGTCAATGTGAGGTAGAGGGAAAGGATCTTTTGGGCAAGCTTTATTTAGATCGGTGAAATCGATGCATACTCGCCACTTTCCATTCTTTTTACCTACCACAACCACGTTAGCTAGCCAATCAGGGTATTTAACTTCTCTAATTTTACCTGCTTGTAGCAACTTTTCTACTTCCTCGTTGATGATGAGATTACGTTCAGGTGCCAATTTCCTTCTTTTTTGTTTAATTGGTTTGTGATGGGGGTCCACGTTCAGCTTGTGAGTGCAAATAGAAGGATCGATCCCAACCATGTCTTCGTGCGTCCATTCGAAGCAGGTGATATTGTTCTTGAGGAACTCAATGATCCTAGCTTTCTCTTCTGGTGGTAGGGATGCCCCAATCTGTACTGTCTGTTCAGGTTTCGCAGGGTCCAGCATCACTTCTTCTATATCTTGCTCTTTGCTGGATGCTGGATGCTGCTGTAATTGCTAGATGTCTTCCTTTTTGGGTTTGAGAGAGATGCTGTAACACTCCCTAGCTACCTTCCTGTCCCCCATGATTTCTTGTACTCCCCACTGGGTAGGGAATTTGATGGTTTGATGGTAGGTGGACGGCACAGCTTTCATCCTGTGAATCCAAGGTGTAACCATAATAACATTGTAAGCTGAAGGACAGTCAACGACACTAAACCTGGTTTGCAGATTAACTCCTTTGGCATAGGTGGGCAGGGTGATTTCACCAATGGTGACAGCTGGTTCTCCGTTGAAGCCGTACAGGACTGTTGACTTTCTAATGATATCTTCGTCTCGTAGCCCCATGCTTTGTATGGCATTTTTGAAGATGATATTAGCTGAACTTCCATTATCTACCAATACTCTCTTGATTAGACAGTTGCTGATGGTAAGTGAAATAACTAGTCCATCATGATGGTCAGCTTCTTCAGCTTCCTCTTCTTCTTCAAAGCTGATGATCATGCTACGTAGCTTTTGTTCCTCCTTGCTTCTGTGCTGGATAGGAGCAGATTTGGATCCTTCCCTAGCGAATCGCTTAGCTGTAGAATAAGTTAGTCCACAAATTTCTGAGCCCCCTGAAATGAAGTTGACTACCTTATCGTGTGTTGGATCAGGTGGTGGTCCAGCTGGTTTGCTGCTGCAATCCTTGCTAGATTCATCTTTCTGACCCTTCTTCCCCATCAGATGCTCTAGGTAGCCTTTCTTCAGCAGCCAAGCTACCTCTTTCTGAGAGCCTTGCAATCCTCAGTCAGATGGCCATGGTCTCCATGGTAGCTGCACCATTGGGAAGTATCTTTTCGTCCATCGGGTTTGTCAGTTTTCCTGGGCCACCTAGCTGCTGAACCCAGCTTTTCCAATGCGTTCACCACGCCACCTGCATCAACATTAAAACAGTAGGAGGATATAGGAGGGAAATCCGCATTGTTAGTCTTGCGGGGGAGCTTCCCTAGCTACACTGCTAGCTTGGTCACGCTTCTGGTACGGCTGGTGACGCCAATCGTTCCTTTTGTGGTTGCTGTTCTGAGTCTTCTTCTCGTAGCTAGATTCTCCCCCATATCTGGATGCATCATCTTCTTCTACGCGAATCTCAGCCATAGCTCTAGCTCTGACTTCCTCAAAGGTACTACAAGGGTATCTAGTTAGTTCATAATACAAGCGGGATTTAGGTATCAAACCTCTCCAGAATGCTTCGATAGATGTGGGAATGTCCAGGTTCTTAACAGAGATCATCTCCCTGTTAAACCTGTCTAGATACTGACGAACAGCTTCACCTGTTTTCTGAATTATGCGGTACAGGTCGCCTGTATGCTTCTCTAGCATCCTGCTGCTAGCAAACTGTTGATAAAATTTGTTAATAAGAACAGAAAAATTAGGGATAGTACCAGCCCTGAGGGTGATAAGCCATTGTAGGGCAGGTCCACCTAAGGTGGCTCCAAAGGATTTGCACATTGTAGCTTCGAGGAGGTCCTCTGGGATAGGGAGAGTCCACATCTTCTGCTTGTAATGGTTCACATGATCGTATGGATCTGTGGTCCCGTCACACAGCTTACCAAATGGGGCTAGATGCAGCTTTTTTGGGATCATAGCTCTAGCTATCTCTCCTATGAAAGGTGATTTGGTGTAACCATCAAGCGTCTCCTCAGCTACAGGTGTTGGTGCCCCTGGCATCTTTGCTAACATTCGCATCATTTTCCGATTTTGGGACTCAAGGAGAGCCAGCTTCGAAGCTGTGGGATCCAAGTCCTCGTGGTAAAGTTATTCTGGTACATCCTCAGCATCTTCCTCAAGACTGGCTTCTGCGTCATCCAGCTCCAGAACTCGAGGTATCATACCAGGAGGTCGTCGTGAGGACCTTTTTAGCGTTGCTCTTTACTGATTCAAGCTCTTTTTGTAAGTTTTCGATGATTTCATTGGATCTCGTTTGAGCCTCTTGCAAAGATGCTAGAGCTTCTCTGATCTGCTCGGGAGTTAATTCGGCCATTTGGTAGTTAGGTGTCTTTCCTTCTGGGAAGGGATTGATTTTGGAAGTTTAGATATGAAATCTAGCTGTAGGCCCCACGGTGGGCGCCAAACTGTTTATGCCAAATTCTGCAAGGGCAAAACTTAGCTGGGAGCTACAGCTAGGGGTCTACCAGGTTGCTGGGAGCTAGCTGGAGCAGCTAGCACGTTTTAAGTAAAAGAGAAGTAAAAAGAAATAGAGACAAGACACAGAGGTGGTGACGCGGAAACCCGTGGAATAAGGGAAAAACCGCGGGTGGCTTTGATTCCACCAATCCACTATAATCTTGGTTACAGCCCTAATATTCTAACGACTATGTAATTCGTAGTTTGTAAACTAATGAAACAATGCTTATGCTTTTGTATGAAATTGCTCTAGTTGTATCACTCCTTATTTCAATCATTGTGATTATATCTATATATAGCTAAGATGATTCTGCCCGTTTGTCCCAGCAACGTTCTTCAAGCAGCTCCAAATCTTTCATTTATGTCCGCCATTAATGCTAATTACCATGATTCTTGCTCGTTTATTGCCTTTGCTTTTATGGCTTTAATCATTATGCGGATCTTCAGGCTTTGATGTTTTTGACTTGTAACGCTTCTTTGAAGTGAAGCTGTATTTCTCAAGCTGGACGATATTTAGCTGATTCTTCTTTAGCTGATTTAATCCAAGCTAAATTTCCTTAGCTGGAGGTTTCTAGCTGGAAGACCATAGCTGCAATGACTTTCAACCTGCATCAATAGCTATGTAAATTTCATGATATAACATTTCTTATTGAATAGGAGTAATTTGTAAGAGTCCTTAATTATATTGGTGTAGAGATTGTATTATACTGTTTTCCAATAAATGATCAGGACTAGTTATAGTTACAAGCATACCAAATGATGGGGAATTGGAGTTGACTCATGTGGTGGCTTTCCCTAGCTTGGTCTAGGGTTTAAATTCTACCCCAAGCATTTGTTTGGATTTGGGAAGGAGATGGTTGGGGATGTATGGCTTGTAATGAGTCTTTAGGTGGAGACTTTGTGCACAGGCAGCACAGGGGATTATTCTTCTTACCATAATATAATCTCATATTTATAAATGAGATTATATTTTGTGAAGTATACCAAATCAGATTCCTTTTCTTTGTAAGGGTTTCAATATCTAACATTTGTTTCCTGTAATTCATTTTCAGATTTATACCCCATTTATAATTACCCAAAATTGCATTGTTGTTGACTTCTTGTTCTTTCAAACTTTTCTCTTTTGTATAAAGTATTCAACTTTTATTATACACACATCTACGTCTATGTTTTTTGCTCATTGCTCATTTGTGTTGGGTTTACAAGCCCAACGCCCAACAGGTCCAACACAGTTAACCGCGTCGCAGGTCACAAGCCAATAAGGTACGTGAACGGAAAAGAAACGAATACAAGAGGATTGAAAATTGACAAAAGGGTGAAGGGCCCGAGCGGATTGTTTGACTGTAGGAGGCAGGAACTTCAGTGGCGATCCACTCTTACACTAGTGGGGTCACTTGACTCCACTTGAATTGGTAGAATTGTGAAATTTTCCTTTAAAATTTTTGATTTTTTTGATAATTGTACCGAAAAATTGATCATTTGACCCCGATAAAACTTAATAATTACTCTTTGACCCCACTAAATAATTTTTCAGGATCCGCCAATGAGGAACTTGTTTCCTTGTTTAGCCCGGGTCAGCCACTCGTCGAGATCGCAAATTTTATATTTCTGTCTTATTTTGATCTTGTTTCCTTAATTTTAGTTAGAGTAAGATTATGATATTATTTGTCTAAGTTTAGGATAATATTATCTCCTAAAAGATAAGATGATATTTACATTACATTTCTTCAAACTTACCTAAACCTCCTCTGACATGTTGATTTTTGCGAAAGTGGTGATTTAACCCTTTAACTTTGCCTAAACGTGAGATTAGACCCCTAAACTAACAAATGTTGTTTATGACCCTCATAACTTCACTACAAGGTGAAATTAAGCCCCCAAATCTAATTTTTATGTATAATTGAAGTAATACACATTTTTTTTAATATTTAAATTAAAAACAATACGTATTAAGGTATATCTTTTGAGAATAAAAATAAATTTCAAATACATGTAAAACAAATTATATATAGTAACTTTTTTTTTCATCTGTCATTATCTCTTCTTCGAAAGCTTCACAACGCCATGGCTTCACACTCGCCCATATCTTCCATGGCTTTTGACTCTGCGCAAATAAGTATTTCAATCAATTTTCTCTTTTCTCTATGAATAATAAGCGTATAATCTGTAAAAATTGACTGCAATCGATCAAATTATTTATTAGGGCATATGAAAATCAATATACTTCCTCCGTTTCTTTTTAATTGCAACATTTGCCAAAAATGGAAATATCAAATTAATTGCAACAAATGTTTTCTTTCCTTTTTTACAAGTCATATATCTCTATCTCTCTTTATCACATGCCCCATTTTCTCTCTCCATCCCTTTTATACTCACACCAAAATTTTGCCTAGGAGTCCACCCACTTGAATTTGTTGCAATTAAAAAGAAACAGAGGAAGTATATAGTTTTCTATACTCGATTGAGAATTATTTCAATGTAACCCATGATGCCCATTAACAAATCCTTTCATTCAATCGAATAGCAAAATGAAATTAGAACAATACCCATTTTCCAATGATTGATGTCATATAAGACATCATCTAAAGTTAATTGCAATTTAGGAGTGGTATTCTGAGAAGAAATGCACATACCATAATAAGGGAATTTCTTTTTCCTGGGTATCATTGTTACGTCTTTCTTTGCTGGACGAAATTGCATTATTTGGTACAACTTCCTAACTCAGTCCATGTTTGTACACATCGATTCTAAAACGTTTAACTCTGTTCAGTTTTTTTCGATCTCAATGGCGACAGAGCAACATGGCGAAAACCTTGATTTCGTGGAAGAATATTCCGGTGACGGATGAGCTTGAAATGAGAATGCAAGAGGTGATCGAATAGATATTGACGAAGCTTGTAGTGAGTACGAAAATGGTGGGAAGAGGTGAAGATGGAGCTTGAAATGACAATGAAATGGTGGGAAGAGGTGAAAGGAGGCGAAGAGGTGGAAAAGGAGACAAAAGCAATCAGATAACAAGTGTCAGATGTAATGTAGAAGTGTATGAAAAAAATATACGTACAATTTGATGTATTCTGGTATTGTTGTTGTATAATTTTTTATTTTTTTGTATTTTGTATTGAAGAAAATTAGGTTTGGAGGCTTAAGTTCACCTTGTAATGAAGTTATGTGGGTCATAAACAACATTTGTTAGTAAAAGGGCCTAATCTCGCGTTTAGGCAAACTTAAGGGGTTAAATCACCACTTTCGCGGTTGATTTTCTCCCATCTGAATTACTCAGATCTTCAAACTTTAGTCAATTGCTCTTTCTCTAGTGATTTCTATGAAGAAAAAAAAAACATCTCCTCATAAGAATTCATATATTTCCAGCTTCCAGTGCCCTAACCTGTGTCATCCGCATAGACGGAAGAGAGAAACACAAGAAGTCTGATATTTTTTGTCCCTTGCTGCTACTACTTATCGCAGTGAACATCCAAATCAAAAGGATAAAGAAACTTCCATTAAGAGCAAGCAATACATGTCGTTACAAGCTTCTTTATCACTGAATAAGCAAGTAGACTAATCATCATCACTTCCATCACTGTATGAAACTAAACCAGTCTTGAACAAATCATTGATGTCATGAATGTTTCCCTCTTCACAATTGAAACTCTTTACAGGCTCATGAGGCTTATCTTTATCGATACTATGGGTAGTTTGCTGGTTTGAATGTCGTTGGAACTCATGAGAAGGGCTTTCAGCAACTCCAGAATTTGGTTCCACTTTTGCTTTCTTTTGCGGCTTAACTTTAATGATCATCCCCAAGGGTTGAACAGCACGATTTTTCTTTCCCACAGTACTTTTTTCCTCTTGGACCTGGCCATCAGTAACAGGACGTGTTTCTTTCACCTCATGTACAGTCATAGATTGCGCTGCCACAGCTGCCTGAAAGCTCTTCAATTGTTGGGCTTCTTCGTCAGCTATCAATTGCTCATATTCTTTCTGTGTCTTCTCCAATCTATCGAGAAACTCTGTCTCGTCTTCGTCTAAAGCCTTAGGTGGTCGATGCTTGAACCGCTCGTTGAATTCTGCATCAGACTTATCTTTGTTCTCCTTCAAAATATCGTAGAGAGGGCGATCTCTTTGTGCAGTCCCATCCTCCAATCTCTCACCCCGGCTTCTCTTTGCTACCTCTAACTCTTCTTGGGACACGAAATTCATCAACCTGATGGGTGGAGGTGCATCCTCACCCATTTCTAGTAATTCAATTGTGCTTCAAGATTCAATTGCCAGATAGCAATAACAAGTGATAGAGCAGTACTCTGCAACAGCAACACCTGCACCAAAACAATCAAATCCTTGCACTTGACTTGGATCTCAACAGAACTGTAAGAACACTACACTGCAACTCTTCATTTACAAACACCCACCAAATTTCAGTACAGGGACGCAAATCAACAATACGTTTTAGATATGAGCTACAGTTTTACTATTACCCACAATTTTTACTACAATCTTAACAAGGTTTCTACTAACCCCATTGAAAACTAGTTAGCAACAAAAGACTATTAAAAAGGCTACCAAACACCAATTCCTAATTGAGCAGAATTTATATAACTTGAAACCAACCTCAATTCTCGATTGTTCAATTGTCAAGTATAAAGGTCCTGTCATAGTGAAAATACTCACAATTCAACGACCACCACTTTCGAAGTGAGAGGTCTGAGAACAAACTAAACTACACAAAAAGATTGATAGACAAACAAATGTACCTCTACATTGATCAATATGTGTATAGTTGAGGATCCCATCAATAAACCATAAGGTAGCTTAGAGAGTAGACTTTTTGAAAAAGCCAAAACCAAATGTTGAAGCCTAACCCTCAAATTATGAAACCAATTGGTTGACATGAGACAACATGGGAACTAGAATGT
This sequence comes from Patellifolia procumbens, assembly GCA_947645195.1. Classification (NCBI taxonomy): domain Eukaryota; kingdom Viridiplantae; phylum Streptophyta; class Magnoliopsida; order Caryophyllales; family Amaranthaceae; genus Patellifolia; species Patellifolia procumbens. The sequence continues at coordinate 3,574,422 of CANSGD010000953.1, forward strand.
CCTAGGAATTAGAAGTTGGGTGAGTTGTTTGGTAGACACTAAAATGGCAAAATGGAACTTCCCACAAAATGGAGGAATTTAATTACCTAGGGTCCCCTAGGTAAGCAGACCTTCCCATGGAAATTTACTTCCCCCATTGTCAACCAATCACTTTATCCAAATTCCCATGAGTTTGATTAAGGAACTAATTTCCTATGAATTAGGATTTCATGGGAATTTCGGCTTCCCACATAAATCAAACAACCATATATCTTTTATTGGCCATTGGCAGCATAGGGTACTTACATTGAGAAAAGGGTGGCAATCGACACACCAAAAGATGAAAAATTAGACTTTATACTCGATACAAAACAAGTATGTTGTTTTTCGACTTTACAGCCCCAAATTCTTAGTTTCTAAATTCATAATTGACACCACAAAACTAAATTCAAGGATCCGGCACGGCTTGGCAGCGTAGTTTGTAGAAGCTAACTAAGCATCAGAATAAGTTCTAGTATTGAGAATTTTGGGACGTTGAGTTTACAATCATAACTGTTTTAACTCCTTAATGATCAAACAAAGCATATTAGAGCATAAACGCAGATAAATCGAATCCAACTCATATTTTATTAGATTCAGTTGCTTAATGAAATTATCAGGCAGCCAAAATACTCAAAATAAGACTGACACTACAATTTAGGTTGTAAAAAACGAAAGGCAACACTAATCAAAACTAAAACAAGAGATTTGACACAAGTTATAAATAAACAAGACCAAAAGAAGCACTCATCAAATTTTTAGGGTTCACCTCAAATTCCAACGTTGTTGACTCCATGAACAAAGTTAAATCGAAAGAGAAAACTGAGAAAATTTGAAAGAAACAAGGATTACTCACTGACAACAATGGCAATCGCCGGAACCTCGAGAACTCGTCCCGGAACCAGAAGAAGTACGAAATCCCAAATTGAAACCGCTACAAGGAAAGACAGACAATGTGAAATACTAATAAGGTAAACCCAGAATTTCATCTTAAGCACTGAACCGCGGTTTGAGCTCTGTTAGGATTAAAATATATTTAATCTAAAATTATTTTTACGAAAATAATTTTAGGCTCCGTATTTTCAGTTTTACGTTGTTTGGTTGAAAAAAGGATGTAAACTCATTTTTTTTTCTTGGCGTAAAACAGCTTACCTACTGATCGAAAACCATTTTTCCTTGAAGCAAAATAGTTCTCCTAATAATAATAATGGATAACAATTTTTCGCTTCGAAATGAAGCAAAAAATTGTTTTCTTTCTTTCACTTTATCTCCTTTTTGCACTCCTCCCACCACCTTCCTACTTTCCATTTCATTTCCATTTTCCATCATCTTTTTGAATGGAAAACTAATTTTGCAATTATATTTTCCATTGAAATTGTTTTCCGTGAAAATCATTTACATTGAAAATGTTTTACACCCAACCAAACCAAGCCTTTATAACACAATTCAAAATTAGTTTTATATTATTTGATACCATGGATAAAATGATGGAAAAAAAGAAAATGAAATAGAAAGTAAGAAGGTGGTGGGAGCCTGGGGGAGTATAAGAGAGAGGTAAGGAAAAAGAAGGAAAATGGTTTTCCTTTCAAAAAGTAAGAAGGAGGTGGGAGTCTCGGAAGAGTGTAAAAATAAGGTAAAGAAAAGGATGGAAATTAAGTTCCCTTCATTTTGAAGGTAAAATGGTCTTCTAATAATTGGAAGAGGTATTTTACTCTAAGGTAAATGATTTTATACTATTTTGCGAACCATTGTAAAACTTTTGACACTTGATGATTTTTTAAGACTCCCCCAAATCACTCTTAAGAGCATTAGCAATGGGCAAATTAATGGGGGTCCAAATAAATACCCTCCAAATACATTGTAAGAAAGGTCCAAAACTAATTGAAGGCTAATAAAAAGAGACCCCCTCAATTTACTTGAGGGCTCAACACGTGGCCTGACACAAAACAACAACAAAAAAAGCCATCAACCAAGCAGCGCTTGCCACTTGGCAGATGGCATTCACTTTCCTCTGTTGCTCCCATACATTTGCTGCTGGCAACGTTACAATTTGTAAAGTTGCAATTGTAACTTTACAAATTGTAAATTGCAATTTTATCAGTTTTGCACTCTTTTTAAAAAAAATACACCAACGTTATGAATTTTTTTTCTCTATAGATAGAGTTCAATTTTGGGTATATTCAAGACACTTGAAAATTTTCTATTCTTTCCATTATATTCAATTATCTTCTCATTCTCTGTAATAATCCTAAAAGCTCTTCTTTCAAGTTGCTAAAAAATATAAACGATTTCTTGATTTAATGCATCTAAATTAGATTATAATTAAAATTAATTGCATTCGTAAACACGATTTCGAATAAGTAAATAAAACGACAATTAATTTACAGTATTATATAATTGCAATAGTCTTACTCGTCATAAATTGATATGAATAAAATTAAATGTAAATATATGGTTAAATAATGAGTTTAAGAGAGAAAATAAGGTGGAGTACACACAAATAGTGTATTTGGAGACTTAGCATTGCAGGAAAGTGTCTAAAATATTGGAAGGTAAATGAAAATAGTCAGTGGAATCTGACGTGGCAAAAGGAGAGCAGGAGAAAGAAGATTTTGAAGGCATTTGGAGCCCTTTGCATTGTGGGTGCGAAACACTAGTGGAAAAAACCTTAACTGGCTTGGCCTTTTGGGCCATAACGGGGACCGTAATTGGGCCAAATTAGCTAGCCTTGGAACAGCTCAAAATTAGCAATGGACTCGGCTCGGAGCCGGACTAGTTAACGGTTTCGGCCTTCCTCCCCAAGACGAATTTGTTCACGTGTTAGCTGGTCCAACTCCTTCCTTAATCTGGATCCATTTCCTTTTCGATAGCTTTTTATTGTAACTGGTCCATCTCCTCCACAAGGCCGGACTAGTTAATGAATTTTATTTTTTCTCAACAATTGATACGTAGATGCAACAAAATAATACTTCCTCCGCTTTTTTTATTTGCATCATTGGGAGCAATTACGCATCCCAATGCACATTTTATAAGTTCAATATTATGAGTTACACATACAATAAAATTATAAAAATTAGATATTAATAATTTATACAATGAGACGAATCTAAAGAGATCCCACATGATTATAAATTTCTTTACGTATAATTCACACTAATCATTCAAAAACACATGAATGAATAGTGCCACAATCCCAAATGGATGCGAGTAAAAAAACGGAGCTAGTCTTACTGTTCTTACATAATATATTTATATATAAACCTTTTATATTACATAAAAATTCGATCAGCAACAATATGAACCAAGTCGCGAGCTTCATCATACAAATTCTCAAGTCGGTATATCTCTCGAACTTCTCAAATGAATTTATATATATATATATATATATATATATATATATATATATATATATATATATATATATATATATATATATGAGCTCCATGAAACATGGTATATATATGATACATAAATAATATATCCAAAATGCTAATATTATATATCCAAAGTTCAATAAATTAAATCCAAAAACAAACATTTAGCTAGATAGAGAGATAATACAATGAAATCTTAGATCCTTATAGAAAATTGTCCGTGATGTAGCGTGCTAACATATCCCGAACCTCATCAATCTCCCCAGTGATGTAAGGAACAACCCTTGGTTTGCCGTTGAGTAACAACTTATAAATTGTAACCATAAATAAGGAAATACAATATATCATTCAAAGCCACTGGTTAATAGATTTTTGGCGAGAAAATACATAAGAACATTTATTATCTCAAATCTAAGGTTAGTTTTGGTTGTTTTGGGTATTTTTAACCTATTTCCTACCCAAGTAACTCAACCCTTTGAATTAAGATCTACTTACCCCCCATGATCACTAGACTTTGTATTTTGGACGTGTTTGGCGAGAAATTACGTGGTTTGCATCGGTTTTCTGCAATTCTGGCCTTTTAGCCTATTTAGAATCCAAGTCACCAAACGCTTTTAATTACAACGTAATTATACCATACCCCCCCCCCAAGATTTTGTATATTGAAGGTGTTCAAACGAGATTTTGGTTGGTTTTGGTCGTGTTGGGTCTTTATTAGTCTATTTTCTACCCAAGTCACCCTACCTTTCAATTTAAACGTAATTACACCCTAGCCCCCTAGTCTTTATTTTTTGGAGGTGTTTTGATAGAAACTACGGGATTTCGGTCGATTTTGATCGTTTTGTGCAAGTTTTGGTCGTTTTGGGTCGTTATACCCTATTTCCTACCCAAGTCATCCAACTCTTTTAATTACAGCATACTTACTCGCTAGGCCCCCTAGAATTTTATATTTTGATGATATTTGGCAAGAAATTACGAGAATTTGATGGTTTTCGTTGTTTTGTGGAAGCTTTGGCCGTTTTGGGTTGTTTTAGCCTATTTCCTACCACCCACCAAAACTTACACAAAAACGACCAAAACCAAATCATATCCTGTAATTTCTCTCTAAACAGCTCCAAAATAATAGGTCCAGGCGGCCTAGGGTGCACTTATGTTGTAATTGAAAGGCTGGACCTTTTGTGTAGGAAATAGGCTAAAAAGACCCAAATCGGTAAAAACTTGCACTAAACTAACAAAATCAACCCAAGCCCTGTAGTTTATCGCCAAACACCTCAAAATATAATGTCGTTAACGAGGAATTATGTGAGAGCCTGAAGGAGAGCCTCAAAGTCGGGTTGCAACAGTTGGATTTGTCGGGGTTACATACTGTGCTTGATCGTTCATTGGTGGACAATGCTAGACAACCTAACCAACCAGGACTAGAACCCCCTACTATACTTGTATTCGAGGTTACTACATAATCTTTAATTATTTTTAATAATTATTATTTAAAGTAAACATATTCTTTAATTGCATGTTCCTAATTTAATTTCCTTACTTTTTTTTTTATAGGAAGCAACCCCTTGCCAACTCTTGCTAGATGTGGAAGGTAAGGGTTTGAGTGTGGTGGATGAATGCCACACAGTACAACTAGAGGATCCATAACTCTATCTATGGACCACCGGTAACTTGGGGTTATTGTTGACACGATCAAACATGGTTGCAAAGACTTGTCTCTTTCGTGGCAAGATTCGACATCTAAGACACGTATCTTGGAGGATTCTCGTGGTAGTTATGTGATGTGTCCATGTGTGTAGGTGAGGTTTGCAGCTTAGGTTAAAGATACAATTCCCTTTTTCATTAACTGAACGTCCCTATGCATGTAGTTACGATTTCGATAACCGTGTTTCTAAGGTTTTGGAGAGAATGAAAAATGTCATTGTAGACTCACATCGTCGAAAAAAGACGAAGGAAGGCTTCGAAACCTAGTCCAAGAAGGTGATTGCAAATTTGCAACTACACAAAAGCATAGTATAAGTAAAGGAAAACAATCTTCCAAAGGTTCAGATCTCGACGAAACCACATGTCAATTGCAAGCAGTCTCCTCATTTGTCGGAAAAGGAGTATTCACATCTCTAAGTAAGGCATGTAAATGGCTATATAACAATGAGGTTGAATTGGAAGATACTACATGTCTACACCTATTGATGTTCAGTTGGGTGCCACACAATTCCACTACGGAGAGGATGCTAAAACATGGATTTATAAAGTTGATATTAAGGAGTTCATTTGTGGAGTGATGCTGAATGTTTCCATGATTCAAGTTTTCATGAGGTAAAAGATTTGTACTAATAAGTATAAAGATTTTCATTTTAATATATCATTCATATATTTATGTTGCCTTCTTAGTTTTGTTGTCAAGGTTACTCCAAACTAAACCTTGTGGTGGTGATTGTATACCACCAAGTTTTGAGTGGTTATGTCCAACTGCAACCCGAGGTGACCACTGCTTAGGTAATCGAGCTGATGCAAAGTACTATATCTCCAAATATATCAATGCCTCTATATCAACAGGAGATACGTTCATACTGGCCCCTTGTATTAAAGAGTATATATATATTTCTTATCCGTAGCTTGTTTGTGTTATTATCATTTATACACATACATTATACGATGAAACTATTACTCACATGATTGTTTCCTAACCTTATTGGTATTGTAGTTTCCGTTGGATGCTACTTGTGATATCACTGATATGTCCCTCAATCAACACAATAGATCAGTTTGATTCTGCAGCTACAGTTCCACTTAGAAACTTACTCGTTAAAGTAGCTCAACTAGGTATGAAATGCTTAAAATATATAGCATCGTTCCCACTCACCACTAACGAGGGTTGCCTAATCAATATCGGATATATGTATATATCCATTGCCTCTCTTTTTTGGCAGTACATTCCATGAAAATGGCAGTACATTTCTTATGTATGGTAGTATAATCTAATATATATTTGGTAGTACATTTTTTAATGAAATATTATATGCCAAATACAAACTATATAGTTATATAGCTGTGAAAATATCGATTTTTATATACTACGTTTCTCAATAAATGTACTGCCATTTTCATGGAATGTACTGCCAAAAAAAGTGAGCCGATGGATATATGCATATATCCGATATTAATTAGGCATTCCTCAACCACTAACTACAACAGATTATTTATATAGGTTCTAGCGGCATTTGAAATGGCATTTGTTTTATAAATGTCACTAAAAGTCCTATTTTTATTTAATCATATCTATCTACTCTCCCATCAAACGCAATTTTATTTCGCCCAAATGAAATCAAGCGGAATTCATGGTGCCTCATATTTCGCCCTAAAAGTTTCTAAATGTCTCTCCAAATTTCATCAATTCAAAATTTTAAATGTACTGATTCTTTTTCCTCCTTAACCTTGAATTCGTTTCCTCCTAATTCGTAAGTTTTCTTTCCTTAATTTCTCTATTTTTCGTAGAGCTCTCTCATTGATTTAACTCTCTTTGGTGCAAGCCCTAAATTTTTTCTCCAATTTCACAATTACTAGATTTTCTTTTCAGTTTTGGCGCTATGTGTAAGTTTTGTTTCCTGAAATCACTTCACCGTTTACACTGCAAGTTTTTTCTTTTCTAATTGATTCAAGATTTATGTTCGTTTGTTTGTTTTTGATTTCTAATTTTCATGTTCTCTCTGATGATTTGAACTATAATTTGATTGAGTTGCTTTTTGGTGATATATTTGTTGTTTGACGCCATTTCATGGCTATTTTTGTGCGAAATTCGTTGCTACAATTAATGTTATTCATGGCCTATCTCATGGATATTATTTAGGCGTTTATTGATGCAATCTAATTGTGATTCTTTCTGTAGCTTGTGCGCTACTATAGCTGCCAATTTTTCCTTCAGATATGAAGTATTTTCACCTTGAAATGTTCCAATTGCAGTTATTTAGTGTTCAGTTTAACATTTTAGTGTTTTGAGTTACATTTTGATAGGCTTAATCTGGTGTTTAGTGGTTGGATATGTTCTGTTTTTGTTTGTGAATTGTGAATGATGTTTTGATTGCTTGCACATAGACTGTTTGATCAACGAATTGCTTGAGAAAAGGCAATGTTTTGTTTTAGCATTGATTGTGGCAGATTTTTGAGCTATTATTTAGAACCAATCTTACTTGGAGTTTGGAATACTATAGGGTTTGTTATAACTTATAAGCATCAAAACGATGTTGTTTTGTTGATTGTTTGTGGCTCATTATATGTTATCCCCCGTAATTTTATTAATTTTATAAATATATATTTAAAGTATATTTATAATCGTTTTCATATTTATTTCAGTTAATTATTTAAGTGTTGACTATTTTGAAAGTCAAACGATTATTTAAACATTTTAAATAGTCATTAATATTTATTGGGTTGGATTTTAAGTATTGAATATTTTTTTAATGTTTTGGGTTGTTTTAAAATGGCTTATAATATTGGGTTGAGCAGCCTAAACCGTTTCCTTAAGTTTGATGATCAACTTAAGCCCGAACCCAAAACCTAAACCTATTAACCTTAGGTTTCTAAGCAAACCTATAAATACCTCCCTAAACATTAAATTGGACACCCTAATTCTCCCTTTTCTCTCTAAAAACCGGCGCCCCTTTACTCCCTCTCTTCCCCTCGTTTTTTTCTGGCGCCGAGCACCGCCAGTCACACTCACCCACTCTTATTTCCCGGCGAGCCACCGCACACATCGCCTCCCTGTCGTGTTGCGCGCTGCCACCGCACCACCGGACTCTCCCTCTTTTCTCTTCGCTCGCCACGCGAGCAGCAGGTCGCGTGCTGCTCACGCGCCGCCCCTCTCGCGTGTGTTTGCTTTGTTATTTCTAGTTTTCGTGCTTTCCTTTGGTTATATCTTAACTCTTATCCTCTATTTTGATGATTAATTATAGTTTTAATATTAAGTTGTGGTTTCTAAGAATTTTAATATGTTTTGTAAATAAAGTTGAAAACTTTATTGTTTGAGTTATTAAAAATCTGATTTTTATTTATTAAGAATATAAATTATAATTTTAGTTTTATTATTTAAAGTGAGTTTGAAGTATTAAAGTAATGGTTTTTGAGGTTTTAATGCCTAGATTTATAAGTATTATATTCAAGGTTGTTAAAGGTTGAAACTTTGATTTTTTAAAGTATTTTAAAATGGGTTTGAAGCGTTTTAAAATAATTTATATCGCTGTGAATTAATTAGGTTATTAATTCATTTATGTATTATTGTTTTGATTAGGCGGAGATTTTACTTTAGGCGATTTCTAGAGTTTAAGGTGGCCTCTCACTTTGTCTACACAAGGTACGTACATGTCCTTATGTTTTAGACTAGTATCATGTCCTAAGGATTAGGATTATTTATAGTATCATGTATAGGGAACCCTTTTATGGTTCATACGTGGCTATTGGATTGGAATTACGTGTTGTTGAGCATGTTAATTGCCTTTATGATTTGTTACATGATTGAATGGATGTTTGACTCAAGCATGTTGTTTGAGATTATTATTTTGATCCATCGTGTGATATGGTTTAATATTATTTTATTATTGTATTATGGATTTTGGTATCGTTTTCCTTAATGAATATTTTATTACTTCTCAAAGGCCGAGGACTTTGTGAGTAAGTCGGATTATTATTGGTTATTATTAATTTATTACTTTTTAAAGGCCGAGGACTTTGTGAGTAAGTTGGATTATTATTGGTTATGATTATTTTACTACTTTGCAAAGACCGAGGGCTTTGTAGGGATGTATATTATCGTCTTTGGACATTCAATTGTTGATTTAAGTCAACAAATAAACTTGAAGGATTAATTCTTCGTCAATTGAAATTGTTTAATCACTTATTTAATCCTAAGATAAAGAGGAGTATTTGTTGTATTCATGTTATCTGTTGGTTTTCAGTGTAGAGTCCAACATCGAATAATTTACTAATGCTTAAAGTGGAAGTGAATAGCAATAGCTTTAGACTTGTGCATGTTTGAAATCCTGGACTAGTATGAGTTGGAGTACATAGTGGTAGCCCATGGCTTTTCTTGGGGATTGATCACCGTACCCTATTTTATTTTAAAGGTTCCTCGATATCGTAGGTCAAGGGATTACGGAGTTGCGCCTGTAGTTCGTCTTCTATTTTGAAGGCTGGTTTTGGTTGGACAACTCGATTCATTATCTATTCAATTTACTAAATATTTATCATGTTGTATGTCTTGTGAAGTCAAGTCTTGTCTTACGAGTTGAAGTCTTAAGGTATTTTTATTGATCATGTTTTACTGCTTAGTAGTATCATGATAGGTTTCGTGTTTTGTTTTATTCATGTATGTACTCAGCTTTGCTGATTACGTGCTTTTCTGTGTATCGATCATGACTGTGCCTAGTGATCCTGTGATGACCCTTTATTGGTGAGCAGTTTTCAATTAAGTATTTGCCTACAGGTTTGAAGCTATGATGCATCGTTAGTATTACTCATTTGGGACTTGAGAAGCGTTGTTGAGAGATCATTTTGTTACTTTTATTGCTTCCTACCTTTACATTACTTTTATTAAGTTGATTTATGAATTATTTATTTTTAAATGCTTTAAGTTGGTTTTGAATAATATTTTGAGGTTTGGATAATGTTTGACAATTACTATGGTTTAAGTATTTAATAAAGTTTTATTTAATGTTTTTTCCGCTGCAACACTCTGAATAAGACGATACGTTTTCACACGGGCGATAATTCCTTGATGATTCTCTATTTTAGTTGGGAAAATATATGTTTTATAAAGAGAGAATTGTCGTGGTGTTACATTATATAGGTGCATTGTTGGGCAGTTTATGTTTGTTTGTGGGTTATTTGGTGGGTGTCTTAGTGGACTGTTTTTGTTGTCGTGTTACAGCTGTATTTTGTTGCTACTTTTACTGCAGTTAAAGGGTGTTATTTAGGCTGTATTTAAAGCTTGCTGAAATTTGACAAACTGAATCACAAAGCTTGCTGAAAGTTAACAAATTGAATTACAAAGCTTGGCGAATTTTGACAAATTGAATTACAAAACTTGCTGAAATTTGATTGATTCATACAGGGGCATGGCATAGAAATGTATTATAAGCAAACAACATGAGAATGACAAATGTATGTGCATATTACTTACGGCATGCTTGGAATGAGGGTAAAGTATTGAGGGGGTAATAAAAGTCAAAGATAGAAAAACTAAGGCATTTGAAGGGGATGATAAAGGGGATATAGTGGAGGTGGAGAGGATAAGGTGGTGTTACTAGGTAGGAAATGGAAGAAGGAGGGGAACTATTACCCTCATTATGGGGGTAATAATTACCCACCACCACCTCTAGATAACTATTACCCTCATTTGAAGGGTAATAGTTCCCCTCTTTATTCCATTTCCTTCCTCCCAACACCACCTTGTCTTCTTCACCACCACTCTATCTCTCTATCATCACCTTAGTTTTGCTATGTTTGACTTTTATTACCCCCTTAATACATTACCCCCATCCCAAGCATGCCCTTATATGTAAGTAAAGGTATCCTTTTTCCCATTTCATCTATACAATGCTATTATTTTATCCTTTGTGAAGTCCTACTATCATGGCATATATCATAAGAATTTGATTGATTATAAGTTCATGAGTGCTTTAAACTCGATGGTTAATGTTCGGGCCCATTCCAGTGATGGCCCACCTTACCGGTGAAATCACTAAAATACCCTTGAGGTGTAAAATTACCATTTTATCCCTGGGGCTACTCAGGCCAGAAAGTACAGGCTTTCAGTCAAGCGCACTGACAAAAGGCCTTCATGACATCATCACCTTCACCAGGTGACATCACATAAGTACTACCTATAAATAGTACTTTTACCTAATCATTCAGGTACGTTTTTGACACGCATACCAAATAATTTACTTGTACTATTCTCTGACCTTTTGAGATCAGATCTGACTTAGGCATCGGAGAGACGATCCCGAGAGCATCCCCGGGGTAGTTCACCGTGCTCGGTTTTGCAGGTACCCAGAATTCGAAGACCTTTGACTGTTACTGGTTACTACCCTAGCTGGATTTGGACGCCCCCGAACTACAAGTTTGTATTGTGTTTCTTCAACCTGAAACAATTGGCGCCGTCTGTGGGGAACGTAACATAACAACTACATTTTCGAACACCATGACACGGTAACCGCGGTACTGCTGCTCGAAAGACCACCTCTGAAAATGCGCATACAACTCTACTCAACCAGGGAGGTGCTATTGTGGAGAATGAGACCGACCTCCCTCTTGATGGAAGCCAGGTTGACGCAGCTTTCGAGGTGCCTCCACCACCAGTAACTTATTCCGATTTACGAGAGCTCGAACTCCGAATGGAGAGACACATGACTACTGTCATGTAACAACTCGTCTCGGTGATCAAAACTCAACAGACTACTTCCCCTGACCGAGGGATAGTCCTAGATCAGCCGCAGGCTCATCGAAGGACAGTAAATCCAAAGCGTGCCCTAACTGAGCATGCTAATGGTCCGTCGAAGAAAGCACCTGCCACTTCGAGAGGGAAGCCTATCATGTCGCCAAGTCATGATGACGCTCGACACATCCTACAACAAAAACAAACGAGGAGTAAGAACTTCGACGCTCGGAGGATTATTGAAAAAAGGAGAGAGCAGTCCCAGGTAGGGGACTCTGACATGATCAAGTCGTATCACCTTATCAAAAGTAATCCTAAAGTCCTCTAACAAATAGTAGTCAGAGAAATAGGGTCGAATCCACAGAGAAATAATGTTCCTTTCCTAATTGTCAGTCTAATCTAGATTATAGGGAACGTGTGTTTGTGAGTAATTATACTAAATTAGACTATAACTATATCAAGAATATCAATAATAAAGAGTCTAGGGCATAAGTTCACCAATAAACAATATTTCGGGATGAAACGCAACAATTAACAATTAATAATGCACTTAAATAGGTTGATTTGCTCTCTCAAGTCCAAATATACCATAGAAGGTATTAATAGGCTCTCACAATTTATTAATAGCAACTCTACCTATTGAAACTAGCCTTAATATCAAGTTTATACCTCTCGGCGCATAACCTAATCTTAAAACACTATAACAATCAAATTTGGCCAAATTGAATTCAATAGACATAAAAACATTCAATAGGAATCAACATACATCAATAAAAATCAATACTTTATAAACATCCTTTCATAATTTATCATAGATCCACTTAAACCCTAGAAATAGACTACTCAATCATAGTTGGGGAAAACGTATTCATAATGAAATAAGCAAACATGAATTAATAGTGAAGGATTGAATAGAAATAAGAAGAGAAGAGAAACAATACTAATTGAAGAACCAATCTTGCAAAATCAAAGCTTCTATTGAAAATTCAATGTAAATTGGGGAAAAAATAAAACTAGGGTTCTTCACTAATTGAGAGAAAAAGAATTCTAATATAAAATGAATTAGTGATGGAAAATAAAATAGAAAATAAGATGGGAAATAAGATGGGAAATAATAATATTCCCTTGATTCTTTATACCTGTTTGGGCCCCTTCCAGTCATGGCCCACCATACGGTGAAATGACTAAAATACCCTTAGGGGGCAAAATTACCATTTTACCCATAAGATTCTTTCAGGCTAGAAAGTACAGGCCTTCAGTCAAACCCACTGTCAAAAAGGCTTTCATGACATCATCATCTTCACCAGATGACGTCACCTTAGTACTACCTATAAATAGTACTCTCATCTAATCATTCAGGTACGTTTTTACACACATTCCAAAGTATTTACTTGTACTACTCTCTGACCTTCTGAGATCAGATCTGACTTAAGCATCGGAGCCGATCCCAGGAACATTCTCGGGGTAGTTCACGGTGCTCGGTTTTGTAGGTACCGGAAATTCGAAGACCTTGGGCTTGTTACTGGTTATTACCCTAGCTGGATTTGGACTCCCCGAACTACAAATTTTACTATGTTTCTTGTACCCGAAACAATTGGCGCCGTCTGTGGGGATCTAACATAACAGCTGCATTTTCGAACAACATGACACGAGGACAAGGTAACCGCGGTACTACTGCTCGAAGGACTACTTCAGAGAATGCGTATACTACTCTGGTGAACCAAGGAGGTGCTATCGTCGAGGACGAGACTGACATCCCCGTTACTGGAAGCTAGGCGGACGCAACTTTCGAAGCACCTCCACCAGCAGTCACTTACTCGGATCTTCGACAGCTCGAGCTCCGAATCGAAAGGCACATGACCATTGTCATGCAACCACTCTTCTCAGTAATCAAGACTCAACAGACTACTCCCCCTGACCGAGGGAAAGTCTTAGATCAGTCGCAGGCCCATCGAAGGGCAACAAACCTAAAACGTGCCCTAAACGAGCACGCATACCTGCTGCTTCAAAAGGGAAATCTATCGTGTCGCCAAGTCAAGAGGACGCTCGACACATCATACAGCAGAAACAGATGAGGGGTAAGAACTTCGATGCCCGAGAGATCATTGAGAAAATAAGAGAACAGTCCTGGGTAGGGAATTCGAAGTACTCGGTGGCCACACGGGCCACAAGACAGTCTCACCCTATGACTAACCGTCACATGCTGAGGATCGGGATCCCACAAAACATCGAGGATCCCGAAGAGGTAGCTGAATTTGGTTTTCGAGTTGGTTCAGCAGTAGCACATAAATCACCTTTCAGCCAACACATCATGGAGACCCTTAACCTCGGCAAGGTCAAGATCCCTTCGATAGAGCACTACTCAGGCACTACCGATCCTGCTGACCATTTGGCAGCATACAAAGCTCAAATGAGCGTGCAAACATTTTGTGAGGCCACATGGTGTAGGTACTTCCCGACCACCCTCAAAGGGTTGGCCCTCAATTGGTTCACTAGCCTGCCTAGTGGCATCATCACAAGCTTCTCGGCCCTGGAAGCTCTATTCTCCCAGCACTTCATAGCGGCTAAACGCCACAAAAGGACTAGTGTACAGTTGATGTCAGTTTCTCAACAAAAGGGGAAAGCCTAAGCTATTACATCAAGCGATTTAACGAAGAGTCCTTCAAGGTCTCTGACCTTTAAGATGGAGTCGCTGTTACAGCCTTAATGAATGGCCTCCATCCTGGAACGGTTCAAATTCGAACTCGCCATGAGGGAAACTCTTACTTTGGCAGATGCCATGAGGCAGGCGCAGAAGTATATGCAAGCGTCTGGCATCTGCGGGAACGTGCATGATGAGGGAAGTAACAAGCGAAGAAGCGAGCCGTAGAATCAGAAGGACATGACAGATAGGCTGAAGAGACATCGACCCTCTGATGGAGGCCATGATCCTCGTTTCAACATCAATCGGAGGGAGATATACTTGGACATAAAAGAGAAGTCCGTGTTTTCTGTTTATGCCAAATTTTACACAAGTAAAATCTAGCTAGAGACCTACAACTAGGTAATGAAGATGGATGACTTATAAAGGTGAACAAAGCAAAGGAGAACGAAAGAAAGCAAAAAAGAGAAAGGGACACCAGAGATGGTGACGCGGAAACCCGTGGAATAAGGGAAAAACCGCGGGTGGCTTTGAGTCCACCAATCCACTATAATCTCAGTTACAGCCCTAGTGTTTTACGTATCAATGTAATTCGTAAGTTTAAGAACAGTGTTTCAATCTTAGAATGTAAATGCTGAATGCGTAAAAGCTTGTGTGTTTCTATACAATCGTTGTGCTATTTATACTGAGATGAGTATCCGTTTTAATCAGCCTTCACAATGGCTTGTAACTGCCCCTTGATTCTCGCCCACGTCCGTAGTTAATGGCTTTGAATGAGTCTTCATCCGCATTTATCTCTCTGTATCTTTGACTTTAGTCTTTGCGAGATTTTAGGCCTTGGCAATAATTGATCCATAACGTTTTTAGCAAAGCTAGCCTTTCGTATCCGGAGGTCCTAAGCTGGCCTTCCATAGCTGGAGAGCTCTAGCTGGAGAATCCTAGCTGCAATAATCATTTAACCTATATCTTAGGCTATTGTTGAGTCATACGTTGACCTGTTCCAAGCTGGTGACCGATAGCTGGAAGCTGGAAGCTGGTAGCTAGTAGCTGGAAGCTGGAAGCTGCAACCTGGAAGCTGGTAGCTGCAACCTGGAAGCTGGTAGCTGCAAGCTGCAACCTGGAAGCTGGTAGCTGCAAGCTGGAACTTGGAAGCCGATGGCTGAAAGCTAGAAGCTTACATCCAGTAGCTAGTAGTAGCTAGCTGAAGGCTAATGCTCGGAAGCTATAGCTGGAACCTATGATCGTGGAACCTGCGAACCTGTAGAACTAGCTTAGGAAAATCTGGACATAACATTTTCTCGACCTACTCCCATCAAAACGTCGAGTTATCAAAGGGATAAGAAGCTATGGTATGAATACCATAGAGATTGCGGTCATACGACCAAGGACGAAAAACTGACGAAGAAGATTGGCGTCAACCAATTATTGATTACTTGGCTCATGAAAAACTGCTAAGTGATCCAAATCACAGAACGGAGATTCGTCGTCGAGCCCCACACTTCATATATTATAAGGGAACACTGTACCGACAGTCCTTTCATGGACTATGGTTGAGATGTCTAGGAGATGAAGAAGCAAAGCAAACAATAGTGGAAGTTCACTCTAGGGTATGTGGTGCTCACCAGTCAGGTCTAAAATTGCATGACCGCATAAAAAGGATGGGCTATTACTGGCCAACTATGGTGCAAGACAGCATGGAATACGCAATAAAATGTGAAGCTTGTAAATTTCATGCTAACTTCATACATCAACCTCCGGAGCCCTTGCATCCCACTGTGGCATGGGGACTTGATGTAGTTGGTCCAATCACGCCAAAATCATCTATAGGACACACATACATCTTGGCAGCTACATATTACTTTTCTAAATAGGCAGAAGCCATCCTTCTTCGGGAGGTCAAAAAGGAGAATGTTATTGACTTCATTCGCACTCACATTATATACAAGTATGGAGTACCCGACGAATCATCACTGAAACGGAACGCCATTCTACAATAAGTTGATGAACAGTTTATGTGAGAAGTTCAAGTTTACTGAACATAAGTCATCGATGTACAATGCACCTGCAAACGGCTTGGCCTAAGCTTTCCACAAGACATTGTGCAAGTTATTGAGCAAAGTTGTTGCCAAATCCAAGCGTGACTGGCATGAAAAAATAGGGGAGGCCCTCTGGGCACACAGAACAACATACAAATCTGCAACACCACCAACCCCATATGCGTTAGTATACAGTGTTGAGGTTGTTTTACCCCTAGAACTTCAAATCCCTTCATTGCGCATAGCAATACAAGAAGGATTGACAAGTGATGAAAATGATAGCCTTCGAATGGCAGAGTTAGAAGCACTTGATGAAAAAAGGATTCAAGCACAACAAAAATCAGAGTGTTACCAGGCCCGTCTGTCAGGCGCCTTCAACAAGAAAGTCAGACCGCTCCTTTCAAGTAGGAGATATGGTTCTAGCTGTAAGAAGACCCATCATTACTTCTTGCAAAACAGGGAGTAAGTTTACTTTGAAATGGGATGGGCCTTATGTGGTACAAGAGGTCTACACTAATCGAGCCTACAAAATTGTCGACGCTGAAGGATTACGTGTAGGACCTATTAATGGCAAGTTCCTGAAGAGATATTATTCTTAAAGTTGTAAGCTCATGTAAGCTCCTAAGTAAGAAGGTAAACTGTTCATGCAAAAAAAAAATTTGTATCACTTGAACTACGTTGGCTTGATCTTGCAATGTCAAATGATAATCATTTTGCAAGTACGTAGGCAGCTTGAAAAATAAAAAATTTCAAGTGCAGCCACCAAACTGTGAACGGTGAAATAAAAAAATCGTAATACTCCTGGCCCGCAAGAGTATAAATTATGAACGGTGAAATAAAAAAAATTAAGACTTATTGTTCATGAATATGAATAGAATGCAACAGTCTAACAAAAGAGTAAGCAAAAAAAAATGTTCCAAAACTAAACAAAATAAAAAGTCACTCTAAATCCATCCACTCAAAGGGTTTGAGAGACGACTGGAGCTCTTGAATGAGTCTCCTATGTTCTTCAAGTTGCTCAACTTCATCAGCACTGAAAGTTGGAGTAGCTTCAAGCTCATCTAAATCCTTCTTGCGATCCTTTATCTGCGCCTGAAGGGATGTCAAGGAGATGATCTTAGTTTCAAGAGTACTAGTCAGATAATTATCCCTTTCACAAACCTTGGCCAGCTTGGCTTCGAGATTGCTTTTCTCATTTTGGACGGATACCTGTTCTTCTCTGAGTATCAAACTCTCCTTCTGCAACTCTTCGTAGACACTCTCATCTTGCTTGATCATTCCAATTTGCTCGAGTATATTTTATTCAACTTTCTTTGACCGTTGTCGCTTAGCTACAACCTCCTCCAAGATAAGATATGCACTAACAGCACCAACATAAGAGTCTAGCTTGCGCTTTAGTAGGCTAGGGTCTCCTTTGAGATTCTCTATACCCCTATACAATGTGGGAGCCTCCTTATGCTTTTTGACAACCTCATCAAAAGGTGCTTCTTTTAGCCCTGCTAAGTACTGCGCCCCCATAACTCTTATTGCCTCACTAAAGATGTTTCCTACCATAGGACCTGGTTGAAATGTAGTGACTGAGACAGTGGGAATGTGAGCTCTTGTGGCTTGGGTACTAGGAATATTTGCAACTTGAGATGGAGCGTTCAACGATCTCACGGCAGTCTTAAGAAAAGTAGGGCCATCGACTGATTGTTGACTACAAGAGAGAGCAGACTCTTCAGGGGCTATGTGAGTTACCCTTTTTCAAGATAAGTCTTAGGCCATTTTCAATTCTTTTCGCCTTCCAGGAGTTGGTTTTGAACGGGGTACGACAACAAGTTGGTTGGCCTCTTGTAGCAAATTATCATCAAAAGGGCTCGAAATGTCCACTTCAAGCTCAAGATCTCCATCCTGTAACAAAATAAGAAAAGGAGAAGAAGAGATGCTTACTAATTGAAGATCTACCATAGGCTGTAACGAGCTAAGTACGCCATCTAAAAGTTCATCCCATTTAAACTCATCATCCCTTGGAGCGCAAGCAGAGAGTTTCCTTTTCCCCCTGCGTTGATGTTTGAAGTCCGTGTCAGAATCCACATCGCTAGTACTTTTAGCATCGGTGACAATGGCACCTGCCTGTTGCTTAGAGCCATCTCGTCTTGGCACAATAGGCATACTATGGTTCTGTCTTATTACTTGACGCGCGTGAAAACCTGCGTCATGCTTTTCGCCCCCCTTAGGCTTAGAAGATTGGGATTCGACGCTCGCGGAGAGTAGGACGACCTCATCCCTTAAGTCTTGGACAGAGACGTGTGACCACCAATCATAAAACTTGGAAGTCACGAAATGGCGCCAATCTAAGGAATAAGGTGGAATGCAAACTCGAGACTGACTTTCCTTAAACAAAAGCAACATCCAATATCTCACAGCCTCATAGTAAGAAACTATTCGGTCATCGGCACTACGACTCATCATACCACGAGCATCTTGCATAAAGCCAAATTGTCTACTGAATCGATAGGGCAAGTAAGGCTCAATATGAAATTTGTCACCATGCCGCAAGACTAGGAAGGCAGAATGGAGCGAGACAAGACAACCAAACTCTAAAGATTTGAGATGACCATTATCATGAAGTATGGTCTTTTTGTTCCTATTTAAGACGGTGCATCCCACTTTTGCTCTCATACCCTCATGAATGAGTGTGCGAGCATCAGCCTCTTCAAAGTATTTCGCCCCTTGAGCTCCAGAAAACATGACCATCAAAGGACCTGGTGGAGAAGGGTCTACATCATAGTTGGTGCCAAAGTAATATGCGAGCCAAGCGTAAAGGTAGTGTGCTGGAAAGAAAGCCCCTGAAAAAGCAGGCTTTGAGGAGAGAGAGATGGCATTTAGACCCCGATAAATGCTGGCAAGCACAGAGGGTGCAAGGCTAAAAGTTTCACCACGCGCCATCAAAGTAGCAACTTCAAAAATGCCAGGTCTAATAAGCCTATCCTCGCTCTCAGGGAACACAAACACACACAACCAACAAGCCAGAAAAGCTGCAACATAAGTGGTTTGTTTTCTATTGTCACCAACTACATGAAGAAAGGAAAACGTATTCACTTCATCTTTTGTCCAAGCCATAGGACGAGCTTTTAGCTGGCCATCAGGATCATGAGTAGACTTTGGGCGAGAGTCAGAACGCCTGCGACGCCTCACAGGAGCATCATGAGTAATCGATCCTCTAAACCACTAAGAAGATGCTCTGAGAAGATGGCTTTATCCACCGACGAGCTAAAACCCCTCGCTTCGACTCAGGCTTCTTCAAAAGATGACGATAAGCACTGAGAAGATGCTCGTAAGCTCTCGAAATGAAACGCTCACCATTCACATCCCGTGCCTTTAGAATACTAAGATGTGGAATGGTCTCATCATAAAACTTTCTTACAATCGACAAGCCACCAAATCTATAAAGGTCCCATAAAGAAATAGACAGTTCTCCAGCATTGTGTGAAACTCTCGCAAAAGGCAAGTAAAATGCTCGTATCCCTGTCATATGAATACAATGAAGCATAGACCGCATCATACACTGAACATAAGTCAAGAACTTCTTTAAAATGATACAAGGCATCCTCAGTCCATTCATGATACCCAACAACAAAACAGGAATCTCCAATAGTTTTGAGGACAATAGATCCCCACTTTACTGAGCCATCGATAATAGAGCGACCTAACATAGGTAGTCGATCATGAATGAACGGCTTGTCCTGAAATTTGTTTCGAAGAACATATGTGGTCAGAGCATTGTGTTCGTCTTGTTTATGCTCAAAGGACATCTCACTTAGAAAATTTTCTTTGCAGATTCCTGGGAGAATGCCCTCCAGACGAAGCAGTGAACGACGTATGAGTAGTGTAGTGCCTGCACGGGGATCGTCTGTTTCCCGATCCATGAGGGAGAGGTAACTCTGCTTATCATGATTATACTCCTTAAGAAACACCATCCTGCGAACCAAAAAAAACAAAAAGGGAGTCAGGTTCCTTTTGTCATGCATAAAGTGAGCGCGACGTGAAGGCTTATCACAACAATAGTTCTATAGCATCTTTAAAAAATACCATCTAAAGATGATAGGTTCATCACGACTAGCATGATGACCTAACACCTCCGATGAACTCATCACAACCAGCATGATGGAACATAATGACGGCCTTCTATAAGTGTCTTCAAATACCATCTAAAGATGATAGGTTCATCACGACTAGCATGATGACCTAACACCTCCGATGAACTCATCACGACCAGCATGATGGAACATCACGACCAGCATGATGGAACATCACGACCAGCATGATGGAACATCACGACCAGCATGATGGAACATCACGACCAGCATGATGGCCTTTTACAAGTGCCTTCAAATACCATATAAAGATGATAGGTTCATCACAACTAGCATGATGACCTAACACCTCCGATGAACTCATCACGACCAGCATGATGGAACATCACGACGGTCTTCTATAAGTGTCTTAAAAAAAATTACCTGCTTGACAACAAACGAGAATGAGGCATACAACGACACAATATGCAAAACAAATAACAAAATACAGAAAAATTTCGAACAGTAAGGTAAAAAAATAATATACCTTCAGAAGCTCGAAAAAACTTCTAACTACTCTTTGAAGACAAGAGTCACGAGATCAAGCCACAAAATTCAGTCACTACAAAGAAAAAAAAACGGGGAGATCAAGTTGTGTCTAACTTCTTAAGTATTGTACTACTGCAAATGGCCAATTTGAGAATAAACATTCGAAAAAGAAAAAAAATTGTAAAAGAATAAGTAACAGAGTTGTGCTGCTGGAGACTTCAAGGGCACTCGTATAATTTGCAAAACCCTATTTAAACCCCATCAAACTACTTTCCAAAACCCTGAATATTTTTGCGTCAAACAAGAGCGCCCTCTACAAAAAGAGATAATCCTCCTAAATAAATCCTCTAATATAGAAATGCTTTTTCCCTACATGAGCTAGCCTTACATCAAATCAACAAGTGTAGAAGCTAACACTCTTCATTACATAGATAATCATCCAGAATTCTACTACTGTTAAGAAAATTTTACCAATCTCTGTGTGACCTTACAAAAAATGTTCACAACAATAACCAGAGAAAGAAAACCAGAAGTTCCACATCAACACAATTGACAACCAAAAATCAAAGCCAAAATAAAAAGGACAAAGCTAAAGTTAGTGCCAACGAATCTCGAGAGTTAAACCCAAGAAACCAAACTTTCCACCGCCAAACCATACATCATCATCATCATTAATAATAAAAGAAAAAAAAATAGTTCATGTACCTGATTATGTTGAACGGCGTCTTGATAAAGGGATTGAATGAATTCCTTGGCTTGAAATTGCACAGCGCATATTGCGAACGGTGGAAGCAAATCAAGCTGGGTCTTGTATATTTATACGAGATAACTTTCTTCAACCAGTTAAACGAAACAGAAAAGATAAATTTTCTTTTATATGTTAAACGGAACATTTCTAGTACTAGTATGATTGGGATTCTTAATTCCAAGTTAGATTCAAACTTAGTTAATAACTTTTTTTTGGTGCTAGAATAAAAAAAAAATCCCAAATCACAATTAAAGTCGTCGAGACCCCGTCACAACTAAACACCCCAAAAAGTGTGTGACATAGTCTCGAGGGGGCAAGTTGTAGACATTAAAAATTTATTAGTATTTTACATTATTATTAAAGTAATAGCTTTGAGCTAAAAGAAATAATAGCCCAATTTAATTAATTTAGCCCACCTAAATAATACCCAAATTTAATAAACATAATTTGGGTTGTAAAATATTAGGGTCAGTCCATATTACCGATCCAAAACAATGGCTAAATGGACAAGGTAAAAAGACTACCAAGTCATAAACGGGCCCAAGCCCACACCACCAAAAGTCCATGAAGGATTTCCATCCCCCTATAAATAGGCCCCTCCACCTTCAGCTGCAGAGGTCAGAAGATCATTTATTCTCAAGAGCTCTCAAATTTCTCTTGGAAATCCTCTCTAGAAGTAGTCAATAAGCACATCAAACTCGTGTCGACGGTTTAGAGAAACTCAAACACATTCGACTGAGATTCAAGCTGTGTCAGCCCTCACTGGAATAAACCTAAACAAAAAACTCAAACTTAGGTTGACGTTGATAAAACGTCACCCTACACTCAAACTCAGGTTGATGTTGACAGAACGTCATCCCACACTCAAACTCAGGTTAACGTTGACAAAACGTCATCCCACACTCAGACTCGGGTTGACGTTGACAAAACGTCATCCAACACTCAAATTCAAGTCGACAACAAGCTGCGGAACAGAATCATAGTACTTAGTTTATTTTATATAAACTGTAATACAGAGATTGTACCCAGTACATTATCAATATCAATTTATCTTTGTTACATTTATTTCTTGGTTTATTTTTTTAGACTGCGAAATTTGCTGAATATAGATATAAAGACGTAATTTTTGGAGGATTCCTTATTATATAAGCAATGTTCATACGGGATGTTCCGTCGATGTGTTCCTGACTGGAAAACTGATGGGGTTTTGAAACACTACCATATTATGCCCTCTAGTGGTCATTTAGGTTCACAAGCCATTGCACATAAAGTCTTACACCTCGGTTTCTACTAGCCTACGATTTTTAGGGATGGCCATACTTTTTGTTTGTCTTGTGATGCTTGTCAGAGGTCGGGTAATATTTCTAAGAGTCAAGATATGTCGCATAGTTGAATTTTAGAGGTTGACTCTTTTAATGTCTCGAGTATAGATTTTATAGGTCCTTTTAATATTTCGTGTAGGAATAAGGATATTTTCGTGGTTGTCGACTGTGTGACCAAATGGATGGAAGTTATTGCATCACCAACCAATAATTCTAAGGTTGTGATGAAAATGGTTTAAAAAGATTATCTTCCTCCCTCCCTTTTGGTGTCCCTCGAGTTATTATTAGCGATGGAAGATCTCATTTTCACAAAAGTACCTTCAAATCTCTTCTTAAATAACATGGGGTCACACATAAAGTTGGTTTAGCCTATCATCCCCAAAATAGTGATCAAGTAGAAGTGTAAAAGAGACAGATTGAAAAAATCTGCAAAAAGTAGTCACCAAAGCTAGGAAGGATTGGTCTTTACAGTTGGATGATACTCTTTGGGCGCTGCACACTGCTTTTAAGAATCCATTGGTGCGCACCCCTTATCGACTGGTTTATAACAAAGCTTGCCATTTGCCAGTGGAAATGGAGTAGGAAAAATTGCCTAGAATAATGCAACCTTTTGGCGATTCGCAAATAATAATGCAACCTTTCGATTATTCTGGAATAATGCAACCTTAATACCCCATTTATTTTAAAGAGGACACATGACCGGTAACCTGAGCCTTTGGTAATTTTTATTTAAAATTTTAAATTCTAATTAATATATTAATAAAAAAAATTAAGTAAACTAAAACCCTCACAACCCCCACCCCCACCCCCACCCCGGCCCCACCTCCCCCACCCCCAACCCCACACCTACGAAACCTGCCACCCCACCCCCACCTTCCACACCCACGAAACCATAACCACCCCCTCCATTCCCTTGCTTCACTGCTTCTAGATTTCACCGCCACAACAACCTTGACAAACTTCCGTCGGAAAAAGGAATCATTGATAACCGCCAGCCTCTTCCTTATCATCATCGACCTCAAAGCTACCAAAAATTTCAACAGCGCCGGTCTTAGATTTCGCCGGAGGAATCAACGGTCTTAGATTTCTCGATTTTGTACTTCTTCTTCAAAGTGTCAATGCGGTTCTTACACTGAATGTTGGTTCGCCAGCGCCGATCACCGGAGGACTTGGAGCCACTGTTGTTGACGGAGGTTTCCGCGGTTGAGAGCGAGGTGGTGGGACCCCCATGCTTCGATGAGCGAGTGGGTTGCTTCTTCCGACCAGCATTACCTATTCTTCAAGTCATAACCGGTTTTGTCATATTTAAAATAAATGGGGTATTAAGGTTGCATTATTGCAGAATAATCGAAAGGTTGCATTATTATTTGTGAATCGCCAAAAGGTTGCATTATTCTAGGCAATTTTTCCAATGGAGTATCTATCTGCATAGGCGGTCAAAGAAATTAACATTGATTTGGGAGATGCAGGTGAAGCGCGACTTCTTCAACTCAATTGTTGGATGAGCTTTGTTTGGAAGCTTACGAGAACCATAGGCTCTACAAAGAGCAAATGAAGAAGTTTCATGACAAGATGATTCAAAGAGTTTCATATTAGTGACAAGGTATTACTGTTTAACTTCTGATTGAGGCTGTTCTCTAGTAAGCTTAAGTCTCGATGGTATGGACCATTCGAGGTGACTGATGTGAAGTCACATGGAGTTGTAGAGATTGTCAACAAGAAAGGTGATAAGTTCAAAGTAAATGGTCAGTGTCTAAAGTTGTACCATGAGGGTGCTTTCATAGATTGGTTAGAGAAAATTCGATTTGAGTCTCCTCTTGTTGACGATGTCTGATTGAGGAGGTAATATGGTTATGTGGGACCTTTATAAACCAATGCTTTACGGAAGGCAACCAAAGTTTTTCTCTATGTTTCCCTTTTGATAACTTTTTTAGTATAATGAGAGAGTGTGAGGGAACTAATACCAGTTATAAGTGTATAATGTGCAGGTCGTCCTCCAAACAGTTGTTAGAGCTAAGTCATGCATTGCTTCCAATTCTATAATGCAAGTTATGTTTCATATTCTGATCTTTGCAATCTTATCATATGGAACTTCAATCTTTTTTATGCCACAATTACGAATTTATGATATTGGTTGTCTAAATCATTTTCTCCAAAGATTCTTTCTGTCTGTTTGCCTTATTCCACAGTTTACTTACCGTTCTTGATGTGAAGCCGAAGTGTTCAACTAGAGCCTAAATTGAACCATGGAGAAGAAGGTGAGCAATCTTTTTAGCAAGAAGATAATGTTATAATTCGACCTCGCCTTATTGTTTAGTCGATGGTTATGATTAGGGGTGTGCATCGGACCGGTCCATACCAGAATTTGGACCGGAACCGGACCGAAATGGATGCACCAAATCGGACCGGAAAATCCAGTCCGGTCTTCGGTACTTAAAAAATTACAATTTCGGTTTTCTGGTCCGGTCCGGTCCAAAACCGAAATTTTTCGGTCCGAACAGGAAACCCATAAAACTATATATAAATTTATTTTAATGATAATAAACAATAGTTAAATTAACCAAAACTATATTTTGATGTGTTAGTAGTCACTTATATATATTTTAAATTGAATATAGAATTTAGGGATATTTCCTGAGGTACCCCGGGGTTAGGGCTAATTCCTCGAGTACCCCTCTTGTTTTCGAGCTAACTCAAATGCCACCAGAGTCAGTACCGTTAGCTTAAATGCCATTACTACTTATTTTTCGTTAACTTTTGCGTTAACTATCATAATTAGACTTTAATTTTGATTGAAAGTTAAAAAGAAAACTAAAAATAAATTAAACCCAACCCCTCCCACTCTCTCTCCTCTCCTTCCCCTCCCACTCTCTCCTCCCCCACCTCACTCTCTCTCCCCCTAATCTGCACCGACCAAATCCCCACCCTCCCACTCTCTCTCCTCTCCCTCCCCACCAAAAACTTTCGTTGCCGAGCCGGTGATGATGAAAATGATGACAATGAACCAAATGGTAGTGGAGCTCCATCCAAAGCTCCCATTACCAAGTCATCTTTTAATAAACCTAAGAAAAGCCACCAGGAGCTTCTTAGTTTCGCCGAAGACGAAGATAATGACACCCCATTTACCCGTCCTCGTAAATCTTCCTCATCCCGTCCCACCTCCAAGTCCTCTCTTCTCATAAGATTACGTCGTTCATGGCTGTGTTAAGGGGTTTTAGGGCTGAGTTGACGTCGGTGGTGGCGTTGTTAAGCAGGGGAAGGGGTAGTGGTGGTCGATTTTCAGGGGCAATGGTTGTTGCGAAAAGTCGAAGGCCTTGGGTGGGTCAATTTCAGGGCTTGGGTGGGTCAATTTGGCCGGTGGTGGTCGATGTTGGTGGGTTGGGGTTTTGGGGTGGGTTGGGGTGGTCGATCTAGTTGTTTGGGTGGTTGGTTTTGGTGGTCGAATAGGGGAGGGGTGGTGGGAGGAGAGAGAGTGAGGTGGGCGAGGAGATAGAGTGGGAGAGGTGGGGGGGGAAGACAGAGAGTGTGGGAGGGGTGGGGGTGGGTTTAATTTTTTTTTGTTTTTTTGACTTTTAATCAAAATTAAAGTATACTTATGATAGTTAACGGAAAAATTAACGAAAATTTAGTACCAATGGCATTTAAGCTAACGGCACTAACTCTGTTGGCATTTGAACTAGCTCGAAAACGAGAGGGGTACCCGAAGAATTAGCCTAACCCCGGGGGTACCTCAGGAAATATAGTATAAGTAAATGAATATGTTTAAAAAGTAGAAAAAAAATTTCATATAAAATAAATAATCATATAAATCGGTCTAAAACCGGACCGGATCGGGATTTTTCAGACCGGTCCGGTCTAGATCGGAATTTTTCTGGTCCGATCTTTGATCCGCAAAATAGTTGCGATTCCGCTTCCGGTCCGGTCCTGTTTTGGACCGTTGCACACCCCTAGTTATGATGATTCTAATCTTGTTGTGATGGTTGTTGTGGAGAATCAATGGTGTTGTTTCCATGCCTTCTTCATCTCTTTGAGTTGCTCCTATGTTGGTCTTAATATATTGTCAAGTCCCCTATATGTGCTTCATGATTGAGGTCTAGATCTGAACACCATCAAACATCAAATGATGTTTCATCCCTCGTATCATCACCGAAAAAATCGTAGAACTGATACTCATCACTATAATTATTTTTTAGGCTATAATACTTGTTGATCTGGCTGACTTCTTTCCATAAGGGAGACGCGAGTTGATTTTTAATTTATTTCTTATTTCTCAAATGTCCATAATATCCCCTTAATCTATGTATAATATCATGATTAGATAATTATTGCTAAAGATGTGCATATTCTTAAGTTTCCATAATTTGTAATTACCTCCCATTATGCCCTGATATGTGTGAAAGGGTGAATGTAGTGACAACAAATTTTCATTAACTATAGTAGCAATCTATGAAATTGTTATGGAAAAGCAGTGAATCTTTTTTTTTCCCACTTTATATAATGGAATCATAAACTTAATAAATATTCCCTCAAAATCTCCCCCAATGAAATTTATTGATAAATAGTAGCGGAAACATCCTCAAGCTTATGGGTTATGGGTCCACAATAAAAATTCTCTAAAAAATATACAACGCAATGACTGCATTCCCTAAATAGAAAATTTTACCTTACCATTGATCACCTCAACATCTCCCCTAAAACATAACATAACACCTACTTCTCGAACCGATCACTAAGTAACCTATTTACATAATCATCATTATTGATTCTCAATCAGAAACTCTCTCCATGTGTCTTGCAACACTTTGAATAATACCTAAAACAGAAAAACAAAACGTCATGAGCCGAGGCTCAGTAACATACTACCCTAACATCGTAAATTCATTTTATTTGTAGAACAGGCGGAAGAGAAATAACGTAAATGCATTTGAAAACAAATAACTGATACATAAAAAATTCATCCAGAAGTATCAGGTGGTTTCATCTTCATTATCAGAGATATTAACAGGTATCAATCATTTTGGTAACTTGGCGCGTATAACGGAACATAAGTCATGGAGGACACAAAGTACTCTAACAAAAGGTGGCGTGCCACGGGAGATTGTTACCCCCTAACAGAAGGTGGCGTGCCACGGAGATTATTTCCCCCAACAGAAGATGGCATAATAACATAATACGGATGTCACGGGAGATTATTATCCCCGACCAGAAGGTGACTGACACTGTCGTTGGACGTGCCAAATTAATAACCTAACTTAGCCTAATATAGGGCAAGAAAGGGTTGAATCCACGAGAAAGCAAGGACTAATCAAGGGTTGAATGCGATTTAGTGAGCTAAGCCTATTTTTGGGGGGTTTTGAGATTAGTGAACAACAAAGAAATTAGGAACTAAGAAACTAATAAATAGACTTAACTGATTCGAATTAAACTATATTACGAGGACACTAGGGATAGAGGATTCACGAGCTAACAATTAATTACCAAAATTGTCAAGCCAAGGGGATTCATTAGGATCAGTTAGGGGACTAAGTCACTCAAATATTTCCTAATTACTCTCTCGAGCTAATTAGGAGGACCTAATCAACCAATTTTACCTATTTTATGGTAAAATTAGTGAACCAAGTATTTCCACAACTCATAGTGATTCAATTGAGGTCCTAACAAGTCAACAACTATTCTCATGGTGAAGTCAACCTAAAATCTAGCTAAAGGTCTATCTAAGGTTTCATTTCTCAATCCTTCACCATAGATTTCCACAAGTTCAAATGGTCAATCAAATAAACAAGGCAATGAAATTAATTAGACAACACAATCTCACCCCAAGCTTGACTTTCAAAGTCAACACATGATTAGCAAGGTCATCCCCTTCCGCTAGTTACTAATCTACTCACTAGTCATGGAAAGGAATAAATAAAAAGCTTGAAGCAGTAATGGTGAAAATCATCTCAACAAAGCTAATAACAACTAATCAATACTAAAGCAAGGTAAAACAAGTATAAAAGTAAATAAAGTGAAGAGATAGAAGAAATACTCAAAGCTAGATCTACTTTCTCTCACTAGGTTCTACTTCTCTCTCTAAAAACTCTCTCTAATTAAAACTAATTAAAAATCAGAAACTAAAAGCTTCCCCTATTATTATTACAAAAATGGGTTTTTATACCCCAAAGTACTAAGGGCAAAGCCATAAAACACAAAACCGAAATCGTCCAAATAAACCGATACAAAGTCGAAACCAACCGAAATAGCAAATCTGGGCATGGAGCTCCCGCTCCAGGAACGCTCCTGAGCCGCTCCAACCTGTTGTTTCTTTTCTTCACTTTCTTTGACGGAGCGCCCGCTCCACCTCTATTGGAGTGCCCCGCTCCCCTGTTTTGGAGCCTCTGATCTCCCTTTGTAAATCTAACTTTAAACACTTCAAGAAGAGGTTAGATGGGGGAGGGGGATGCAAATGCAAATGTAATGATCTATATGCAACCTAACTACATGCAAATGAAAAAAAAAACTAAATGCAAAGCATGTGACTATGAGAAAGGATGAAAAAGGGGAAGAAAAGAAAACTATATGGCCTAAAATGCATCTAAATGACCTAAAACTAAATGCAAATAAGTGAACCTAAAGTCCACTTATTAGTGACAGAGCCGCCAGAATGGAACGTGCACGACCAACAGAATCAGAATACTATCAATAACCATCTTTCACTTTCCTTTATCATGTTTCATATCTTATCAAAATCATATTTCATCAAACCATTCACAGAAAACATTTACAACATCATTTACATAATAACATTTCATATCCCGCAATCCATAAATAACATCATTAAAAACAAAACATTATCATAAAATATAGTTGGAAGAGAATTGCAGGTGTTAGCAGTAGACGTCACCTCAACTCCTGCCTAGTAACCTTGTTAGCCGAGGGAGGCTTGTAATATCCTTTTTCCTTTCTAATCTATTCACGAATTAATAAGTAATCATTAATATTTTATTCTAAATTTTTATTTAAAAAAATATTTTATTTAAACTCACTAAGTTCCAAAGGCATTTTTATAATAAGGCTCATTATTAATAATTAGTAATTTAATAGTTACTCGTTTTATAACTTGGCTAACAAAATCCTTTTTAATTCTAAAAGGTAAAACGATATAAGTAAGTTCTATTTAAGTAAACCATTACTACTTTATTATTCGTATAAAATTCATGTTTAATGGCTTAAAGGCGTAAATAAATATAAATACTTCTCTTAATTTAACTATTTAAATACTAGATTTATTATTAAGTTAATAAACAAGTTAAAACATACAATTCATAAATTTTATTACAGAAACAATACAAATCATAAATTTATCAAATAGTACTTAGCAAGTCGTAAATGATTTTTAAATAATACTCCCTCCGTTCTCTTTTGTTTTTCCTACTTTGACTTTTTTCCTCTCTCAAAGAGATTCCAAATAGGAAGAACAAAAGAGAATGGAGGGAGTAATTGATAAGAAGTATTTCAACATTTAAAATTCACTTCCATTACTAAACATGATAATTTGTCATTTTTATAAGGAAAAATTGTCAAGAATAAGTCAACCTTTGCGTTGACCGCTTTTAACAAGTTCACCTTAATATATTCCATTAACAAGTTAACCTTTTAAACATTTTTACTTTTAACAAGGTTTTTTACAGGTTACCTGTTATTAACTTGTTAGAGTAGGTCACTTGTCCACGTGTCTTATTTCAATTGGTTTTAGATTATTTAATGTTTTTAATTTTATATCTCTTTTTTCTTTCCCAATGAATAATGGGCCTTCAATCTTTAACGAGCAAGAAAGCACAACACACTTGAATAAAGGCCACCCACAGCAAACACAATGGAGATCAAAATCAACACCAGTAACATCGTCTCTGGCCTTCAGAAGAATCGCAATCTGCAAACAGAGAGAGAAAAGCAAGGCGTTGATCATTCGCTGCGAAGATGAAGAAAGATGAAACGGTGAAATTGATCAGCGCTGAAGGCTTTGAATTCATCATCAACAAGGAAGCTGCTATGCTTTCTCAAACTCCTCGCAACATGCTTACTTCTCCAGGTTCATCTACAATTCTCATAATCGAATTTAGGATTCCAAATTACGCGTTTTGATTTGTTACCTTGTTTCGATTCAGCGTGTTTTTGATAGGTTCATCGACAAGCACTGCTGCTGCTCCACTTGACTCCGCCACCACCAGACCAGAACCGATTCTCGACCACCATATTCAGATTTCTCTTCGAGGTTCGTCGAAGCTTTGTCCATTGAAACCGTCGCAATTTCAATTGTATTTTCGCTTTTCCAACGAAGATTTATGAGTCGAGAAGCAATGCCGAGAAAAAGCTCGCCGGTTGCAACTGCAAAAGAGCGTTTCGAGGAGATAGATTGAAGAGAATTTTCTCCTTCTTCTAGTTGTGGTGGTGGTGGAGGTGGAGGTGGAGGTGATTATTCAAGAGTTTGAATTGGAGATTGATTGGAGTTGGAGTGAATGGGAGAGAATTTAAAGGTGCGATGAAGAATGAATAGCTTCAGGAGTTATTATGAGAGCTGAAAATGGAACCCGAAGAATTAATTTTGAAGGTGGAGTGAACGTCGGCTGAATTCAAACAGAAGAAGAGATGGCTGCCGGTAGTTTGGTTGTCAGTAGCATGAGGGTGGGGGGAAGGTCTGGCTTTGGGGTGGGGAGGAGAGAGAGGGGTTATGTTTTTTAATTACTTTTAAAATATAAATGTTAAATATTAAAATGGTTAATTGAGGAGTGACACGTGTCACTTTAACCTCTTAAAAAGGTTAACAAGAGGTGATAGCCGGTTTTGACTTGTTAAAAACGGAGGGTATTCAAGGTTAACTTGTTAATGGAATAAATTAAGGTAGACTTGTTAAAAGCGGTCAACGCAAAGGTTGACTTATTCTTGACAATTTTTCCTTTTTATAAAACTTGAGAATACATAGTGACTACTATTGATAATATTAAAGTGACTCCTTATTAATAGTATTTCAGTATATATTATTCATATCATTAAAAATAGGTATTTACCTATTAACTCAAAATAATACATGAAAATACATGACTAATTTACATAACTTGGTTTTTCGTAATTAAACTTTAAAGTAAATAACTATTATTGTAAAACTTTAATTTAATATTTATAACCAAAACTTCTTTAATTATTTTAAGGAAATAACTAACAAATTCCAATAATTAATCCATTAAATTTAGCTAGATTAACTTAGGTTAATAATATAATATAATATATATATATCTATTTCTATTATATAAAGGAACACTAGGGGGACACCAAAAATACAAAAAGAAAAAAATAAAAATTACTTACCACAATTAACTGCCCCTCAAACTGATTAAAAAGGGGAAAATGGAACGGGTAGCAGTCAAACACCACTACTAACAAAACAACCCACAACTCCTATAAACGAGGAACTTCATTCAAACCGATTCAAATACCAAGAATTTCATTCATATAATTTTGAACAACTAAAACATTTGATAACTGAATATAATTTTGAACATCAAAATCTCTATTGTCGTTGTGCTTCATAATTCACCCCCCCTTCCTCTTTAGCCACAAAAAAAAACCTTCCAAAGACTGTAAGACTGTCAAATAGTGCAGCAACACTGCAACAGTCAGCATTCAGCATGAGTCAATTAACTCATTCTAAGAACAGGTAAATTTAAGCATCTACATTACATATTCCAGTTTATCTTTAATTTATGCTCATAATATAGATAGTTCGACAATCAATTTTTCGTTCTTAATTCCATGTAGAGAGGAGCAAAAAGGTCGATCACAAGAACAAATTTAGCTTTCTACCCAATACAACTTTGGGGTATTTGAAAATTCCTTTCATGATTGAACTTATTTATCTTATCGGGAATACAGTCAGGCATGTATTTATTTATATCTTTCACAAGTAAGTTATTGAAATTTTGTCCAACACATTCATTTGCTTTTTTATGACGAAAATCCTATGAAATTTAACACTGTAAAGTGAGAGTTTTCATGGTGTATTAAATTTCAAATTAAAAAGTGCGAATTTTTATTTATGCTTTTGGGGTTTGGTGGGTTATTTCATAAATGGGAGAAAATAGACATCAAAAATCAAAAGAAGATTGGAAGGGTTAAAGAACAACTGATTCAATTCAGTAGAGGAGCGTTACCGGCGCGTGTAATTACAACGGTAGCGCATGAACCGCAGCGCGTGTGCGAACGATGGCAGCGCTTAATCAACTGAAGGTTTGAGTTTATGGCGGCCTGATTTTTACCTTCATCATATGAAATCTTTAAATAATTGAAGTAACTCTCAAATCTTTCCAAACAATAACATGCACCCACTATTAAATTGAGGTTGAGGGTTTTTATAAGAGAGAGATGGGAATTAGAGGTGAGAAATGGGTTGAACACTTTCTTCATAAACCACCGACCGAAATGGGTTAGAAAAAGAAATCAGGGGAAAAGAATTAAATGAGGCGAGATGAAGTTAATGTCAAGCTAGAAAAAGAAATCAGGGGAGATGAAGCCATGTTATGAAAAGAAATAATGTGGAAGAAAAATAAGGGGAGATGAAGCAAGTTGGAGATGAAAGTTCATTTTCAATGTCAGTGAAAGAGAAGTGAGGAAAGATATATGTTGGGTTGATGTTAATGTTATTGAGAATGATCAATAAATAAGGTATGTGAATATTATATATAGAAAATAACACTAACGCCATCATAATAGTGTAAGCCTACCTTATCAAATTAGGAACTTTTTCTTACGCATAAAACAACTGAATTGAACTGACTTGAATCGAATTAAACTGAACTGAAATAAAATGAACTGAAATTAATAGTGATATGTGAGAGTAAAAGTATTGTCCAGATCTGGACTGAACTGAACTGAAAATAGTTGGGGAGAACAGACGATCAATATTTAATATTGCATAATATAACTTTTGTCATTATAGTCATTCTATTTATTTATTTGATTTTCTTTTGGCTTCTGATAATTGCTTTATTTATTAGTAAGGAAGTTGGGCCTGTTCTCTTCGGCTAATTCTAACTGAACTGAACTGAACTGAACTTATTGGAGCTGAACTGAACTGAACTGAACTTATTGGAGCTGAACTGAACTAAACGAACTGAACTGAACTGAACTTATTGGAGCTGAACTTAACTGAACTTATTGGAGCTGAACTTAACTGAACTGAACTTATTGGAGCTGAACTGAACTGAACTGAATTGAATTGAATAAAATTATAATAAGTATATGAATAATAAGTAAATAATAATTATTATGAATATTAAATAATCAGTAATAATAATTCTAAGTAATAATAATTATTATGAATATTAAATAATCAATAATAATAATTAAATTAATAATTTAGAATAATATCAAATGAATAATGACAATATTATTTTGATGTTATTATGATAGTTATAAATAAATAAATAATAATAATAATAAATTAATTTTAAAAATAATAATTACTGATAATAATAATAATAATGAGTAATTACAATTATTAGTATTAATATATTAATACTTGATGATGATGATATAATATAATGCCTAAGAAGTAAATTAAAGTATTACCATTATTATAATAATTAGCTTAAAACATGGGTTGATGTGTGCTTCTAACCAAACCATGATTTGTGGTGGGTTGGTCTATGATAGAAATACACCAAACCGCCAAAGTATATTTAATATACAACGTAACGACAATGTTGTATTTTAAATAGTACTGCAGTATTAGTAGCAACTTTGTAATTTTTTCATATCTTCTAGATTTTTGTAGCTTATTTGTATGATGTAATAGTGAATTTTATTCAGTAAAATAAAGCAATAATTGCAAATTAGAATACTCGTATTGACATGAAATTTGGTTAAACCGTGCATCAACCCAAACTTTACTGAGCCATAAGAATAATAATAGTAATAATAATGAGTAAAGATATAATAAAAAATAATATATATAAATAATACTAATAATTATTATTATTATATAATAACAATAATAATAAGTAAAATAAATTAGAACAACAATAATAATATTAAACAAATTGGTTAAATAATGAATGGAGCTGAACTGAACTGAACTGAATTTATTGGAGCTGAACTGAACTGAACTCATTGGAGCTGAACTGAACTGCACTTATTAGAACTGAACTGAACTTATTGGAGCTGAACTGAACTGAGCTGAACTGAACTTATTAGAGCTGAACTGAACTGAACTGAAAATAAGCTGAACAGAACAGGCCCGTTGTGATCATTTGAATATGGTAATGTTGATATCTTTATTTTTTATATATGTTTTTAAATGAATATGATAAGCCTTATCTTTTCTAACGGGAATCAGCCTACTTATATCATTCAATACGTTAATGTTGTGCCGCACGCATCGCGTGCATATAAGACTAGTATATATATATACGGAGAGGATCCGGTGAAAACCAATCCTTATGCTGAAAATTGAAAACAAGCAATTACAACCGTTAGATTAACCGTAGAATAATCGCACGGACTGGATTGGCGTATGAGAGTTCAACTAAACCACGCAGCTCTCTAGCAATAAACTGATTATTGAAGCTCGCTCTCTCTCTCTTTTTTTCTTTTTCCAAAACTTCCTCTGCGCTCTCTTCGGTTGTCTTTCTCTCTGTGATGTGGAAGGTGATGAAGCTTCAATAATCAGCACGATTTCCGTCAGTTTCAATCACAAATTATGGTATGATTTCGATTTCTTTTGTCTCTAATTTGTTTTCGCTCAAGATTTAGGTTTATCGTTGATTTTCGTTAGCTTTTTTCTGAGTGGATCAACTTCAAAGCTTCTCTGTCCTGTAGATTGACGTTAGCAAAATTTCCATTGATTTGCAGTCACAATCTAAGATTTGAATTTATTTCTTTTTCTCTAATTTGTTTTCTCTTGAGAAATTGGCTTGTCTTCGATTTTCGCCAGCTTTCTCTCTGCGTCGATCAACTTCAGAGCTTAACATCTGCCTCTAATTTTCCTGCAGCTTTTCTCTTTTCTCAATCTTTCAGCTTATGGCGATATTTTGTTCAATTGGTTGTAAGTTTCGAAGTCGATTTACATGGATTTCATTTGATTTCTTATACTATGAAACCTAAATTGATGCCTGAATGTAGACTTATTCGGTTTGGATTGATGTCATTATATTTTTATTCGTTATTAAAATTCTTTGTGCAAACTAGAAATTAATAGTAAGTTTTACATGGACATCCTAAATTGATGAGTTTTCGTAGCAAGGGAGTGTTACATAAGTTAGTGAATTATTGACTTCTTCATCATCCAGCTAACTCATGTTATCCATTCCCACTAAAATGTAACACTTTTTTGTTGAATGTGACCCCTTTTTTTAACCTCTTGTTTGAATTTGGTAAGCAGAATTTCTCAAAAGCTTAATTTTGCTTATGGTTTAGATTGATAAATTCAAGTATAAATGTTTAAAGTCAAGTCACTCATCTATATACTGCCTAAAGTCACATATAAAACTAAATGGGGTACATATATAATTGAAGGGGGTACTACTTAAATGTTCGACGAGCCTATCTGAGAAAAGACGTCGATGAGTTCTTGGAAATATTTCTTAATGGTTTTATATGATTTAGTTTCTTGCTTAATCTAATGTTATCATCATGTAATGGTTGAAGTCTATGAATCGTGAGTTTCTACTAATTAGAGCAGCTTGGGAGAATCAATGATTAGCCTTAGGAAGTTTTAATTATCTACTCAGATTGATCCGGTTGAGGAGAGCGCCGACTCCAATGTCCAGCCAGCCGAGAACGTGCTCGGAGAACCAGACTTGCTTAGCTTAGAAAGCTAGCTTACTAAGGTAACGCCAATTCATTTTTGAAATTGGCTAGTTTTAAATAGCCCTTGGAAAAGGGTTACAATTGGTTAAAAAAGGGGATAGATATAGTTGATGAAAATTGGACACTCTTTGTTGAAAAAGAGCTTCATAAAAAGGATACTTTTAGACATTTAGTAGAAATAGGTATTTCTAGTTGAAAAAAGAATACATTTTGTTAAAAGAGGAATTCATTCAGTTAGTGAATCATGAGTTTAGACTTTGAATGACATTGTGATCTTTCTACTCAGAGGCTATACCAACTCGTATATTCTAATTTATTTTATCATTCATGTAAACCTATTAGAGGTTTTTCTTTCTTATTTTTTTTTGTTTGTTGTTGCAGGAATTTTTCCATCATCTTTGATGATTGAAGAGTGAGAAAGATTGAGCTGTTATGATTCGTATAAGAGTTTGAAAGGTGCTTTTTTGTTGTTTGGGAAAGAGAGAGATGAAGAGGTCTAGAGATGATGTGTATACAGGGCCTCAAGTTAAATACTTAAATGCCTTGTTAGTTCTTATTGCGCCGAGACGTAATTGAGCCTGAATCTGTTGTCCCTGCTGCCCTGGGCCTTTTGGTCACCTCCAGAATTGCTACACGCAGGGTGGTTGTGTTTGCTTTTTTTTTTGTGATTTCAGTTGAGCCTGAATCTGCTGATATAAGTCTGGCTACTACCCTAATCCTTTTGGTCACCTCGAGAACTGCTACACGCATGAGGTTGTGTTTGTTTTTTTTTCTTTTATTTTTTCTCTTCTGATTTTCAGTGTGCAAGTGTTTCTGATTTCAATGTGAGGGTGGGACTGATCTCAGTGTATGGTCTATTGTTGGCATTAGGTGATGCCTTTGTTAAGACTATTTAAGTATTTGCTCCATTATAGTTGGAGGTGTGATTCGGCTTTCTGAAGTGCCTTGACAAGAGTGTACAAAGTCTTTTCGATGTTCTATTATAATGATGGTCGTTCACAAATGGTTATTACAAACCTATTAGCTCAATTGGTAGAGCATTGTGTTATTACACAAAAGATGCAGGTTCGAATCCTGCATAGGTTGATTAATAAGTAAAAGTAATCTTTTTCAATCTAATGGAGCCCTTTACGGGTTATAACTTTATAAGGTTATCTTACATGTGGCCAATAAAGGCTACGTCTAGTGCTAAAAAGGGTACATTTTAAATACTATTATCTAAAATCAGCAAACAAACATTGTTGAATCTCAAGCTGGAAACAGAATAACCAGCAGACTAATTAAAAAAAAT
The DNA here is from genome assembly GCA_947645195.1 of Patellifolia procumbens. Taxonomy (NCBI): domain Eukaryota; kingdom Viridiplantae; phylum Streptophyta; class Magnoliopsida; order Caryophyllales; family Amaranthaceae; genus Patellifolia; species Patellifolia procumbens. The sequence goes on from CANSGD010000953.1 coordinate 3,612,726, forward strand.
GCAGGCACCTTAACCATACTTGGTCTACTCTGCATACTAACAGGTTCCTCCTAACTCTCATACAAACCCACATCCAAATACTGTAAGCCTGCGATTCTCACTTCAGTATGGTTTCAATAAATTCACAAAAACACAACAACAAAGCAACAATAGCAGAATAAATTGAAAAATTAGCCAAAGCAACAACTCTTACTCATACATAATTTTTTTAGGGGAAAGAGCAAAGATATATAAAGTTAAATCAATTTCCGCCAAACTGATGAAACTTTGCAGGTACATATCAAGATTAAATTTAGAAGGGGTACATTTAAAAGCAAAAGGTGTACGTTGACAATAAAATGATACATTTAACCTATGTAGGATTCGAACCTACATCTTTTTGTGTGAAAACACAAATGCTCTACCGATTGAGCTAATAGGTTTACACTTGTAATTTCTAAACCATCATACCATTAGAACCATAACAATACAACAAATAATATGCATAGGTTGATTAATAAGGAAACCGTAAAAGTAACCTTTTTTCCTCTAATGTATCCCTTTATGCATTACTAGTAACATCTTTGTAGCGTGCTACTAATCTCCACTGATACTGGTTTTTTGCTGATATGGCTTGTACCCATTTATAAGGAGATGAATACAAATCATGAAAAGAGCTAAAAGTATACAAAGTCAAGTTTGCAAGTATACAAGCAGTGGATCAACGACACATAGGTGGTTATGGAAACTATACACTAAATATTGTCTAAGATAAAGCATTATAGGATGAGGCAACACATTAATTAGAATGAGTCACACTTAATTAGGAAGGAAAACAAACAGTAAGCCTATACCAAGATGAACGACTAGGTGAAAGGGGCGTAAACCGAGATAAAAGAAGCATGTTGCTAGGGGGTGATGATACAATGTGCATGGCTCGATCTAAATTGTCAAGTATAGAACTACTACCTTCAAGTTTAATGGGGGTACATTTAAGCATAATAAGCATACACCATACAAGATGAACACAAGAGTTTGATATGTCCATCTAGATTTAAAGCATAAGAAATAAGAATACATTCAAAGTTCACAACCAAGCAATAACAGATTCTCGAAGAAAAGACAAACTAGGTTCCTAAAGATGACAAGAATAAAAATCAAATGAGTCACATTTAAAAGTAAAAGGGATACATGTAAAATTATAGATATACATTCAAAAGTAAAAAGGATACATATTGTAGATAAATCACAAATTGCTTAATGACTTGCTTAACCACTCTTATGCTGGGCATAAGAGTTGATCAGACCTGCAAGAGTTGATCGACGAGCTAACAGAGAAAGACCGACCAGGGCCATCACTGGCCTCGGATAATGCAATCGTGGCAGTGCCGTTGGTGCAGCTGACAGATTACCATATTGCACAAGGTGGGTCAGAGTGCCCTGTTTGTAACGAGGAGTTTGAGATAGGAAGTGAAGTAAGAGAATTACCATGCAAACATGTTTATCATTCTGAGAGCATTGTGCCCTGCTTAAGGGTGCGTAATGACCGCCAGTTTGTAGAACTGAGCTACTTATTCCTAATCATTAAACACTATTATCATAAGGGAAAAACACCAACCCATAGAAAGCTCGATTAAGGAGATAAAAGTCATAAGCAACACAACAAGGTGCATTTAGGGACAAATGCAACTAATTAAAATAGGGTACATTTTCAAAAAAAGGGGTTACATATATGAAATAGAAGGGTAACAATCAATAAAGCCTTAATAATTCACAAGTAAGTTATAAGCAAGACCCAAGACGTTAACACTATGTATATAATCAACCATTATAAATCATTGATAATACTAAGACGAAATTAATCATCAGTTCCCCTCCCCCCCTAACTTCAATTAAACCTAAAAGTACAAATCAAAACCATAATTTATAGCCATCAAACAAAAAACATAGAGTAGAGACATATAAAAAGATCATTAAGTATCTTGTGGGCCCTATTCATTATCATTATTCTTATAAACTATCTTTCTCCATGGAATTACATAATAGAATTAAGTCAGTAACGTAGATAGCCAAGTACAAATGTATCACAGCAAAGAGGATTTTGTATTAAAACCAAAAAATCTCAAGTGCATAACAAAATTCAATAGTTCTATACTTTTACCATGATATGATCTAAATTACTCGGCCATGTGTACTAGCTAGTGTCGGACGTATGTCCAAATATTACACATCTATTATAGGTATACAAGTGTAACAATGCTTATAGGCATACAAAAACTACGTACAATCAAGTAAAAAGAAAGGGTACATTTATAGAGAAAAAAAACCACCATCTCTCTTCATGAAAAATCGATTTTTCCTTTTCCTTTTTCCTCCTCGACAACAAGAACAAACTTAGGTCCAAAATTTTATAATATGTAGTGCATTATTAGCATGCCATGTAAATACTTTCTTTCTTCAAGCCTTAAGAGATTGAATCACAATGTGCTCTTGTTGGTCATCAACTGAGGTAAAATGACTCTCCCATCTCACATTCACAACATACTCCACATAGCCCATAGCAAATAACTAGCCAACTCAAAATGCACACTGTCTATAGGCCATAACAAATAACTAGCTAAAGAACCATAAGAAATTCACAATGTGTGGGTGTTTGCTCTAACTCATCGTCAATCTAGTGTGATACTCTTGTTTGCTATATAAACCTAGATCAAGGATCAACATTGAATGTTAGAAAGTCTAAATTACTAGAATTATTATTTGATTAGTTAAAAGTGACTCATTTTGCTTGTAATTTATGCAACTGATTCACATACACAAAGCGATTATATATACATTAACTCCTTATATTGGGCCAATGTTTTGGAGCTACATACTTTCAAAAGTTGTCAGAGGATTAAAATCAAAGAAAATGGAAGCGTATGATTCAAGTATCAATTCTATATTATTCTAAGCATAGCTCGCCTATGGGGGCAATTCTTATAGCTTCAATTAGATAATGCAAATAATTAATTACAAAGAAGAAGAAGATTATCACTAAATGCAGTAAACTTCAACAAATTCCAGCAAAAAATCTCATACTTAGACCCAAATCTGTAACACTACAAACTAAAAAAAATAGATGAACGAATCAAACATCATGAAAGGTTTCTTACCAGAAGTAAATTGCAGCATAAATCGTGAAATTCGATTACTATAATCCCTATGCAACGTCAACGAGGGAGAGAGAATACAACAACAGCATGGCAGCAGCACGGCAGCAGCAGCACAGCATCAGCAGCAGCGGCGGAAGCAGCAGAACAGCAGCAGAACAGCAGCAGCGGTAGCAACAGAACAGCAGCAGCAGCACGGCAGGTCTGATGCTAGTTCAATAGAAAATGCTCTAGCACGGCAGCACTAATAACTTAGCAGTAGCTTGTAAGGGATCCATTTACCTGAATATATGTAAAATGTGGTACATATATGTAAAAAAAAGGGTGCATTTGAATAGAAAATTTCTTCATTATATAATTTCATTAGAACATGACAGGAAATCTATGAATTTCCTATTAGTAGACTAATGTATTCTTATGTCTTTCATTAGCTTAAGGATAATAACACACTTTCAAGTGACAAAGTAGGCAAGGACAAAAACCAAAAATAGAAATAAGTACACGTTTTGTTATAGTCAGATACGCCGCGATAGAGAAATAGAGAGGAGTTTCTAGACCATGTATAGATCATAGCCGGTATTCAGGTTCTATATTTGCAACTTTAGCCACGTATAAAAAATGTGGTGGAAGAGGCGACCACCAATGTAGTGTCTGCATACACGTATCCTAAGCAGGGATAGAAAAGCATAGTACGCGACAAATTCCTATTGAAGAGAGTGAGATATAATAGCACTTTAAAAATTTAATCGTCCGACAGTAGGACCATGATAAGATGATATGATGATAAAATTTAATCGACAATACAGATGGTATGCAAGCAAGGTGTTTCCTACCACAAACTGTAAGCGTTTCCCCTCCCTGTCTTCGTGGGTTTCCACCTTCCAAGTTTCATGTTGTTTTAAAGTGAACATATATGTGCATATGGTGGCTAGTAGAAGTATGGGGTTGGTTGCCATTGTGAAAGCTGAGCAAAGATGAAACAACCTTCAGCCAGGTACCAGGAAAAGCCAAAACAACATATCAACAACAACAGTTATATCAAACACAGGTAATAAAAACTAGTATCATCACAGGGAGGAAACACCAACCTGTAGAAACCTCAATTAAGGAGACGAAGGTCATAAGTAACACAGTAAGGTGCATTTAAGGAAAAAGGCAACTAATTAAAATGCCGTACATTTTCAATAAAAAGGGTTACATCTATGAAAAAGAAGAGTAACAATAAATAAAGCCTCAATAATTCGCGAGTAAATTAGAAGCAAGATCCAAATCGTTAACAATACGTATATAATCAACCATTATAAGTCATTGATAATACTAAGATCAAATTACCCCCTAACTTCAATTAAACCTAAGTTGACAAATCAAAAGCACAATTTATAGAAATCAAATCAAAAATATAAAGCAGAGACATGAAAAAATAGATTGTTAAGTGTTGACAAACAAATTAAACCTAATAAAGTTGCAAGCTAATTATACCTAGAACAATGAATACAATCGAGGTTAAAGTAATCAATAGAAGAAGCGAATACTTACAGCAAATCAAATCGAAAAGCTCTAATATGAAATCAAAGGCTTAATGAAGGATGCAAAATCGCAGGAAAATAAAACTAAAAAGCGTTCACTCACTAAGAAATGCAAAACCCCCAAAATAGTAATCATCGAGGAATTCTAGTGAAATTTTCGAAATCAAAATTCAAGAAAATTATCTTACCAGATGTAACTGCAGCTTAATTCATGAAAATCAATCAGAACAAACACGTTATGGATGAAGAAGAAACCTAAAGTTGAACTTTGGGGGAGAAAGACGTTATTGAGAGAAGGGGAGGAGAGAGGAAAGTTGATTTGGGATTGAGAGCGTCTAATGAAGGGAGGAGTCTCAGTCGTACGATCAGCGTCAATATACGTAAGACGGCTGACATTCTCTGTTTTCAGTTTTCAGCCTAAGGGCTGTTTTCAATGGATCCAACCCCTATATTAACATAATTTAAACAAAGTAGTTTTACTTAATTAAAAATTAGATTTAAGTATAATTATGAATATAGGGTATTTAACTAATAATAGATTTAAAATAAACGAAATAATTTAATATAAATAAACTAAGATAATTAATCTATAATGTTTAACTAGTTAAATTCAAGTTCATAATTTAGTGCATATAATCATAAATTAAATAAAGCGGCTTTACTTAAACTAAAAATTGTTATAAATAAGTATATGGATGTCCATTATCCATCCTCGATATCTTCTAGGATATTCTGTATCTAGGTTGGTACTTTAGTGGGCTTACTGTGATCCAAGCAAACCCTAATTTCTATGTATATATATACCCCTTTAGTGGTTGAATAAGATAATCAATTCTATCTTATTTTGTAACACGTTATCAGCACCATAAAGACATTTTTTGTAACTCTAATATCTCTCCCTTTGTTTTGTAACACGTTATCAGCACCATAAAGACATTTTTTTTCCGTAAAATCACATGATAAGAGCACGATGTGCTGTGAAGAATATTTGTAGCATATTTTGATATTTTTCCTTCAAGGATAGTGCTAGTTTTTCTCTTCTCAAATGTTGCTGCCCATTGTGCTTGTCAAGCACCTTTGACAATCACTGCTTCTGTGTATCGTGCTCTTTTTATGTGATTTATTTTGCGACTATCTTATTGATACTATCTATTGGAAATTGTTCTCTTTTGGTTTTGCTTAGTCATGTGAGTTAGCTCATTGCTATTATAATGGGTTTTGGTTAATAGTAGTATTGTATGAGTGTCTAGTTTTGCCCACCATGTGTTTGTTATTTTGCCTCAATTAAAGGTGGTGATTTTTTGCTTTATAAATTAATCAACTAGGTTACTTTTTAATATATATAGTTATTGCATCTCTAAATGTCTATATCTTGCTATGATATAAATTTATTTCCAAAATATGTTTTGATATGAGTATGTTTATTATTTATTAAAGCTAATTATGAAATATTATTTCGTATAGTGCATTATGTCGAATCTGGCAAAACTTGAATTTGTGGCACTTAATATTACTGGAGACAACTACTTGTCATGTGTATTAGATGCTGAAATACACCTAGATGCTAAAGGGCTTGGTGAAACTATTAAAGCGCAAAATGAAGCAACAAATCAAGATAAGGTAAAAGCTATGATATTCCTTCGCCATCATCTTGATGAGGGACTCAAAAGTCAATATTTGACTATTAAAGACCCTCAAACACGCACTTTGGAGTAATTTAAAGGATAGATATAACCACCAGAAAACTATAACACTACCTAAAGCTCGTTATGATTGGCTAAATTTAAGGTTACAAGACTTTAAATCGATCTGTAAGTGAATATAACTCAACTATGTTCAAAATTACTTCTCAATTGACATTATGTGGAGAAAAGGTTACTAACGCAGAAATGTTGGAAAAAACATACTCCACCTTTCACGCAAATAATATTGTCCTGCAGACACAATATCGTGAGAAAGGTTTTAAAAAGTATTCTGAACTAATATCATGTCTCCTTTTGGCTGAGCAAAACGACGAGCTTTTAACGAAAAATCATGAATCACGACCAACTGGTTCTACTCCATTCCCTGAAGCGAATGTGTCATCCCATGACAACAATGGTCTTGGTCGTGGTCGTAGTGGTGGTCGTGGCTGCGAAAATGGTCGTGGATATCGCCGAGGTCGAAGTGGTTATTTGAGAAACTCGCATTCCCACTAGAAGGATAATAGAGATGGTAACAAGCAAGATAAAAACAAAAATGATAATGTTACCAATGAATGCTTTCGTTGTGGATGTAAAGGCCACTGGTCTCGTATATGTCGTACACCAAAACATCTTGTTGACCTTTATCAACAATCATTGAAGCAAAAGGGAAAGAAAGTATAGACAAACCTTGTGTATGAAGATGGCGAAGGTGATTTTGATTCAGGCAATGCCACACACTTGGAAGCATTTGATTTTTACTCCACCCCCCGAAGGGAATAAATAGCCACACAACTCATGCTTATTAATTATACAATTACGCTTATGTTAATTTTTGTTATTCAATTTATTTTATTTTGAATTACTTTGGCTTTTATACTTTATGTGACATTTTCTCGTTTGATAGTTTATTTATTGGATATTTAATTTTGAGTTTGGTTATTTATTTTGAATAATTAGAACTTTTGGATGATATACCTATTTGTTGACAATTATTTTTTTCTTCGAAGAATATTATGATTAACTCTCAAGGGAAGTTAGCAATGAATAGCGGAGATTTATGCCTAGCAAGACAGTGCTACTACTCATACTATACTAAAAGACAGGATATATTTTTCTCAATTGACAATGAAAGAAAGTAGTGTGAGTACGATTCTGGTAGTACAAATATTATAGAAGGCTCCGGAAGTGCAAATATATTATTACCAAATGGGAAAAAGTTTGAAATTGTTGATGTATTATATTTCCCTAAGTCTCAAAGAAATCTATTGAGTTTTAAGGATATTCGCCGAAATGGATATCATATTGAAACAATAAGTGAGGGAAATAATGAATACATTTACATCAACAATATAACTCAAGATATTAAACAAGTTTTGGAGAAGTTGCCTGAACTCTCCACTGGTTTGTACTACACAAAAATTAATGCAATTGAAACACGTATTGTAATAGAAGTTTATGTATAACTTTATTGTTTGGCATGATCGCTAGGCCATCCCGGTTCAACTATGATGCGAAAAATAATTAAAAGTTCATGTGGACATTCATTGAAGAGCCAGCAGATTCTTCACAAAAAAAATTCATGCGCTGCATGTTCACTTGGCAAATTAATAAATCAGCCATCACCAGCCAAGATAAATTATGAATCAATCAATTTTCTGCAAAGAATTCAAGGAGATATATGCGGACCTATACATCCCTCGTGTGGGCCATTTATATACTTTATGTTTCTAATTGATGCATCGACTAAATGGTCCCAAGTATCCTTGTTATCCTCTCGCAACCTGGCGTTTGCGAGATTACTTGCTCAATTGATTCGATTGCGAGCAAAATTTCTAGATTTTCCAATCAAGACTATTCGTCTTGACAACGTTGGTGAATTCACTTCTCAATCTTTTAATGACTATTGCATGTCTATTGGGATAAATGTTGAACATCCTATAGCTCATGTTCACACACAGAATGGTCTGTCAGAATCTTTGATTAAACGTCTCCAATTAATAGCAAGACCATTACTAATGAAGTCAAAACTCCCAATTACAGCTTGGGGACATGCAATTTTACATGCAGCAGCACTAATTCGCATTAGGCCAACAAGTTATCATAAAATCTCCCCATCACAATGGTTCATGGTCAGGAACCAAATATTTTCCATCTTAGAACCTTTGGATGTGCAGTATATGTTCCAATCGCTCCACCATAACAAACTAAGATGGGCCCCCAAAGAAGGTTGGGTATTTATGTTGGATTTGAATCCCCATCAATAATTAAATATTTAGAACCATCCACTGGGGATCTATTTACGGGTCGCTTTGCAGATTATCATTTTGACGAGTCAGTTTTTCCAACAATAGGGGGAGAAATAAAACAGCTGGAAAAAGAAATTAATTGGAAAGAATTATCATTGGCTCATCTTGATCCTCAGACTAAGCAATGTGAACTAAAGTCCAAAAGATTATTAATTTACAAAGTTTAGCCAATGAATTGCCAGACGCATTTACTGACCCAAAAAGAGTGACTAAGTCACATATACTAGCTGTGAATGCTCCAATTAAAATTATGTCCCTAAAGGACCAAATCTAGTTGCTAATGAGTCTTATGTACGCATGAAGCGTGGTAGATCAATCGGTTCCAAAGATAAGAATCCTCGAGAGAAAAAAGGAGTAAAGAATGATGATGGCCAAATCGAGGAACAAATTATTTTAGGAAGATATCCTGAAGAGACTTTGACATGGATGAAAATAATGTTTCGGAAGAAACTCAGGTACCTGAAAATGAAGAAATCTCTATAGATTACATCATGTCTGGAGTTAACTGGAATCGAAATCAAATCGACGTCGATGATGTATTTGCATGCAATGTAGTACTAAATGTTATGAATGATAAAGAGGATCATGAACCAAAATCTCTAGAAGAATGTAGACAAAGAGATGATTGGGAAAAATGGAAAGAAGCGATTGATGCTGAAATAAATCGCTAGTGAAAAGAAAAGTAGCTGGACCAACAGTCCGTACACCTGCAGGTATGAAACCAGTGGGATACAAATGGGTCTTTGTGCGTAAGAGAAATGAAATGGGAGAAATTGAAAGATATAAAGCACGTTTGGTAGCACAAGATTCTCACAAAGACCTGGTATTGATTATGAGGAGACATACTCTCCTGTGGTGGATGCAACTACATTCAGATTTTTGATAAGTCTGGCAGTAAGAGAAAGGCTTGATTTACGCCTTATGGATGTAGTTACAGCTTATTTTTATGGCCCACTTGATACTAATATTTATATGAAACTCCCTGAGAGATTTAAAAAAGCAGCTAATTCGAGTTCTCGAGAACATTACTCAATTAAATTAAATAGATCCCTATATGGATTGAAACGATCTGGACGCATGTGGTATAATCGCCTAAGTGAGTATTTGTTGAAAGAAGTCTATAAGAATGATCCTATTTGCCCATGTATTTTCATTAAGAAGTCTAGATCCGGTGATGTCATTATTGCAGTATATGTTGATGATGTAAATATCATTGTAACTCCTAAAGAGATTCAAGTTGTTGTTGATTATTTGAAGAAAGAATTTGAGATGAAAGACCTTGGAAAAATGAAATTTTGTTTGGGATTACAAATTGAGCACCTAAAAGAAGGAATCCTTGTGCATCAGTCCACGTATATAGAAAAGGTGCTAAAGCGTTTTTATATGGATAAGTCACATCCAATAACTACTCCAATGGTTGTAAGAGCACTTGAGGTGAATAAAGATCCTTTCATTCCTCGGGAAGATAATGAAGGTTTTCTTGGTCCTGAGTATCATACCTAAGTGCAATTGGGGCATTGATGTATCTTGTTAGCCATACCCCATCTGATATTTCATTTTCTGTAAATTTGTTAGCAAGATTTAGCTCATGCCCAACTCGAAGACATTGGAATGGAGTTAAACAAGTACTTCGTTATCTCCAAGGCACAAAGGATATGGGTTTGTTTTTCACTTATCAATCCCAAAAAGATTTAATTGGTTTTGCATATGCAGGTTTTATGTCTGATCCTCATAATGGTAAGTCTCAAACTGGATATGTGTTTACCTATGGTGGTACAACCATCTCTTGGCGCTCCATGAAACAAACTATTGCGGCTACCTCTTCTAATCATTCAGAAATATTGACAATCCATGAAGCTAGTCGTGCATGTGTATGGTTAAGGTATATGATTCACCACATACGTAAGAACTGTGGTTTGTCATCTAGAGATGAAGCTACAATGGTCTTGCATGAAGATAACACTGCATGCATTACACAATTAAAGGAAGGGTACATCAAAGGCGATCGGACAAAGCATATTCCACCAAAATTCTTCTTCACTCATGACCTTCAGAAGAATGGAGATATTAAAGTTGAGCAGATTAGTTCAAGTGAGAATTTGGCAGATTTGTTTACTAAGGAGCTACCTACATCTGTATCTGAGAAGCTAACGCACTACATTGGGATGCGTCGTCTCAGAGATCTCAAGTGATGTATTCATTAGGGGGAGTGAATACGCGCTGCACTTTTTTTCACTTATCCTTGGTTTTGTCCCATTGGGTTTTCCAAGGAAAGGTTTTTAATAAGGCAGCATCTGAAGCGTATAATTATATACTCATTTTATCTTCACTAGGTTTTTATCCCACAGGGTTTTTCCTAGTAAAGTTTTAATGAGGCGTAATTAAATAATGGACATCCAAGGGAGTGTTATAGATAATTATATGGATGTCCATTATCCATCCCCGGTATCTTCTTGGATAAATTGTATCTAGGTTGGTACTTGATTGGGCTTACTGTGATCCAAGGAAACCCTAATTCCTATGTATATATATACCCCTTTAGTGATTGAATAAGATAACCAATTCTATTCTCTGATATCTCTCCCTTTGTTTTGTACAAAAATCAGATTTAGACTAATTATTAACTAAGATTAATATAAGGTATTTTAACTAATAAACTAACTTGTAATAACCAAAATAAATTTAGATAAGGAAAATAGGTAACTATGTTACCTCTGCTCAATCGGAGCAGCGAAGAAGCAGGGGGAGTTGGGCTCCGGCGAATCTAGCGGCGTGGATGGCGACGTGCAGCAGCAGGAGTGGAGCTCAGGTGGCTGCGTTGGTGGCGGCAGGAACCAAAGCAGGGACGGGGAAGGAGAGCAGCACGGAAGAGAGCTGCATCGAGGAAGGTGTGTGAAGGGGAGGTATGCGTGGTGGTTGCAGGGATTCTCGCCGGCGGCGTCTGGCTGTGTTGGCTGTCTTCGGTACGGTAGTAGCTGGGTTGAAAACATAGGAGCAAAAAAAAATAGGGGAATAAAGGAGAGTGTGGCGGGAATAAGGGAAGAAATAGAAGTGTTTGGAGTGAGTTGTTTGGGGTGAAAAGATGGCATTTCATACTAATAGAAAGAAGGGTATAGAACTCAATTTGCTTGGAGAAAGGTTTACTTGGGGAACGGTTTGCTCAAGGAGTGATAAGTGGACTTTAGGTTCACTTATTTTCATGTAGTTTTAGGGCATTTAGATGCATTTTAGGTCATTTAACTTCCTTTTCCTTCCCTTTTTCATCATTTCTTATTATCTTGTGTTTAGCATCTAGATTAGCTCATTTGCATATAGTTACGATGTATATATAGGTTGTTGCATATGCATGTGCATACCCCCCTCCCCATCTAACATTTGCCTTGAGAGTTTTGAAGGTTATCAAGCAAAGAAGAGGCATATAACAGGGGAGCGGGCGCTCCTAAGGATAGGGAGCGGGCGCTCCAGGGTCAAGAAATGAAGACAGAGGATCAGTGAGTTGGAGCGAACCAGGAGCGATGTAGGAGTGGGCGCTCCATGTTGTGAGGAGCGGGCGCTCCATTGCCCAGGCTCCGTAGTTTTATTTCGTCTTTTCCGTTTTTGCCCTTATTTCTACGGGGTATAAATCTAATTTTGTAATAATCTTAGAATATCTTTTTAATTCCAGAATTATTATTAGCTGAATTAGAGAGAGAAACTTTAGAGAGAGAAGTAATTTAGAAAGATAAAGTAGATCTTGAAATCATATTTGAAGCTTTTGAAGGTATATCTATGGAGTTTTCCATTTATTGTTCATCTATTTAGAGTATTTGTTCTATCTTTTGCTTTATTTTGCTTACTTACTTGTTTATCTTGTTTAAGCTTTTGATTAGTGTTGGTTAGTTGATGTTTAGCTCATTATGTTGATTTCTACCATTGTTGATCTTCATTTAATACCTCAAGCTCTTCATTTTGCTTCTTTAATGGCTTTAGAGTAGTTTCTAGGCTAGGGGAAGGGGATGAATTAGGTTGATCATGAGTTGACCTCAAAAGTCAAGCTAGGGGGTAGATTTAGGAGAAATTGGGTTGATTAACCTATTTAATTGCTTTTTTAATTGCATGATCATCAGTTGAATTAGATTAGGGGATCAAAAGTGAAGGATTGAGAGATGAAGCTTTTGATGGACCTTAGGTTAGTCAGTAGGTTGACTTCACCATGACAATAGGTGTTAGGCTTCTTAGGATTTTAATCGAATCGCTATGAGTTGTGAAAATACTTGATTAAGTCCTCCTAATTAGCTCGAGAGAGTAATTAGGAAACATATGAGTGACCTTAGTCCCCTAGTTGATCCTAATGAATCCCCTGGCTTGACGAATAAGTTAGCAATTGGTTAACTAGTGATTCCCCTATCCCTAGTGTCTTCCTTTTATCGTTAAACTCAAATCATTTTCTTTAATTGTTAGCTAATTAGTTCATAGTTTCTTAGTTAATCACTTAATCTCAAAAACCACTAAAAATAGACTTAGCTCGCTTAATTACTTTCAAACCTTGCTAATCTTTGCTTCCTCGTGGAATCGACCCTTTCTTGCCCTAAACTAGGCTAAGTTAGGTATTAATTTGGCACGTCCAACGACCGTGTCAAGGAGGTAGAAAAACTCTATGACTTCATGAAGAAGGAGGTGGGGAAAAGTCAAGGTAGAAGTCAACACTTGTAAATAGGTTTTCTTTTCTTTTTAATTTGCTTACACGTACTATTATTCTAATTATTAGTCTTTCAACTAATAACTTTAAAATTTATAATTTTATATTTAAAATTATATTGGGAATTATGAAAATAATAAGAATAACATAAGTTTAATTAAAATCAGTTAACTTAATAAGCCGCGTTACATATAAACACACACACACACACACACATATATATATATAATATTAATTATTTATAATTTTTGCTTTATTAAGAACGTTTAATTTTCTCGGATATTGCAAGGAAGAACAAAAGAAAAATGGGGGAGTATAAGCTTTAAAAGTCAAAGACGAAATTAAGCATAAACTAAACTGAGCTTAAAATGACATTAAATAAAGTAAGAATAAATTGGAATTATGTTTGCAACATCAATTGACTCATAAAAATTAAGCTTGATTGCAACAATTTAGGGAAAATATTTGCTGGAGATTGAATGGCGGTAAGAACCGCAGCTACAATAGCATCAACAAGGTCGTGTCTACGTTGTTTTTTGAGGGTCGTGTTGGCTGAATAAAGTGAGTGGCTGAGTCATATTGGCATAAAGAGAGGTATACACAAATAGTGTGACCTGGTTTTGAGAGAAGTATATGTACAATACGAAACCGCTAATTCCAGTAGCGGTATATTTTATTGTAGTTCTTATTCAATTAGTGATCAAGAAAAGAAGAGATTGATAATTCAATGAGCGGCTTATTAGAGGACACCACTAATTCGAAGGTTTTGTATTGCGGTAAATAAAATTTCTTATGTGGGCTTGATGACGAGGATGGTAGCACAAAGATATTTCTATAGTAAAGTGGAAAGCACTTTTAAGGAAGCATTATGTAACATCTCGACAATTCTCTGTTTATAAAACATATATTTTTCCCAACTAAAATAGAGAATTATTAAAAAATTATCGCCCGTGTGAAAACGTATCGGCTTACTCAGAGTATTACAGCGGGAAAACATTAAATATACTTTATTAAATACTTAAAACATAATAATTGTCAACTATAATCCAAACCTCGAAAGCAATTCAATACCAATTAAAACAATTAAAAATAAATAATCCATAAAATAACTTAATCAAACGTAAAGGTAGGAAGCAAATAAAATAATAAAACGACCTCTCAACAACGCTTCCCAAGTCCCAAATGAGTAATTGAGACGATGCATCATGCCTTCCAAACCTGTAGGCAAATACTCAATTGAAAACTGCTCGCTAATAAAGGGTCATCACAGGATCAATAGGCACAGCCATGATCGACACACAGAAAAGCACGTAATCAACAAATCTGAGTACATACATAAATAGAATAAAACACGAAACCTAATCATGATACTAATGAACAACCAACCATGCTCAATAAAATACCTCAAGACTTCAACTCGTAAAATAAGACTTGACTTCACGAGACACACAACATGATAAATATTTAGTAAATTGAATAGGCAATGGATCGAGTTGTCCAACCAAAAACCAGTCTTCAAAAATGAAGGACCGAGTTACTAAAGCGACTCCGTAACCCCTTGACCAACGATATCGAGGAACCTTTAGAAATAAAAAAAGGGTACAGTGATCAATCCAACCCCAAGAAAAGTCATGGGCTACCACCATGTACTCCAACTCATACTAGTCCAGAACTTCAGATGTGCACAATTCTAAAGCTATTGCTATTCACTTCCACTTTAAGTATTAGTATGTTATTCGATGTTGGATTCTAAACAAACAACCAACGCATAACATGGATGCAACAAATATTCCTCCTTTATCTTAGGATTTAATAAGTGATCAAGCAATTCCAATTGACCAAGAATTAATCCTCCAAATTTATTTGTTGACTTAAATCAACAATCGAATGTCCAATGACAATAAATATACATACCCTACAAAGCTCCCGGTCTTTACAAAGTAGTAATATAACCATAACCAATAATAATCCAACTTATTCACAAAGTCCTCGGCCTTTGAGAAGTAATAAAAATATCCAATAAGGGAAACAATACCAAAATCCGCAATCCAACAATAAAATAATATTAATCCCTCATGTGAATTAATAAATAAACTTCCATTTCCAAACATGCTTGAATCAAACATCCATTCAATCATGTAATAAACATAAAGGCAATTAACATGCTCAACAACACGTAATTCCAATTCGATAGCCACGTATGAACCATAAAAGGGTTCCCTATACGTGATACTATAAATAATCCTAATCCTTAGGACATGATACTAGTCTAACACATTAAGGACATGTACGTACCTTATGTAGACAAAGTGAGAGGCCACTTTAGAATTCTAGAAGTCGCCCAAAGTAAATTCTTCACCTACCAAAATAATAATACAACAATGAATTAATATACTAAAAATTCACAGCAATATTATTTATTTTAAAACGCTTCAAAACTCGTTTTATAATACTTTAAAAACATTAAAGTTCAAACCTTTAATAACCTTTAATATAATACTCATAAACCTATACTTTAACACCTCAAAGTCATTACTTTAGTATTTAAAACTCACTTTAAACCATAAATAATAAATCTGAAATTATAATTTACATTTACAATAAACAAAATCAAATTTTTAATAATTCGAATAATAAAATTTTCAACTTTATTTATAAAACATATAAAACTCATAAAAACTATAACTTTAACATGAAACTATAATTAAACATTAAAGTAGAGGATAAGGGTTAAGAAATAACCGAAGAAATAAAAAAAAGGGGAAAACACGAAGAGGAAAACACACGGCTGCACGTGTGGCGGTTGGCGGCTGGCGGCGCGTGCAGGCCACGCGCTGCTGCTGCCGGACGAAGAGAAGAGAGTGAGGGGGTGTGCGTGGCTGCTTGACGCGGCTGCACACGAGAGCGACGAGTGTGGTGGCATGTGTTGCTGGAGAACGACGAAAGGGAGGGTGAGCGGTGGTGCTCGGAGCCGGAAGACGAAGGGAAGAGAGGGAGGAGTTGGGGCGCCGGTTTATGGAGAGAAGGGAGAGGGAAAATAAAAAGTGTACAACTAAGGTTTTTGGAGGTATATATAGGTTTTGCCTAAAAACCTATAGGTTGGGCTTAGGTTTGGGGTCAAGTTGATCATGAAACTTAAACAAATGGTTTGGGCTCCTCAACCCAAAATTTAAAATCATTTTAAACACGACCCAAAACCTTTAAATAAAATATTCAATACTTAAATTCAACCCAATAATATTGATGACTATTTAAAACGTTTAAACAATCATTTGACTTTCAAAATAGTCAATATTTAAATAATTAAATAAAAATAAATATGAAAATGATTATAAATATACTTTAAATATATATATATATATATATATATAATTCATAAAATTACGGGGGATCACACATTATTGACGGTGAAAAATATTTTTAAGTACAAGTTCATAGGTTTTTATGTCAAACGCTTGTAAAAGACAAAATCCAAAGATGGGGTAAAATTAATCATTAATAAAGGAGTTATATAACATCTACAATAGAAATCAGGACAAAACACATGCAAACTAATTTGGATCAATTAAAATTCTAATTTGACAATATCACGATTGTAGTAGATGAGATCTGACATTCGCATCATTGATCTTCCACGAGGGGGTCTTGTGATCAGTTGAAGTTTTCAAATTGAATTGAATCTAATAAAATTGATAATAAATGTAGAACAGACATATGCCGCAACCCCGCATAAATCTTCATTAATAAATTATTTTTTCTATGAAGTTAGACAAAACTCAAACACTCACAAATGGAGAGAGAGAAAACTCAATGTATGGGTAAATATAACCCAATAATTGGGTAGAAACATTCTCAAATTGAGAGAGAATGAATTTTTATTAACCATAGAATTAGAAAACTAGTAAAATAGAAAGAAGGGGTTTACCATCAACCACAAATTGATGATAACCCCTTGAACAACATAAGCTTTCAGAGTATACCCACTAGATGATCCAAGAGTAAGATCATTAGGAGAGAGACAATAAGAAGTAAAAAAGTTAAGAGAGGGAAAAAAAGAGAGGGAATGAAAATATGATCATCCCTATTGTTTTGGACGAATTTAGTATGGACGGGCAATTCGTCGAAGTGAGATTGTAAGGCCGACAATTCAATAACCTCGATTTGATTAACAATAAAATAATAGATGAATACAGTCGAGTATAATAGCAGTGAATGAGTAATAGCAAAAATGTCGTAAAGAATACAATGAACTGAGCTAGGTATTTATACCCTTTTACATACGCCTTGTAGTCGTTATGTTAACCTAACAATAATCCCTAAACGGCTAAGAATTAAACAAACTAACTCCTAAAAACTAGGCGTCCAATCTCATCCATGCTTGGACTTGGTCTTCCATTCTCACACGTCTTGGGTCACGTGTTGTAGGCGTGCCAGTATGCCCGTTATTTTAATGAAGAAAATGGGCCATCAACTCGTCACGTGAGGGCTGAATTTAGCCCACAACAATTGCCCCCAATTTTCCTCTCTTAGCAACAGTTGAGAAAACAAAAAGAGGAGGGAAATTCAAAGCATGAGGAACCGCACCATATGAATATCAGAGGTTAAGAGTGTTAAATGGGAGAAAGTAAAGAAACATCACGTCATTCATCTTCCTCTCCACTCGCTGAACCAGGTATTTTCTCTCTCCCCTTCTCTTTGCTTTTCCTTTGCTTTTTCCGTCTGCTCGCATTCCTTCTTCCCTGTAAAACCACCTGAAAATTGGCTGCCAGAAGGGTTAGATACAAAATGAGTCGCCCTAAAGCAAGCAAATCGACGGTATATTCCTCGTCGGATGACGACGAGCCTGAGTTTGCCCCTCGAGGGATTTTAGAAGAGAAAAATTCAAGACCCTGCAGTATGAGCGACATAGATCTGCTTCATCTAGCGAAGAATTATGGTTTCCCCCTACTGTGAATATGCGTCTGCCCCAACCTGAACATCGGCCGGACTTCTTTTGTAAGGGGTGGTTCACTCTTTACGAGTATCCGTTCAACCTAGGGTACATGTTTCCTTTTTATTCTTTAGTTCGTTCTTTTCTTGAGGCGGTGCCGGTGGCGGTTTGTCAAATGATGCCACAAGTTTGGCGAATTTTGAGGTCTTTAGAGATTTTAGCAATGAAAACTGAGATCGACTTCTCAGTGCAAGATTTGGCTTATTCCTACTCTGTCAAAACGGTGGGTAAGGGTAGAATAAATTTGAGGTTGAGGAAGGGTCGTACCGCTCTTGTCACCAAAATAGATGCTAACGACAAAGGTTGGATGGAGAGATTTTTCTTCGTAGAGAGAAAAAGTTTGGGTGAAGAAGGAAAAGTTTTTAGATCTGAATGGATAGTAAAAGGTATTTACTGATCTTTTTGTGCAATTTTCTGGTTTTCTTGTTTTGTTGACATTCTCACTCTTGTGAATCTGCAGATTTCGAGTCGAAGTTGTTTGTTTCGCGCCCAGAATCACAAGACGTAACTGAGAGGCTCTTGCAGTTGCCTGAAGTAGAGAGAACTTTCCCCATCAGTATAGAAGAAGACTATGAGGAGGACGACATCCAAATCTTGGTGCCTCCTTCTGCTTCTGCTACGCCGTCTGTCGAAGTCAAGAAAACCGAATCCGTACCGGAATCGCCAATGTCTAGCGGTTTGGCTTCCATTCGTCTTTCTGTCATTACATGTTGGTCGTATGTTTTGATGGGATGGTTTTTGATTACAGGGACCACTAGTACCACCAGATCCGTTGCGGCTAACTTGTCAGCCCAAGAGCTGCTTGCTCGACGTCGTTCTCGCGACCCCGTAGGAGGAAGTCCTTATGTCGTACCTCCGCCACGATCGTCTAACGTTCCTCCATCTGTACCGTCGACTCCATCCTCGTCTGCGACGGGCAAGAGGAAATAATCAATGGAACTTCCTGCTGACTTCGGATCGCCGTCGAAGAAGGCGACGCTTCCTGACGTCCAGAAGCTTCTGTTTCCTGCTGCTCAAGCAGGATGGAACACTGTCTCACTATCGGACGTCCTGGCTGACGAGGTCGTCTGTCTGTTCAGGGTATGTGACGTTCAAATTGTCTATTTGGCTCGTTTATCATGTGTGTGTTTGTTTTAACGATGTTTCCTCCTGTAATAGGGTCTTCAGGCCAATTTTGCGGGCATCCATAAGGTTGTTCGTCTAGAGGCTGAAGCTAAACGTCTGACAGATGTGGAGAAGTCTCTCAAGCTGCGGCTTCAAATCGCCACGGAACAGATGCAGTTCGAGCGTGCCAAGTCGAAAGACTTAGAGGACGAGGTGGAAAAGCTGAAGATAGAGGTGGAGGACGCAGCGGGGTTTCACACGTGGAAGACAAGGGCAGAATTGATGAGAGAATTTAAGGAGGGGCAACACGTCGAATGGAAACCTGATGAAGACATAGCGACGTTTGAGAAGGATTTTGCTGGTGTTACTCAGGGGATGGACGAGGAGGAAGTCTTGGTCGACGAGGGGGCTGTCCATTCAGCTCCGGCGACAGAAGTACCGGCAGCCGAGCACGTTGAGGAAGCAGCAACTGGGGTCCTGGAAAAGACTGCTGAGAATTAGGCCTTTCATCTGGTTTGTCTTGAATTTAAGTAAAGCTTTTTGCGGCTGCATATGCTCAGTTTGTTTGGATAATGTTTGGAATTTGGATAATGGTTTGTGTTTAGGTGTTTGGATAATGGTTTTTGTGTAGGTGTTTGGATAATGGTTTCTGTCTTTTTTTGGCTAGTTTTCGTGATGTTGGCAATCTTTGGTGTTTTGGTAGATTATGTATGCTGTGTGTAGCCATGACTTTTGCGTATTTCGTACTCTTGCATGTTATGTGTATTATATATGTATGTCGTTCGTGCGTTCAGATGTGCTGCGTAGCTCTGTTGTAGTTCGTTTGTTTCCTCTCCCTGCTGGGGGAAGAGGGTTGTTGTTTGTACGTTTTGTACTGCGTCGTAGCAGTCGTCGTTTATCTTGTTGTTCCTGTGTTAATAGTATTTTTCAAAAGAAAAATTGGGGGACTAAGCCGTTGGACAAGCCAACGGCTCTCCGACGCCCAAGTCAGTAACTGTCGTTTCATGAAAAGTAATGCACAAAGGATATAGAAGGCGTACCAAGGAGTGACTGCTTTGACGTCGTAGTTAGTTCGTCGTCCAAGTTATTGGATCCTGCAAAGTTGGTCGTTTTGATAACGGGCTGGCAGTTGGTTTTTCGACCAACGGGCCTCCGACGCTCAAGTCAGTAGGTGTTTGTAAGAAATGTAAGCACAAGTTTTGTTAGGGTTGAGTTAACATACCTGGGGCTTAATTTTACTTACGTGAATGTCGTCCGTCGTACAATAACGTTTCGTCGGTAGCCTGTTCGTCCCTGTCTTACCGTCATGATAGACGGGCTGACCGTTGGTGTTTCGACCAACGGGCCTCCGACGCTCAAGTCAGTATGTGTCGAAGGAAAAAAATAACAAAAGAAAAGATAAAACTAAAAGAAAAAACAATGTATGCTAATTAAGAAAGGTTTAAACAGAGAGAGGGTGTTGAGGTTGTGGGCATTCCAACTTCGTGGAATAGGACTACCTTGCTCGTCTATGAGTGCATATGCCCCCTGGCCTACTACCTTGCTGATCTGGTATGGCCCTTCCCAATTTGGTGCGAGTTTCCCGTCATTTGAGTCTTTGGTGTTGAGAAATACTTTGCGCAAGACCCAATCTCCCAGCTGGAACGTTCTTATCCTGACGTTTTGATTATAGCTTCTTGCTACTCTTTGCTGATAGGCAGCCATCCTTATCTTGGCTACGTCGCGTATTTCGTCGACGGTGTCTAGATCATGGCTGAGTGCCTAGTCATTGCAGTCAGACGTCATTAAACCATATCGAGCTGTTGGATACTTACCTCAGGGGGTATGACGGCCTCGCAACCGTATATTAGACAAAAGAGAGTCTGTCCAGTGGCATTTTTGGTTGTTGTCCTATCTAACCATAGGATTAGGGGGAGTTGTTCGGCCCACTTTCCTTTTGCTTTTTCCAGTTGTTTCTTCAGGTTGTTGATGACAATCTTGTTACTCGACTTTGCCTGTCCGTTTGGTTGGGGGTATCTCGGAGTCGACTTGTATAACTTGATATTCCACTGGTCGCAGAACCTTTGCGTCTTCTTACTTATGAACTGGGACCCATTGTCGCATATGATTTCGCTTGGGATTCCAAACCTGCACAAAATGTTAAGTTTGATAAAAGAAATTACCTCCCTGTCTTTGACAATTCAGAATGGCTCCGCTTCGACCCATTTGGAGAAGTAATCGGTCATGGCCAGCATGAAGACTCGTTGTCCTGGTGCTTGGGGTAGCTTGCCGACTATATCCATCCCCCACTTCATGAATGGCCATGGCGAAAGTACAGGATGTAACACTTCTAATGGCTGATGTAAAATGGCGGCGTGTATTTGGCATGCTTTTCATCGTTTGGCGTACTCCGTCGAGTCTTGTTTCATCGTCGGCCAGTAGTAGCCGAGGCGTCGAGGTTTAAGAGATAGGCTTCTTCCCCCAGAATGATTTCCGCATACGCCGTCGTGTATATCTTTCAGCACTTGTTGGGCTTCGCTTGGTTCGAGGCAGCGCAGGTATGGTCCTGAAACAGACGCCTTAAACAAAACATCGTCAATTATAAAAAGTGAGACGCCTTTACCTTGAAGGCTTTCGCCTCTTTCTTGTCGGCTGGCAGGATGTCATGTAGTAGCCAGTCCTTGTAAGGCTTAGTCCAACTACTAGGACGGTTGCCGTCGGATGATGGTTCATCTATGGGGAAGACACCCTTATCTATGGCTAGATGTAGTAGATGGATGATGGGTATGCTGGCGATGCCTGGATCTTTGATCACTGCCCCTAAGCTGGCTAAGGCGTCGGCGTGTGAGTTATGTTCACGAGGTACTTGTTGGAATTGGCATTTGTCGAAGTACTTCTTCAGTCGTTGGACGACTTCTAGGTAGGCCGTCATCTTTGGATCTTTGGCTGCATAAGAACCGTTAATTTGGCAGATTATCAATAAAGAGTCACTATTTACCTCGAGGTCTTTTATTCCCATGTCCTTGGCCGTCGTCAGTCCCATGATCAACGCCTCGTATTCTGCTTCGTTGTTAGTCGCCTGTGGAGATGACGTCTCCTTGGGGAGATGTTAGGACGACACCCAGGCCCGTTCCTCGCATGTTGGACGCGCCGTTGATGAACAGGGTCCACTTTCCGCCCGTCAATGTGCAATCTAGCTTTCTTACTTCGTTGATCGCTTCTGGTTCCAGCTGTGGGCAGAAGTCCACGACGAAATCGGCCAGGGCATGTGACTTGATGGCGGTCCTTGGTTCGTAAGTTATGTCGTAGCCACTTAGTTGCATGAACCATTTGGTCATCCTCCCTGCGAGGTCAGGTTTCCTCATGATGGTTCTCATGGGATAGTTAGTACGCACAACTATGCTATGACATTCGAAATAAGGACGTAATTTAGTTGAAGCTACTATTAGTGCTAGGACTAGTTTTTCGAGTTGAGAGTACCTTGTTTCGGCATTGAGTAATGATTTGCTTACATAGTAAATGGGATGTTGCGTTCCGTCTTCTTCTCTGGCTAAGACGACGCTAACTGCTGTGTCTGTGACAGCTAGATAGAGGTATATAGGTTCGCCGTCGACAGGTTTGACTAACAGAGGAGGTTGCGTCAGGTACTTCTTCAGTTTCTCCAGTGCGTCCTCGGTCTTATCTGTCCATTCAAAACGTTTATTTTTGCGTAGAATGTCATAAAACAACTTACATTTGTCCGAGGACTGGGAGATGAATCTGTTGAACGCGGCAACTCGTCCTGTTAGCTTTTGAACGTCTTTGACGGATCTGGGGGACTGGAGGTTGACGATGGCTTTGATCTGGTCTGGACTTGCCTCTATTCCTCTTTGCGTCACGACGTGGCCTAGGAATTTCCCAGAGGACACTCCAAAGGAGCATTTGGAAGGGTTAAGCTTCATGTTGTGCTTCCTCAATACGTCGAAAGATTGCCTCAGGTGCTCGATGTGATCTGCGGCTCTAGTCGACTTAACCAGCATATCGTCTATGTAGACTTCCATCGTTTTTCCCAGTTGCTTCTCGAACATCTTGTTGACCAACCTTTGGTACGTTACCCCTGCATTTTTTAGTCCGAAAGGCATAACTTTATAACAAAAAATACCTCGACTAATGACGAAGGCTGTTTTCTCCTGGTCTTGTGGATGCATAAGTATTTGATTGTAACCACTAAAAGCGTCCATAAACGACAACATCTCATGTCCGGCAGTTGCGTTCACCATCGCGTCGATCAGGGGCAGAGGGAATGGATCTTTGGGGCATACCCTGTTAAGGTCAGTAAAATCAATGCAGACACGCCACTTACCGTTCTTCTTGCTTACTACCACAACGTTGGCTAGCCAATCGGGGTACTGGACTTCACGTATCTTTCCTGTCTCGAGAAGCTTTTGAACTTCGTCGTCGATTATTTTGTTCCGTTCAGGAGCGAATTTCCGACGTTTGTGTTTGACAGGTTTGCAAGTAGGGTCAACATTTAATTTATGCGTAATGACTTCTGGAGAAATACCTGGCATATCGTCGTGTGTCCACGCGAAACTCTGCGTTTTCCCTTAGGAAGTCTATCAACTCTTTTCTAACGTCCTCTGGTATGTCAGCTCCAATGTGAACCACTTGTTCAGGTTTGGCCAGGTCCAAGACGACTTCGTCTAATCTTTCAGGCTCTGGTTCTTTGTAACCGTTGTCTCGTTGGCCGTCCTGTAATTGCTATGCAACCTGTCCATCTGCCTTAGAGGGCTTCAGCGTCGCTTTGTAACACTCTTTGGCTATCTTTTGGTCGGCTTTGATTTCTTGGATCCCCCATTTCATCGGGAATGATCGTCTGGTGGTAGGTTGAGGGAACAGCTTGCATGTCATGTATCCAAGGCCTGCCCAAGATCACGTTATAGGATGATTTACAATCAATTACGAGAAATCTTACCTGGAGATTGACTCCTTGAGCGTATGTGGGGAAGGCAATTTCGCCAACTGTGCTCTTTGACTCTCTACTGAATCCTACGAGGACCGTGGACTTTTTGGTGATGTCGTCCAGGCCTAGACCCATCTCTGTTAAGGCGTCCAGGGTGATGATGTTGGCGGAGCTCCCGTTGTCGACGAGGATCCTTTTGATCAAGCAGTTTCCTATGGTCAGCGAGATCACCAATCCGTCGTGGTGGACGTCTGAAACGTCGTCTGCATCTGATTCATCAAACGTGATTGGATGGTCGTCGTATGTCGCCTTTCTTGGCCTGAGGTTTGGCTTTTCCATGCTGCATTCCTTGGCGTGTCATTTCGCTGCAGAGTATGTTAAACCACAAACATCAGACCCACCAGTTATTACATTAACAGTTTTAATAGGAACAGGAGGAGGAGGAGGAGGTTTGAGTTTAGAAGAGTTTTTTTCTCTCGTCATGGTGCTCTTGGCTTTGACAGACATGACGTCTTTGAGATGTCCTGCGCGTAGCAGGTAGGATACTTCTCTCCTCAGGGCGACGCACTCGTCGGTCAGGTAGCCGATGTCTTGATGGTAGTCACACCATTTCGTCGGATCTTTCTTGTCTCCTGGCTTGCTAAACTTCCTGGGCCACCTGACGGCTTCTCCCATGTTCATCAGGTGTTTGACTAGACCAGAGGTGTCGACGCAGAAGTTGTATTCCTGGATCTTGGGTGGCAAGTCTGGGCTTTCCTTCCAGTTGCCGCTCTCGCTGTCGACCAGGGCCACCTGTGCTTCGTCATTGGCTCGTCCATAGGGCTTGTATCTGGTGTCGGACCGTTTGTTGAAGGCGGCCTTTCGGTTGGATCCGTCATAGCTTGAGTTCCTTCCTTGAGTCGAGGTCTTCCTTCAACCTGATTTGAGCTAGAGTTTTTGCCTGCACATCTTCAAAAGTAGAACAAGGATATTTTATTAGATCTCTGTAAAGGTCGCTGTCGCCGAATAGTCCTTGTCGGAATGCTTCTATGGCAGTGGCTATGTCACATCGTGGGATGGACACCTTCTCCCTATTGAACCTGTTCAGGTACTCTCTGAGCTTCTCGTTCTGCTTCTGGACGACTCGATATAAGTCGCTGGTCTGCTTCTCCAGGCTGCGACTGCTGGCGAATTGTTGATTGAACATATTGACGAGCGCAGCAAAACTGGAAATGCTCCCGTTAGGAAGGGTGATCAGCCATTGTAGGGCGGGGCTAGACAGTGTGGACCCGAAGCCTTTGCAGAGACAAGCTTCTCTCATTTCTCGCGGGACGGGAATGGTCATGATTCTTTGTTTGTACTGAGCGATGTGCTCATCTGGATCCGTCATCCCGTCATACAGCTTCATATTAGGAGTGGAGAATCTTTTGGGGATGTCCACGACGTCGATGCATTCTGAATATGGTGAATCTGCGTAGCTGTTGGGAAGGCTTCTTTCATCGGGGTCGGGACGCCTGGAATTTTGTTGATGAGGGATTGCAACATCTGGACCTTCTGCTCTAGATGATGTACGCCTTTGGGACGGGAGGCGTCGCCTGTGAAAGATTGGCAGGGACGCTTTGATTGGGCGTCCTGAAAGTGATGGAACGTCCAGGCGTGTTGCTGACTAGCATGTCTCTATTGGAATTGAGTTTCTTGGTGCTGAAGGAGGAGTCGTTGCTGGATGAAATATCGGTGATGATCTGATTGGGGTGGTCGTCACCACGTCTGAAACCTCAAAGGTGACAGCAGGGGCCATGAGGGGCGTCTGCTCAGCCTAGTAACATTTGGCCGAAGAGGTGGTAAGTCCACCACCTGTTCCAGTATGGGTGAACCGGCTGACAGCAGGCGTCCGTAGTCGTCAGGGATAGTTGTAACCAGATGATGAGGTTGGGGTGATGGAACGCGTTCCTCCAGGCTGAGGCGACGAGACACTTCACTGGTGTTGCGCCGATAAACAGATTTGGAATTCGAGGCAATGGACGCCACGGATTGGATTTGAGAGCGCAGGGTGTCGTTCTCGCGTTGCAGGATCGACATCTTTTCTTTCAGAGAGTCCATTTCAGAGACGCGAGCTTTCAGGGCGTCCCTCTCGGCCAGTCGTCCGGCCATCATGTCGAACCTCTGATTGATTTCAGCGAGACTGGTAGCTTGATTTTCCATGGGAGTTTGTTTTGTGAAAGTAGTGATTATGTGATTTATTTGAGGCTATTTCAGAATCGTAGGCCCCACGGGGGGCGCCAAATTATTTTGGACGGATATAGTATAGACGGGCAATTCGTCGAAGTGAGATTGTAAGGCCGACAATTCAATAACCTCAATTTGATTAACAATAAAATAATAAATGAATACAGTCGAGTATAATAGCAGTGAATGAGTAATAACAAAAATGCCGTAAAGAATACAATGAACTGAGCTAGGTATTTATACCCTTTTACATACGCCTTGTAGCCGTTATGTTAACCTAACAATAATCCCTAAACGGCTAAGAATTAAACAAACTAACTCCTAAAAACTAGGCGTCCAATCTCATCCATGCTTGGACTTGGTCTTCCATTCTCACACGTCTTGGGTCACGTGCTGTAGGCGTGCCAATATGCCCGTTATTTTAATGAAGAAAATGGGCCATCAACTCGTCACGTGAGGGCTGCATTTAGCCCACAACACCTATCATCCAGATTTTCACTCTCATTCATCTCTT
The DNA here is from genome assembly GCA_947645195.1 of Patellifolia procumbens. Classification (NCBI taxonomy): domain Eukaryota; kingdom Viridiplantae; phylum Streptophyta; class Magnoliopsida; order Caryophyllales; family Amaranthaceae; genus Patellifolia; species Patellifolia procumbens. The sequence goes on from CANSGD010000953.1 coordinate 3,639,786, forward strand.
GCTACTGCAACATAGTCAGACAAGGAGATGAGACGCGGGGCCCAGTTCTTTTTTTCTTCATTTGCAACGTTGGATCAGCCTCCACCCAAGGGCTAAAATTTATTTTTTATTTGTAACCTTTAAAATTTTGAAATTGTAATTAATAAGTTTTAGTTAATTTATAAAAAAATAGCAATGGTTACAAAATAGACCAATATTGATTAACTTCCATAACTTTCATCTTTAAGATAATTTCCTTAAACACTTATCCACTCCCTCAAAAATATATTTTCTCATAAAAAAAATCGCCAATCTTATTCAATTTGTATTTTAAATTGTCATATTACTTAATTAAATACGATATTAACATTAAACATACTAATGATATTAAGTTTACTAATATTATTTAATCACAGATATATAAATTAATTACACTTAATAGCCATTACATGTCCTTAAATCATAAAAAATATATGGATGGAGATGTAGATGAGGAAAGAAAATGTATGGCGAGGTATGGTAAAAAGTAGAAGAGAGGATGTGAAGATCCAAAATTGTAGATCATCCATTGGATAAAGAAATAATGAGATCATCAATAATACTTCCTCTGTTTTAAAATAAGTGATACACTTTTTTCCACACTTATCAAGGAAGTGATTTAAGGGTGTAAACGATTAAATTTTTTGATGAAATTTTAACACAAGTAATATAAAGTCTCATTCTTGCTTGTATTAAAATTTCATCGAAAAATTTACTCATTTATACCCTTAAATCGCTTTATTGATAAGCGTAAAAATAAAGTGTATTACTTATTTTAAAACGGATGAAGTAGATCTTTAGTGAGTTGAAATAGTAAAAATAATAAACTTATTGATGATATCAAAAATTTTAGATCAACTAATGGCTATGCTCTAGAGTTGGGGAAAATAGGGAAGAGACTAGAAAGGAAAGAGAGACGAGGACTGCATTTTAGGGTTTTAAAGAATAATGTTGGAACTTGGAACGTCCACTATTAAATTTTTCATCACCATCGTCGTAGATATCCACAAAACACACTGCCAGCAACACTCATTACAACACCAATCCTTCACGTCACTTTAGTAGAAACATAACCCATGGGGGTAAATTTAGAAGATAATCTTGCAGCAACATATAAATTAATTATCTCTCGTGTAGTATATGTGTTTGTCGGTTGAACCCAAGAAGAGTACATTGATAGTGTAATTGCAAGTTACTATAAAGTCGGACAGTCACTTATTTAGCTCACAAATGCAGCATTGCCAACCAAGTACAATCCATGAGAAGCCGCATTAAAACTTGAGAAAGACTACAGACAACATTCCTCAAGCAACAAGATACTCGTAACATGATTAAAAAGGTTTTCAGAGTGGAACTGAAGCAATCACTGGGAAGCAACAAGATCTTGAGGCAAGGAAGTTGATGACGAAAGTGAACCCTGCATCCATCTTCTCAGCATTTCTAAGGCTGCCTTTGGTTGATCCATTGGAACCATGTGTCCAGCATCATGAACCTGTTTGAGTGCAACATGCAGATAAGCATTGGCAAACTTCTTACATGCATCTACGACACAATTTAACAAAGAAAACTTGAGAAATTGCTTCAGTGTCAAAAATAAAATCTACTCCTACGTTACACCGCTTTTCATTTCATTATGTATCCATGTCAGACTCATGTCGTGTCGGACACACGACACTTGGATACTTCATTTTAAACCAAAAACGTTACTTTTTTTTTCTAGAAAAGGGCCAAGTCCGAGACCAAGACGCCTATCTAAATGGACACTAGTAGCCTACTTTGAGTACCAAAGATCTATTCATTAAGAACAAAAAGATTGTTTCAAAACCAAAAGCATAAGTTGAAGAAGACCCGACCTTGAGGAAACTCAAAGGGCCATGGCTTTTCAGTATTCCTGCCTCAGAATCGTTAACTTCAAATGGAACCTCAGGTGATGCTACAAAATCATTCTGACCACTCCATTCCATAGCGTGTACCCATCTCGAGTTACCTAGGTATAAAAAATTGTAAACCAACATTAAGCAAACTTTAAAAAGATATCTGATGGTGTATGGAGTTAGAAGATCACAGGGATCCCAACGTTGATAAATATTTACCAAGCCAATTGCAGATGAGATCGTACTCCCCAGCATATACCAGCAACTCAATTCCATCCTCAAGAAGCGCTGGGATGCCAACCTCAAGATTTCTCATCCAATCAACGAGCAAGGCCTGATACACGGTGGGGCTGCAGGACACAAAGTCAATGTCCCCAACACCCAGAGCAGTCCTAACAGATTCCTGATTTAAGAACTTCTCCATGTCAGAGAAATCATAGCAGAGTTTACCCTCGCACTTCTTCCTGATATCATAGTACTGCAAAAACCAAAAAGTTCCAGGTTTCATCACTTTCAGGTAAAATACACCATTATAGGTATTTCTCAGGAGACTCTAAAGATTTATGACTCATTTCATTAATTTTGCAATAACACGAGGTAATACGACCAATGCTTTTTCCAGTTCAATAAAAGCTCTTCTCAGTCCTTTTTAAGCTAAAATGATTTCTGATTAGAGAGAAAATAGGTCTTGACAACAAAAGAAAGTTAAAAGTTCATACATTAGTATCACCAGTTAGCAATCTAATGCTTGCAAATACAGTGTTGCATAAAACGTACGATGTCAAGCAGGAGACTGTACCCTTTGTACCTGAAACAATAGGCCAAAACATGATTAGAAGAACATAATGGTCAACTTCTCAAGGTAACATCGAAAGCTTTCTGTTCTTTAATTTGACCCCTAGTATTCTCCACAAGTAATTTGTGTACCCAAAATCCATTAAGGATTCCTCTAACTTCTCCTAAGTAATTAGCAACGTCATCGTATTAAATAAAAAAGAAAATTGCAACAAAGAACCAGAAATATTTACCACAGAGTTTTACTGCCATTTCACACACAGGAACCATCTTGTTGATCACATCGTAAGACGACTTCTTAATCAACCCCATCTGCAGTGCATAATCAGGATAAGCTTTATACTGCACTGCAGGATCAGTCAGCCCGTTCCCGATAGCAAATCCCTAATCAATGACATCAGATATGTTATGGGCCTATGGCTAGTAGAATTCAGCACAGCTGGATTAAAACCATCGCTATATCCTATCAAAAAAACAAAATACCCATCTTTATGCAGACCTTGAGGTTGATATGGATTCCCTTCTTAGCTTTGTTATTGTTATGCACACAAGCAGCAAAGGCAGGAATGTAATGGCCAGCATATGATTCTCCAGTGATGTAGAAGTCATTTTTTGCAAAATCTGGGTGCTCAGTAAAAAATGCCTAATATTTGAAATGATTTTCACCATGTCAGAACGTCAATAATGAATTAATCAGGTAATATATGCAGGTGATAGGGACTAAAAGTTTACAAATATAAACAACAAAAGTAGGCAAAGTACGATGAAAATTGTAATGCCCTCGACATATATGATGGAATGACACATTTACATGACAAGCTCCTGAACTATAGAACTCTAACTGCCACTCAAGAAGCACAAGCAGATGGACCAACATTCACTTCCCGGTCCATCTACATTAACAACCATCCTAGAAAACATCTGGAAAACAGATACATTTTGGATATAATTGCTCATGAATATATTTTCCGTAGCTATTCCTAAAATAAAGGACCAGCAGCAAGACCCTGATTTAGCTGAGGAACATTATGCACCACAAGCCTGATATTTTCAGCAAGTTGCTATGACCCAAGTTCCTCCTATTATCTACACCTATGCTAGAAGGGAAAAGAAGAAACCAGCATCTAAGTGGGAGGGCTAGCAGCAAGGGTAGTTATGTCAATCCCAAGAAGAGTTAGTTAGTGGTAGAGAGTGTCGCTTGATCATAACAGGATGTGATGACAAGGCTTAGAGAGAGAAAGTAGAAAGAAGATTCTGATTTTGTAATAAATAGCAAGATGAGGTAAGAATGCAATCATGGTGAAAAGAAGAAAATGCTAGTAGTTCTATTGAGAATCCTTAACCTCTCAAAAGCTAAGGGTTGTACTCAGGGAAACAAAACTCGGCCGTTACGTTACGTAACGGCCGTTATGTAACGGATTTTGAACTCGCCGTTACGCGAAATGCCGTTACGTAACCCCGCGATGAAATTCACGTCCAACTCGCCGCGTTGTCCGTTACGTAACGGTGATTCGCCGCATTAGAGCGTTTTTTTACCCGTTACATCCGTTACTATATGAAAATTGGTCAAAAAAAGAAAGGGAATATACGCATAGTAGCACAAAAACTATAGGGTCACACCAACGAAAGGAGAAAAACTTACCATGGGCTTCCAAGTTGAGTAATATATATGATTTAGTATCAATTTTTATATATAATATGACATAAATCTCATGTTCAAAGTAATCTTTTATTCACCATATGTGTAATCCACCCATATGATTGCTTTGGTCAAATTAAGTTATAAGAATACTTATAAAACTTCAAAAATGCCATTTTGAGGTTAAAATTCTGATTGTGTGAATTTTTTTCACGCCGCGTCAACCGCGATTTGTCTTTTTTCGACCGTTACAAGCCATTTCCGCATCATCGCAACCGTTACCGCGAACGCGACGATATCCGCGATTTTCTTCCCTGTTGTACTTGAGGAGCTATTGAGCTTCTTTAAATACAACAACTACCTCCTTGAGTTTTGGTTATTCTTACTTTGTGTTTGTGTTTGCTACATTAAGAGTTGTGGTTCTTAGCACAAGTATCAGAAAGCAGAGGGTAAGATGGTCTGTAAGCTCTTTTCCGCAGCAGAACAAAGATTTCAGGTTGATCTATTTTACATGTTTAAGAATGATGAAAAAACAGGAAAAACAAATTTTACATAAGTTGCTACTTCTACGTTTCTACTGAATCGCAATAAGTCAAGGCTACACAATATAGTTTGGTGCATGCAACCACCTACTTCCTAGGGTTCAGCAAGAGCATCATGACCAATCGATTTCAAACTTACATTACTCAATACTTACACTAGTCTTCCAATCCATACAGGAAATGAAATCAAGGCCCATTCTTTATTTTCTGAAAGCTTGATTACCTTTCCAAAGGGTAACCCCCACAGCCGACTCTTTGGGACAAAGTGGGACCCAGAGATTGGCATGTTCAAAGAATTCTAACTCTTAGAGAAAGAAAAATGACTGACCTATAACTCCTAATCACCCTCATTCAGGTCTCATGAAGATGTAAGACAACCTTAAGGGAAAAACTCATGCCAGTCTTATTGATACAGGTCACTTTCAGGGAAGTGCCTAACCACTTCCTTGATAGACACTCATTTCAATAAACCCGCTGGAGGTGTAAGCCTGGGTTGCCAAGAAGAAATTGATATAACTCAAACCTAAGACCTTGACAAAAAGGCGTAGCCCCACAAGACTCACAATACTTATAAATCTGAATGGACTAGGGCAGAATCTTGACTAGTTAGTTATAACATTGTATTTCTTGCAGCTACTATTATTGCCTTGCACGGTAATTAGTTATGGATATTCAGTAGTTGTCAAAGAGATAGAAAAAGATATCGCTTAGTAACGGTTAGGCAGAAGTTGTCAAAGAAGTAACAAAGGATACAACTATCTTATCTCATAGAAGTATATATTAATGGTGATCTGCTATGTGCTATCTATGACCGTATCCACGCATATCCTTCAATATCACAACATGATCTTTGGCGTATCTTGTCAATAGAAAGAAAAAGTTCTTCAACCAAATATCCATGAAAAAATCATGTAGAATTAAAAATCACAAAGGATCCTTACCAGGAAAGACCTACGAGACCAAAAATTAACATAATCTAAAACATCTCTACCTGTAAAAAATCGCATAAATCGTTGCAAACCCCTCTCTCATCATGTCGTATATCACGCCTGTCAGTGGAGTAACTGAATCCAGTCCCAATAGGCTGGTCAACAAAGATGAGGTTGGCAGCCTGCAGAATCCCAATGAATTGTGTCATCAATTGCACAACATCATAAAATCGTATAGCACGAAACTAGTTTCTGGAATCCACGCTAATGCTAAATTTTACAGTCCTTTGATAAATCTACGCTTTTCAAAAACGATTAAGACTGTAAGAAACTAAAATCTACAGTTACCTCAAGAAACTAATGGGATAACTCAAAACTGAAAAGGACAAAAAAAAATGGAAAATTGGTCATCCAAACTCTTAACTATTCAACTGTAATATATATACCCTACATTTTTTGGCATGGTTAAGTTACCATATCACGCATCTAAATAGTACTAAATAGCTTCTTTAGCAATAAGTAATTATTCGTTCTGAAAAAATTTCTCATTTCATGCTACTGAGTTATATAAGACAATTCAGGTCATGAATATAAAAACAAGGCATAGACAACCTTAGCTCACCACATAGCAACTTCCATGTTCTTCAAGTCTCGAGGAGACATATGTTAGCATTGGGTATAGGGAAGGGGTAATACTGAAAGTATAAATTAATTAGTCTAGCTTGGAGAGAGGACGAGGGAGTTTGCTCTATAATTATAAGAGATCAGTGATAGAAAGGGACATGAAGACCATTAAGAAGTGTTTCTTTTGGATTTAGTGTATTTCGGAGAGAATCAAGCCTCTCGAAAGCTGCGCAACTATCTTTATCTTCTGTAATTTTCATATCATCAATGCAAATCATCTACTTCTTCCTTTTATTTTTGCACAAAAGTTTAGTTTATAACAACATAGTGCTTGCTAAAGAGAAATTCCTAGGAAGTGTAAAAATTTGAAGTTGTTTTGTGGGAAAAATTATAGGAAGTTGCACTTTCTTAGGAAGTTCTAATATCCACCAAATAGAGGAAGCTGCTTACCAAGGTTTCCCAACGTGAGTGGAACAACCTACGATAAGTTTTGCTTCCCATGATAAACCAAACAACATTTTGTACTTCCTAACAAATGGAGTTGCATGGAACAAACAATTTCCTATGAGACTTTACTTCTATGTTCAACCATACGATCACACAAATGTTACGATCACACAAATGTTAAGAAAACGGATGTGCTGCCTTGAAGCTAATTTACTGCTACAATGATATTATTTCAGCATTTAAAATCTCTAAGCACATATTGCTCTCACTCGTGTAAATTGATATAATAATTGTAAGGACAAACAACACCAAACAGATTGTTGTCTGGAGCATTGCGCTATTACTCACATCATTTGTAATTCCTAATATAATGAGTGCAGTAGAAGACTAAAGTACCTGGTCCCAGCCATAATCATTCCATACAAGGGACAGATTGCTTGCAATTTTAAATGGTCCATTTTCATAAAATAGAGCCAATTCACTGCTGCA